>CM073582.1:32851224-34076000 GCA_037074715.1 Magnolia kwangsiensis | reverse complement strand
ACTAACGGAGGTTTCAAATCAGGTTCACCTCAAACCGTTACAACTTACACAAGGTACCTAAACGTGCCTACACAAGACACAAGTTTATGCCCTAGACAAGAGCAAAGGTCAACACGGAGCATATAGGTTTTATGCCCTACACAAGTGCAAAGGATCCACACAAGGAACCTAAGTTTTATGCCCTACACAAGAGTAAAAGATCCACACAAGGATCCTAAGTTTTATGCCCTACACAAGAGCAAAGGATCCACACAAGGAACCTAGGTTTTAAACCACATTGGTCAAGGGCCTACACTAAGGACCTAAGTTTATGCCTTACATAAGAGAAAAGGTCAACACACAACATGCAAACGTACTCTTCTGTCGGAGGCCTCCTATGAGGACTTGAAGGGGTGAGAAGCACCTGTGACCCAATCCTATACAAAGGAATGATCAACAGGGTCTCTGGACTCTAATGACGTACATATAAGCAAACGAGCCCCATTAAGCATGTTGATGAAGATCTCCTCCTTGATGACGAAGATGCTGCAGGTCCCTTTATCCTTAACACTTGATGATGTTCCAATAAAGGCGACGGGTTAGGTCAAGGTTATATTGGAATCCTACTCTAATAAATATTTTCCTATTTTAGAAAAGGAGTGATTCCAAGCATTCATGCATTCAAGATATCCCAGCTCAATGATTTGCCATTAAGATAGCAGTTGGATGATCCTTGAATGAGAAAGTTTATTCCTTAATCCACTCTATTAAATATCAATGATGAGGGTGGATTGAAGGATGAACTTCCATGAGAAAATGAGCTTAGGGTAGGTGATATGCAATTACTCTCTCAAAGCTTTCTCTATTTTTCTCAATGCAGCAACCAAGAACAAGCTCTCCTTATATAGCTAAAAATTTTCAATGGAAATAAAATTGTCAGAATTTGACTGAATTCGATATCATTGATCCAGGTTCGATGTCATCGAACGTATACTTTTGATGCCATTGAATCATAGTTCGATGATATGAACTCTCTTAAAAATTATTCCAAGGACTTTTTGATAGACTAATGATGATATTTGAATTTCGATGTCATCGATTCATGTTTCGATTCCTCAACATTATAACACAAGAGCTTGCTCTCCATTTCAGAGTTAACTACGATGATATCGATACTGTTTCAATGTCATCGAAATTCAAATTCTGATATCATCGAAACCACTTTCGAGTCCTCGATTGTTTTTTAATATATTCCTTAAAAGCTCGTTGGACATATTTTTTCCAAATTCGATATCATTGAGACTTCCTCAATATCATTGAAATTTGAATATCGATGTTATTGAGGTTCTCTCGATTCCTCGATCATTTCCATTTGATTTTCCTGTTAAGCTCACTGGAGACAATCTGTCTAGATTCGATATCATTGATCATCTCTCGATATCATCGAAGTATGAATTTTGATGAAATCAAGGATGATTCGATTCCTCGAGTAATGTCAGAATATTTTCCAAGAAAGTTCAATGGACAGTACTCTAAGTCCTTCGATATCATCGATATTTGAAATTCGATGTTATCGAAGGTACTTTTGATTTATCGAATATTTTGTCCAAAATACTTTGTAGTTGTAGGACATAAAAAGGACTCATTTCGGTGTTTTCGAGTCCTATTCAATTCATCAAAACTGAGTGTTCGATTGTAGCGACCAAGCATTGATGATATTGAACTTAGTTGAAAACTTTATAAAAAATTTCATTTTGAAACCACGTTTTCAGACTTTTAACTCTTATGTTGTTCTAAGATTTTTAAGGGATTAATTACCTTAGTGTTTTGGGACATGGGATGTGAGGCATTGTTTACCTTTGACGAGCTCGGAACACACATCCGGTTGAGGCAATGGCTTGAACAATCTTCATATGGGGCTCACTTGACTCATCGACTCAACCTTCACGCTAATTGACAAACCAAGGCACTTTCAATCTCCCCCTTTTTCAATTACGTGACAAAACACAAAATACCTAAAACAATACCTAGAACACCATCCTAAATTGTGTGTACATGAACTTTACACAATTTTACAACTAATCTATTCGAAGTTCAGTTCATATACAATCACAGAGACTTCATGTAGCTGCTCCCCCTATCTCCTTACAGCTGCTCCCCCTCTCACCTGCACCACCATTCATATAGACAATACACACAATTGTTCTCATGGTAGGATTTGTTCTCCCCCTTTTTGTTAGTCATTAGCAAAGGATAGTATACACCTATAGCAGATCGATTGACTGAAGTTGTAATTAAGGAAACTGGGAGAAACAAGACAATAAGAAAGTTGTGATTTCCTATTTAAAATCATGGAAGCATATTTTTAAAGGACAAGGTAGATGCAAGATAGATATGCATTATAAAGCATGTAATCACCATAACACACACAATAAACCACTTCTATGGGCATATGATAAACAGTAAGTAACCAATCACCATTTTTCACATACATGCATCCCATAAACGATTAGTATAAAGCTCAAAAAAAATATCATTCATTCATACGAGCATTTAAAAGAACTGCCCAAGCTTGGCAGTGATCAAGTTTTTATATCATAAAAAAGAACTGTTGTTGAGGCACAAAATAGAGAGAAAATGTAGAAAGATCATTGTGCGTAAACTAATGTGTGCAAATCATTGTGCATGAATCGTACTGTAGAAATAGATCTTGAAATACAGATGACCACACAATAGCATCATCACAAGGAGTCCCGCTCAATATTTTACGCACAAATGATTCCGCACAAGGAGTTTCGCGTAATAGTTTGCATACAAAGGGTTCCGCACAAAGGAGGATCGTGCAAAGGGGACCGCGCAATGACTACATGGCATATTCGCACGTGTGAGAAGGTTATAAATACCCCGACCCATCAGAGAGGGGTGAGAAGCAACAACCAATCGAGAAGCAGAGGAAGATTTGGAGAGAGTGGTACAGCTTCGTCATCATTACGCGGAATAGCTGTTGTGCGGCGCACAAAGCCATTAGCGCACAAACATCATCCGCGCGTAATGAGTGCTAGCGCACAATGGCACTAGCGCACAAAGGGCTCCAGTACACAAAGGACTTGGGCAACAATCTGCAATACATGATGCTTCCATCAATGATTGCCTTAGCTCATACCATTTTGATTATTATTTTTTTCATCATTATCATAAGCCTGTTTTGGAATCAAAGGAGAAAAGGATGTAAAGGAACTTGGAATAAATGAATAATGTGATTATCCTCTTGATCTTCTTTTGTTAATTATTAAGTGAATGAAATTAATTTCCCAAATGAAATCATTTTGTTTCTTGTTCAAAACAAAATGACGACTTTGCTGGGGAACATTTGATTCATTTGAATACTAACCTAATAGCCACAAGGGAGATAATCACAACTGTTTGGCGTCTTCAAGGCGCCAAAATGGCGACTCTCAGTGGGAACATCCTACCTTTCATCTCCAAAATAGAATACGACTTAATATGAGTACTAATTTATTTTATCATTTCGTGAATATAAACGGTAGGAGAAGAAGAATATTACAATCAACCGATCGATGGCAGTCGTTCAAGGAGATATAATTTTCTACTTCACCATGACAGGATTTTTTGTGGAATATACTGATAAACAAACTAGATATAGTAAAGGTAAAGTGGTAACAAACAAGCAAATAGAATCACGGGTACCTGTTACAGTTGTAACCGCTTCGCCAATAGCACAAGGAGAAAGATATGACTGGATCGTTATCACTCGCAGAAGGACAAGGACTCAGAACGTAACTGCAGCAAGAACAAATTCGCTGCTGAGAAGAGTTAGGGGGCCGATAACACGTAATACCACCAGGAGAAATCCTGAACTCGCCCCTCCTGCAATATATCCCAAGCGAACAGTTCCGCAACTAACATCGCATGATTTCCCGAATTTGACGGCCCCGAGAGCCAGATGGACAAAAGAACAAAAGGGAAAAACACTGCTAGTAAGTTCACCTACATCTATTTCACCCCGATCAATCAATGGCAACGAGGGCAAGAGAATTCGAATGAAACCCCATCCTCTCCTCTTTTTGCAAGCCATGTTACGTCGACATATTCTTATCCTACTTCGACTACAACTTTATCGAAGAGTAGAAAAGCTGCAGTATACATGGCCAGAACAAATCAGGAAAATACGCCAACAACAGAGGACTGTATAAATGAAATGGCGGAAGCAAAGAGCACTAATGGAAGAATGCAGAAATCTCAGAAAAGCCTTAACAACTCTCGCGCACAACATTGCCCGAATGGCAACACCCCCAATGACTGATAATGTGAACCAGAGAAAGCAGCACCCGAAGGGTTGCAGCTGCCACGAACCGAGTCGCATGGGTCTGTTCCCACAACAAGAATAGTGACACAGGAAGAAGTACGACAAGTTGTTAAAGAAGTGGTTAGGTTAGAAAGAGAACGTGAGGGCACAGGAAGATTCAGATATTGAATGCCATACCCTAGAGAAGTGGAGGATATCCCATTCCCGAACAATTTTAAGCATCTTGACTTTCAGAAGTTCAATGAGGATGGATCGCCAGAAGAACACCTGATGCACTTCATCACCAGTATGGGGAATTTCTCCACAGTACCCCAATATTGTCTCCGATTATTTGGGTCTTCTCTAACGAATAAAGTGTTCAAGTGGTAAGCTAGCTTAACGCCTGGGTCGATAAGAACATGGGAGCAAATGCAAGACGCATTCATGTCAAATTTCTTCTCATCAGAACGTGATGTCAGTATCACAGAACTAGCTTCGGTACGACAGAGACAAGGAGAGCCAGTAAAAAAATTTATAGATAGATGGAAGACCTTGGGAGATTCTTGTAGGCAATTACCAAAAGAGAAAGAATAGGTGAAAATGTGCTTGAACTCTATGGAGACCAAAATAGCATTTGGCCTCACCAGCACTGACATCAGAACCTTCTGTGACTTGGCTACAAAAGCGCATGCTCTAGAATTAATGACTCAGAAAATATCGGTGTTCAATTATGAAATGGTTAGAAAGGGATCTCAGAAGTTGATTACAAATATGGTCGAACACGAAAAGAGAAACCAGGAAGCAAGAGAAGTGAAAGGCAAAAGGACAGAAAGGAAAGAAGAGTCAAATTGCCCCAGAGGAAGGTTTTACGATAAAAGACCCCGATCATTGAATTCCCATGAGGGTTTTGCGTTTGAAAAAGAGGACGTACTCTCTATGATAAATCAGTTTCTAAAATCCAGAACAATTGAATTGCCACTGTCAAAACGTCCCGAAGAAGCATCTAAAACAAAGGAAAGAGACTTCTATCATTATCACCGCTTAGTAGGGCATCCAACAGAAAATTGTTATACACTGAAGTGTATTATACAAAGGATGATAAACAAGGGTGAAATAATAGTTGGGAAAGAGAAAGACAGGGACAGAAGAGTGACAATGAGCATACTCACCATACAAGAAGATTATCAGGGAAGGACAAGAGTGAATGATCAGAAAACAACGGGAAAAGTTGTCGTAGCTACCTTGTGATCAGGGAAGAAGATCGCCAGCCCACCAAGTTCGAGAAGCAAAAAACCAAAGACGAAAGAAACTAAAAGTCACGCCAGCAACAGTAACAGCGGTGAAAAGGGAAAGGAGATAGGGAAAGTGACTTATGACATTATAAGTCACTTGAAAGGCATTCCAGCCCGATTGAGTGTTTATGATGCTCTAAAGTTGTCAGAAGACTCCCTACAAAGCCTAATTAAAGCCTTATCAGATGAGAATATAAGGGAAGTATTGCTGACTGAATTAGAAAGTGAGAAATGAGAAGATTGTCTACTGGTTATCTCCTTCTCTGATGAAGACCTAGTCGGTGCTGGGGAACATAATAGGTCGTTGATGATAATGGGTCATATTCATGGTAAGCAAGTAAAACGAATAATGCTCGATAATAATGTTTCCATTAACAATGTTGAGCAAATTAGGTTATCGGCACTTGAACCTACGCCCTAGTGGAATGAAGATACAAGGCTTTAATCAAGATGGGCAACGTGTGCTTGGAAAAATCACATTATCGTGGAGATAGGAGAACTAACTACGAATGTCATCTGCCATGTTATAAATGTAGTGACTACATATAATTTCCTCTTGGGAAGACCGTGGATGCATCAGCATGGCATCATACCTTCTACTATGCACCAGTGTTTCAAATACCGCAAAGATGGGGTACAACATAAAGTGTTAGCCGATACAAGACCGTATACAGAAGCTGAAGCTTTTTTCATGAATGCGAGTTAATATGATGCATTTTCCAATAAGGAAGAGAAGGAACATGATGAGAACAAGGTCCAAGAGAATGCTTGCATGGAAATAGTGAAAGAAAAAGGAACAAAGTCATCCGTAGCAGAGAGGGCAAGAAAGAAGTTATATTTTGTCTCAAAACACTTGCGACAGCTAGGGCAACCACCATTAACGTTGTTATTGCCTGAACAATTGGAGATCCTGCAGTCAAATTATACAGTACCGCTCTCGTATGCTAAGAGGAGTAGACCGTTTCCCGTCATTTCGAAAATGTTTTGTGTTAAACCCAGGGCAAGGTATCCAGAATCGATCGAATTCTATGCTCCCTCAGAAATAAAACAAGATGAAACAGTCAATAGCGGGATGGGAAATAAAAGTTTAATGCCCAAAGAATAGGAGAAATATAGTTTGGCAAGTCAAAAAATCATGAAGAAGATGGGCTTTGACCACGAAGAACCTGTTAGTTTAAATTATGGGAAAGGGATTTAGATCCCAATTGGGGTCAATCAGAAGAAACGAGAAAAATTTTGAGTGGGGACAGAATCTTCAGTGAATATGGTGATAGCCGACTGACAGAAGAAACGGGCCTTGATATAATCACCAAGCCTGAGACAGTTCCAAAGCAAATGGAGGATGGGGGGCAGCTGACGATTGACAACTTGAAAAAGATAAATTTGGGAATAGAAGAAGAATCACGAAATACTTTCATAAGCGTCAGTTTATCAGAAGAAGAAGTTGATCGATATGTTAGCCTCTTGAAGGAAAATAAAGATATCTTTGCTTGGACGTATGTGGAGATGCTAGGTCTAGATCCGATAGTAGCGATGGATCGGTTGAATATCTCTAAAGATAAAAGACCCATTAAGAAAACACAAAGGTGGTTTCACCTAGATTTGGTTCCCAAGCAAACTGATAAAGGTTGGATTCATCAGAGAAGTTAAATATCCCAGGTGAATATCGAATATAGTCTCAGTAAAGAAAAAGAATGGGCAGATCAGGGTTTACGTCGACTTCAGGGATTTGAATGAAGCTTGTCCCAAAGATGATTTTTCATTACCGATAACCAAAATGTTAATTGACAATACCACGCAGTATGCTGTCATGTCCTTTATGGATGGCAATCCAGTTACAATCAAATACGAATGGCGCCTGAAGATGAGGAGGCGACGACTTTCAGAACTCCATTGGGGATATATTGTTATAAGGTCATGTCGTTTGGTCTCAAGAATGTAAGGGCAACGTATCAAACGGCAATGCAGAACATATTTCAAGACATGATGCACAAGCATGTTAAGTTTTATTTAGACGACTTGGTGGTCAGGTCGAATTATCATGAGGAACACGTGAACATCTTGCGTCGGGCTTTCACCGAATCAGAAAAAGACAGTTAAAGATGAACCCGACTAAATCTGCATTTGGAGTATTGTCGGGAAAATTCCTTGGTTCATGGTGAGGCACAAGGGTATTGAAATAGATCTAGAGAAAGTTAGAGCTATTCAAGATATGTCTCCTCTAAAAATGTTGAAAGAATTAAAAAGCTTGCAGGGCAAGTTAGCATATATTCGTCGCTTTGTCTCAAACCTAGCAGGAAGATGCCAACCATTTTCTCATCTGATGAAGAAAGGAACAGAATTCATATGTGATAAATCCTGTTAGAATGCCTTCAATTCGATAAAAGAATTATTGAAATAGCCTCCAGTATTAACAGCCCCTGTGTAAGGAAAGCCCCTCATTTTGTATATATCAGCAGTCGAGAATTCATTAGGAGCCCTGCTGGCACAAGTGAATGAAAATGGGAAAGAAGCAACACTTTATTATTTAAGTCAAACATTGATTGGTACAGAATGCAACTATACGCCTATCGAAAAAATATGCCTGGCACTGGTATTTGCAATTCAGAAATTAAGACATTATTATTTATCCCATGACATAACTCTGATATCTCAAGCAGATCCCATTAAGTTTTTTATGACAAGGCCGATGTTGTTAGGAAGGTTGGCAAATTGGATGTTACTGCTGTCAGAGTATGCGATCACGTAGGAACCGGTGAAAGTAGTAAAAGGACAAGCAGTGGCAGATTTTCTAGCAGCTCATCCTCTGATAGGTTGCGAAGCCATTTTCGATGAATTTCTAGACAAACAAGTCATGATGACAGAATTTCCAAAAGTGTGGCAAATGTTCTTTGATGGGGTGGCTTGGGCAATGGGGGTAGGTGCCAGAGTAATATTTATTACCCCACAGGGTGGATTTTTTGCCTTATTCTTTCACGTTAGGTATGGCTTGTACGAATAGCGAATCTGAATATAATGCCCTTATCATCGGGATGGAGATAGCCAACGAACTGAGAATAAAAGATCTGTAAGGTTACGGGGATTCTAAGCTAGTCATAAATCAGGTGGCGACTGAATTTGAAACAAGAAAACTGAAACTTTCGCCATACTGTCAAAGAGCACAACATTTATTGGAGAAGTTTTTGAACGTTCAAGTCAAGAATATACCATAAAATGAGAATGCGAAGGCCGATGCTCTAGCCAGTCTAGCAGCAGCGCTGTCTTGCCCAATTCGAAGCCCCCTGCAAGTAATAATCGAAGAAAGGAGACTCTTGGCTTCGATAGAGGTGATTGGTTAAATAATGGAAGCTTTACCCGTATCATGCTTTGAAGTGACAATAGATGATTGGCGTCAGCCTTTCATCAACTATCTCAAGTATGACATCCTGCCAGACGATCTAGAAGTGAAATTGTAAATTAAACAGAAAGTAAAAGATTCATTTTGTGCAATGAGAATTATACAAAAGATCGTATAAGGAAATGTTATTGTGATGTCTAAACAAAGAGGAGGCAAGCCAAGTGCTACACAAGGCACATTTTTGGGAATGCAGGGCGCATCAAGCTGGGAGGAATCTGTTCCACCGAGTACACCGGATGGGATATTACTGGTCGGCAATGTTTAAACATGCAATAGATTATGCGAAGCGGTGCCATGAATGTCAAATCCACGGAGACATCATACATGTCCCTCCTGAAGACCTTCATCAGTCAGCCACTTCTTGGCCTTTTGCTACATGGGGACTTGATGTCATTGGCCCCATAAATCCACCGTCGTCTAGAGGAAAATAATATATATTAGCAGCAACGAACTATTTCTCTAAATGGATGGAAGCGATTGCACTATGGAGTGTTAAAGAGAAAGATGTTGATAATTTCACTCACCATGCGATAATATATCATCATGGTATCCCCAAGAGAATCATTACAGATAATGACACTCCTTTTAAGAACAGGGGAATGGAGAAGTTATGTCAGAAATTTGAGATTCATCAATCATTCTCAACACCCTATTGTCCACCAACCAATGGGCTGGCTGAAGCATTCAATAAGACGATTGTAAAAATACTGAAGAAAACGGTGAGCGGGAATAAGAGTGACTGGGATGAAAAACTGCATGAAGCTCTATGGGCCTATAGAACAACGCATCGTACAGTGACATAAGATACCCCGTATTCGTTAGTTTATGGTGTGGAAGTTGTAGTGCCGATCGAGATATAAGTTGCTTCATTAAGGTTAACAGTGCATTAATCAATTACAGATGATGAAAATGCAAAGATACGGCTGAAAGAATTGGATTTTCTTGATGAAAAAAGACTGGCAGCTCAGCAGCACTTATAATTATATCAAGCCAGAGTTTCTGCTACCTTCGAAAAAAAAGTTAAACACCGATCTTTCAAGAAAGAGGATTTGGTTTTGATGTCGAAAAGGCCGATAGTAGTCACTCAAAAAACAGGGGGCAAGTTGACCCTAAGTGGGACGGACCGTATGTGATAACTGAAGTTTACTCCAATGGAGCGTACAAAATAATAGATCAAGACGGATGAGGCATTAGTATACCGATCAATGCTCACTTCCTCAAGAAATATTACTCCTGATAGTGGAAAAAATTTTGATTTAGAAGATTATCAAGATAATTCTTTTATATCAAAAGGGGGCAATCATAAATGAAAGGATGAAATGATGAAATAGCCTTTAAAGGCATAACATTATGTTCTATCTTCATGAACAAAAGAGCCGTGAAAGACAAAATCATGTACTCTCCCTCATGTAAATGAATAAAAGGCACAAGTCGTCAACTAAAAGCTGCTCAAATGTATCAGAAGCGTTGATGATTACCCCAAGCATTGATGATGGCCACCAACATCGACGATTATTGTCAAATTCGCCAAACATCAATGATCACCATCGTCAGAATTAACAACTATCGCTGTCATCATCAATCGCTCATTTTTATCAAAATTGCTATCATCACCAAGCTGATACACTATTTAAAATATAATATGAATGTTCTTAAAACATTTTCAGTGATGGTGAAATATTAATTATTAACTCATCAATTTTGGCAGCGGAACAAACTATACAGCCAACTACATACAAAGTTAATGACAGCGATGGTAGCTTACTTCTTAAGGCAACCTAGCCAAGCCTTACACGGCCAACTACGCATTAGACCTATCGCTTTAACTATTCGGGCAGCAGTGAGAAGCCAGTGAAGGTCATCATGTGCATACCCATGCAGGCAGCGGATAGAGCCAGAGACTAAAAGCCCTAAAGGGCCGAAAAATCATAAAATGGCCAGTCACGCATGAGACCAATGCCATTTGTGAGCTCTCCGACAGCGTCATAGATGAGGATGAAAATGCCCTCCCAGGAATGGGTCCAAACTCACAGACAAAGAAAACCCAGATCCCTGGTTTAATTTTGGTATTAACTCCTTAGGAAGGGCATAAACCTACTCATTAATGGACCGATGACCTTGGATTTGGTACCTAAGGTAGCCTGGTAAATCACTATGAACTCTAGAAAGTTACTGTGGCCATCCCTGTGCGTAAATCCCATTCACGGCCATGATTGCTCCAACTACTCAAGAGATTAAATTGTGTGTGGCTATCTAACTAAACTGAAATCTAGCACCGCCTATCAAAACAAAAATCACATAGGGGAATCCCATACTGACAATCATAATATGTGGTGATTTTGTTAATAGTGCTTCGATAAAATTCCATGTTGAGACTATTGCATAGATAAGCATGCTTAAAATGATTTATGATGTAGAAATTTATGAAAGAGCAAAATAGCTTGAAATATTTATAATAGAATATTTACATGAAATGTTTACAGATCTTCAGTAATGAAATTTTGCAAGCTGTTTATACATCATAATACAAAAAAGAATATTTACATACAATGCCTACAGATCTTCAGTTGTGTTCAATAGCCCTAAGTAATGTTGCAACTCTTCTTTCAATTGAGATTGTGTTACAACAGTTGTACGCTCAGCTGTGAGGATTATGCTAGCCTGATCAGGAGCACCAATCAGTTCAGATTCCAAAGAAGCGGCAGCCTCCCCATTCCTTATCCGTTCAGTTTGTACGGTATCAATTAATTGATTGTTTGTTCCAAGTTCCGCTTTGATCTGATAAATAGTCGAGTGTTCTGCTTCCCATTGACTCTTGAGTAATAGAATCTCCTTCTTAAGAAAAGCAATTTGATCACCAATGTTTGACTTATTTCTGTCGAAAACCTTCAATCTCTCATGGAGAGACAAACTAACAGTATTATAGTTAGCAAGAACATCATCCGCTTGAGAGATTTTCTCCTTAAGAAGTGCCAGTTCCTTCTGACGATTTAGAATCTTGGGAGCAATGACCATATTCCGCGCCACTTCTAAGTTCTTCGTGGAGTCATAAAATTGTGATAAGGAAGTGTAAAGAGGCTGAACATCCACATGTACCAGGTGAGCTGAATGACCAAGAACCGATAGAGCATTATCCAAAAAGGGCCATTGAGTTGGATCTTTAAAAAGCATAGACGATGATAGAAATCACATTCTTAAAGAGCCCCAACATAAGAGGTGGCACCTTTTCTAGAGAAAATTTGTCAAAAGCCACAATCACTAAGTTAGATCCTTTAGATCCGCTGGGAGTTGGCACAACTGAAACTAAAAGATAAGCAGGGAATATAAGTTCAAAAGAAAACGTGTGTATATTCAATGTTGATATGAAATAAACAAACTATATATATAACTGGAGTAGGAGCAACAACAGAGGCAACTGGAATAGAATAGGTTGTGGGAGTTGTAGAGCTGGGGACTTCCGTAGTCATAATAACATTGAAAGAAAGTTCCTGAGCTCCTATAATACTTGAGTCAAGAGTACTTGGAGTAGGGACATCAATTGGATCAGAAACAAACTCCAAACTTCTGGCCACCAGCTGAATAGGAGAAAGATGTACAGTAGGGGACTTGCTAGTCTGAGCAGGGGCATCAAATGTTTAAAGGACTAATGGTAAAGTTTCTTCTGGACCAGGAGGAAGAAGTATGCTCCCCATCGTTGCCTGAATATCAGGTGGTTGAGCCTCTGCATCCCTTGAAGTTGATGTACTGCGAGCAACCACATCAGTGGCTTCCATGATACAAGGGGAATACGAAGCATCAAAAGAAAGGAAAATGTTTCTACCAGGAGTACCACCATACTCCCCATAGTCAAGCTGCTCTTCATTCTCTAAGGAGGTTTCTGAAATGGGATGAGAAGTATCAGGCTGAGTAATGGGAGCATCAAGGAGAGAAGATCTAACTCTGACATCATTATCTTCTCCAACATCTACCTTAACATCAGTATCTGCATTAAGCAAAGCATCTACTTCATCAGTTACGCTTGTGGGTGAAGACGTATTGTCACTTGCAGTATTCACCAAATATTCTAATGAGTTGTCTTCTTCTGATATGGTTTGCTTTCCTTTATAAGTAGTCATCAAAAGAAGAAGACTCACACCTTGGGAGGGAGAAGGAATTGGTTATGACAAAACCTCAGGAGATAGTGACTTGGTGTGAGAGCGGGTCATAGGAGACATAGCAATAGCAATTCGACGCATAGCTGGAGAAGTGATGACTGTATCATGATTGGTTGTGGCTTCTGTAAGAACCAAAATGGGGATAACACTAGTGCTCGCACATTCAACAGGCTGAGAAGCTATAGAAGGGGTAGGTTCTGTAACTAGAGGAAGAATAGGAATTACGGGTTGATTTTCTTCTACAGGAGTAGGGGAAGGCAAAACACGAGTGGCTGATCCTTCTCTCTGATTTATTAGATCTAGAGGAGAACCAAGAGAAATCCATCCTTCCAAAGTGTTTGGGGCCATTATCTCTCTGATGGGCTCTTCTAAAGAAAATTTTCAACGAAGTTGCGTTGGAACGATGGCCTGATCTTTCTCATAAAAATACCTAATCCCTTATTCCAGTCTATAATTCCTCAAGCGTGGGGGGGGGGGGGGGGGGGGGAATCCAGATAGGACGATCCACTGAAAAGCAATCACGTACTAAATAGTAATGATGGCTCCACCATCGCATCCAGGAATATGAAGCCATTACTCTGTGATTGTACTCGGGAGGACAAAATGAGAACCAAAATTTCTGGTTAAGAGTTGCTTCCATATCAGAGCCTAGTTATAAGGATCGACTCCATAACTCATTAATCGGATGACTTCCTCGCTGGCTTGAGGCATGGCTTGATCATATCCGAACTTTCTGGAAAACCGACTTGGATAATAGGGTTCTCGCCAGAATTCTAGTCCTTCTCGTAATGGAAGACTGCAAGAACGAATACAAAGGAAGAAAGTGCTTTCGATAGGGGCCAAGTCTTAGTTATCCTTCACATCTTTGTCTTTAGCTTGATAATCTAAATAAAAGGCAAGAAGTCGATAGATTCCATACTGTCGATTCTATCCACTATCCATTCATATCCCTTATCATTTTTCGCTTCAAAAAATGCCACAGGGGCAGATGATCAGGGTGGACAAAATCCTTCTTTGGATCATTGTATGTCCAGGGGAAATAGATACCAAGCCATCCAGAGAAGTAATGTCATTGAGTGAAAGCAGATGAAACTCCTAGCGCTAGGCTTGAGCAGTGTGCCATAGCATGACCAAAAGCTTTATATAATGAACATAAAATAAGAGGGGCAAGGGAATATCTTTTTTTGCCTTCTGTCATTCCGCCTCCACGAATAGAGTTGGCCGAATAGAGTCTAAACTCTTTGAACTGGGAAGCACAACTAAGCTCAACTAGTAAGCTAGGAAAGCGGTTAGTTCAGTTTCGGTGGTGAAGTTGGCAGGACCTCTTATTTTCTTGCGAGTGGCTTCTAATTCAGCACAATGGCTGCTGTCACGCCCCAAACCCTGCAGTACCCCATTCTCAGCTCCTAGCATTCATATGCCAGATTTCGATCCTGGGATCCTACAAGGAGGATTTTTTTTTGTACATTTACTAGTAATAAGCATAACCACAAGATTATTCAATTCACAAAGGCAACATCATCATCACATATCCACTAATATAATCGTTTGAGTACAATACTGAAAGGGAAATACATAAATAAAAAATCAAGCTCCAAAAGACCACTGCACGCTCCAATCTCAACACTGCTATAACCTAACATCACTTGCACGCATCTATCATGCATAAGCTTATAGAAAGCTTAGAGGGTGGTGTAAGTGTGTGCACAAGGTAAGTATCAAATGTTCAAAATAATGTCATCATCATACAATACCAAAATTACTGGTCATCCATAAATCATACAATATCAGAATAAGCAGAAATACTGACAAGTCCATAAGTAAATCAATAGAAGAATACGCAATATAGAACATTTATGCAACAATGAGTCATGAAGAACCAAATATCAGATGCCGAGGATACAATGCAATATGCAATGCGAATGAAATGACCATGCTGGAGTGTGAAGTCGGGATGATAGTACGTAGTATCGCAGGCTATGGGGTCCACCACAAGGGAGTTCTATCCAAACCAGTCCCATACCTAAATTTGGATAGTCAGACTCAACGTGGTAAACTCTTGATCTCATGTTAGTCATGCGCCTAACCGAAATCCTTGCCAAAATGAAGGTACACAACGATTAGTTACTCACCACCAGCCTGAGTGGATAGTGAATGAATGAATGAGCATGCAACTCCTACTCAATAAGTCCACATATCAGTACAGTTCCTCTCTGGAAAATCACCGGGGTCTATTACACTCCAAACCAGATTGTCGCCCCATCGCGGCAACAAGGCAAGTGGAAGAGACCTCACTATCCACCTGCCAATATCGGGTTCGACTCGTCGATAGCGGACCCATTCCTCGAGCTGGTCAAACTCAGCCTAGCTTTGCCCCCTCCTCTCGGGCAGGTAAGGCCGCACCCCCTTCCAACCGACCACGACACAGCGGAGAGCGCAGCCATCTGGTAATCGGCGCTCATCTACCCACTCGGTCTCGACGTTGGAGCAACCTCTGGAACTAAGAGAGTTTTGAAACTTTCACCCATGGATATCTATAGCACCCCATGTAGAATAGATTTTTGGTATCACATCTGACCATTCACGATATGCCTGTGGAGGCTATGACCCTAATGTCGCTAGGCATAAAATAATCACAGCACACAATGCAAGATGCATGAGTCATACAATCCAGTCATGCATCAATCCTGTGCATACTGTGTGCTCATATGAGACAATCTTCGCCTATCAGGGAGTCTCATAACAACCGGCACTATGACATATGCAATGGTCAATCACATTTTATAACAAACATGCAGATGATGCATATGTATTATGATGCTATGTTGTCACATACTCATAGTCGGTATCAACAATCGGCCTCGACAATGTGGACATTTAACCAACATTTACCTAAGGAATGGCCCACATAGATCTAAACATATAATGGGCCCACGACCTCACACAAAGGCCTAGTATACGACACATTCGGCATTACTCAAGGGTCATATATACACAATAGGTGGGCCCTGCTCATGGGCCTCAAATACATGACATGTGGGCCCTGCACATGGGTCTCGAATATATCAAATAGGCTATGCATCATGGGCCTAATATACATCACAGTGGGCCTTGCCCACGGGCCACGAATACATCATAATGGGCCTTGCCTATGGGCCTTAAATACATCACAATGGAACTTGCCCATAGGCCTCAAATACATCACAATGGGCCTTGCCCATAGGCCCCAAATACACCACAATGGGCCTTGCCCATAGGTCCCAAATACATCACAATGAGCCTCATCAAGTAGGCCTCATATACATCACGTTGGGCCTTAAACACGGGTTGGATACACATCACAACGGGCCTCATATACGGTTCACATATACATCACATTGGGCCTCGACAATCGAAATTGGCGATCAGCCATGACAATCGAAATTGTTCAATCGGCCATGACAAGCAGAGTCGGTAATCGGCCACGATCGGTAATCAGTCATGATAATCGGCCTCGATCGATAATCGGTCAATCGGCCACGATAAACAGAGTCCGCAATCGGCCACGTTAATCGACAATCGGCCATGATCGGTAATCGATCACGATAATCGGCCTCGACAATCAGTAATCGGTCAATTGGCCACGATAAGCAGAGTCGGCAATCAGCCACGTCAATCGATAATCGGCTACGATCAATAATCGGTCACGATAATCAGCCTCAATCGGTAATCGATCAATCAGTCACAACAAACAAAATCCACAATCGGCCACGTCAATCGAAAATCAGCCACGATCGGTAATCAGTCACGATAATTGGCCTCGATAATCAATAATCGGTCAATCGGCCGCGATCGGTAATCGGCCTCGATAATCGGTAATCGGTCAATCGGTCACGATCGGTAATCGGTCACGATAATCAGGGTCGATAATCAGCGTCAACCTCGATAATCAACACCGATAATTAGTAGATAAACAAAATGGGGTCCATAGATGATCAGTCGATCAAACATAGTATAAAGATCGATACTCGACCGCGGTTATATCAAATCTGATAGCACGGAGCCATCCGTGTACAGCGAATGGGCCCCACTTATTTAGGTTAACCCAGTGAAGGAATGATGAGAATGAGTCTAACAAGGCTTAAGGGAAGGTCACAATGTGGACATCTAACCATCATTGCCCATCAATGTGGACATCTAACCAACATTGCTCCCAAGGAGTGGCCTATATAGAGCTAAACATATAGTGGGCCTATAGCCTCATGCAAGGGCCTGATACATATCACTATGGGTCGAGTCACATGGACCACGAATACATCAGATGGGCCACGTCTCATGGGCCCCGAATACATTACAATGGGCTATAACCCATGGGCTTCAAACACACAATAGGTGGGCCCTACACATGGGTCTTATATACATCAAATGGGCCACGTATCTGGGCCTCGAATACATCAAATGGGCCTTTCCCATGGGCCTCAGGTTTAAGCAGGTGGGCCCCATCATATGGGCCTTAAATACAAGGTAAGTGGGTCCTATCACATAGGACTCGAATATACATCATGATGGGCCTCATGGATGGGCTGCACCAATGGGCCTTAGGTGGGCTTGGATCACACCAGAAATCATTTCAATAGTTGCAAGTGTAACAAGTGCATCAACGTACACTACCCTTCCATGGGGCACATGACACTCTAACGATGATCAGCACCACCCAAACAATTCAGCACCACTAAAGCATTTTCCATGTAAATCAGTGCCGTCCAAACATGGTCCATGCAAATCAGTGTTGTCCAAGCATTGTCCAGCACCGTCAACACCTGTCCAACTACTGGACAGTGTATATAATACACGTATATCATGGTTAGGCCCACACAAATGGGCGGTGTGGATCAAAACATACATCACATGGGTCCCACTGCCCTGTTTATAAACGGTAAGGATGAAACACATACAACGATGTCCCACCTGATTAGATGGCTAGATGTAAAACGGATGGATGACATGATTGCTAAATAGGTGGACGATGTGGATCCATACGTCCAGGTGGTCCCCACTGTCTAGATCATTGGACGATGTGGATAACACATACCGCACGTGTGGGTCCCACACGGAAATGCCGGTGTGAATACAACACAGGTTCCATGGTCAGACCCATGGAACTTGCTGACGTCTTCAACAGGGAGGCCCACCGTCCAAAAACAGATAGAAGGCAGGGAGGTAATACATGTTTCAAGGTGGGTCCCATACCACACGTGCAGCACATGTGGGTGGGCCCACATGGATGCTAGGTGGATGATGTGAATACAATAAATACTTCAAGGTATGGCCCACGACATCACTGAACGGCCTGGATCACCACCGTCTCACCCACTGGACGGTGAGATAAAACACATACATCATATCTGGCCCCACACGAGCCAATCAGGTGCATCCAGCACCGTCCGTTGCTGGACGGTGTGGATGAAACAAATACAGCATGGTGGGCCCCAGATCCGCTGACATCAACAGCAGCTCTCTGCTGCTCGTCCAACAGATGGACAGAGTATATAAAACACATACATCAGCGTGGTACCTGCAAAAGGTTCAACCGTGCATGTCATCATCTCCACTTTTTCCTGCTATGTGGTCCACATGATAGACATCATGGATATAGAATAAATACATCACGGGTGGATCCCACCGTCCAGCCATATGGACGGTGGGGATGAGACCCATACATCATGGTGTAGTCCACCGTCAGATGGTTGGACGGTTAGACGTACAACACATACCTCGTGATCTAGACCCACACAACAGGTGGATGGCGTTAATTACAAAACATATATCACGGTGGGGTCTTCACAGATGAGTGGATGGTGTGGATAACTCATACATCACGGCTGGCCCACACATGGTAGGTGGGGCATAGATAAAACACCTACGGTATGGTGGGCCACGTGCTGCTAGCACGTGCCACATCAGGTGGATCCCCACCGTCAGTCTAGCGGCTATCTGCTGCTGGATGTATAGCCTTGATAAAACACATATATCATGGCTAGCCCATGATCTGGACGGCTAGGATGGGTTGGGCCTAGATGTACAACACATCATTTGGTAGGTCTACACGTGTGGACGGTGGGTACAACACTTATGTCAGGTGGTCCCATGTGGTGGACGATGCACTCCACCTAAGATTTGAATCTGCTCATCGGCCAGGGAATAGGATGAATAGTGAAGGTACATAATACATACATCCAAGGTGGGCTATGCAATCAAGGAAAAGAGAGGCAGAGAGAGAGGGGGGGGGGGGGGGAGGGACCCCGCCACTATGGGCCCTCCCTATACAATGCATAAATCAAGATGGGTCCCACCATGGGTGGGCCCTTAAATCACAAAAGACAAATACAAGATCACCCACAAGGCAAAAGAAAAAGAGAGAGAGAAAGAAAGAAGGAAGCACCCACCTTTGATCGCCTATTCCTTCTTCCGCCTATGCACCCTAGAGCTCCAAGGCCTATGCACCCTAGAGCTCCAAGAGGACATTTTTAATGGTTGAGATGATGATCCAAGGGTTAAATTTGATGGTAAGAAGGTGGGTCACACCTAGCTTCTCCATGGAAGCCATGGATGGTTTCTTACTTGGAGGATGAAAGAGAGAGAATGAAAGAGAGAGAATGAGAGGGAGAGAGAGAGAGGGGTGGGTGTGAGTGATGGGTGATGGGTACTTGACATGTAAGGGATCGGTTTGTAAGAGAGAGAGTTGACTTTAGGGGAGGGGTGGTTATACTTGACATGATGTGGTAATTGATGGGATTGATTTGACATGTTGTAGAGATTCTCTTAGGATTACAAATGCACGTCATTTTCTCAAACTAAACGTGGGACCACATCTTCTGGCCTGAGTATCGCCTCGGTGCGTAATACGCGACGTCAGAACCGCGGCGACGGTGCGGTCGCTAGGGTATAGGTATCGGGTCGAGCCGACTCTGGAATATGGAATATAACTTAAGGTCCCACGCGACTGCCGATTATAAATCGCGAGTTGCCGAAATTCGACTGGGAGGACCGCAGAAGCCTATGGAACAGTACAGGCTAGGATACAGGTCTTACAGCTGCTAGGGAACCTAAAAAGGAAAAAAAAAAAAGAGAAGACCAATGAGTAATTCATGCTTGTGGTGAGTGTTGTTTGAAAGGGAAGGAAAATGTTAAAATACTTACGGCAAATATCAGGAAAAGTGTGCTAGCCATTGAAGAGGAGAAAGCTTGTGGACATCAGCAAAATAAGATGTCTCATGGAAAAGTTTAATGGTTGATGCTGTAATTTTGGGCACCCTTTTGGGTGCGACAAAGGCAAACTCTTTATTTAAAGGAATGTATTCATCAAGAAAGGACCCAGAGATAGGTACACCCGCTTTCCTATAAAGATCCCATAGGGTAATACTTCTCCCACTGGAAGATGGAAAGAATTCATAGTAGAAGACTAGTATTTCAAAAAACCTTTATAAATCATCGTGTATTTATGGAAAAATTCTGAAGTGGCTTCTATGGCATAATAAATTCTTATTGCAGTAAGGACGTCTTTATGTTTCTCCAAAATCACTTTGGTCCAAGCACTATAGTGTGGACAAACAGTCCAAAGACCTTGTGTTCTGAATTCATCTTTACCCCATAATGAGTCATGATGACAGAAACGTTGTTGAATCATCTCGAAGAAATGAGTATAATATAGGAAATGAGGGTCGTGACGTGGCGTGAGAAAGCGTATGTATCTTATTTGCACAGTCTTTTGAGTTAAGCCTTTATTTATGACATAACCCTCGAGAATTTGTGAATCTTTTATTACTCAATTAGACACATATAAGAGCTTGTTCTGTGTCATGTAGTCTGTCGGTTCGCTCTGGAGGATGGAGAGGTGGCGTTGAAGTTGCAGGGGTAGGGTAATGGTGTCATCTCTATACGGGTTACGGAATTTAATTGTCTCAGTAGTCAGCTTGACTGAATCCTAAGCATTCTAGAAACGTCTTCGGTTATGTTCTCGAATCTTCTCCTGAAAAATTTTATCTTGGCTCCTTTCTCTTGCTGGTTTTGGGACTGATGGGGGAAGAGAAGCCTCTGTAGTAGAAGGACGATTATCATCAGTGCGAAAGTTAGTTGTACATTTTAACCAATCTTCCTAATCATATTCTTGTCCTGAAAGGGGGGGACCCTTTATCTCCTTCATTATTATACCCATGCGAATATGCTCAGATAGGCATTGAATACGATCTACAAAGTTGATGATAATAGGAGCTGGTTCTTTGAAAAAGGAACTATAATTCTCGCCAGAGCGAGTCTTTTCTGAGTATGGGTTTCTGCAGATTGTGGGTCAGATGGCCCTACAGTACTTGGGGATGCAAGAGGTCTTTTCGAGCTAGACATTTGAAACCTACATAGGTGGAAGAAAATTCATTAAGCTAAAATGAAAGTATCGTAAAGTACTGAGAAGAAAGAATAAATAAATTTAAAGTCTGAATCTATAAGCATAAGTCACTGTGCATAAAGTGTTGTGCGCAAGGTATTGTGCACAGGGTTGTTGTGCGGAACATTTGTTGTGTGCAAAATGAAGTGCGCAAAGTGTTGAGTGCAAGGTATTGAGCGCAAGGCTATTGTGCGGAACGTCTGGTGTGCACAGAATGAAGTATGTAAAGTGTTGTGCGGAAGGTCATTGAGCGCTACCTGAAGTACGCTGGATTTTTGACCAAGTACAGGAGGAGTGTTGCGTGCTAAGTCTTATTGTGCGAAATAAATTGTTGTGTGCAAAAGACTTTGTGCGGAATAGTGGTTGTGCAACGCACAATGAGGTTAGCGTACAAAGATAGAAAATTGATGCAAAGACAGTGCAGAGCAGAGAGGAAAGTGGCAAAAATGAAGAAAAGTCTTGAATTTATAGGCAGAGACTGGCAAGTGTTGTGCGAATGTTGTTGCGCGACAAGTGTTGTGCGAAAATTGTTGCGTTGCAAAATGTTGTGCGAAATTCATTGTGCGCAGATCCGTTAGTGCACAACAGAGAAAAAGTAGTGTTTGGAAAGGGTTGTTATTGATCCTACATATTTATTTTGTAGGTGTAAAAAAATAAAAATGCAGGATCAAGGGGGCATCTGTTGAGGCACAAAATAGAGAGAAAAGGTTGAAAGATCGTTGTGCACAAACTAATGTGTGCAAACTTTTGTGCGTAAATTGTTGTGCGCCAATCATTGTGTGTGAATCGTACTGGAGAAATAGATCTTGAAATACAGATGACCGTACAATAGTATCAACACAAGGAGTTCCTCGTAATAGTTTGTGCACAAAGGGTTCCGCAAAAAGGATGAGCGCGCAAAGGGGACCGCACAATGACTACATGGCATATTCGCACGTGCGAGAAGGCTATAAATACCCCCAACCCGTTAGAGAGGGGTGAGAGGCAACAACCAATCGAGAAGTAGAGGAAATTTTGGAGAGAGAGAGGTACAACTCCGTCATCATTGCGCGAAAAAACTATTGTGCGGCGCACAACGCCATTAGTGCATAAACATCATCCGTGCACAATGGGTTCTAGTGCATAACAAGTGCCAGCACACAATAGGCTTCAGGCATAATGGCTCCAGTGCACAAAGGGCTTGGGCAGCAATCTGCAATACATGATGTTTCCATTAATGATTGCCTTAGATCATACCATTTTGATTATTATTTTTTTCATCATTATCATAAGCCTATTTTGGAATTAAAGGAGAAAAGGATGTAATTGAACTTGGAATAAATGAATAATGTCATTATCCCCTTGATCTTCTTTTGTTAATTATTAAGTGAATGAAATTAATTTCCCAAATGAAATACATTTTGTTTCTTGTTTGAAACAACTATCATCTAGCCCATTCATGGGCATACTCCAAACTATCACTCAAAAAGAACCATCCAACCAATTTTCCCATCCATGGGCACACAACAAATCAATAAAAAAAATTGAACAAGCTAACCAACCTAGCACCGACTATGGTGCTTAAGTTTCTCTATCTATCAGCAAGTCAATAACTTGCTGTTGAGAGTGCTGAAGTGCATCAATTTTGTCCTCGATCCCAGTCAGGCGCTTCTTGCAGTTGCGAAGATTTTTGTCAATATCAGCTTGTCCATTCAGTAAATGTCATTTGAGTTTTTGATGCCAGTGATTGGTGACTGATTCTATGTTGTGAAGCAGTGTCCGATTAGAGCCCCATGGCGTTGGCAGATTTGGGCACTGACTATTTTCTGCGCCATGAGTTGGAGGAGGAGGACTATCCAGTTGGTAGGAGGTGGTTAGATATAACTGGTGAAGTGCATCATCATCGAACCATACCTTTGGTTGTATTTCATCTGACATTGGTGGTAGGCCCACAAATTGTGCTAGCTTGCATATGAGAGATGGGAATGGAAGTGTATCAAGATGTTCCCCTTTGACTATACGAGTCAACTGCCCTAGAATAAGGGTCGATAGGCACCCCGGGACCTATTGATACACGTCATACAAGACATTGAGCACAAAAGGGGTGAGATTACTTCCCTTCGTGTCACATGGATACACATTTGTACCAAAGATACTGTGGAGAATCTTGGAGGTGGTCCCAAGATAGTTGACATGCAGAATGTTTTCCTCATTCCTAGGGACAGAGGTACCTTGGCACAATGCACACGTTATTTCCCCCCATACTCCTAATCCATTCAGATTTCGCTCAGTGACAGGGATTCGTGTCACTTCGATGTTTAGGAGACGACCAAATATCACTGGAGTAATGATTTTTGTGTTATGCATGAACTCCAGGAGAATACATGGTGGATTGTCACGAACAATGTGGCAGCTATTGAAGAATTGATGAATCAACTCATATTGGTAGGGACCACCAAAATTCAGTATATTCTGTCATCCCATTGTCTCCAACACGAGATACACTCCATAAGGATCAATAGCACTTTTAAGGACAATACACTCTGCTATCGTGATTTGCTCCCAATCAGGACGAGTGGGAGGAGAACTATCGGATGCCTGTTTGTCACTCCTATATTTCTTTGTTTTCAAAGATTTAGTGCAAGAAAGATCCTTACCTTTGCCTTTCACCATATTTCCTTTTGTAGTTGAGAAGTATCTTCAAGGCCGGGGGAATAAAGAAGAGCAAAATCCATATAAACAAACTCTTAAAATTTTCATTATCTCATTCTCCTTTTATAGCAGAGATTGTTGATGACATCAAAACTAACTTGATGTCATCGAATTCAGGCTCATAATGACATCGAAGATTGTGTCAACGACCGTTGGAAAGGACTAGCAATTATTCCCGATATTTAGACCTTATCTTCCCAAGAGCCTTTGATGATATCGAAAATGACTCGATATCATCCAAAATGTCAAAGTTAGAAATAAAATTTATCTCCCTTGACATACAGAAAATGATTAGTACATGGGAGTATGCCTATATTGTATATATACTTTTAACCAAAAAAATTGAGGACCTTAGTCCTGAGATGTGCTTATTCAATTTATTCTGACTGAGTTTTCTATCAATTTGCGCATAATCCAATTGATTTCTGAAAATCACTAAACTTATTTACATCAAGGGGCTTTGTTAGGATATCGCCAGTAGTTTTTTTGTAGACACAGTCCAACACAATGATCTTATTTTCAACAAGTTCATGGATAAAATGATGTCGAATGTCAATATGCTTAGTCCTTGAATGTTAAACAGGATTTTTTGAAATGTTGATGTCACTAGTGTTGTCACAGAAGAGAGTCATCATGGATTGCTCAATCTAATAATCTAGCAGCATTTGTTTCATCTAGAGGAGTTGTGTGAACAACAACTACCTGCAGCGATGTATTTGGCCTCGGCAGTGGACAGGGATATCGAATTTTGTTTCTTACTCTGTTAAGATACCAAACAATTTCTGATATAGAAACAGCCGCCACTGGTTAATTTGCGATCATCTAAATTTCTAGCCCAATCGACATCTAAATACCCAACAATGATGATAGATGTTTCAAATGGATACCATAGTCCAAAAGTGGTTATTCCAGCCACATATTTGATGATTCTTTTAACTGCTGTTAGGTGTGATTCCTTAAGATCAACCTGATATCACGGACATGCTCCCATGCTAAATGATATATCTGGATGACTTGCTGTGAGATATAGTAGGCTTCCTATCATGCTTCGGTACAGGTGTTGATCCACACTCTTGCTATTTATATCTTTGGAGAGTTTGAGTGTAGTGCTCATGGGAATATGATAGGTACGACCAGATTCAAGTCCAAATCTTTTTACTAAATCTTTTGCATACTTGGTTTGACACACAAAAATCCCATTGTGCAATTGCTTCACTTGTAGTCCTAAAAAGAAGTTCAACTCACTGACCATACTCATTTCAAATTCAGATTTCATGAGTTCGGCGAAGCTATGAGCAATATCTTCACATGTAGAACCAAAGATTATGTCATCCACATAGATCTGGGCAATGACCAATGAATTCTCTGTCTTTTGTGTGAATAGTATTTTATCTACACCACCCCTACAGAATTTATAGTCCAAAAGAAATTGCGTTAAACGTTCATACCAAGCACGTAGTGCTTGTTTGAGGCTATAAAGTGCTTTGCTCAACCGATAAACATGTTGAGGATGCTTGGGGTCTAAAAATTCCTTAGATTGTTCTACATAAACTTCTTCATCAAGTACCCCATTGAGAAATGCACTTTTAACGTCCATTTGAAATAGTTTGAATTTTAACGCACATGCAATAGACATGAGAATCCTGATTAATTCAAGGTGAGCTACAGGAGTAAATGTTTCATCAAATTCAATGCCTTCTATTTGTGAATATCCTGATGCTACCAATCTTGCTTTATTTCTAATCACATTACTAAATTCATCGGATTTATTCTTAAAGATCCATTTGGTTCCGATGATATTTGTGTCAAGTGGTCTGGGAACCAGTTGCCAAACCTCATTTCTCTGAAATTGTTAAAGTTCTTCTTGCATAACATTTATCCAATATTCATCTTGAAGAGCTTTCATAATATTCTTGGGCTCAATCTTTGAGGTGAAGCAAAAATGACTATAAATGTTTTCTATATGACGTCGAGTTCTTACACCATCATTAGGATCTCCAATGATTTGATTTTGAGGGTGATCCTTAATGATGGGTATGTTAGACGACAGTTCAAGTTCATTAGATGTGGAAGTTTTGTTATCTGATTTACCTAGAATGCATGAATCCACATCATCTTCTAATTCATTTAAGGGACTTTCTTCTTCATGGGGTTGATCATCAACCACCACATAAATGGATTTTTAAATGGTGAGGGTCCTCAGATTGTATACTCTATAAGCACAACTATTCAAGGCATACCCTAGACAGATGCCTTCGTCACTTTTAGACTCAAACTTTCCTAGGTGTTCTCTGTCTTTCAGAATATAACATTTAATGTCATTAGTGTTTTGTTTAGACCTGCTCTTAGATATCACTACCAGAAAAGGGGCAAAGGCTATGGATAAAAAACGTAGTTAAAGGCCTATTGCTACGGTTATAGTCCGTAGCACGTCTGTAGCAATTGGTGGTTTAGCTAAAGGTTAAAAGTTTATGGCTACAGATTAAATCCATAGCTATACTTTCTGTAGCGAAATGTACATGCCGTTACAAATAATATTTGTAGCTAAAAGTAAAATGAAATCTGTAACAATATGCTTAAGTTAGTAATAACTACGGTTTTGAGAACAAGAGCTATGACTAATATCCGTAGCTACTTTTTTAAAAATATTTTTTATAAAAACAATGGTGTCTGTTACCATTGCAAGAACTTGTTGTGTTGATCAACTCATCTAAGCTAATACAATTAATGTTGCTAGGAATAGTACGTATAATGCAATTGGAAAGAATACAATGCATTCATATTACAAATAACAATCAAATCATACAATGTGTCCTAAATTCACATTTTTGGATCATCCAAATGCCTTGTCAGCTCTGGCACCATAATAGTATAGCCCCTACACAAATCGACACGCACAGATCACCAGTTGTAAGAAACCTTCATTGATAGTTTACAATAAGACAGGAACATCAATATCATTGTGATATCTATCAAAAATGGTACAGATCTTCAGTGGGGGAAAATGTTCTTCAATCTAATAGTCAGTTTCTAGATGTTAGCAGAATATATCAACCTGTATGCATGCACACAAACATTGTACATTTGGCACAAGCATGCAGCGATTGAATGCTAGAAAGAGTGCTAGTATCAACAGACAAAAATCTCACTAAGTATAAACAAATATACTAAAGAGGTATAAAACAGCAAGTTGGTTCAGGTCAAGTACTTAATAGGTTAGACATTTTGTGTGAGCGACTGTCCATATGTCAAATGAACACAACTCCTGATGCTATCTTCCCTATTACAACCCGAGAAAGTGACTGAACCTAAAAACAAAAACAGAAATTACTTTGCTTTTAACCTTTTGGAACATCAGGTCAATGGAATCTTGGCAATGGTTAAGTGAGATGTGTGCAGGACCTTCAGTTTTGTACAAGTAGGCTCCATGCTTCGGTGATCTAAAACATTGATTTAATGATCACTGTTGTCAATGGACCGCCACCTAAATAGCCCAGTCATCTGATCCTTGACATTTTACTTATTAACCTTGACTGTGATTGTATTTTTCTTAACCACCTATTTGTAAGACAATGTTTAAGTTTAAACAAATGGGATTGTCTTAACAGGGAGATTTTGGAGGCATGGACCATACACAGCAGGGCCCATCAGATCAATGCCTGGAACCCAAACCATGAGGTGCACTGATATAAACTAAAGACCAAATCCTCAGGTTGAAGGATTATAAGATTGATCCTAATCCTGGAGATCATATGTATGGTATCATTGGTGTTTATAAGACTGATCTTGGAACCCAAACCATGAGGCACACTGATACATACTTTGCTCTGTCTCTTGTTAGTGGGTACTCTAATCAATCAACAAGGAACCTTGGCCCTATGAAGACAAAATTAAAAAAAAAAAAAAAAATCAAACAAACAAGGAACCTTACCCATGTGAAGGAACAATAAAAAATCAGGTGTCTACATATGCATGCACCAAGAAAACCATATCAATTTCATCACACATGGCCCTTAACATGAGTGATGTAGCAAAAGCAGCAAGGCGGTTGTGGATGACCATGAAATCCAAAGCAAATTGAATAAAAATTTAGTTGGCAGCCGGACACCAGAAACTTAGATATGATTAAATAACAAGACAACTCTGCAACAGTAAATCCGACCGATGCTACCAACAATATCGTGTTGACATAACACAAGTAACTTGAAAAAAAATAAAAAAAAAAATACCTTGTGAGTTGTTGCCTTAGTGGCAAACCTCAACATGGTTGAATCCCTTGAAGTCACCCTCTTCATTTGATGCAAATCAGACATCAACGACTTCACCAGCGCCTTTGAAGAATTCCTCTCTGCAGGTGAACAAAGGAAGCAAATTATCTCATTTTATCAGATGTAGCCATCTTATTTCCCATACACATTGAGAAATTAAAATCTTGTCACAAGAGTAGTTCTCTGGCATTAAATGATATTTACACACCAACTCTTTCGACATAATAGGATAGGTAGCCAACAAATAGGGTTTTTGATCTAGAAGTCTGGGCACTAGGCAGTGCAAGTGTTTTAGGCTCTATCAATTTGGTACATGGCCATCAAGTTTTGTAATATAGAGCTGAAAAAAGTATTATAGCCACATAGTCAAGAAAATTACCACCTTGTTTGCATGAGGAAAGACAAACAGTGCATGTGCCAGCCAAGGACCCTTTGACTAGTGCCACAATGGGTATATAAATGTTGACAAGAAAGACATGAAGGAAGATTTCACTGAGGGGAGCGGTTTTACCTTTTTCCATGTTGCTTTTTCTATTCCTTCCAACAGTTTGGATTGGTGGAGAACTCTAGAAAACAGTGGAAATGAAATCAATTTCCATAGATGTGATGTTTTCCTGTGATTGCAAAAGCAAAAATAGGTGTGGAAATCGATTTCCTTTTCCACCATTTCCCAAAAAATGAATGGAACTTTTTTCCAAAAGAAACCTGTTAAATTATATTTCCATGGTTACAAGAGTATAAGAGCCTATCCTCTACATCCCTATCAATCCTCAATTCAAAGTAGACATACATTCTAAAAGATTAATAGAGTTACCTGACATTTCCTTCCACCGCAACCTCAGAACTCAAGCTTTGATAGACTAACTGCAGTCCAAACCATGCTCGTCGATATCAATGAAAACTGCAATGAAAAAAAATCAATAGAAGTGATGGCTGGATATTAGAAGTGATCCGTGGCTCCATCATCATGCCGTTATACACATGACTAGATTAGAGCTTACTTAAATAATGAAGATATATGCAGCAGTACAAAGGCCTACATAAAGTTCATAATGGCTGCATCTACAACTGTCAAATGGGACAACCACATTCTACACTACTCTGAACCATCAATCTCAGAGTTAGAGAGAAGCATATAAGAAATTTATCTTCTCTAAATACAATAGTGAAGAATGTCAGGAGAATATGGATACAATGAAAAAATAACCTCAAAATACAATATGAGATATTTTTAGTGGAAAATTTTACCTTCAAGATATGGGCCACTCTTTGTTATCAGATCAAACAATCCATATACACCAAATAGCAAAAAGTCTCACAAATCACCTAGTTTAATCAGGTCTCAGTTCCCATCCAAATTATCCATTTGATGGGTCTCCTACTATAGATGGACTATAATCTAAATATCCCCAAACTAGAATATCATAGCCATCTGCAATATGTAGCATTTTTACACTTAAATGTGAGAGGAACTCCACTATCTCAACATCATCTTTCAAGACTCTATGAAGCGCTTCCAATCAAAAGGGTCCTTAAAATCACTACAAGATTTTATTGAACTACATTAAGCCCCATTTTTTCAGTTTTCTAGTCTACCAAAACTGGTGAAAGATTCTCATGGTTGTTGTAGGTAAGAGTTCATACCTCAGATCTATCCAAAAGGACTTGTGATCAGGAGAAGGAAGGACCAATGTTGCATTCATTATCTTTGCTATTGTAATGATATCTCATATCTGCACAATTAAATCCCAAATCAAACGTAAGCCACTACATAATAGTGTGAAAGGTGATGAGCTTGGTAAACTAACATGCACCTCTACACCCACCTTGTTAGATAACCTAACAAGAATATTGAGTAATCCAAAAGGATAGTGAAATGGAACTAGCCAGTAGTATGAGTTCAATAAATTTCCATGCTCAAAGATCAAGAGTATTAAAATTTTGAGTTAATGTATGCCTTTGCCACATGATAAAAATTTTGATGTTTTAATTTTGAGTTAATGTATGCCTTTGCCACATGATAAAAATTTTGAGTACCTGCACATCAACCGTGACACACTGCAAGAGTACCAATTAACTCCCCTTCTATAAAATTCCAAATGGTCCAACTCAATCATAGGTGGGACCACTTAAGCCCCACACAGGATTCACAAACTTCAGACACAAAATAAAATCAACCCTATTCAATGCATTTATCAAAACATGACATTTACAAAAGGAGAAAAAATAATCAAAATCCAACATCTATGAATATATATATATATATATATATATATATATATATATATATATATATATATATATATATATATATATATATATATATATATATATATATATATATATACTGACACCACAAACCTCTTGTTGAAACTGAAACAGAACCCCAAAATAGTATCTCTTAAATACGAACCATTTTTAAAGTTCAATTAATATCCAAATCCAAAACAGAAAAAAGGATAGGGAAAAAAAACAAAATCCTATAAGATTAAAATTAAAAAAAAAAAAAAAAGAACAGAACATAACAGAGTTATGATATTTATATAGAAACACATTAATAGAATCCAAAAAACCATCTTCCCAAAAAGCAAATCTTTCATACTCTGGCAGAGTGTAATGGATGATACTCATGCGCTTACAAATTACTTAAAAAATTGCACACAAGGCATACAACTACTCAAATTAAACTTTCTAAATTATAGAAACCAGTATAGATGTATCGTGAATAAAAAATTAAGCTTGTTAGATCATCTGACTTTTGAATTGGAGGACATTGATTGCACGGTTTAAAAAAAAAAACTAAACCAACTATCCTATTTCTACAAAAAGGTGTCCATGAATCATAGGTTAGGATTATTCAACCAATTTAATATTAAGATTGTCACTTAGAGACAATGGGATGCACAATCTGTTAGACTCTGAATGCCTATGTATCAATCATCGTACGAGCCTGAGTATTATATAATTCTCCTTTCCAAACTCAAACAGGATAAATACATACATCCAAAATCAGAATCTTACTGCAACTTCCAATCTCCGTTTCACTACTACCGAAGGCGCGAGGCCGCGCTCCGCCACTGCATTCTGCGCTCCCTCCTCGTATGTCGTATGCAGAATCAAATTACCCTTCTCATGCACATTGACGGAGTTCGACAGAGATGAAATCTCAGCAAATCAAAGTATAAAACTGAGTTATAGTGTTACATAACAACCAAGAATATTTGGGTTCATGAGAAATATCTCAGCAAATCAAACATATTTGGTGCACAAATATGGTACTGACTATCCCAACTAGTGAGGGATAGCTACACGAATATGGTACTGAATTATTAATATTTGGCTAACTATTAAATAATAAATAACTAACAATTCTAACATTTTTCATAGGACTAAGAAAACTCAGGTTAAGAATGAAAGAGAAGAATAAATAGGAGGATGTGGAACCTACCTCATCCTAACCTTAATATGAGAAATAAGAGGGAAACATTATGTAATCGATGAATGCGACAAGTGTATTGCATGATCCAGCGAGATAGCAAGCAATTTGTGATTGAAGCTTGTTAACTTTGCATTCTCTAACAGGTTATTAGATACTTATGTTGACTAATCAATGCTTTTTCTAAAAAAATCTAGAAATAAATTCGGTTTTTAGAAATAATGCTGAATTTTTACAACTATGATTACATGAATGAATGTGTGATTTCATTCAAATTGCCCATGATACTTGCACAAAAAGGGCTTCATATTCCAATAGAATAAAGAAGAAAGAGGATAAAACACACCGACAGGCTACAACGCAGTAATAAGGATGCAACGAAGCAATGGACCTTTTTGTTGAGGAGAAAATCCACATAATCCAGAAGAAAAGAAAGGATGAGAAAGATTCAGAAGTATACAATAGAGAATAAAGAACAAAACACCACCTCTACAAATCATATTCAGATAGGAGTGGACTACGAAATGAGTTTTCCACAGAAAGTATGCACAAAATTAATCATGTACATCAATCCATACTGGAAGGACCCCACCATGAATGGAGTATAGCCTTAATCTGTTCATCAAATGTATAATGTCTAACCACAATGGGGTCCATGATTTGTGGACGATCTAGATTGTCGTACATGTATGAAATGTGTATTGCAGGTGTGTTGCCAACACTGTTGTAAGTGTAGATCTGCAAGCTAAATCTCGAAGTGCCATAATAACAAACATAAAAACATCAATTCAAAAGATCTACTAAGCTAAATGAATGAACTAGAGCTAATACATGCAACATAAATCAGATCTGATATGTGAAGCACAGAAAGCTGCAAATCAGATAAACAAAGACAATCATAGATCCGAAAAACATTAAAAAAAATCCAACGGAATGAAATCGATATAGCTAGATCCAATGCTTCTAAGAAGCTTTCGAGCCAGATATATAAGTCTTGACATATCCAGATCCGGATCTACGTCTTAAAAACATAGATCAGCAAAGAAAACAACATAAAATGAGGAAATTCAAAGTAAAGGCAAAAATAAGAACAAATCAAATATCCACCATTGAAAAGAACAAACTCAAAATGGTAACTAGTCGTTGTAGCCCATCTTCGCTCTGAATATCAATCCGAAAACCCCCAAATTTAAAACTCCTAAATCTAAAAACTGAAAGTGCACCTACTACGTGCCCTGGTTTGTCAATTACGAGTCAGTCGGACAACAGCGCCTAACAGGAAGATCAAGTCAAGCGTCTGCTTCAACTGGATGTGTGGAAGCTCGCCATAGGTAAATCATATCCTCACATCCCATATCCCAAAACACCAGGTGATTAAACCCTTAAAAAGAACTAGAACATCTTAGGGTTTCTGTGTAAGAAAACTTTTATCAAAAAGAAAAATCTTAAAGTTTTTTACATTGTCGATTATATCGATTACCCCTTCGATATAATCGACCAGCTTTGTCGATGTCCTCGGGATCTCAATCGATACAATCGAGTGAGGACAAAAAGCGTCCAGCAATCAAACAATCTTCTGGACGATTTATCGATATATCGACTTTCAAGTCGATATCATCGATATTCGAATATCGATCATATCTGAAGTGGATCAATAATATCGACAGACTGCTTTTCGGCGCCCTTGTTTTTCTAAAGAAAACTAACATAAGCTTCGATGTATCGATGACTGTCCGATTCAATCTGAACTCAAATATCGATCATATCGGGAGTCAGTCGATCATATCGAGTGTGGGCATATGTTTTAACTAGCATGAATTTCAGGTTATTTTTTATGATGATCGGGGTGCCAGTCGATAAATCGATATTCATATATCGATCATATCGAGACCTCGTCGATTGGATCGAGTCCGGACATAAATCATCCAGCAAACTTATAGGTAAATCTATATGATTTATCGATCCCATCGACAAGGTCTTCGATATGATCGATGTACAAATTTCGATGACATCGACTGTTTCTCCAATCATATCTGTAGAACCTGAAATTCTTCAAGGCTTCTCTCTTATTTTCACCTGTTGATAGATCGATCCATCACTCGATGGAATTGGAGTTCGAAATCCGATAACATCGATGTGTGTCTCGATCCCATCAACCAGTAGGCGGAAGGTTTCCAAAAGTGAAATGACAATTGAGTTTGTACTATCGAGAGGTCTGCCGATACAATCGAGAGTATACGCTTGACCATATCGATGACTGCTCGATGATATTAAACTCTGTCATAAATATGACCATTTATATCCGTTGGAACCTTTTGCTTATATATAGAGAGATTAGTCTTTATTGCTGGTAGAGAAAGAAGAGAGTGCTTTTGAGAGTTTTAACCTACCTATCATTTACCTCAAGCCCTTTCTCTCAGGAAGTTCATCCTCCAATCCACCCTCATCATTGATATTTCATAGAGTGGATTGGAGAATGAACTTCCACATTCAAGGATCCTTCAACTACTACCTTAATGACACATCATTAAGCTGGGATTCCTTGAATGTATAAATGATGGGAACCACTCTATCTTCCTTATAGAAAAATCTTTAGAGAATGGTATTCCATCATAACCTTGACCCAACCTAAAGCCTAGTATAGATACATCTTTGTGTTGCGGATCAAGGAAGCTGAAGACACTTCATCAATAAGAAGGAGATCTTCATCACTACGCTAAAAGGGACTTATCAACTTATCTGTAAGTACTAAGAGTCCATAGGACACTTGTGATCATTCCTTTCTAGGATTGGGTTTTGAGTGTTGCTCACCATTTGAAGTCCTCGAAGGAGGCCTCCGACGGGAGTGTTCGTGCGGGGTGCGTTGTGTAGACCCTTGCTCTGTGGAGAGTATAAACATCTGGTTAGGAGTATGTCAGCAAAACTCCAGGGTTAGAGGTGAACCGAGTAGAAATCTCTGAGTGCATTGTGTGGACCCTTACCCTGTGTGGACATAAACATCTAGTTAGGGGTACGCCAGTAAAACTCCAGGGTTTGAGGTGAACCGAGTAGAAACCTCTGTAAAGGTTGAAGGTGAACCTGATTTAAAATCTTAGGTTTAAGGTGAACCATGGGAAACCTCCTTAGTGAAATCTGGTCACTCAAGGGTTAAGTGTGGAAACCGGGAGTGGAGTAGACAAGTCGTCGAACCACTATAAAATGACTGTGTTTGAGGTTGATTTTGTCTTTCATTTATATGATTGCCTTGCATGTCTATATATATGATCACATCCTATACACACATAGTCACATCCATCACAATCTCATCTATAAATTGTTTGTCTTTTAAATAGTTTGTGATTGGATCCTCTATCAGGCTTGGAAGCCAGTAGAGTTAATTTTGAGTAATCCTAATCAGTACTCTGTGATAGGATTAGTGTGATAAGGATTTTTAATAATTCATAAAAAATTTAAAAAGTCCTATTTACCCCCCTCTAGGATATATTGACATATTCCTACTTCAACTTAAGCGGTCTTCACCGCTATTTCAAAAACCTCCAAATTCAAAAACCCCCAAATTTGGAAACCCCTAAATCCAAAAACCTCCAAATTCGAAAAACCACAAATTTGAAAACCCCAAAATCCAAAAAAACCTCCAAATTTGAAAACCCCCAAATATATTAACCTTCAGATTTCGAATCAATGGCCTTAAAGGCAGCATTCTGCCATTACCATTGTTGCTACCTCCTAGCTGAGGAATAAACTAGAGTGGTTTCCCCTCCTTCGAGCCGTGAGCTAGAATGAGAAAACCCTAGATAAGGGGTTCACCAAAACCCTAGGGAGTGGGAGATGCATGGGCTGTTGAGGGAGAGGGAGATGCATGCACTGTTGGAGGGAGAGGGAGGGAGAGGGAGGAGATGGATCAGAGATACAAGAGCGATAGAAGAGACGACAGAGATGCATTAGAGAGAGAGGGAGGAGAATGAGAGAGATGAAGCAGAGATCAGGAGGGGGTGAGATGGAGCAGAGATAGGGAGGGAGAGAGAGGTTTGGAAAACAGAGAGAGAGAGAGAGAGAGAGAGAGAGAGAGAGAGAGGTTTGGAAAACAGAGAGAGAGAGAGAGAGAGAGAGAGAGAGAGAGAGAGAGAGAGAGAGAGAGAGAGAACCTGTTTTGGGCACGGCTCTGTTTAGAGTGTGCGCCCAAAATTGGGCGACGTTTCGTGAGACAGACCATGGACGGTCCTGACAGGGGCTCCGTGGGGCCCACCATGATGTATTTGATTTATCCATCCTGACCATTAATTTTATTAAATTATTTTAGTTCATGATCCCAAACTTAAGGTAGATTGTAGGCCCAAGTGAACCACACCATAAGAAGAAAATGTGATTTAATCTCCATATTTCCTACCGTGTGATCCACTTGAGCCTTAGATTTACCTTATTTTTTATTTCATGCTATAACGTAATATTTTCAAATAGATGGACGACTTAGATAATATATATATATATATATATATATATATATATATATATATATATATATATATATATATATATATATATATATATATATATATATATGTTAGGCCCCATATAGCCCCTTACAATAACCAATAATTATTAATGGTGTGTCAACTTTTTAGCAACGAAAACCGTAGTAACTGTAGCTACGGTTTATATCCGTAGCAAAAACCTAATGTGGTCTGTATCCTTTGCCCCTTTTTTTTGGTAGTGTATACTCTATTTATTATGTAGCAAGCAGTATTGACTGCTTCAGCCCAGAAGCTTTTGGCCATATCCTTTCCATTCAGCATAATTGAGCCCATTTCCTGTAGTACTCGATTCTTTCTTTCAACAACTTCATTTTGTTGTGGAGCTTTTGGTGCTGAGAAGTCATGTCGAATCACATTCTCATCACAATATTTTTGAAATCGATCATTCTTAAATTCACCGCCATGATTGCTCCTGATACGGTTGATGCAATATCCTTTCTCATTTTGGATTCACTTTGCTATAATCACAAATTCATCATAAGCATCAGATTTTTCTCGAAGGAAAGCGACCCAAGTAAATCTGGAATAATGATGAGGGCCGAATATTGCTTATCAGACCCCAGTTATTGCATGATTTTAAGTACATGATAATGCTTAATGGAATATTTTAATCGTGTTTTTGTTACTGGGTGTAATTAGGAGCATTGACTGAAAAAGAGTACTACAAGTATGGATTTAAAGTTCCGAAGTCACCAGAGCAAGGAACGGACTTCAGAGGGCCAATATTGATGAATTTATACACCAGGGATTTGAGAAAATCAAGCCGTTCACGTTAAAGAGGCCCGAAATTGGTCCAAAATGCAAGATCACAGGGTTTTCGCCTTTAGATTGGCTCGAAACTTTATACATGGCCTGGGGGCCATAGATTAACCGTACACATAAAATTTCAGCCATTGGATATCTCAGGAAGTGTCCCAACGGTCAGATCAGCCCCTTAATTCATTAAGCGGAGCCCACCTGATGTCTGTAGCTGCCTCAAATCTGGTCTCAACACCTTAAATAGGGAGATAAAATGAATGAATGGATTGGTTTTCTCAGAAATATCACCGTGAACCCCACATGTACAGAGTGTGTATAGAGTACAAATGCACCAGCTGTGCACCGCATCGTCACCTTGGTCAAACCGACCTTTGACCTGCGTATTATCAAAAATGGAAGTTTCTATTTTCAAGCTGCATAACGGATGGACGTTGTCCGTTTTGCGGACGCTAGTGGGCCACTATCATGGCGCGTACGTCCGATCCAAGCCGTCCATCTTGTAGAGGGGCTTGAAAAAATCAAAACTATGCTGATAATTTTCACCCATGCGTACACACGTGTGTGGTACAGAGGCCACAAATAGGTTGCCTTGCAATGTTCCAAATTGATTTCAGTGTGATTTCTTCTCTGGGACGCGTCAATGGACGTTCAAAACCAATCATGTTTGACTGAAATTCCATCCTGAATCTAATGGACGGGGTAGATTTTCATGAAAACACCTCTGTGGGGCCCACTGATCAAGACAGCACTGGACGTACGGAAGCTTACACACGTCCGTGAAATTCAGACTTCCAGGCGGTTGTGGCCCACCATCTTTGATCATATGGTAGATCTGAACCGTCCATCATGTAGAGCACTCAAAAACATCCTAAGAGATGGTGTTTCTTTAGAAATTGAACCAGGAAAGTGGCGAGTTTGAAGGCACCGAAGTTTGCTGCAAAAAGGCTTTCGTTGCGCATGCGTAGCTGCTGTGACAGCTTCTCCACTGCCCCTAGCAGCTATAAAAACGTCCTAGGAAAGCCAAAAAAGGGGAACTTAGGGAGAGGAGAGCAGATCTAGAGCCAAGGAGAGAGAGAGAGAGAGAGAGAGAGAGAGAGAGAGAGAGAGAGAGAGAGAGAGAGAGAGGAAAGAGAAGAAAGAGAAGAAGAGAGAGAGAGAGGAAAGAGAAGAAAGAGAAGAAAGAAGGGAGATCTTTATGTTTTTCTTTTCTCAATCTTATTTGTTCTTATTTCTAATTAATTTTATGGATTGCTAATTTCTTGTTTAGGGCTGAGATGAAGCCCCTAATTTGAATAACTCTTATATGTGTTGATTTCATCTGATTTGATTGCTCTCCGTAAAGAAATTACTAATTTCACACAAAAAGAGGGTGAGCACTTTCATGAATGTTGGGAGAGATGGAAGGACTTGCTTCTTAAATGTCAACACCATGGCTTTGAGAAGTGGCAAGAGGTTCAATACTTCTATGACGGTTTGGCACCCCAAAACCGTCGCATGGTTGATGCCACCAGTGGAGGGTCATTCATGACCAAAAGTGATGTCGAAGAGTGAAATTTCTTTGAAACCTTATGTGAAAATTCTCAGCGATGGGACTACTCAAATAGAGGTGAAAGAAGTCCTCAACCACAGAAGAAAGGTGGTATATATGAGATAGAAGTCACGCCAGATCTTTATGCCAAGATTGATAGCCTGACAAAGAAAGTTGATGCTTTGATGCTAAATAATGGACCTCCACAAACAACTCAAAATGAGTCATGTGTCATATGTTTCAGTCCCGCCCATCTTATGCAGTCTTGTCCATCTAGTGCAGCATTTTCAGAATTCCTCTCTGAACAAGTACATGCTATGAACACCTTTCGGAGAACTAGGAATGATCCTTACTCAGACACCTACAATTCAGTGTGAGCTAGGCATTCAAATTTTTCTTAAGCAAAAGGACCACAACAAGGAGGATCATCTGAAAATCTTCCTATGCAACCTGTAAGACCCGTATCTTAGTCCGTACCGTTCCATAGACTTCTGCGGTGTTACCGGTCGAATTTCGGCAACCTTCGACCCTTAACCGATATTAACGCGCGACCCTGATTCATATGCCGTCAACCCGTATCGACTCAACCCAAGACCATTACCATAGCGACTGTACCATCGCTGTGGTTTCGATGCCTCGACTTGTGCACCGAGGCGATACCCTAGTCAAGAGATGTGGGCCAACGTTCGGTGCGAGGAAAACACCGCGAGTTGCGAAACCCAAGAGAATCTCTATGAGGTGTCACATCAATCCCATCAATCAATCAATCTCATCACATCACATGTCAAGTACACATCACCTTTCACCCATACCTAAACAACCACAAAAGTTCAAAAGTTTCTTACAAAGCCCATACTTTTCTTACACAAAATGCCTCAAAAGTCAAGATTTTCTTACACACCCATCTCTCTCCCATCCATCACTCCATCACCCATCACTCTCTCTCCCTTTACAACTCTTTCTCTCTTTCTCATTTTCAAATCTCCAAGCAAGAAAATCCTATACGTATGAGAGTTCTCCAAGCATTCCCAAGCTCCAAGTGTGGCCCACCTTCCTACCCCATCATCTCCTATCCTAGCCATCCATTCCTCATCTCACCCATTGAAATCAAAGCTAAGGTGTTAAGGAACCCATAGGAGCAAGAAGATCGGACGGTGGGTGCTACATAATAGTAGTTTTGTATGTTTTAAAGATGGACCAAGTGAGACCAACCGATCAATGGTTTGGATCTTACTTAGGGACCCTAAGATTTGGCCGATGGCCACTTTGATCATCATGATCATCCATGATGGGGCCATTCTCCATGGACCCCATCATGATGTTTATTTCATTACATTTAAAGGTCATTTAGACCGTCCATATTGGTGGAGATAGGATCTCCACCGTTGAATTCAATTTTTATTAGTTCCATGTGTAGAGGGACCCATTTTATTGTATGATCTCTTACAAGGGAGGGCTCATAGTGGCGGAGCCCTCCATCGTAAGCGTGTTGCACCCTCTATCTCTCTCTCTCTCTCTACTTCATTTTTTTTAAAGATCATATTGTGTTTGTGTGGCCCACTTGAATGGACCCCACCTTGAAGTATTTATTTTGTCCAAGCTATCCTCAAGTGGGGCCCACCTTTATGTGATGTACACACACCATCCTCCATGAGGTGGCCCACCATAAGCAGGGCCCACCTCCAATGTAGTCATGTGAAACGTCCACTGGATAAAACATAAATACTAGCTTGATTTCCAAGCCCTTGGGGTGGTCCACTTGCTTAGGCCCCACCTTGATGTATATATCCAATCCAAACCGTCCATCCTCTTACCAATATCATTTTAGTCGTTGTGTAGAAGAATGGGGCTGACCTGAGCATCTGGTGGGCCATAGCATAGGGAACTTTGGTGGTTACCGTTGGAAGATCGTCTAATGTTTTTTTTACACCCAAAAATCCCGAACTTCGAACTCATTTTTTTTGTCTCGGGCTGTAGAGGCCCATGGTCGGAATGGATTTTCCGAACGTGGGTCCCACCTGTGAGAAACCACAGGAAAATAATTTTTTTAAAAAAAGGAAATAAGAAAGGAAAGAGGGAGGCAGCAGCTGTAAGCGCTGCCAGCGCTACCAGCGCCTGCTGCATGGCGAGCGGGCTGGCGGACGACCAACAGCACCCCACGGTTACTACCGTGAGCTCCACCATGATGTATATGTCTTATCCACGCCGTTCATATGGCGGGTCCCTCCGTGAAGCAGGCCTCCTCCAAAAATGAGGCCGATCCAAAACTCGAGTGGCCCACATTGCAGGAAATAGTGGGGTTAAACCTCTACCATTGAAACCCATTGTTGGGCCCACCTAAGTTTCAAATCAATCTGAAATTTGTGTTTTCACTTCATCCAGGTCTGAGTGACCTTATGAATGGATTGGATGGTATGTAAGCAATTGGGGTGGGCCCCACATGGGACCCACAATGATGTATGTATGTTACATCCACCGTCCAGGCGGACGGTGGAAGGCCACCATGATATATGCGTTCTATCTCCACCGTCCAGCAGACGGTGGAGCCCACTGTGCTGCATTATTTTATATACACTGTCCAATGACAGTGGGACCCACCATGATGGGTGTGCAGCATCCAAACCGTCCACCCACTTGGAAGGATTATTTCATAGCATGAGTTTAAGAATGAGGCAGATTTATGATCAAGTGGACCATTTGTGTTTGGGTGTGACCCATTTGACATATAAGGCCTATGGATTTAGGCCCATTTGATTTATATAAGGCCTATAGGATTAGGCCCATTTGATGTGTATAAAGTCCATGGGATTAGGCCCATTTAATGAAATTTAAGGCCCATGGGAGTGGACCCATTTGATGTGTCCTAAGGCCCATGGGATTAAGCCCATTTGGTGAATTATAAGGCCCATGGGATTGGACCATTTGATATATCCCAATGGCTCATGGGAGTGGACCCATTGATGTATTCCAAGGTCCATGGGATTGCACCCATTTGATGTATTTTAAAGCCCATGGGAGTAGGCCCATTTGATATGTATAAGGCCCATGGGTCGAGAACCATTTGATACATTCTAAGGTCAACGGGTTATAATCCATTGCAATGCACATAAGGCCCATTGGTGTAGTCCATTTATGTGGCCCATTTGATGAATAAAAGGCCCATATGATATGGCCCATTTGATGCATTTAAGGCCCAATGGGACGCACCTAAAGTCCATTGTAATGTGTGATCCCAATACGGATTATGTAACGATGTTACGGCGATCGTGCCTTGGGAGAAATGTTGGTTGACGTCCATATTGCGAGTATAATGTTGGTTGGATGTCCACATTACGACTCTCCCTAGGGCCCATTGATAGGCAGTACTTATTGTGTATAGGCCATCCAGGCCCATCTGCATTGTAAGGATAGTTCATTTCATTATAACATGTTTAGTGTAGTTCCATGACTCATGATCATACGCATCATATGTATGCTTGATATGAGAAGTGATTGATCATAGCATATGCCTTCGGGCAGATTGTTTATGGGACTCCGATTAGGCGGTGTTACCCTATATGAGCGCACGATACGCTCAGGATTTGCTGCATGATTGGATAGTGTGATTCATGAATTTTGCATTGTGTGATATGGTTACTGTACGCCTTAGCGACATCGGGGCCGTAGCCTCCACAGACGTGTCATGGTTGGTAGGATTGGATACCGAAAATTTTATTCTACATGGGATGCTATAGATATCCCTGGGTGAAAGTCCCTAAACCCTTATGGTACCAAAAGGTTGCTCCAACGTCTAGACCGAGTGGGTAGATGAGCGTTGAGTGCTGATTACCAAACATTTGTGCTCTCCACTGTATCGTGGTCTGTTGGAAGGGGGTGCGGCCTTACCCGCCCGAGTGTAAGGGGCAATGCTAGGCTGAGTCTGACTAGCTAGAGAAATGGGTCCGCTATCGACGAGTCGAGCCCGATATTGGTAGACGGATAGTGAGGTCTCTTCCACTTACCTTATTGCGCGCGATGTGGCGGCGATCTGGTTTAGAGTGTACTAGACCCCAGTGATATCCCAGAGTTGAGCTATATTGACATGTGGATTTAGATGAGGATTACATGCTTGACTTGCATCTTGCATCGCATAGCCTTGGTATGGTTCATGATATTTATGGATCCATCTGCATATTTTGTATTACTCTAATATTGCATGTTCATATTACTACTTTGCACGCACACTTTCACCACCCTCTAAGCTTTCTATAAGCTTATGCACGACCGTTGCATGCAGGTGACGTTGGGGCGTAGTAGCGCTGAGGCAGGAGTGCTTTGCAGATTATCTTAGAGTTTTGTTCATCATCATTGTATTTCCCTTTATACTCATTGTACTTATAAAGTTTTTGATCATAGTGGAAATGTAATGGAGTTTTTGGCTGTTATTTGTGGGTTAAGCCTTTGGATATGCTTATTACGAATCAAACTGACGTTGAAAATCCTCCTCGTAGCATCCCAGGATCGAAACCTGGTGAATGGGCGCTAGGAGTCGAGAATGGAGTTCTACGGAGGCTGTCGGCACCGGATTCGGTGATCAAAAATTTTATGAGCCCGGTTTTCGAGTTTGGAGCGTGACACAACCTTACCCCCAAGTTGGTAGTCAACAACCTTAGCAGTTTTCACAGTATCAACAAGTACCTCCACAATCTAGGAAACCATCTCTTAAGGATACACTCAATCTTTTTATGCAGAGTTTACTTCAATTTCAAAAAGACACCCAACAAACTTTACTAGCTAACCAGCAGAGCTTACATGCAAATGCACAATCCATTGCCAAACTAGAAGTATAGTTGGGGCAACTTGTTGCCACATTGATTGAGAGAGAGAAGGGAAAGTTTCCTAACCAACCTGTGGCAAATCCAAAAGGACAGTATGAGATTGGCTCTAATTCAAACCAAGAATAATATCATGAGCAAGCCAAATCAATCATTACCCTTAGATCCGGTAAATAGATTGAGAACAGAGTAGAGATGCCTAGGGAAGAATCAAATTCCAAATCAGAAGATCAAAATGAAGCGGAGAGACATACTCGTGCATTTAAAGTCCAAAAGCACTCTGACCCTCCAGAAACTACTCATGTGCTATCTTATGTGCCTAAAACACATTTTCCTCAACATCTGGAACCAGTTAAGAAAGGAAACAACTTTAATGATATATTAGAGATGTTTAATCAAGTGCAAATTAACATTCCATTGCTTGATGCTATCAAGAAAGTCCCTGCTTACACTAAGTTTCTTAAAGATTTATGTACTCAAAAGCGTAAGATGAATGTCCACAAGAAAGTCTTTCGTGTAGAGCAACTCAGCTCCATAATTCAAAACAACACCCCTCCTAAATTTAGGGATCCAGGAGCTCCTACCATTTCTTATGTCATAGGAGAGCATAAGGTTGAGAAGGCATTGCTTGATTTAGGGGCGAGCGTTAATTTGTTATCGTATTCTGTATATGAGCAACTAAGACTTGGTGAGCTGAAACCAACTAAAATAACACTACAACTAGCTGATAGATCTGTTAAGGTGTAAGACCCGTACCTTAGACCGTACCGTTCCATAGACTTCCGTGGTCTTCCCGATCGAATTCCGACAACCTTCGACCCATATGCGACGTTTGCCCGCGATCCTTAGCTGAGTCCTGTCAATGAGAGTCAGCTCAACCGAAAACTTGTACCCTAGTGACCGCGTCGTTGTCGCCATTCCGATGCCGCAACTCGTATGCCAAGGCGATACCCTGGCCAGGAGATGTGGTCCTGCATTCGATTCGAGGAAAATATCACGCATTGCAAAACTCAAGAGAATCTCTACGACTTATCACATCAATCAATTAATCAATCAATCCCATCATGTTAAGTACACATCATCTTTCACCCATTCTCAAGCAACCCCAAAGTCAAAAAAGTTCTTACATAAGCCCATACTTTTCTTACACCATTTGCCACTAAAGTCAAAAAAGTCTCTTACACCCATCACTCACCACATCCATCACTCCATCAACCATCACTCTCTTTCTCTCTTATCAACCCTCTCTCTCCATCATTTTCAAATTACTTTTCCAAAGCAAGAGAGCTCCATACATCCAAGCTCTTCCACTCCAAGAGAGCTACAAGTTTGGCCCACCTTTCGTACCCTTTCATCTCCCATCTCAACCATCCAAACCTCATCTCCTCCGTTGGAATCAAAGCTAAGGAGCTAAGGAAGCCTAGGGTGCAAGAAGAAGCCGGTGGGTGATCTTGGACCCACATCTTTGTCTTTTTTATGATTTAAGGGTCCCACTTGTTGTGAGACCCACTTGATGTATGTGTTATGCAAGGGAGGGCCCAATAGTGGCGGGGTCCCTCCACTACACGTCTCTCTCTCTCTTTCTTCCTATGATCAATGGCTCACCTATGATGTGTGCATTTTATCCATGTTGTCCAACAAGTGGGCCACTTTGATTTCGATTCGGAGTCCGCATGATCGGTCGGTCACATCGACCCCGACGGAAGGGAAATATAAATATCAATTTGATCCGAATCTAGTGGCCCACTATGTGGGACCATCTTGATGCATGTGTTGTAGTAATGTATGTGTATGTACATATGCTACACGCGTGGGCCCCATGTGGGACCCACCTGTTTTGGAGATGTACAGCAGCAGTGAAGCTGCTGTACTGGCGCTACCCAACAACAAGTAGCCCACCTCATATATACATGTTACATATTCCCACCGTCTATGGCCTAGGATGGTAGTTTTATCATGGGGCATGTGTTATATACACACCGTCCATCGTGTTGGACATCCAAGCCGTCCACCACCCCCTAGTCGGTGGGACCCACCCACAGCTCCACTCATGTCCAGATCCATAACTCACTGGTAGACTAAGTGGAGGTACCTCATTTCAACGGTGGGCCCCCTGGCTCATCTAGCAGACGGAGTGTAGATATCTCGTTTCAACACTTGAGGTCTTGGCAGCGGTCCCTAGTGTGGTGGCTGACAGTGCATCGTGCACTGACGGTGGGCCTATGGGACCCACCTCCACCATCCATCCATCCATTTAAGATGGTCCCACCATGATGCATGTATTGTGTCCGCCGTCCATCTGACGGTGGGACACACCCCATGAGTGGGGCCCTCCTTGATGTAGGCAACAGTCTAGGCCGTTCAAAGGCCTGGACGTTACATGTATGTTGAATATAATATTAATATATAATATGATGTATTATATATTATATTATAATATATGTATGTTATATGTACCCAGGAGGGTGGGCCCTACATGGGACCCACCTCTGGCCGCGTTTGTTTAAAGCAGCATAGCACCAGTGATATTATATAATATATATTATGTTATATATTTTATATATTATATTGAGGTGAGCCCTACGTGGAACCCACCTCCATAGCAACATCTCTCTCTCTCTCTCTCTCCCTATGTATGTCAATGGGCTGTAGGCCCCACATGATGTATGTGTTTGCACATGCCGTCCATCTGTTTTGATGGTGGGGCCCACTGCCATCTGGCAACGGGGAGTTCTGTGGGTCCCACCGCTATATAATATATTATATAATATATTGTATACTATATATTATATAATATGTATATGGTGGTGGGCCCTACGTGGGACCCACCTTTTCCCTCCTAGTGCAGCTTCTTGTGCAGCAACCACCTAGCTGCTCCTTTGTTGGCGGTAGGCCCCACATTAATGTATATCGACATTGTCCACTATTTGAACGGTGGGGCCCACCATGATGCAAGTGTTGTATCCATGCCGTCCAACCATTTGTGAGATCATTTTACGGCATGGGAAGATAGTGGTAAGTCAAATCTAAAGTTTGGGTGGACCCCACTATTAAATAGTGGACAGTGACATCCATCATTCAAACTTCTAGGGTCGTGGTGGTTTCCAATTAAGCTGATATTATTTTCACTTCATTTATCTCTATGTTAACTTATGAATAGGTTGGATCTCAAATATACATGAGGTTGCGCCCGATTTGATATAAATGAGGCTCATCGGTGTAGACTATTTGATAACCTGAAGCCCATTGGTGTGGCCCATATAATGCGGCCCATGTAATGTGGCCCGCTTGACATAAGAGGCCCATTGTGATATATTTGAGGCCCAGGTGCGAGGCCCACCTGATGTGTATTCGAGACCCGATGCGATGTATGTGAGGCCCATAAGCGAGGCCCAATGTGACATATGTGTGTGGCCGTTACAGTGTAGGTCATGCCTTGGGAGCAATGTTGGTTTGACGTCCACATTGTACGAATAATATTGGTTAAATGTCCGCATTATAATTCTCCCTAGGGCCCATTGTTAGGCCCATACTTGTAGGCCGTCTAGGCCCATCTTCGTTATGAACAAAATCTATCACCCTATAATATGTTTTGTATAGTTTCATTATTCATGATCATACGCATCATATGTATGCTTGATATGAGAAGTGATTGATCATAGCATATGCCTTCGGGCAGATTGTTTAGGGGCTCCCGAATAGGCGGTGTTGCCCCACATGAGCGCACGATACGCGTAGGATTACTACATGACTGGATAGTGTGATTCATGTATTTGCATTGTGTGACATGGTTGCTATACGCCCTAGCAACATTAGGGTCATAGCCTCCACAGGAATATCATGGTTGGCAGGATTGGATACCAAAAATATTGTTCTACATGGGGTGCTATAGATATTCCTGGGTGAAAGTTCCTAAACCCTTATAGTACCAAGAGGTTGCTCCAACGTCTAGACCGAGTGGGTGCAGGAGCGCCGAGTGCCGATTACCAGATGGTCGCACTTTTCACTGTGTCGTGGTCGGTTGGAAGGGGGTGCAGCCTTACCCTCCTGAGAGGAGGGGGAAAAGCTAAGCTGAGTTTGACCAGCTCGAGGAATGGGTCTGCTATCGACGAGTTGAGTCTGATATTGACAGGCGAATAGTGAGGTCTTTTCCACTCACCTTATTACGCGCAATGGGGCGACAATTTGGCTTGGAGTGTACTAGACCCCGGTGATATTTCAGAGTTGAACTGTATTGATATATGGACTCAGATGAGGATTTTTATACTTGAGTTGCATCTCGCATCACATGGCCTTGGTATGACCGACATCATTCATGCTTTGTATCGCATGGCCTTGGTACGGCTTATAGTATTCATGGATCCATCATCATATTCCGCTTTACTCTGATATTGTATGATCATATTACTACCTTGCGCACACACATTCACCACCCTTTAAGCTTTCCATAAGCTTATGCACGACCGTTGCATGTAGGTGACATTGGAGCGCAGCAGCGCTGAGGCAGGAGCGCTTTGCAGAACATCTTGGAGCTTTTTATTTATCATCATTGTATTTCCCTTTATACTCATTGTACTTACAAATTTTTTGATCATAGTAAAAATGTGATGGAGTTTTTGGTTGTTGTTTGTGGGTTATACCTTTAGTTATACTTATTACAAATCAAACTGATGTTGAAAATCCTCCTCGTAGCATCCAAGGATCGGAACCTGGCGAATGAGTGCTGGGAGTCAAGAATGTGGTTCCACGGAGGATCTCGGTACCCGATTCGGCGATCATAAATTTTGTGAGCCCGGTTTCTGAGTTTGGGGCATAACACAAGGTGCCCCATGGTGTTATTGAGGATGTGCTGATCCAGGTTGATAAGTTTTATTTTTCAATGGATTTCATCATTCTAGATACTCAGCCTGTCCAGAATCCTAATAGTCATATCTCGATTATTCTGGAACATCCATTCTTAGCCACATCCAACGCTATCATAAATTACAGGAATGAAGTTATGAAGTTGTCTTTTGGTAACATGAAGATCAAACTTAATGTTTTCAATGTTGCACAACAACCAGCAGACTCAGATGATATATTTGAAATGGACATGATTGAGAGTCTAATGAATGAATCTTTCCTTCAATGGTCCAAAGACGCACTTGAGACTTGCTTAACACATTTTGGTATGGATTTTGACATAGAAAGTTCTATCCAAGAAGCAAATGCATTGCTCGACTCTACTCCTATACTGGAAACTACAAAATGGAAAGCTAAAGTGGAACCTCTTCTACCCTCTGATTCTAAACTGGTTCCGTCTGTTGAGAAACCACCTGACCTTGACCTTAAACAATTACCTACAAATCTTGAGTATGCATTTTTAGGTCCTTCTGAGACTCTGCCTGTCATCATAGTTTCTAACCTTGAGAAGGAATAGGAGAGCAGGTTGCTTAATGTTCTAAGAGAATATAAGGCAACAATTGGGTGGACGATAGCAGACATAAAAGGGAGTATGCCCCACTGTGTGTATGCATCGTAATGATCTTGAAGAAAATGCGGAAACTTCGCGTGAAATGCAACGGAAGCTTAACCCTAACATGGAAGAAGTTGTTCGAACAGAAGTGCTTAAATTATTAGACAATGGTATTATTTACCCCATTTCAGATAGCACGGTTCAAGTTGTTCCCACAAAGTCTGGGATTGGTTAATCAAGGTGTTGAGGAAATTTAGTTGGCGGACCTAGGTTATCAAGATTGATTAATTCATGGTCCATGCCTGTCTGGCTAAAGATGTTTAACTTAGCGCTCCTGGGAGGCAACCCAGCTTTTCATTCCATTTCATTTTCCTAGTTAGATAGTTTAATGTTTGTGGGTAACATTGCTGCAAACCCTACAACTCGTCTACTAGGACCAACCTAGGGGTTTAAAGGCTTGTTGCATACGCTAAATGCAATCGAGAGCACCTGCGAAAGTGGTATAGGTAGGGTCTTCTTTTTATAATTTTATTTTTTTTATTTTGCTTTTATTGATTTCTCTCTTGCACTAACTCGCTTTTACATTGATATTTTTGGGAAATCCTCTTAATTCTCCGTCCAGGTACTATCTTTCCATCACTCCTCTTTTATTTTCGTTGTCCAATGTGCATTGCATGCTTATTTCTTTTACATTGAGGACAATGTAGATTTTATGTTGAGGTGAGAGATTAGGTTACCTAATCAGTATTTTTTTGGTCTTGAGCAAAAATTATGAAACTTTTTAAATTTTTCTGGAATTTCTTGTGAATTTGAAGTGATTTTGAAGGATAGTCGTGATTACAGAATTACAAGATACAAAATGTTGGTACTTTATGACTCTGGGATTCAGTTGTCTATTAGATTTCATAGTTAAGTTTCAATTGTTAACCCATGATTAGAAGCTTGAAACACTGATTGAGTCATGATTTCGCATATCACATCTCGCTTATACATTAAGGTTCCAGTTCGATAATTGAATGATTAACTTGGTAATCACTAATCATGAAAGGAACCAGCCTGAAAAAAGAAAAATATAATAAAATTCATCATGTTCAGTAAGAAGAATTGAAAGGGTAAGTCACATAATCTTCACCATAGGTTTGGTCCCTATAGATGAAGATTCGATTCCCCATGGTTGACATGAGAAAAGGGTTAGGTGTACAATCTTTACTATAGGTTTGCTCCCTATAGGTAAGGATTTGATTCCCTTCCTTGGCATTACTGTTCATAAAAAATCAAAGGCTGGTAGAATGAAAAGCTAATCTGTAATGCAAGTGTTGGTTTCAGTTGTCATGAATTCCATTGTTAATTACCAATAATAACATGAAATTGACAATTGGATCTCTTAATGATTGTAAGCCAAGATTACACTATACACTCATGGAACTCAATGTTTAGAATTGTTCTAATGAATGGATTAATATTTTGAAGTAGATTATGAAGTTTACTATGAGCTTGATTCCAGGAGAAAATTCCACTCACCATTAATGAATCTTAGAATTCTCGCATCTTGACTATTTTTTCACAAGTTGCTCAGGTTTACATGAATTGTCTTTTATTTTTAAAATTATTTTTCTCATGTTTTGCTCGGGACTAGCAAAATGCTGGTTGGGGGTTGTGACAAGGGTCGAATATTTCATATCAGACCCCAGTTATTGCATGATTTTAAGTACATGATAATGCTTAATGGAATATTTTAATCATGTTTTTGTTACAAGGTGTAATTAGGAGCATTGACTGAAAAAGAGTATTACAAGTATGGATTTGACGTTTCGAAGTCACCAGAGAAAGGAACGGACTTCAGAGGACCAATATTGATGAATTTATATGCCAGGGATCTGAGAAAATCAAGTCGTTCACGTTAAAGAGGCCCGAAATTGGTCCAGAATGTAAGATCATAGGGTTCTCGCCTTCAGATTGGCTCAAAACTTCATACATGGCCTGGGGGCCATAGATTAACTGTACACATAAAATTTCAGCCATTGGATATCTCGGAAAGTGTCCCAATGGTCAGATCAGCCTCTTAATTCATTAAGTGGGGCCCAACTAATATCTGGAACTGCCTCAAATCTGGTCTCAACACCTTAAATAGGGAGACAAAATCAATGGATGGATTGGATTTCTCAAAAACATCACTGTGAACCCCACATGTACAGAGTGTGCATAGAGTACAAATGCACCAGCCATGCACTGCACTGTCACCTTGGTCAAACTGACCTCTGACCCGCGTATAATTTAAAATGGAAGTTTCCATTTTCAAGCAGCGTAACGGATCGACGTTGTCCGTTTTGCGGACGCTAGTAGGCCACTATTATGGAGCGTACGGTTGACCCGAGCTGTCCATCTCGTAGAGGGGCTTGAAAAATTCAAAACCATGCTGATAATTTTCACCCATGTATACACACGTGTGCAGTAGAGAGGCCATAAACAGGCTGCCCTGCAACATTCTAAATTGATTTTAGTGTGATTTCTTCTCTAGGACGCTTCAATGGACGTTCAAAACCAATCATGTTTGACCGAAATTTTGTCTTGAATCTAATGGACAGGTTGGATTTCCATGAAAACACCTCTGTAGGGCCCATTGATTACGACAGCGCTGGATGTGCGGAAGCTTACGCACGTCTGTGAAATCCAGACTTCCAGGCGGTTGTGGCCCACCATCTTTGATCATATGGTAGATCTGAACCGTCCATCATATAGAGAACTCAAAAACGTCCTAAGAGACGGTGTTTCTTTAGAAATTGAGAGAGAAAAGTGGCGACTTTGAAGGCACCGAAGTTTACTGCAAAAAGGCTTTCGCTGCGCATGCATAGCTGCTGCGACAGCTTCTCCACCATCCCTAGCAGCTATAAAAACGTCCTAGGAAAGCCAAAAAATGGGAACTTAGGGAGAGGAGAGCTTAGAGGAGAGCAGATCCAGAGCCAGGAGAGAGAGAGAGAGAAAGAGAGAGAGAGAGAGAGAGAGAGAGAGAGAGAGAGAGAGGAAAGAGAAGAAAGAGAAGAAAGAAGGGAGATCTTTATATTTTTCTTTTCTCAATCTTATTTGTTCTTATTTCTTATTAATTTTATGGATTGCTAATTTCTTGTCTAGGTCTGAGATGAAGCCTCTAATTTGAATAACTCTTGTATGTGTTAATTTTATCTAAATTTGATTGGTTTATTTCTTTCTCTAGTGTGCTTAACTGAAATTTTCGTACTTCTCCATTCTATGAGCTTAACCAAAGTCTAGATGTGGATGTTGTTTGGAATCTTATTCTAGGTGCTTGTGTCTGACCATGAACACGTTTCCTATAGAGAAAGAAATAGGAATCTACATCTCTCCATGCCTGACCATGGATGGAAAGATGTGATTCGTATGCTTTAAGGGATTATACATTCTATGTGCCCGACCAAGGACATAGAGTGTTCTTTATTTATTTATATCAATCTGAATTAGGGTGAATCAACAGGTAAAATAAGGGTTAGGATAATTAGGGGTGGATTCGAAAGTCCTAGTATTCTCCTTGATTGAATTTTTCTCATTGTTCTCAGTTATTTTCCATAGATTTTTGTTAATTTACTTAATCACTAGCTAAACTATTTGTTGGATTAGTTAAGAAGAATCATAAATTTTGAATTGTGACAACCAGTCCTTGTGGGAACAATCTCCTAATACATACCGTATCTGCATCTGATTTGTATACTTGCGAGTTTAAAATCATTTAAATCAGGTTGGTTTAAATAAAACATCAAATAATCATCCATTATTATTAGAAAATATTTTTTTCTGCCATGGCTTTCAACTTTGGTGGGGCCGACTAAGTCCATGTGTTGCAAGTTTAGTGGCTTAGTTGTTGCTATGGTGGTTGCCTTTTTGTGTCCATCTTTTATCTGTTTGCCCTTAAGACAATCACCACATACAATCTTCTCTTTCTTCTTAATCTTGGGAAGTCCTCTCACTAAGTTCTTTGAGCTTAGTTTGGCTAAGTTCCGATAGTGAACATGTTCCAACCTCTGTTGCCATAGTTTGGACTCGTTGTTCATAGCCATATGACATCTTGTAGATAGTACATTTTTCCTACTACTTTCAATTACGTAGCAGTTGTCATTTGTCCGCAGACCCTTCATGATAAATTTTCCTATATGGTCTAAGATCTTACACACATCTTTCGAGTAGGTGACCAGGTGTTCTCTCTCACAAATTTGTGAGATACTAAGAAGTTTATGTTTTAATCCATCTACACAAAGAACATTCTTGATTTTGGGAAGACCTGGACTGACTATTATTCCATGTTCAATTATTTTGGCAGAGCTTACATCTCCAAATGTGACCGACCCACCATCAAATTCTGAGTGTTCACATAAATGGGTTTGGTCACCAGTCATGTGTTTTGAGCACCCACTATCAAGATACCACCTTGGTGCAAGGTTAGTTCTGAAATTGCCATGAGGACCACTATAGTAGAAGTCGGAATGAGTCAAAGTGTCCTAGAGGGGGGTGAATATGACTTTATAAAATTTTATGCCTTATTTTAAATCCTATTACCTTAATCTTGATATAATATAAAACTATTAAGATATCCCTAATTTAACTCTAACAACTTCCAAGCCAAGTAGAGGATCAAGATTACTCAGTATTAAGCATGATTCAACAAATAGTCCAAGATGGATGAGAAGTGTGAATGTGTGTGGGATGTGATTCAAATCAAAGCATTCATATTATCAAGCTTGTATGTAAAAGATTAACATAATAAAAGATCAAGCAAGTATCAATCCCAAACACAGTTGTTTATAGTGGTTCGGCTATGTGCCTATTCCACTCCCGGTGGACGCACTCATCCCATGACTGTACTGGATTTCACTAACGGAGGTTTCAAATCAGGTTCACCTCAAACTGTTACAACCTACACAAGGTTGACTCTAGGACCTATACAAGGTACCTAGGATGTGCCTACACAAGACACAGGTTTATGCCCTACACAAGAGCAAAGGTTAACACGAAGCACCTAGGTTTTATACCCTACACAAGAGCTAATGATCCACACAAGGAACCTAAGTTTTATGCCTTATAAAGAGCAAAGGATCCACACAAGAAAACTAAGTTTTATGCCCTACACAAGAGCAAAGGATCAACACAAGGAACCTAGGTTTTAGACCACACTGGTTAAGAGCCTACATAAGTACCTAAGTTTATGGCCTACACAAGAGCAAGGGTTAACACACAACACCCATTGGAGACCTCCTATGAGGACTTGAAGGGGTGAGAAGCACTTGTGACCCAATCCTACACAAAGGAATGATCAACAAGGTCTCTGGACTCTAATGGCTTAAAGATAAGTAGATGAGCCCCATTAAGCACGTTGATGAAGATCTCCTCCTTGATGACGAAGATGCTTCAGCTCCCTTGATCCGCAACACTTGATGATGTTTCAATAAAGGCAACAGGTTGGGTCAAGGTTATGTTGGAATCCTACTCTAATAAATGTTTTCCTATTTTAGAGGAGTGATTCCAAGCATTTAAGCATTCAAGGTATCCCAGCTCAATGATTTTCCATTAAGATAGTAGTTAGATGATCCTTGAATGGGGAAGTTCATTCCTCAATCCACTCTATTAAATATCAATGATGAGGGTGGATTGAAGGATGAACTTTCATGAGAAAATAAGCTTAGGGTAGGTGATATGCAATTATTCTTTCAAAGCTTTCTCTATTTTTCTCAATGCAGCAACCAAGAACAAGCTCTCCTTATATAGCCAAAAAGTTCCAACAGAAATAAAATTGTCAGAATCTGACTAAGTTTAATATCATCGATCCTGATTCGATGTCATCGAACGTATACTTTCGATGCCATTGAATCATAGTTCGATGATACAAACTCTCTTAAAAATTATTCTGGGGACTTTTTGATACACTAACCATGATATCAAAATCGATTCGATTTCATCGATATTTGAATTTCGATGTCATCGATTCATGTTTCGATTCCTCGACATTATAACACAAGAGCTTGTTGGACATTTCAGATTTGACTATGATGATATCGATACTGTTTTGATGACATCGAAATTCAAATTCCGATATCATTGAAACAACTTTCGAGGTCTCGATCGTTTTTTAATATATTCCTTGAAAGCTCGCTGGACATATTTTATCCAAATTCAATATCATCGAGACTTCCTCGATATCATTAAAATTTGAATATTGATGTTATCAAAGTTGTCTTAATTCCTCGATCATTTTCATTTGATTTTCCTGTTAAGCTCGTTGGACACAATCTGTCCAGATTCGATAACATCGATCATCTCTTGATATCATCGAAGTTTGAATTCCGATGATATCGAGGATGATTCTATTCCTCGAGTAATGTCAGAATATTTTCCAAGGAAGTTCAATGGACAGTACTCTAAGTCCTTCGATATCATCGATACTTGAAATTCGATGTTATCGAAGGTACTTTCGATTTATCGAACATTTTGTTCAAAATACTTTATGGTTACTGGACATAAAAAGGATTCATTTCAAAATGGATGGATGGACATAAAAAGGACTCAATTTAAAATACTTTAGTGAGTCCTATTCGATTCATCGAAACTAAGTGTTCGATTGTATCAACCAAGCATTGATGATATCGAACTTAGCTGAAAACTTTAGAAAATTTTCCATTTTGAAATTAGGTTTTCAGACTTTTGACTCCTATGTTGTTCTAAGATTTTTAAGGGATTAATTACCTTGGTGTTTTAGGACATGAGATGTGAGGCATTTTATCTTTGACGAGCTTGGAACACACATCTGGTTGAGGCAATGGCTTGAATAATCTTTATATGGGGCTCACTTGACTCATCGACTCAACCTTCATACTAATTGACAAACCAGGGCACTTTCAGGTTCTGGGTCATTTTGGAGTCAGATTCATGATCACATGACCTACAAATGGTGAAAGAAAATAACCACCTGGTAGCTCTATGTATGGGCTTTACAAATTATAAGGCAGACGTAATTGTTTGGGTGAGTACAATTTATGGTGATGGCCCAAACATGGGTACTTGGAGAAACTGTGCAGGAAATACATTGCAGAATTAGTTTTGACCCAAGTTGGAGTATGTCCCATGATCACGGGGTACTACCTTTCAGCGTCCCTTCAGGTGACCTTGGTATTCATATATATGGACTTCAAAAAAATATGAGATGGGACCAACGGATTATGTACACATAATATTTGGTGTAGGGTCAAACACATGTATTTTAAATTTCTGCACAGAGTTCTCTACACAACCATGCCTAGCACCATTTTGAGATCCACTCCCCGATCATGTGGGGTTCGATTTAGCTTGAGTAAAATATTATTTATCTATTAATTCGTATAGGTTAAAGGTTTCAAGTGGTGGCTTACTCATATCTTCTGCGTGGGGTCAACTACAGAGGTTTAAAGTACAAAACACAATAATCAGATAGTTTTCAGCAATGGGATCTGTCAAAACTTAGGGCCCACTTTCCAAACACTTGGGGATTATTCTTGACAAAACGATGGGACATCCCATCTCACTGATATAAGAATTAAAAATCTCCCATAGTGGTACTCTTAACTACAGAGCGTGGGGCCCACTACATGGTGTCAAAGAGGCCTACATGCAATACAGTTAAGTACTTAGAAAATTTCAGCAAACAGAAAGTGCAAAGGAAATGAAATAGATCCAATGGCAAGTGGGGCCCACACACTAGCAAACCATAGATAAGAGATACACAACAATGTGCATGGGTGTCCATATTGGATGAACTAATAAAATGTATAAATCACAAGTGATCCCATGCCCAAATGGGTCAATAAGAGGATGAATGTTATGTACAACATAGATCCAACATACACATCAAGTAGCACATGTAATGCATTGATCAAATCCCTATGATCAGATCCTCTATTGGAAAATCCGATCCAATGGATGGTTTGGGAATAAGTCATTTATATTGTAGGTAGATTTCTAACCATACAAAGCCTTCGATTCATCTGAAACATACAAAACAATTCAAGATTTATCCTTAAGGAAGTATTTATTGGTCCAGAATTTCCTAAAATTAATCATGAAAGAATATGACCATGGGGACCATGCATATGAAATTAACTATCTCAAATAAGTTTAGAATAAATATAAAATATATCTGACTGTTGGAATCACGGATATGGCCCACACAAGAATGATCATAACAAGCCCCCAAATACATTTTCGTATAACACCAAGATCTCAGTCATCCGAACTCCAATCGAGGCTTATTATATACTATTGGAAAGCTAGTTTGATTTTTTATGAATTCAACGGAACATATATTTCTAATGTATTCATTAAAGGAGTTCAAAAGGAGTCCATTTTTTTATAAATCGGAATCCTACATGTGATGCTGGACAGCAGCCAAGTAAAGTTGATTTCACGGATGATTGGACCGTTGGATGGCTATGAAATTTGGCTTAGAGTTAGCTCATATTATGGTCCATATTATTCCCATGTTTAAACTTCGATCTTTGCATGGTTGATTTTTATGATTTTTAGAAGTTTCTATCCAAATACAAAAAGGGGATTACATGCATGTAAAGGATGTTCATATAATGTTTATCATGATGGACCATACTAATTTGGGCCAACTTGCTGACCACCATGGCCAATAATATATGAACCCATGGAGCTCCACACTAGTGGGCCCCACACATATCAAGAAAAATAAAAGGGAGAAAGATGAGGATGAGGAAGTTGAAAGGAGGGGTGCAGACTCACCTCAAATGGATGGATGGCTTGATGATGTTGTGTGGTCCACTCCCTCTAGGTTGATGATGGGCCACACCTGGGCCCCACTATCTCTCACTATCTCTTAAAATCTCAGAATTTTTCTAAGTATAATAAAAGAATGAGTGTAAAAGAGCTCCTACTCTTATATAAGGAATTGGCGGTTGAGGTGATAAGTTGTAACTCCCAGGTTTTTTAAACCCGAGTATATGACTCATTTTTCAAAAACCCAAGTGCTAGCCTTTCATATACTTTATAAATTTGAACCTCTTATCATTAATTAGAGTTAGCAGCAAATGATGGCGGAATAAACCATGCATTGTATAAAAACGTTTCAATCATCATAAATATCAAATGTAGCGCCCATATAGGACTTATACAATCCCCAAATAGCAAAGTTCATTAAATAAAAATAAAAATCTATCATCTAATGTTGGAGCTCGATATGGGTGCAGAAACCCCAACTAGCTCCTCAGCTACCCGATCTACTCTAGCAACTCAGTGAACGACATCAGCTCTCTCTACACTTACATCAACCGATACTGTTTGATAGCGTTAATGGCTATCGCAGTGAAGAGAGCCCTCTAAGATTTCACACTCATCATTCATAATCTAGAATAGATCGCAAGTCATAAGAATATATATATTAAGCAGCGCAATTCATAATCATGATCATATACTAACAAATTAAGCTAATCAACATAATCTCAACATTAAGGAAATGTAATAATAATTGCAATGCAAGTGGAAGTGTTCGGATAGTCAAATAATCAATCATACAACTTTCTATTACACCTGAACATCACGTTGTACGTGAACTTCGCAAGATGACTAGAAAATTAATAAACGAACTTCATCTCCACCTAGAAATCATGGTATAACTAAACTCTGCAAGGTGAATAAAAAATCAACCTTTAAACCTCTACTTCACGCAGAAATCATATCGTACGTGAACTCCGCAAGATGGCTAGAAAATTGATAAAAGAACTTCAGCTCCACCCGAAAATCATGGAATGCCAGAACTCCGCAAGATGAAGGAAGAGTTAATATACAAATATCTACTTCACCCAAAAATCATATCGTATGTGAACTCCACAAGATGACTAGAAAATTGATAAGCGAACTTCAGCTCCACCTGGAAATTATGCTATGACTGAACTCTGCAAAATAAAGAGATAATCAACATACAAACTTTAGACCATCTAGAAATAATATCATACATGAATATCGCAAGATGGTTAGAAAATCAATAAGCAAACTTCAGCTCCATCCAAAAATCACAGTATAACTGTACACCGCAAGATGACTAGAAAATCAACATACAAACCTCTACTTCACCCGAAAATCATATCGTACATGAACTCCACCAAATGGCTAGAAAATCGATAAGCAAACTTTAACTCCACTCAAAAATCAGGGTACGACTAAAATTCAAAAGATGGAGAGAGAATCAACATGAGAACTCCTGTGTTATTTAAAATCATATGAACTCCGCAAGATGACTAAAAAATCAATAAACGAACTTCAGCTCCACCCGAAAATTATAACGAACTCCTTATAATGACTCGAAAATCAACATTATATGCGAATATATCAAACAAGCCACAAAAGGGCACCAATATCCATCAAAGCCATGAGGGAAAATATGTGGTCCAAGCCGTGTAAGGTAAATGTGCGATCCAAGCCGTGGAAGGAAAATAGGGATAGCAAGATGGTGGGTCCCCGATAAGTTCCATTCAATCCATTAAATAATCACAAAAAGAAAACATCCAATTAATTAGCAGGTTGTGCATATGAAAATTACATGTGAACATCAATCATTTATGCTTGCTAAAATTAAAGAGACACGTCCATTATCTAACGCAAAAATCAATTACGCAACATTTTAACATATTCGCATAATAAGTTAAGTAACTTAGGAGATACTAAATGGGAGGGATTAAGGAATCATCTATGATTAGATTAATGAATTTAAGTGGGAAGCTCAAAGGGTGAGTCCTCACCTTAGAGTGTAGATTTATTTCTTGCTTGGTTAGAGACCATTAAAGGATTCAAAACACTCTATTAGCCTAAAATATCACATCTGAATGGTTAGGATAAAATAGATTTGGATGCGCCCAAATGATTAAAGTTCCTAATGTGCATCCGAGTTAGATTCAAATTGCCACAACTAGATAAACTAAAGTGTAAATTTAAATCCAAGAAAATGTGGAATCTCAAATCTTAAATTAGTGACTAATTAGTTATAATGAACATTTTAGATAGAATAAGGCTTGCTTACTAAAAATCCAAGTCAACTTGGATATAGCTCAGCTCAAAATGATTTATCCTTCTCAACAAAAATGATCTGCACTGTACGTGCTATGGCTGATAGCTTCTTTGTTTGTCAAATTTTGTGGTGCCAAAAACACTATCTGTGTCTTGTGTAGCATGAGGAGATATATATGCTCAAGGCACTGCATCACAATACTTTAAGTTGAGAATGAAGCTCTACTTCAAGACATGCAAGGTCAAGTACGTTGTCTACTCCTGTAAACTTCAAAGATCAGAGTCTTTCAAGAGCTACATCAAAAGACAAGTACAACTCAAAGATGAAGTATAATTCAAATCCAAGCTTTAGAAGATCTCAAGTTTAAGCTACATCAAGTGTAGAGATCTCAAGCTTCATAATCTTTAAAAGGTCAACCATCTTCTGAAGAAATAAAGTCTCAATGTTCATACATCACTTTTGAGGTATGATTGACCTTAGATTGACCTTAGGATAGGTCATTTTGTATACATAAGTCAAATTGAATCATTTTATAAGTATTTGGAATGTTCTTAGACTAGTCCTGGACCCTGTTCGATTAGTCCTAGCACTGGTTCGACCAGTCTAATAAATTTCAGGACCAGTCCTAAGTTTGTTACAATTTTTTAAAACTTTTTATTCATCTACGACTAATCCTGGACTCTGCTCGACCGGTCGTGTGAATGGTGCACGACTTGTTCACGACTAATCCTGCAGCTACGACTCAAAGTACAACGACTAAATCAAACATCCTTCGACCTGTCGTAAGCATGTCATGACCGGTCGTGGACAACCTTTGACTGGTCGTGGACATCCTTCGACCAGTCGTGGAATGGTTTTATCTGCTTACGCTCAAAAATTTAAAAATTCATTTCTCCTACGACCAGTCATAATGTCCACAAGTGTTCACTCCCCAAGTGCAGGGTTGTGATGTAGTAATAACTCGGTAAGACCGAGGTCGAATCCCAAGGGACTGAAACTTGTACTTTATCTAAAATTAAATAGAACTAGAACTAGGCTAAGATGAATTCTAAATCAATTAGCAATGGTGGAATACTTGTAGAATAATTAATCTAAATCTTAGGAAAAAAATCAGAGATAGGAAACTAGGGATTCAGAGGATCCACTTGTAGAGATCAGGGAGAATTTATGCTTGCATCAAAAATTATGAAAATTACTGAACTGCCGTTGATCTAGTTTTCAAAGAGATGAAAGGTGTATGAATTAGAATGGATTCCATCACCAAACCATGCCCACAGACTATGGCAAACAACAGAATTAAACTAATTACCAACCAATCATATGTATGAAGGTTAAGAAGGGTACCGTCATCCAACCATGCCCAGGAGACTATGGTGAACAACGGGACGTCCTAACGTCATAAACATAAAAGGGATAAGAAAATATTCAAAGCATTGTAGACCCATTGTAATTTCAGTCACAACAGACCATTAAAGACCAAAAATATTTCCATTAAAATCAAACTAAAACCAACTTCAATTCAAAAATTAAAATTAAATTAAAAGCATATAATCTCTCATCTCACTACAAGCTTCACCTCCTAGCCCTAGCTAGGAGGATTTAGCCTGCCATGGATGGGCTCAATCCAAATAAATAAAGAGAAAAAGAAAAGGAAAAGAAAAGGGAAAGAAAAAACCAAGCTCCTCTCTCTCTCCTCTGCCCACGTTGAAACCCAAGCTCGAGCCCTCTGTTCTTCCTCCCAAGACCTTGAATGAATGCTCCCCACGTCCAAAAATCTCTTTTTATAGCTGCTGGAAGGCTGGAGTCAGTGACAGAGTTGTAGCAGGACACGGAGTGCAATTTTCGCAGCCAAGTTCGGTACCATGAAACACGCCACTTTCCTCGCTCAAATTCCAAAGAAACACCATCTCTTAGTACTTTCTTGGGTCCTCTACATGATAGACGGTTCAGATCTGCCATATGATCAAAGATGGTGGGCCAAAATTGTCCGGAAAAGTCAGTTTTCGCGGATGTGCGAAACCTTTCATACCATTTCGCTGTTGTGATCGGTGGGCCCCACAGAAGCATTTTCTAAAAAATTCACCCCGTCCATTGGATTCAGAACGAAATTTCAGTCAAGAATGGGTAGTTTTAAACGTTCATTGACGTGTCCCAAAGAAGAAATAACTAAAAGATCAGATTTGAACGCTACCGGGCAGCCCTTTTGTGGCCTCTGTATCTCACACGTGTGCACGCATGGGTGCAAAAGGTCAGCATGGTTTTGTAGTTCTCGAAGCCCTCTACACGGTGGACGGATCAGATTGGCCAAACGAGCAATGGGTGGGGCCCACTACCGTTCGCAAAAACGGCCAGCGGCCGTGCGTCCACTGTGCGAAATTTTTTATTTTTTATTTTTTATTTTTTTAAGAAGAAAGTCAGTCAGCGTCTTGCTGACCGACTTAACCGTTTGGTGCACGACGAGTGCACATGTGCATTGTACACACTCATCTCATATGGGGTCCATTGCACTGTTTAGGAGAAATCTGCACCGTCCATCTGTTTTGACTCCTCATTTAAGGCGTCAATAATAATTTTGAGACAGTTCCAGATATCAGGTGGGCCCAGAATCAACGGTTTATGGGCTGATCTGTCAGTTGGGGCACTTTCCGAGATCTTCAATGGCTGAAATTTTATATGTACGGTTAATTTATGGTACTCAGGCGACGTATGAAGTTTCGAGCCGAACGGATGGTGGGAACCTCGTGATCTTGCATTCTAGACGTCCTTCAGGCCACTTGAGCTTCAATTTCTAACTTTTTTCGGATTTCTGACCGTGTATATTTGTCAATCTTGGTCCCCTGGAGTGTGTCCCTTGCCTTTGGCGTCATCAGATCGTTAAATCTCAACTTTTAACGTCCTTTTTCCATCCATGCTCATAAAATCACTTTGCCACACAAGAATGAGAAAACGAGCCATTAGACAGCATTATATTCGTAAATCCAGACAATATCTGGGGTCTAACATGCAATATTTGACCCTCAACACAACCCCCAACCAGCATTTTGCTAGTCCTGAGCAAAGTATGCGAAAAATAAGTTGAGAATTATAGGAGAACTTTCTATGAAATCAAGTGAGATTTTGAAAAAAATACGAGAAATTTAATATCCATGAATGTTAGAAATTGTTTTCTCCTAAGCTCAAGCGCACCGTAGACTTCATAATCAAGTGTAAAGCATTAATCCATCAATTAGAAAAATTTTAAACATTGAGATCCATGGATGTATAGTGTAATCTCAGCTAATCACATTAAGATTGAATTTGTTATTTCAGGATCTCATTGGTAACCAGCAAGAGAATTCATGATAACCAAACTTGCCTCATAAATTTCATATTTTGATCTTTTCAACTTTTTATTTTTCCATTAATAGTCATGCCAAAAAGAGGAATCAAATCCTTACCAATAGGGAGCAAACCTATGGCAAAAGACCAATTACCTAATAATTTTTTTTTTTTTGAATGTTTAACCTTGGGGAATCAAACCTTCACCTGTAGGGAGCAAACCCATAGTGAAGATTAATTGCCCAACCTGTTCAATTTTTATACCCTGATGGCAAGATATTTCAGGCTGGTTCCTTTCATGCTTAGTGATTACCAAGTTAATCCTTCGATATGGAACTGAAATCTTAATGTGTAAGCAAGACGTGTCCTGAAATCATGATTCAATCAATGTTTACAACTTCTAATCATAGATTAATAATTCACTTAACTATGAAATCTAACAGATACGGAATTCAAGAGTCATAAATCCAACATTATTTATCTTGAACTTCTAAATCAAGGGCCATCAAAATCACTTTGAATTCATAAAAATTTTCAGAAAAATTTTAAAATTTTTCACAATTGTTGCTCAAGACCAAGAAAATACGGATTAGGAAGCCTAATCTCCCACCCCCAACCTAAAATCTACATTGTCCTCAATGTAAAAGATATGAACATGCCATACACATGGAACAACGAAAGTAAAGTGATGGGAAGATAGTACCTGGATAACGAATCAAGAGAGAGACTTTCCAAGAGATCACGGCATGGAAGCTTGTCAGCATGAGAGAGAAAGCAGAACAAAAATAACGAAAATAAAATCCTACCTATACCACTTTCGCAGGTGCTCTCGATTGCATTTAGCGAATGCAACAAGCCTTTAAACCCCTAGGTTACCCCTAGTGGACGAGTTGTAGTCTCGTGAGGGTTTGCAGTAATGTTACCCACAAACATTGAATCGATCATCCCGCAAGGTTCCCCTTCCGGCCAATATCTTGATAAGTCTCTCAGTAAGCTTCTTAATAGGATCATCCAAAAGCCCTTTTTACAATAGGCTTGGATGCCCTGGAGTTTGACTTTCCAGAGAAACTTATTTACCTCATTAAAAATGTGTTGATGATTCGCCTGAGGTATCCAAAGTATAAATGATTCACCTGTGTCAGAAAAAGTTTCAGAGTTAGTATCCCATGGTGAATTAGAGACTACAGATAGATCAAGTTGAGAAAAATTTTCAGGAAGTGGTGTAGTCTCAACACTTTCCGAAGTATCAGACTTCGGTTCAATTTTCAGCTCCTCCTCCCCTAATGGTAAACATTCAGGATCTGTGGAAGAACGGGCTTCAGAGTAAGGGTTCTCTCGGTCAGTGCTGACTGCCGAGATGTTGTCTTGCAAGGCATTCACTATGTCTCTTATCATGGGATCATTTGAATCTGCAAAGTATGCCAAGCAATCATCAAAAGAGTTGGGACATTCTTCTGAGAGTGACTTATTTTCCACCTTGGAGCTCGTGATGATCTGCTCAAGGAATCCATCATCCTTAAAAGTGGACGGATGTATGCTCTCTTGCTCCAGCCCTGCACAGACAGATTGAGGGTCAGTATGCGAAACATTGATATGATCACTCTGTTCATTGAAATTACTCAGAAGAGGCATTGAATCGTCCACATTCAACAGTTTAGATGGTGGCCTCAACTGGGTGGTTTCAAATTCCAGAGTCGTAGCGCGCAACTCCTCTTTCTCCCGAATCATATCATCATTCAATTCAGGGGAGTGGTCCAAATATGTTTCACAAGAGTTATAAGGGTCGGTCATAAGGGGCTCCTCCACTTTTAGATCAGACATCTCAGGTGAGTGAAGTATCTCATTATGACCGTTCTCTTCGCGTACTTCTTGATCATTAACTTGGACTAAACTTGAGATTAGTTCCAGGGGAATTGTGGTTATACATTCAGGATTGTCATCCCAATACTCATCATATTTTGGTTCAGTGCAATGCACACTTGGGATGAAATCACTTTCCTCATATTCTTCACCTAGAATGGGTTGAGATTCGCATAAACTAACATCTTCATCATCATTAGAATCTAGTGTGTCATGTGATTGAAGTGTATCATTATATTTGAAAGACAGCCATGACTCTTCCCCATGCTTTTGAACAGTCATAGAAATCGACTCATCGGTAAATTGGACCATATGCTCGTTAATGGAATCCAACTCCTCATTCCAAATTCCGGATTCTTTTAAAAGTGGGTGCGGATCACTTTTTTCGCATTGTTTTTCTAGATTAGGTCGTGGCTGGGATGACCGAGCCTCCTCTATCCTATCAAGACGCGCATCGAGTCCTTTCATTGTTTCCATTACTTTTCTCATTTCCACAAGACAGGCCGAAAGATTACGCTGATACGAATCCTCTTGGATCGTTTCTGGATGGATTTCAAAGGTAGGGGATCCAAGAGAATAATCATTATAACATGTTATTGGTTCATCTTCACAGCTTTGATGTTTCCACTGGTTATAGTCATACTGATCATACATGGGAGAATATGATGGCTGATAATAATCCTCATTCCCATAATTACGATCGTATACAGCCCTATTAACCGATGGAAGATAACGTTCTAGTCGGTTCTCAATGTCTGTTTGTGATGGAGAAAAATCTTGAGGTATACGTTGAATTCCACAACCCTCGGGCATTCCCCAATATCTCCTATCCATCTCAGCGTATACATGTACCCATGATTCCATGGTAGAACCCTGACTCTGAGTCTAATCCTAGAACAAAAGAAAAGTCCTATAAAAATATGGAAAGAAAGAGAAGAAGTTAGAAGGGTGTTACCAAATAAGAAGTTTCTATGTTAAGATCCTGCAGAACAAAAACAAAACAAGTTAGTTTCTAAAAAAGTTAGTCTAAGATTATAAAATTTCTAAAAACCCTAATAGAGAAAAAATAAAGAAATTAGAAAAGATATCACCAAATTAGAAGTTTCTATCTTAGAATCCTACAAAACAGGAAAGACAAGTTAGTTAAAAAAAAATCAGAAAAATCTAAACCTAAAACTGAAGTTAGTAAAAATCTTAATCTTAAACTAATCCTAAAACTAATTAATTTCAGAAAAACATAGTCGACAATCCCCGGCAACGGCGCCAAAAACTTGTTCACTCCCCAAGTGCAGGGTTGTGATGTAGTAATAACTTGGTAAGACCAAGGTCGAATCCCAAGGGACTGAAACTTGTACGTTATCTAAAATTAAATAGAACTAGAACTAGGCTAAGATGAATTCTAAATCAATTAGCAATGGTGGAATACTTGTAGAATAATTAATCTAAATCTTAGGAAAAAAAATCAGAGATAGGAAACTAGGGATTCAGAGGATCCACTTGTAGAGATCAGGGAGAATTTATGCTTGCATCAAAAATTATGAAAATTACTGAACTGCCGTTGATCTAGTTTTCAAAGAGATGAAAGGTGTATGAATTAGAATGGATTCCATCACCAAACCATGCCCACAGACTATGGCAAACAACAGAATTAAACTAATTACCAACCAATCATATGTATGAAGGTTAAGAAGGGTACCATCATCCAACCATGCCCAGGAGACTATGGTGAACAACGGGACGTCCTAACGTCATAAACATAAAAGTGATAAGAAAATATTCAAAGCATTGTAGACCCATTGTAATTTCAGTCACAACAGACCATTAAAGACCAAAAATATTTCCATTAAAATCAAACTAAAACCAACTTCAATTCAAAAATTAAAATTAAATTAAAAGCATATAATCTCTCATCTCACTACAAGCTTCACCTCCTAGCCCTAGCTAGGAGGATTTAGCCTGCCATGGATGGGCTCAATCCAAATAAATAAAGAGAAAAAGAAAAGGAAAAGAAAAGGGAAAGAAAAAACCAAGCTCCTCTCTCTCTCCTCTGCCCACGTTGAAACCCAAGCTCGAGCCCTCTGTTCTTCCTCCCAAGACCTTGAATGAATGCTCCCCACGTCCAAAAATCTCTTTTTATAGCTGCTGGAAGGCTGGAGTCAGTGACAGAGTTGTAGCAGGACACGGAGTGCAATTTTCGCAGCCAAGTTCGGTACCATGAAACACGCCACTTTCCTCGCTCAAATTCCAAAGAAACACCGTCCCTTAGTACTTTCTTGGGTCCTCTACATGATAGACGGTTCAGATCTGCCATATGATCAAAGATGGTGGGCCAAAACTGTCCGGAAAAGTCGATTTTCGCGGATGTGCGAAACCTTTCATACCATTTCGCTGTTGTGATCGGTGGGCCCCACAGAAGCATTTTCTAGAAAATCCACCCCGTCCATTGGATTCAGAATGAAATTTCAATCAAGAATGGGTAGTTTTGAACGTTCATTGACGTGTCCCAGAGAAGAAATAACTAAAAGATCAGATTTGAACGCTACCCGGGCAGCCCTTTTGTGGCCTCTGTATCTCACACGTGTGCACGCATGGGTGCAAAAGGTCAGCATGATTTTGTAGTTCTCGAAGCCCTCTACACGGTGGACGGATCAGATTGGCCAAACGAGCAATGGGTGGGGCCCACTACCGTTCGTAAAAACGGCCAGCGGCCGTGCGTCCGCTGTGCGAAATTTTTTTTTATTTTTTATTTTTAAGAAGAAAGTCGGTCAGCGTCTTGCTGACCGACTTAACTCGTTTGGTGCACGACGAGTGCACATGTGCATTGTACACACTCATCTCATATGGGGTCCATTGCACTGTTTAGGAGAAATCTGCACCGTCCATCTGTTTTGACTCCTCATTTAAGGCGTCAATAATAATTTTGAGACAGTTCCAGATATCAGGTGGGCCCAGAATCAACGGTTTATGGGCTGATCTGTCAGTTGGGGCACTTCCCGAGATCTTCAATGGCTGAAATTTTATATGTACGGTTAATTTATGGTACTCAGGCGACGTATGAAGTTTCGAGCCGAACGGATGGTGGGAACCTCGTGATCTTGCATTCTAGACGTCCTTCAGGCCACTTGAGCTTCAATTTCTAACTTTTCTCAGATTTCTGACCGTGTATATTTGTCAATCTTGGTCCCCTGGAGTGTGTCCCTTGCCTTTGGCGTCATCAGATCGTTAAATCTCAACTTTTAACGTCCTTTTTCCATCCATGCTCATAAAATCACTTTGCCACACAAGAATGAGAAAACGAGCCATTAGACAGCATTATATTCGTAAATCCAGACAATATCTGGGGTCTAACATGCAATATTTGACCCTCAACAACAAGACCAGTCGTAGACGAGTTTCTACAACTAGAAATAGACGACGAATTTCAGAGTTTAAGAATCCAATTCAAGAAAAATCAAAGCATCACTTTGAGAGATAAGTTAGTATTTTTTTAAGCTACATTGTGCATATTTAATATTCTCTTTTGTTGGCTTTGTCGATTTGATTTTGTTTCTATATTCCAATCTAATTTGAAAGAGGAATTGATGAATTCCTTCTTCATGGAATCAAAATTAAATAGAGCTAGCCCAACTGGTTTAATTTAAAATCAATTAGAATCTAAAACCATTTTAAAGTGAGTACTGGACATTGAACTTCTATATTTGAACTTTTACTCTAACTTGGTTCTTCCGGGCTACAACAAAAGAAGAAAACCATGTATTTTACATTATTGTAAATTTCATTCTTTTGGTTTTAATTGAGATTAATCCAGAAAAATCTTAATCTATTGGTTATCTGAGGAAAGCAAGAAAACTCAGAAGTGAGGTTTTTTTAATTATTTAAGCCCATTGAAAGACACAATTGTGAGGGTTTTAGGTGAACCTGAGAAAAATCTATTTTCATAGTGAGCGCTAATATCCACTGTGTGAGGATATTAGGAGTGGTGTAGCAAGCTGTGTGGCTGTTGTTTAACAATTGGTGAACACACAGGCGAACCACTATAACTCTGTGTTTTTGTGGATGTGTGATTTATTTTTCCTATCCTTTATCATTCAAAATTATAAGATGTATGTGTGGATGTGAATGTTGTAAAATTTACATTTTAAGCATTGTAGGGAATGTTGTAATAATTTTGATATAAATTCTTGCAATTCATTTCTTTTTATTTTTCTCTTCAGTTTGAGAATTTGATACTCATTGTTCTAGTAAGGTTGTCCTGCCATAAACCTTTGGTTTTTATGGTGTAAGGTTGTCCTTAGAACAACATTTGTATCAAACTCTCAATTCTTAATTATTGAGGATGCTTTTCATTTCAGCATTGTGAATTGTTTTCCTTTATTTAGCTATCGTATTCATTAATTTCACTATTTTTTTAAAAATTTGGCATAGTCCTATTCACCCCCCCCCCCCCCCCCCCCCCCCCCCCCCCCCCCAGGACATATAGCTTGGCCTTTTCAAGTGGCATCAAAGTCTAATAGCTCGTTTTAATTCTTTTTATTTAGATTTATTTCCTGAACTAGTCGATCTAAGCTATATATAAGATGTCAAATTTTGATAGCTTTTCAGTCACTAGGCCTCCACCTTTTGATGGCACCAATTATGCCTATTAGAAATCCAGGATGAGGATTTTCCTTAAATCCATGGATGAAAGTGTATATCTAGCCACAGTGAATGAATAGACCCCTCTTACCACTAAAGTAACTGGAATCGATGGATCCAAATTTATGAGAATTATACCTTATTTCTCTTGGACCATACTTCAGAAAAGTGAGAGTAGTACAAATGAAAAAGCAATAAATGCAATCACTTGCGCACTATCACCAGATAAATTCAAAAGAATTATATCTTGTGATTCTGCAAAGCAAACCTGGGATATTTTTAAAATGACACACGAGGGAACATCAATTATTAAGAAATATAAAATTCAAATCCTCACAACCAAATTTGAGAAAATTCATATGGAAGAAAATAAAATGTTCATGGACTTCTATACAAGATTAAATGACATTGTGAACTCTATGTGGGGTCTTGGTGATAAAATCTCAGAAAGTAAAATTTGTGCAAAAATACTACGCTCACTTCTTGAACGGGTCAATTCTAAGGTTATTGCAATCCAGGAACTTCATGATACAGACATTATGAGGATAATGGAATTAGTTGGCTCTTTACAGACTTATGAGTTAACTTTTAAAGCTCCGAAAGGTAAATCTATTGCCCTTAAATCTTCTAAAAATAGTTTTCAAGAAAATAATAACAATTCTGATTTAGAAAACTCTGAAGATGATATGGCCCTTTTAGCAAAAAAGTTTTACAAAATTTTTAAAAGTAAAAAGAGGGTTGATTTTCAAAAATCAAATGATAAGAAGAAATCTAAACTTAAAACTCGAAAATCATTAAAAGACAGTCAGTGTTACAACTTCCATGAATATGGGCATTTAGCAAACAAGTGTCCTAAAAAGGACAAAACTAAAAAGAAGGGTATGTTGGCTACTTGGGATGAATCCTTGTCTCTTTTGAATCAGAAGATTCTGAAACCGAGTCGGGTAGTGAAGTTAAAGCCCTTATGACTCTATCCAAGTTTACTTTTTCAGATAATGATGATTCAACTAGTGAAGAAAATCTGAATAGTGATTGTGAAAATGAAGATGATCTTCAAGATGCTTACAATGCCCTATACAAGGAAAGTTATAAAATTGTTGTCAAACTTAAACTTCAAAAAGAATCTTTTCAAAGCTTAAAGAAAATTTTGAGTCTCTTGTTTTAGAAAAATTCCATATTTCAAATTGTTTTGAAAAGACTAAATGCGATTTAGAATTCAAAACCTCCCTAATTGAAAATCTTAAATCTGAAAATGAAAAACTTAAACTTGAAGTCTCTTCACTTTTGAGTTTAAAGGATACATGAAGGTATGCCCAAGCAGATCCAAAGTAAGAAAAAATTTTATCTGGATCAATAAAATATGACGACCGATCTGGTTTGGACTAGGATAGAAACATTCCTCCTAAACAAAAGAATACTCCTCCTAAGTTTGTAAAAGGAGAGACCTCAAACTCAAGGGGAAAAGTATAAATCAAATTTTTTCTAAAAATGTAAAACTTTTCAAAAACCAAAAAGCAACTGTACAACTATAAAAATTAGAACCCAAACCTTTTAGCTAAAAAAATAGTTGATTTACTCAAGGAGCTTTTAAAATCTAACTCAGTAGGTCACTCTTACAACAACTACAAACAAAAGAAGATGAACAGTTATGAAATGGGTTCCTAAGGTTACCTACTTGGTTGCCCACATGGCTTTCAAAGCTACAAGCCATTCAAAGTGGTACCTAGACAGTGGATGCTCAAGGTATATGACTGGTGATAAAGGTCTATTCACCAATCTCAAAGACATGGCTAATGGTTCAGTCACATTCGGTGATGCCAGCAACTGCAAGATTATTGGCCAAGGTACGGTTCAACTCTATAACCTCCCTTTGTTTAAAAATATTTTATACGTTGAAGGGTTAAAACATGATCTGTTAAGCATATCTCAAATATGCGACAACAATCATAGCGTAAAATTCTCTAACCAAGGTTGTGAAATTCTAAATAATAAGAGTTCAATAATATTAATTGGTCGTAAAACTTCTGAAAACTACTATATTGTTAGTGAATCCAGCTCATCTAGTTAATCGTGTTACATAGTCCATACAGATGAGACTGATTTGTGGCATAAACACCTTGGACATGTACACTACCGTAACTTTTATAGATTAAACAAAAGAGAACTGATAATAGGTCTACAAAAATTACAGAAAGTAGACAAAATATGTGGCGAATGACAGATTTGTAAACAAATAAGGAACTCTCACAAAAAGGTGAACTCCAATGCCACATTAAGACCACTCCAGCTTCTCCATATGGATCTTATAGGATCTACCAAGATGGAGAGTCGAGGTGACAAAAAATATATTCTGGTAATCGTGGATGATTTTACCAGATTTACATGAGTAGCCTTCTTAAGGGATAAATCAGAAACCCTTAAAGAAGTAAAAAGGATTCTCAAATAAATTCAAACGAAAAAAGGTTCTCAAGTCTGTAAGATTCGTAGTGATCATGGATCTGAATTTGAGAATAGCAGTTTTGAGAAATTCTGTATCAACTAAGGAATATCGCATGAATTCTCTGCACCTAAAACATCACAATAAAATGGAATTGTTGAAAGAAAAATATAGTGCTTCAAGAAATGGCTAATGTAATGTTGAATAGTATGAAGCTATCTAAAAATCATTGGACTGAAGCCGTAAATACTTCCTGGTATATAATTAACCGGGTTTAAATAAGTAAATCTAATAATAAAATAGCTTATGAAATGTTGTTCGATAAGAAGCCGACTGTCAAATACTTTCGAGTTTTTGGTAGCAAGTGTTATATTTCATGTGACCATGAAAATCTGAGTAAGTTTAACACTAAACGTGATGAATGAATCTTTTTAGGATACTCTTTAAACAGTCGCGCATATCGAGTACTGAACAAGAGGACCGGTGTGATTCAAGAGTCCATCAATGTGGTCATTGACAATAACTTAAATACACCTGCCTCAAGTCCAGATAATGATGAAGTTTTCTTAATTGACAAACCAGATACTTCATCAAATCAAACTAACTTTAAACTGAAGACTGTTAAAGATCATCCAACCACTCAGATTTTTTAAAACCCTCTCACTGGTGTTCGCACTCACAAACAACTTGAAGACATATGTAATTATGTATGTTTTACATCCCAGATAGAACCGGCTAACATAAAAGAAGCCCTTACTGACGAAAACTGGATAGTTACGATGCAAGAAGAGCTTAACTAATTTTTTAGAAATAATGTTTGGTATCTTGTTCCTAGACCTAAAGATAAACATATTATTGAGACTAAGTGGATTTTTAAAAATAAGTCTGATGAACTTGGTAATATAATTCGGAACAAGGTCAGGCTAGTTGTATAAGGGTACACTCAAATTGAAGGTATTAATTATGATGAAACCTTTGCCCCAGTAGCTCGTCTTGAATTAATCAGACTATTTATATCCATTGCTTGCTTTAGAAAGTTTAAAATTTATCAAATGGATGTAAAAAGTGCGTTTTTAAATGGCGATCTGCATGAAGAAGTTTATGTTGAACAACCAATGGGTTTTGAAGACCCTAAGAATGTTGATCATGTCTATCATCTAAAAAAGGTACTCTACAGTTTAAAACAAGCTCCTAAGACATGGTATGAAAAATTGACTAAGTTTTTACTAAGTCATAATTTTCAAATGGGAAGTGTTGATAAAAATCTTTTTATTAAGAAACATAATGATCATATCTTAATTGTGTAGATCTATGCTGATGATATTATTTATGGATCTACCTGTACTAACATGACTGTTGAGTTTGCAGATTTAATGAAATCCAAGTTCGAAATGAGCATGGTTGAGGAATCTGCAAACTCAACAGTCATGTTAGTACAGGTAGATCCATTTGAAAACTCAACAGTCATGTTAGTAAAACAACAACCTGATGGTATTTTTATTTCTCAAACCAAATATGCTTTGAACTTAATCAAAAAATTTAGATTTGAGAATGGTAAGAATTTTGATACTCCTATGAGTACAACCTTAAGACTCTCAAAGGACTCTACAGGTAAAAGTGTGGATCCTAAATTATATCGTAGTATGATTGGCAGTTTACTTTATTTAACTGCTAGTAGACCTAATATTACTTTTAGTGTTGGTATTTGCACTAGATATCAGTCTGATCGTAAAGAGTCATATTTAACTGCTGTTAAGAGGATTATGCGATATGTCGCAAGTACAGCAAATATGGGTCTTTGATATCCACATGAGACTAGTGTTCAGTTGGCTGGGTACTCAGATGTTGATTGGGCTGGTAATATCGATGATAGAAAATCAAACAGTGGTGGTTGTATCTATATTGGAAATTGTTTAGTTTCTTAGTTTAGAAAAAAAGTTCTATATCGCTCTCTACTGCTGAAGATGAATACATTGCAGCTGGAAATGCATGTACTCAGCTTGTTTGGATGAAACGTATATTAAGCGATTATGGAATTGCATAGGATTTAATGGTTTTATATTGTGATAATTCCAGTGCAATAAATATTTTAAAAAATCTAATCCAGCATTCACGTATTAAACACATTGACATTAGATTTCATTATATTTGTGAATTAGTGGAAGAAAAGTTGATATCTTTGGAATACATTCCGACCGAGACTCAACTTGCTGACATTATTACTAAACAGCTCAACAAAAGAAGGTTTAATAAATTAAAATTTGATCTTGGTATGTCCATTCTAAATTGATTATTCATGCATATTTGTATCATAGTGTATATATATTTGATAATTTATTGGTTTAAATTTTAAATTTTTATGAAATATAGATGTTTTTGTTGGTACACGACCAGTCGAGGACATGCTCAACCAGTTGTGGCACGACTGGTCGAGGACGTCCCACGACCAGTCGTGTAGCACGCTGGTCATTTTAATTTGGGAAAAACCATCTTCTTCCTCATTTCTTCTTTTCTCTCCAATGAGCCGTGGCATGACTAGTCGTACCCATCTTTTTGATTTATCAAGATGAGTGCATCATTTCAGTTTTTCTTGTAGATTTATGCTCTAATCACTTCATTTTTTCCTTGGAGTGCTTGACTTCAAGTTTTCTTAAAGATTTTGGGATTTTCATCACCCAAATCTGTTTTTGTGAAAACCCATTCCACATCGTTTGCAACCTCTTCTTTGATTTTCTTGTTGCAAATGGATTCTAAAGGGAAAAAGAAAACTTCTCGTGGTGATCTTCCTCCTGATGATATAAATATGGACAACATTTTTGATGAAATTGAATCAGATTCTGCTAATGATCCTGACTATGTGCAATTTGATTTTGATGTGCATCTGCGTGCACTTGAGGAGAAGGTAAAGAATATGAATGTTGTCCATGATTTACAATTTAAATATATGCGTAAGTATCTTAGGTGCTTAAACAAGGGCCTTCATCAACTTGATCCTATCATACCTGCTCCTTCTTCAGGATCTGATTAAGTGTTTTATTCTTTGGTCTGTAATAACTTTTATACTACTTTGTTTTATTTCAGTTTGTGAGACCGACTTTTTCTGACTTTGGTTTATGGTTAATGATATGTAAACTTTGAATTTTCTTATATATCCTTCATATCTTGACTGATTAACTCTTTTATTACTCTCTTATTAATTTTTACTCTTCCATATCTTTGTTTCTTCCTTTGTCATATTTTGACAAAAAGGGGGAGAATGTATTTGGTTATGCATATGGATTGTGATTGTGGTGTAGTAGCCTCTTTTTTTTGGATATATGTGTGCTACTCAGGGGGAGTATGTGAGTATGATGTTTTGCCTAGTTCATAATGCTATGTGCTACTTGATGATAACTGGTGCATGATTATTTAACCAGGCTGTAACTGGTTTTCTCTTATAACTGGTGCATGATTCTTGTGTACATATTAGTCATATTATTGTTAAGTGTGTTTTGTCACAAATTTGACAAAGGGGGAGATTGTAAGTGCTATAGCTGATAGTTCCTTTGTTTGTCAAATTTTGTGGTGTAAAAAACACTATATGTGTCTTCTGTAGCATGAGGAGATATATATGTTCAAGGCACTATATCACAATGTTTCAAGTTGAGAATGAAGCTCTACTTCAAGACATGCAAGGTCAAGTACGTTGTCCACTCCTATAAACTTCAAAGATCAGAGTCTTTCAAGAGCTATATCAAAAGACAAGTACAACTCAAAGATGAAGTATAATTCAAATCCAAGCTTTAGAAGATCTCAAGTTCAAGTTTCATCAAGTGTAGAGATCTCAAGCCTCATAATCTTCAAAGGTCAACCATCTTCTGAAGAAATAAAATCTCAATGTTCATACATCGCTTTCGAGGTATGATTGACCTTAGATTGACCTTAGGGTAGGTCATTTTGTATACATAAGTCAAATTGAATCATTTTGTAAGTGTTTGGACTGTTCTTAGACTAGTCCTGGACCCTATTCGACTAGTCCTAGCACTGGCTCGACCAGTCCGATAAATTTCAGGACCAGTCCTAAGTTTGTTATAATTTTTCAAAATTTTTGTTCATCTACGACCAGTCATGGACTCTGCTCGACTGGTCGTGCGAACAGTGCATGACTTGTTCACGACCAGTCCCACAGCTACGACTCAAACTACAACGACTAAATCAGAATACCTTTGACCAGTCGTGAGCATGTCACGATCGATCGTGGACAGCCTTCGACCAGTCGTGGACATCCTTCAACCAGTCGTGGAACGATTTTATCTGATCGCGCTAAAAAATTTAAAAATCCATTTCTCCTACGACCAGTCGTAGTGTCCACATGACCAGTCGTAGAGGAGTTTCTGCAACTATAAATAGACAACAAATTTCAGAGTTTAATAATTCAATCCAAGAAAAATCAATGCATCACTCTGAGAGATAAGTTAGTGTTTTTCTTAAGCTACATTGTGCATATTTAATATTCTCTTTTGTTAGCTTTGTCGATTTGATTTTATTTCTACATTCCAATCTGATTTAAAAGAAGAATTACTGAATTCCTTCTTCTTGGAATCAAAATCAAATAGAGCTAGCCCAACTGGTTTAATTTAAAATCAATTAGAACCTAGAATCATTTTAAAGTGAGTATTGGACATTGAACTTCTTTATTCGTACTTCTACTCCGACTTGGTTCTTCCAAGCTACAACTAAAGAAGAAATCCAGGTATTTTACATTATTGTAAATTTCCTTCTTTTGGTTTTATTTAAGATTAAGCCGAAAAAATCTCAATCTATTGGTTATCTGAGGAAAGCTAGAAAACTCAGAAGTGGGATTTTTTTAATTATGTAAGCCCACTGAAAGACACAATTGTGAGGGTTTTAGGTGAACCTGAGAAAAACCTATTTTCATAGTGAACGCTAATATCCACTGTGTGAGGATATTATGAGTGGAGTAGCAAGCTGTGTGGCTGTTGTTTAACAGTTGGTGAACACACAGGCGAACCACTATAACTCTTTGTGTTTTTTTGGATGTGTGATTTATTTTTCCTATCCTTTATTATTTGAAATTGTGGGATGTATGTGTGGATATGAATTTTGTAAGATTTACATTCCAAGCATTGTGGGGAATGTTGTAATAATTTAGATTTAAATTCTTACAATTCATTTTTGAAAAAATTTTCCTCTTCAGTTTAAGAATTTTATACTCATCGTTCTAGTAAGGTTATCCTGCTATAAACCCTTGGTTTTTATGGTGTAAGGTTGTCCTTAGAACAATATTTGTATCAACCTCTCAATATTTGATTATTGAGGATTCTTTTCATTTTAACATTGTGAATTGTTTTCCTTTATTTGGCTATCATATTCGTTAATTCTGCTATTTTTTAAATTTGGCATAGTCCTATCACGCCCCCTCCCCTCTCTCGGACATATAGCTTCGCCTTTTCATGCACCAATATCATTCACATACTTGTAACTAAGAAACTGACTAAATATTTAATTGTATTAAATTGGGGTTAATCATTTCAGGATGCTAAGTTGACTCACCTCAACCTGGATCAACTCATTTGGGCTAGTTAAGTTTCAAACGAGTTAACTCATCAGCCACCAACCCAAACTCCCTATATTTCTCTCTTGTTTTTCTTGATCTTCTTCTTCTTCTTCTTCTTCTTCTTCTTCTTCTTCTTCTCTCTCTCTCTCTCTCTCTCTCTCTCTCTCTCTCTCTCTCTCTCCCTCTTTATTCTCTACACTGTCCAACAACCCTGGACCGAGTCTGACTCGAGCATGACTCAGTCGAGTGGGGTGGTGCAATAGCCAACCGCTCTCTATCCTCTGTTACGTTCTTCTTTCTCTCTTTTTTTTTCTTTTCTGTCGTCTTCTCTTCTCCTTCTTCTCTTATCGTTTAAAGGTTCATGACGCCTGCACAACCCAAACTCGAACAAACCGTGTCCGAGACTCATTGCAGCAACAGGCCACAAGAAGAAATAGGACAACGTCCTCTCTCTCTCTCTCTCTCTCTCTCTCTCTCTCTCTCTCTCTCTCTCTCTTCTTCTTCTTCTTCTTCTTCTTCTTCTTCTTCTTCTTCTTTTTGTACCGTCCAACAGCAGCTGGACCAGACCAGGAGCAGACCTGACCTAACCTCTATTGGCTCGTCCCGAGCTTAATGCGGTAGCACAGTCACACTTCTCTCTATCTTTAATCCTTTCCTTCTCCCTTCTATGATGACCGGATAGGGTCGACGATCAAACTCAAACCAAGCTCGGTCTGAGTTCAGTTGGGGCAGCAATGGCAGGCGGTGCTTCATCCTCTCTTCTCTTTCTTCTCTCATTTCTCTCTGTCCCAACAACAGTGCTGAAATCACTCAGCCAGGATTGAGTCGACTCGACCCAACATGGCGGTAGGAACGGCGCCCTGCTATTTCATTTTTCTTTCCTTTCATTTCTATGGGTTGCCCTAGCTAAAAGAGAACTTAAATAGGGCTTTCTTAGTTCGTTTATATGGGATTTGAATGCAATTAATCCTTTGGATTAGTTACGTTTTAACGACTTCAAGCAGCAAGAGATCTATGATGGCACAATCGATCCGGCTTGCATGGTTACAATCTGGAGGCAGAGATGGAGTTTTGACGCCATGGCCCATCGAATGATCGTCACGGATCAGATAATGGGGCCCACACAATGGTGGTGGTTTCTTTCATCCAACGGAGAAGATGGCCCGACCGTTAATGGCAGGTCATCATTGGGTGGTTGATTCGATGATCAGAGGCAAATGGACGGCGTGGATTCTTCCTCTGACCGTAATGGGGCCCACTAAATGGAAGGTTGTTAGCACTTTTATCCAAATGAGCTTACCTTCATCTTACGATGGTGGCAGAAGAAAACTCAATCAATAGCCAAAGGAGAGCCCTAGTTTGGAGGGCTACGATGGCTCTACGTGGAGGGCTGAGATACTGCAGAGGCAAACCACGCGGATCACCAGCGTAGAAAGAGGGAAAATGGAACTCTTTCTATTTTTAAAAATAGCTAGCTTCACAAAACCATTTCACGTCTGATCTTGTGTGCGCACGTGTGCAATCTGACCGGTGGATCGACCATGGTTTTGTTCATATTCGGGTCCTCTACAAGATGGACGGTTTGGATCCATCATTCGGATTATCATGCTAGGTCACATTGCGCCCAAACGGACGCTATCCATTTAAAGGTGTTGAAGGTAGGAGGTAGGAAGAAAGCCCCCTCCTTCATTCCCATTTTCATCGGGTTAGACCCAATTTAACCGGGCTCCCCGATCAGGTGCACCTCGAGTGTGCTCCAACTGTGCACACGCACTCATGTGTGAGGTCCACCATGATGTTTATGGTTTAATCCACTCCGTTCATCCATTTTTGTCGGCTCGCATTTTGGCCCAGTCCAAAGAACAAAGTAGATCCATGACTTAAGTGGGCCATATCATCTGAATTATGGCCATTAAGTCCCAACCACTATCGATTCACGATGATCTGTGGTCCACTCCTGTGATTAGAACCGTTCATCTAACTATTGAGCCACCCAAGGCCACTCTATATTTTTAACGGATATTATTTTAACCAGATGGGTCACACAATGTTTATTTTTTGGTTCAAACTATGATTCCCATCCATTCAACGGTCATATCGATTCTAAACCTGACCATCAGTGGTCTTTGGCATTCCTCACCACATTTAGAAGAAACATGGTAGTTTACTTATGTGTTTAAGTTATGATTAACGCGGATCAAAAGTTCTTCGTCCATGGCCTCATCGACGATGGATTTGAGGATCTAACGTTTAATATTGGCAATTGGCGGTTCGATTTGTCCATCAGGGTGTTTAAAACCATAAGAGTAGATTTCTCTGGTGGTATAATGGTCCATCTTGATAATTGATGGATGGATGCATTAGATCATAATCCTAAATCACTCCCAAGGGTTAGATTTAAGCTACAATGTGTGGATGTTCATGTAAATTTGAGTTTGCATTTACTAAATTAGGTCATCATGGTACCACCCGAGTACTGAAAAGTATGGGGTGTTACACAAGATGATGTGGCAAGTTTATGGGATCTTATTGGTGCTAAAAGTAAGGTAGAAGGTAGTGTATGGTATGGGTAGTGGATGGATGAGGTGGATAGTGCTAAGCATGCATTGGCCAAGGTGGAAGAAATTTAGACATGCATTGGGTAATGGATGGATAAGGGTTGTGGGTTGTAGGTGATGCATGGTTGATGATGAAGTGGAGTGTCACAATTAGTTTTTTGAAGTGATGTGGCAAAAATCAAGACATGCATTGGATGCATGTGTAGATGAGGTGGACGTGGGCCATGATTAGGGAGAGGGCTAATGATGGATTTTGGGGTAAGATCCAATTTTGTCTCACAGTGCATTTTCTTATATGTCTTAGCTCATTTTTTTTATCATGTAGTAATTGTCCTATTTTGTAGTAATTCTTATGTTTTAGAAAGTAGGCTTTAGGCCCACATCGGCCCAAGTCCAATGGGCCTAGCACAATAAATGTTGCTTATGTTACATGATACATAATTTGGTTGTGGATTCGATGGGTCATATCTCACTAACGGAGAATCAGATTGACAGGTTTTTGTGACAGAGGTTTCAAGGTTATTCGAGAAAAATCACTCGGGTGGGATTTTTAGGTGCACTGGGGTGCAATGTATGGTCTATCAATGGTGTAAGTTGGGACACGTGTGCGCATGAGTGGCGTTACAAAGGACATGGATATTACAAATCCACTACCCGTCATCAATACATAACATGAGGTGGATTTCTTGCTGTCAAGACAGCCCGTAAAATTTGCATATATATATCCAACCAACTACAAACGGTCAAATTTTCCTATACGTGAGTATGAAGTCCTTTGTCCTTTACAGATAGCCCAATACTTTCTTAACAACTATCCAATGGTTCATCAATAGATTGCTAAGGTACCCGCCCAACATTCCAACCACAAAAGCAATATCCGGATGCATACGACCTAAGCAATCATGATACTCCCTACTACTGATACATACGAAATATCTTTCATCTTGCCCTTTTCTAAGTAATTCTTAGGACACTGAAATTGGCCATACCTATCACCTTTTATAATAGGTGTTTGGTCGGGAGCAGAACCTTGCATGTTAAACTTTTCAAGAACCCTATCAATATAGGCCCTTTGCGATAGGCCAAATAGTCCACGTGATCTATCCTGGCTAATATGAATGCCAATGACAAATGATGCATCACTAATGACAAATGATCTTTCATCTCAAAGTTTTAAGATAGAAATTTCTTAGTCTCACACAATAGTCCAATATCAGTACTAACCAACAAAATTCCATCAACATACAACACTAAAATAATAAACTTACTTCCACTGACTTTCACATATATACACTCATCCGCAGTGTTTTCAATAAAACCATATAAGGAAACAAGTTCATGAAACTTTAGGTACCATTGTCGTGATTCCTATTTGAACCTATAAATGTACTTCTTGAGCTTGCAGACTAGATGTTCTGAGCCTTTTGCTCTAAAACCTTTTATCTATAACATATATATGTTCTCACTTAGATCTTAATTAAGGAATGCAATTTTTACGTCCATTTGATGTAACTCTAAATCCATATGAGCCATAAGAGCCATATTGATCCTAAATGAGTCTTTCTTGGACACAGATGAGAAAGTCTCCTTAAAGTCAATGCCCTCACATTGACTGAAACTCTTTGCAACTAGTCTGGCTTTATACCTGTCGATATTGGCCTTGGAGGAATACCACTTACAACCAATTAGCCTAATCCCTTTAGGCAATTTAACAAGGTCCCTCATAGATTTCAATTCATCCTTCATGATATAGAATCCATGAGAAGAATTCACACTTTTTTTTACTTGTGAAAAAGATACAATATCATTTTCAGTCCCAATGTCAAATTTATGCTCCTACAGATAGACAATGTAATCATTTATAATCACAGATCTTCTCTCTCTATGTGATCGTCTTAAAGGCTTAAAATTTTGAATTGGGTATTTTATTTCTTCATCAGTGGGTTGTATTTGAGGCTCTACATGTTCATCCATAAGGATCTCAGGGTTTCTTGCTGGACATAAGACCATGTTACTCTGAATGATTGCGGTGGAAGTCACAATCCGCTCTTCCTCAAACACAATGTTTCTTAAGTTCGTGCTCTCACTATCTTCAATACTCTCAATAAACCTAGAATTTACAGTCTCAATGACTCTCATGGAATAGGATGAATAATAAAATCTAAATCCTTTGGATCTTTCTAGATTTCCAATAAAGAAGCAACTAACCGTTCTATGGTTAAGCTTTCTTTCATGCGGGTTATATGGTTTGGCTTCTGCAGGATAACGTTATACATGAAACTATTATAAACTAGCCTTTTGCCCTATCTGCAATTTATATGGAGTTTTCATTATAGTCTTACTTGGAACTCTATTTAAGATATGCATATTATTTTCAACGCATCACCTCATAAAGATTCGAGTAACGTTGAATTACTAATCATAAACCGCACCATGTCCTTTAGGGTGAGATTATGCCTTTCCACTACACCATTTTTCTCTGGGGTACCAGACATGGTATACTATGCGACGATGCCATGATCTTGTAGATATCAAATGAATGGCTCTAGATTATGCCCAGATTCATCATACCTTCCATACCACTCACCACCATGCTTAGATCTAACGACTTTTATCTTTCTATCGAGCTAATTCTTGACTTGAGACTTATAGATCTTAATTGTATCGAGGGCATCTAACTTATCATTAATAAGGTATAAGTACCCGTAACGAGAGTAGTTGTCTATGAAGGTGATAAAATACTTTTGCTCATTCCAATATGTTGTAGGGAATGGTCCTCATATGTCTGTATGAATCACTTCCAAGAATCATATGCTTCTAGTGGCACACTTTTTCTTGTTTCTAGTCTATTTACCTTTAATGCAATCTATGCAGATCCCAAAGTCTTAAAAGTCTAGAGAGTAAAGAATTCCTTTACGCAAAAGTCTTTTCAATCTCTCACGAGAGATGTAGCCTAATCTCTTGTGCCAAAACATGGAAAGATGTTTACGGTCCAAACTTCGCTTGATGCCTTAAGTATTTCCATGTGAGGAGTTAATGCTGTAGACATGTAAAATATGCAAATTTAGTTGATAAATGTTATTAACTAAACTGCCAAAACCAATCACAACTGAATCATAGTAAATACTCAAATTTTCATTTCTAAATTTAAACTCATAACCATACTTGTCCAAAAAATAAATGCAAACCAAATTATGCCTTATATAATGCACACAAACAATATTTACTAGATCAAGAAAGTGTCTCGATGATGACCTAAGCATACATACTATAATAGCTTCCACGTCTACTCTAATGTCATTCCCCATATAGATCGATTTTTTTTTCATCAGTTGGTGTCTGACTTTAAAGCATATCATGCATGGAATTACATATGTGAATAGTTTCACTAGAGTATATCCACTAGGTGTCTGTGAACATATAAGCTAAATTCAATTCAAAACAGACTAAAACTTGATTCTTACCCTTAAAAATGTGTCATTCTTTAAATTACACATAATCCTTCTTTTGATGACTAGGCTTCTTGCAGAAGTAAGCAGTCATCTTTAGGACCTCACTTTTTCTTCTTTATTTTTCTCTCAGAGTTAGGATAATTGCCACACACAGGACCAATAGAATGCTTTCCTGAATGTGCTTTCTTTTCTTATTCCCCTTTTTATCTTTACCAGATATCACTAGGTGTGCATTCTGTCTTGATCAATCTTCTAAGTCTCTCTTCCTCCTGAATGCATCGAGATATCAGTTCATTTAATGTCTATTTTCCTTTTAGGTGTTATAGCTGATTTGGAATTGATCGAACTATGGAGGTAGGGAATTCAGAGCCAAGAAAATCAAGGGTTCATCATCAATCTTAAGGCCCAATGCGTGAATTTTAGGCACCACATTGGACAATCCACTAATGACTCCCTAGTGTTTCCTCAACTATTATAGGTGGCTTAAGTCAGCTTATGCAAAAACTAACTCAGCTCAGCTTTATTCGACTTCGTGAATCAGTTCCCTATTTCAATCAGGAACTCTTTAGCTTTCTCGGTGTTGGACTTGATACCTTATATGGCCTTAAGAATCAAGTTTTTTATGATATTGAGACATATATTATTTGACTTGTTGCAGGCCTTGTAGTAAGCCTTTTCTGATTTCATACTGGAGTCAAATGGAATGGGAGGCTCGACTTCCTCCAGGGCCAGACCCAAGTCCATGCAACTTATGACTATTTTAACGAACAATTTCCATTTATGGTAGTTAGACCCAGTAAGCAAAGGAATGGAATTGCATTAGTTTGGAACATTGAAAACAATTATAGTTGGACATACAAAGCATGCCACTCACATTAATAAATAAACAAGCCCCACATAATACTACATGAATATAAACCACGAACATCATACATGTACTAACATTTGATTGAGTGTGGCCTTCAATTAAATAACCTAGAATGATGATGGACCTAAATCATCAAAGTTTGGCAAGAGCCCGACATATCATCGTGACTCCTCCTTTGGGTGAAATTACGACATACAGGAGACTATACTGAACATGAAGTTGACCAATGCTAGGTAAGTAAATCTAAGATATTTATCACCTTTGAACAAAATGAATCTCTCAAACTTATTTCACCATCACCAATCACTTCACCCTGCTCGTATTTTGCAAAATAATGATACCTCATTGTTCTGATCACCGCCCGCTATGGATATAAATGCAACTTTACTGAATGCAATCTTATGATAGATGGTCACTAAATTCCATATCCTGAAGTCTGAAAGAAATTTTTTTTGCCAATTGAGGTCACTTTGGTGGCTAAAACAACCAACTCCAATTCCTACTCCCAGATTCAATGATTGTTATATGGTCCTGCCCACAATGGACCATTCTGCAAAAGATTTGATTCATCCCAAAATACGGTTGATGCTGACCGCCCGCAGGTTCAAACATATTCTAAAGTGATGGTTGAATTAAATTCTTCATGGTCAACTACTTAATATCAGCCAAGAGAAATGGGTAAAGGCCCTATTTCGGGTTAAATTAGAACTAAAGAATATATTTAACGATATTTATTAAATTATCAAGGCTGTCTAAAAAGTCTACCTACCAACTATCATATATTATTTAGGTTTCATTTGTACTGAAATGGCCCAAGTATATTGATTCAATTGTTTAGATCATCATATTGGACAATAAAAGCCCAAAAAACTAAAGTGGGTTCTATAAAATCCAAAGAAAGAGTGCGTCAATAGACCCAAGGCTAGGCCCAAAAGAAAATCCAATCAGACCCCTAAAATTAGGCTATCATTCAAAGCATCATGGATCCATGGGAATAGTTATATATATATATATATATATATATATATATATATATATATATATATATATATATATATATGTGCCCTAGTTGGGCCTGATGCCAATAAAAAAATCACACACTTATATGAAGGGGGCCATAACTAGGCCCAAAACATAGTCCATTTCAAAACATTCAAAGAAGCACAGTCCAACTGGCTTAGAATAATCGACAATCAGACCATAAAAATGGGCCTAGAATCATCATAACTGGGCCTTGAATCCCAAAACAAGTTCTTGGGAAAAAGCCCAATGGATGGCCTTAAAACCAGTTGGGCCATAATACTATAAAAGCCCAGGGCCATGCCCAACTAGCAGCCAATTCAACCACTATTCCCAAAACTGTAGCCACACATCGACTTCTTCATGAGCTAAAACTTAGCCACTGTTAGCTCTCACCATAGACGAACAAACCCCTACCTGCCGCCATCTCCCTCGGTGAAATCTAGCTGTTGTGCAACAATCCCCGACCACAGCCATGGCTATCGAAAGTTTTTTTTTAATTGAATGGGAGATCAGGACTGCCGATTGGTTCCAGCGCCTTGGTCAATCGAGGAAGATTGGTGGGTTTCTTGCTAGGGTTGGCAACCATGTCGGATGGGGTTCTAACTGACATAACTGACCACCGATGTGGACGAAGAAGAGATGGGAAGAAGGCATCTGCCATTGCCACTGGACGTGAGATAGGTACATGGCTAACGGCCATGGCAGCGGAGTTGCTTTGGGTGTCTTTTTTTTTTGAAAGAAAGAGAACTCACGACAATCCATGACATATTTGTTTGAAAATCCCACCGCCGTAATGATCAGCTTCACCATATGATAACTGTTAAAGGGACTTTAGCTTCAAAGGAGGTCATCGGCATCAATGGTTGCACCGCAAGCCCAGGGCAGATAGAACGACCTTCTAGCATCAAGACGTGGCTGTCGATTTGGACAGCAACCCTGCTTGACAGTTATTAGAGATTCTACATTGACGCTAAATACTGACAACGGCAGTAGGCTGATGCAAAGAGGGGTGATAGTCGTTGATTGGGAAGAAAAAAAACATAGATGTAGGGTGTGGATCCAAGAGTTTCACGGTTCAACATTGCAAGCATGAAGAACATTATATGATTACGGTTGCAATCTAATTCCCAAAGAGGTCGGTCATGACGCTCATGGATTCTAGCAAGGCAACACTATTTGCAACATCTATGATATTTGGCTACAAACCCTTGGTGCTAATTATCAACACATTCCATGAACGGCAATCCCACCCATAAATCTGATGAAGAAAGATATAGAAGAGAAAACCTTGATTGATTGCAAATCTACCAATTCAATGCATAAATAGTCTGATACTAACTATTAGCTGTATATCATGAAATTGACGGATCATCAATGCATCAATAATAGAGATGACAAAGTAATGTTGCAGTGATTTGCTAAGAAAGGATTTTGGTCTTCCGCGCCTTACACCCTTATGAGAATCTCTCAATGAAACTATGCGATTCTCTCTTGTGTTGGTGAGGGGACTAAGATATATATTTATAGGAAAGAGGGATAAAGAAGCTTACCCATCAAACTTCTCTCCTCTAGGGTCTCCACATCGTAGGTTTCCATATCTGACTTAATAACAGTGTATAGGGAACACGGTTCAAGCGTCTCACCGCAAACCTATTTCTAATGATCACAATTGTTGTAGGGCTTACTGAATCACTCAATCTAAATAATCTAACGCTCAGATTTAAAATGATGATCATGTGTGGTCCACCTGATGGAGTCATACATATTAACCAACTATCATTAATCACTGTACACATGGCACACATGTATGGATTCAGAATTTCTTCCACTGATGGCTCCATTGGAAATGAATTTTCTCATTTTATGTTGACTGTCCGCTAGACTTCTATTTCCTAATTGCTTCCCATCTTCATGAAAGTGGGAAGAAGTTCAAGTCTATTGATAAAAGCGATGCGCTATCTACTCTGAGCAAGTCTAGGTACAAAAACAATGTTGCGTATCCTCCATCATCTTGAAAAGTTAGTTTGGGAGAGAGAAGGGATGCCCCATATCCACCTCATTTAATTTGTTAATTCTGAGAATTCAGAGTTGATATAGGGTAGCCCATGCAACACTGAGCATGCTAAAGTGTTGTGCAGGATGTCTTGGATTCTGCCAATTTGAAGGTGTGGAGAAGGCCACTATCGGTTCAACCAGTTTTCCATCGGTCTAACCGATTTAGTAGGTGAATCTCAGTTTGCACATTGTGAAGATTTGTACATTTTCGGTTTGACTGATATGTGTGAGTCGGTTTGTTTTGGTTTAACTGATGTGTTATACAGATTAGCGCAAATCATGGTATTTAAGGCCATTTTTTATTGGACTTAATGACGAAAGTATGTTTTCTCTATAGAGGCAAGAGTTTTGCGATGTGAGACAGTTCTAGACACTTATAAGGGCTTAGGAATGGACTTTCTCAAGTGGCTAGGGTTTTCCTAGGTGCACATCATAAGGGGAGATCGGGTTTCATCTATAATCAAAGAAGGTGAGTGGTGTAAACTATAAGGCTTTTGATTATAATGGATTTCTATCGCTTTATGCCGTGGTTTTTTTCCCACAAGGGTTTTCCATGTAAAATCAGTGAGTTTGTATTTGCTTGCTTGTTTATTTTGGTTATTCTAGTTATTGTGATTGCTCTATCTTTGTTGAATGTGCTTCTACAAAGCACATAGATTAACAGTGGTGTTAGATCCAAATTTCTAATACATAACGTTGATCTGAGTTTGTTGTGGCTTAGGATTACATCATAGTGGTGTGAGATAAGTGTTAGAACTTTAATAAAGTGGTATCAGAATGTCATGTTTAATGATGTTTGGGAATTCTGATAAGATGTCAGGGTCGAAATTCGATATATAAAAATTAGATAGAAAGAAAAATTTTAGTTTGTGACAGTGAGAGGTTAAGGCTATTCTTTTATCGCAAAGGTTGAGCAAGGCATTTTTGAATACTAAACCAGAGAAGATGGAAGATGATGATGGGAGTGAACTTGAGGAGAAGGCTATGAGCACCATCCGTTTGTCTATTCGATGAAGTCATGTACAATGTTCCAAATGAGGAATCTCCCCTGGAGATGTGTAAGAAACTAGAAGATCTATATGTGGCGAAATCCCTCAATAATAAGTTATATATGAAGAAATAAATTTTTGGGCTATGGATGAAGGAAGGATCCAATCTCCTAGAGTACATGAACTCGTTTTCGAAGGTCTTTAGTGAGTTATTATGGCTCAGAGTGACGATCGAGGATGAAGACAACTTAGTGCGACTTCTAGCATCGCTTTCCACATCATATAACCATCTCATCACTACTTTGTTGTATAAGAAGAATACAATGAAGCTAGAAGAAATTATTGTGGCTCTCATTTCTAATGATATGAGGAAGAAGTCAAGCGATGAAGACACTCAGGCAGAAGGGTTGATTGTGAAATGGGGTCAAGGACGTGGTAGATCCGTGAAGCGATCTCAGTCTGACAAGAAGAAAAATTCTAGATCGAAATCAAATTCTAAGGATGGAAGATTTTATTGTGGCATAAAGGGGCACTTCAAGAGATACTTCCATAAATGAAAGATGAGTTAGAAAGCAAGGGGAAAAGGAACACATGTGAATCGGCTAGCGTAGCGGAAGAGAGTTCAAAAGGAGACCTCCTCTTAGTCTCTTCAAATATGAGTTATCTCTCAGATATATGTATCTTCGATTTAGGATGTTTGTATCATATGTAGACGAATAGAACTTTGTTCGATTCCTACAGTCCCATGATGGTGGAAGTGATTTGATGGAGAATGACGCAGCATGCAAGGACATTAGAATATGGACCATCAATGTAATGATATTTAATGGAGTCATACAGACTCTAGGTGATGTTAGGCATGTCCTAGATTTGAAGAAAAATTTGATACACTTAGGGGTTTTAGATATAAAAGGGTGCACATTCACTACACCTAGTGGTGTAATCAAGGTAATTAGAAGTGAAATGATGTTAATGAATGGACATAAAATGGGAAATCTATACAAGTTAGTTAGGAACATGGTTATAGGTGAGGCCGTTACCACCTCACTTATAGAATCCAACATAAATGACACTAGTCTATGACATATGTAGCTAGGGCATATGAGTAAGGGGCATGATGGAATTCCATAAATGGAAGCTGTTGAAGGGAGTTAAGGTATGTAAGGTGAATTTTTGTGATCATTGCATCTATGGTAAGCAATGCAGGGTAAGATTCAAGATTACTACATATTCTAATAGTGGGGTACTCGATTATATTCATTCTAATGTGTGGAGGCTAGTGATAGTACCATCTATGGGAGGAGCATGATACTTCAAGAGATTCATAGACGATTACTTGAGGAAGGTTTAGGTCTATTTCTTAAAGAATAAGTTTGAGATGTTTGCCAAGTTTAATGACTAGAAGGCAGAAGTAAAGAAGAAAATTAGAAAACATGTTAACTGTCTTAGGTCAGACAATGGTATGGAGTACAGATGTACTGATTTTATGAAAGTCTGTAAGGAATATGACATCATAAGACATTTCTCAACTCTAGAGATCCCACAACAGAATGGGGTGGTAGATAGGATAAATAAAACTCTATTAAAAATGGCGAGAAGTATGTGGTTGCATGTGGGGTTTTCTAAAAGCTTTTGGGCAGAAGAGGTTAACATGACATAATATATTGTAAATCGGTCACCATATACAACGCTAGACTCCAAAGTCTAGACAGGTAAGGATGTCGATTACTCAGTGATGAGGATCTTCGAGTGTCCAGCATATGTTAATATGCAAAGTGGATAAATAATAAAGTTTGATCCCAAATTTAGGAAGTTCATCTTTATCGGGCATGAGAAAGGTGTCAAGGGCTACAAGCTTTGGAATATAGTTTCACAAAAGGTGTTCATTAGTGTAGATGTTATCTTTGATGATGTATCAATGTTGAAGGCCAACAAGAATGCTGCAGAGAATTTAGAAAAACATGATTAGTCCGAGAAATTATCAATACAAATGGAATCAGTTAAGCCAGTTACTAAAGGTGAAATTTTACAAGACTAAGAAATTAACCAAAACAATCAGCATGATACCCAGGAGAGTATACTCAAGAATAGAGAGAAAAGAACTATTAGGGCCCCCATTTGATATGGGTTCGAGGATATGGTTTCTTTTACCTTATTCATAAGGAGTGGAGATCCCTCCACCTTTTAAGATGCAAAATCTGGAAAGTATAACGATAAATGGATGTTGATCATTGAGGAGGAGATATGTCAGGCCTGTATCCTAGACCGTACTATTTCATAGGCTTCCGCGGTCCTCCCAGTCGAACTCCGGTGACTCGCGATCTATTATCGGCAATTACACGCAATGGGGCAATAATCTGGTTTGGAGTGTAATAGACCCCAGTGATTTTTTAGAGAGAAAACGTACTAATATGTGGACTTATTGAATATGATTTGCATACTCATTCATTCACTATCCACTCGAGTTGGTGGTGCGCAACTAATTGTTGTGTACCTTCATAATGGCAAAGATTTTGGTTAGGACGTACGACTAACCTGAGATCAGGAATCTATTATATTGAGTCTGACTATCCAAATCTAGGTATGGGACTGGTTTAGATAAAAGTCCCTTGTGATGGACCCCATAGCCTACGATACTACGTATTATCATCTCGACTTCACTCCAGCTTGGTCATTTCATTCACACCACATATTGTATTATATCCACAGCATTTAACATTTTGGGTTGCCATGTTTCTGTATTAATATGGCCGTTAGCATTTATGTCTTGCATCACATAGCCTTAGTATGGCTGATGGCACTTATACATCATATAGCCTTGCATGTTTCTGCATTAATATGGTCGTTAGCATTTATGCCTTGCATCACATAGCCTTAGTATGGCTGATGGACTTACTAGTATATTTTTGCTTACTCTGATATCGTATGATTCATGATCTTTTCAGTATTTTCGATGTTGTATGATTTATGGCATTGTATTTTATACTTAGCACTTACCTTGCGCACACACTTATACCACCCTCTAAGCTTTCTCTAAGCTTATGTACAACAGATGCATGCACATGGCATTACGTTGTAGCAGCGTTGAGCTTGGAGCGTGCAACGGTTTTCTGGAGTTTTAATTTCAATATATTTATTTCCCTTTTAACTCTATATTCAACTGTTTATATTACTGGATATGTGATGATGATGTTGCCTTTGTGATTTGGGTAAACTTGTGTTTATGCTTATTACGAGTTAAATGTATATTGAAAAATCCTCTTCATATGATCCCGGGATCGAAATTTAGCGTGTGGATGCTGGAAGCCGAGAATGGGGTACTACGGAGGCTGTTGGCACCAGATTTGGTGATCGGGAATTTCATGAGCCCGGTTTCTGAGTTTGGGGCGTGATAAGATATAATCTCTACACATGAATCAAGCATACAATTTGGTTGAACTTTTAAAACTCAGAGGGCTATGAGGTGCAAGTGGGTGTTTAGGAAGAAGGTGGCATTAATAGGAAATAAGGGGAAAAAAATTCAAGGTACGACTTGTAGTAAAGCGGTACTCACAGAGGATATGAGTATATTACAATGAAGTTTTCTCTTCGATCATGAAACATATGTTAATCAGGGTGTTACTGGCAATGGTAGCGAATTTGAAATTAGAGTAGCTCGATGTGAAGAAGACATTCCTTTATGGGAACTTAGAGGAAGTGAAACCTAAAGGATTCGAGGAGCTTGCTAAGGAAGGTCACGTATATAGGCTGAAGTAGCCTCTAAGGTAGTAGTACAAGTGGATCAATTCCTTGTTGAGAGTCAAATATTGCATATTAGACCCCAGATATTGCCTAGATTTACGGACATAATGCTGTCGAACGACCTGTTTTTATCGTGTTTATGTTTCAGGGTGTAATTGAGAGCATGGATGGAAAAAGGACGTTAAAAGTTGAGATTTAACGATCTGATGACGCCAAAGGCAAGGGACACACTCCAGGGGACCAAGATTGACAAATATACACGGTCAGAAATCCAAGAAAAGTTAGAAATTGAAGCTCAAGTGGCCTGAAGGACGTCCAGAATGCAACATCACGAGGTTCCCACCATCCGTTCGGATCGAAACTTCATACGTCACCTGAGGACCATAAATTAACTGTACATATAAAATTTCAGCCATTGAAGATCTCGGGAAGTGCCCCAACCGATAGATTAGCCCATAAACCGTTGATTTTGGGCCCACTTGATATCTGGAACTGCCTCAACTTTGGTATTGACGACTTAAATAATATGAGAAGATGAATGACTGGATCAGATTTCAGAAACACAGCATCGTGGACCCCACATATATAGAATGTGCATAGTGCATATATGCACTAGCTGTGCACAGAAAGCGTCAGAGACGGGCTGACGTCTCTGACCGAAAGAAAGGAAAAAAAAAAAAAAAAAAGGTTTTTCTTACGCACCACGGCTGCATAACGGCCGACCGGCGTCCATTTTGCGGACGGTAGTGGGCCCCACCCATTGCTCGTATGTCCGATCTGATCGGTCCACCGTGTAGAGGGCTTCGAATACTACAAAAACATGCTGAATTTTTGTACCCATGCGTGCACACGTGAGCGATACAGGGGCCACAAAAGGGCTACCCAGTAGCGTTCAAATCTGATCTTTTAGTTATTTCTTCTCTGGGACACGTCAATGGACGTTCAAAACCACCCATTCTTGACTGAAATTTTGTTCAGAATCCAATGGACGGGGTGGATTTTCCAGAAAATGCTTCTGTGGGGCCCACCGATCACAACAGCGAAATGGTGCGAAAGGTTTCGCACATCCGCGAAAACTGACTTTTTCAGGCAGTTTTGGCCCACCATCTTTGATCATATGGCAGATCTGAACCGTCTATCATATAGAGGACCCAATAAAATCCTAAGGAACAGTGTTTATTTGGAATTTGAGTGAGAAAAGTGGCATGTTTCGAGGCACCAAACTTGGCTGCGAAAAAGCTTTCACTAGGCATGCATAGCTTTCCAAATCCGATTCAAATCCGATTTTCACTACTCCAGCAACTATATAAGGAGGTTTTGGACGTGGGGAGCATTCATTCAGGTCTAGGAAGGAAGAAAAAGAGAGACATGGAGGCTCGGGCAGGGACTTGAAGCAGACGTGAGGAAGAGAGTATTTTCTTTTCTTTTCTTTTATTATGAGATTTAACCCGTTCATGGCGGGCTGAACCTCTTAGCTAGGGCTAAGAGGTGAAGCTTGTGGTGAGATGGGAGATTTTATTTTATGTCTTTAATTTAATTCTTGAATTAACGTTGATTTTAGTTTATTATTAATGGCATGTTTTGTTTAGTCTTTAATGGTCTGTTGTGACTAAAATTACAATGGGTCTGCAATGGCTTGGAGCATGTCCTTTTCTCCCTTATGTTTATGACGTTAGGAAGCCCTGTTGTTCACCATAGTCTCCTGGGCATGGTTGGATGTCGGTACCCTTCCTAACCTTCATACATGTGATGGATTGGTAATTAGTTTAATTCTGTTGTTTGCCATAGTCTTTTGGGCATGGTTTGGTGATGGAATCCATTCTAATTCATACACCTTTCATCTCTTTGAAAACTAGATCAACGGCAGTTCAGTAATTTTCATAATTTTTGATGCGAGCATAAGTTCTCCCTGATCTCTACAAGTGGATCCTCTGAATCCCTAGTTTCCTATCTCTGATTTGTTCCCTAAGTTTTAGATTAATAGTTTACAATTATTCCTCAATTTGTAATTCAATTCAGATTTCATTTCATTCTAGTTCTATTTCTAGTTAATTTTAGATAACGTACAAGTTTCAGTCCCTTGGGATTCGACCTCGGTCTTACCGAGTTATTACTGCATCACAACCCTGCACTTGGGGAGTGAACAAGTTTTTGGCACCGTTGCCGGGGACTGTCGGCTACGTTTTTCTGAAATTAATTAGTTTTAGAATTAGTTTAAGATTAGGATTTTTACTAACTTCAGTTTTAGGTTTAGATTTTCCTGATTTTTTTTTAACTAACTTGTCTTTCCTGTTTTGTAGGATTCTGAGATAAAAACTTCTAATTTGGTGATATCTTTTCTAATTTCTTTATTTTTTCTCTATTAGGGTTTTTAGAAATTTTATAATCTTAGACTAACTGTTTTAGAAACTAACTTGTTTTGTTTTCTTCTGCAGGATCTTAACATAGGAACTTCTTATTTGGTAACACCCTTCTAACTTCTTCTCTTACTTTCCATATTTCTATAGGACTTTTCTTTTGTTCTAGGATTAGACTTAGAGTCAGGGTTCTATCATGGAATCGTGGGTATGTGCATACGCTGAGATGGATAGGAGATATTAGGGAATGCCCGAGGGTTGTGGAATTCAACGTATACCTCAAGATTTTTCTCCATCACAAACAGTCATTGAGAACCGACTAGAACGTTATCTTCCATCGGTTAATAGGGCGGTATACGATCGTAATTATGGGAATGAGGATTATTATCAGCCATCATATTCTCCCATGTATGATCAGTATGACTATAACCAATGGAAACATCAAAGCTGTGAAGATGAACCAATAACATGTTATAAGGATTATCCTCTTGGATACCCTAACATTGAGATCCAACCAGAAACGATCCAAGAGGATTCATTTCAGTATCACTTAGCACGTTGTGAAGAAAGTATAAAAACTTTGGAATCACTTATTTCAAGTGATTATTCTCTTGGACCCTCTACCTTTGAGATTTAACCAGAAACGAACCAGGAAAATTCAATTCAGCATAACATAGAGTGGTTTGCGGAATTCAGAAAAGCAATGGAAGGACTCAATTCGCGCCTTGATAGAATAGAGGAGGCTCGGTCATCCCAGCCACGACTCATTCCAGAAATACAATGCGAGGAAAGTAATCCTAACTCGCCTTTGAAGAACTCTAGAATTTGGAATGAGGAGTTGGATTCCATTAACGAGCATACGGTCCAATTTACCGATGAGTCGATTTCTATGACTGTTCAAAAGAATGGAGAAGAGACATGGCTGTCTTTCAAATATAATGATACACTTCAATCACATGACACACTAGATTCTAATGATGATGAAGATGTTAGTTTACGCGAATCTCAACCCATTCTAGGTGAAGAATATGAGGAAAGTGATTTCATCCCAAGTGTGCACTGTACTGAACCAAAATATGATGAGTATTGGGATGACAATCCTGAATGTATAACCACAATTCCCCTGGAACTAATCTCAAGTTAGGTCCAAGTTAATGATCAAGAAGTACGCGAAGAGAACGGTCATAATGAGATACTTCACTCACCTGACATGTCTGATCTAAAAGTGGAGGAGCCCTTATGACCGACCCTTATAACTCTTGTGAAACATATTTGGACCACTCCCCTGAATTGAATGATGATATGATTCGGGAGAAAGAGGAGTTGCACGCTACGACTCTGGAATTTGAAACCACCCAGTTGAGGCCACCATCTGTACTGTTGAATGTGGACGATTCAATGCCTCTTCTGAGTAATTTCAATGAACAGAGTGATCATATCAATGTTTCGTATACTGACCCTCAATCTATCTGTGCAGGGCTGGAGCAAGAGAGCATACATCCGTCCACTTTTAAGGATGATGGATTCCTTGAGCAGATCATCACGGGCTCCAAGGTGGAAAATAAGTCACTCTCAGAAGAATGTCCCAACTCTTTTGTAGATTCAAATGATCCCATGATAAGAGACATAGTGAATGCCTTGCAAGACAACATCTCGGCAGTCAGCACTGACCGAGAGAACCCTTACTCTGAAGCCCTTTCTTCCACAGATCCTGAATGTTTACCATTAGGGGAGGAGGAGCTGAAAATTGAACCGAAGTCTGATACTTCGGAAAGTGTTGAGACTACACCACTTCCTGAAAATTTTTCTCAACTTGATCTATCTGTAGTCTCTGATTCACCATGGGATACTAACTCTGAAACTTTTTCTGACACAGGTGAATCATTTATACTTTGGATACCTCAGGCGAATCATCAACACATTTTTAATGAGGTAAATAAGTTTCTCTGGAAAGTCAAACTCCAGGGCATCCAAGACTATTATAAAAAGGGCTTTTGGATGATCCTATTGAGAAACTTACTGAGAAACTTATCAAGATATTGGCCGAAAGAGGAACTTTATGGCATGAGCAAGTTTTGTGATCGATTCAATGTTTGTGGGGAACATTACTGCAAACCCTCACGAGACTACAACTCGTCCACTAGGGGTAACCTAGGGGTTTAAAGGCTTGTTGCATACGCTAAATGCAATCGAGAGCACCTGCGAAAGTGGTATAGGTAGGATTTTATTTTTGTTATTTTTGTTCTGCTTTCTCTCTCATGCTGACAAGCTTCCATGCCGTGATCTATTGGAAACTCTCTTGATTCGTTATTCAGGTACTATCTTTCCATCACTTCTCATTTACTTTCGTTGTCCCATGTGCATTGCATGCTTATATATATTTTACATTGAGGACAATGTAGATTTTAGGTTGGGGGTGGGAGATTAGGCTTCCTAAGGCTTCCTAATCAGTATTTTTTTGGTCTTGAGCAAAAATTGTGAAAATTTTTAAAAATTTTCTGACATTTCTTGTAAATTTAACGTGATTTTGACATATATCTTTGATTTAGAATTACGAGATACGTGATGTTGGTAATTTATGACTCTTGGATTTAGCTACTTGATAGATTCCACAGTTGAGTTTGAATTATCAATCCATGATTAGAGATTTTAAACATTGATTGAATCATGATTTCAAGACACGTCTTGCTGACACATTCAGATTCTAGTTCCATATCGAAGGATTAACTTGGTAATTATTGAGCATGAAAGGAACCAGTCTGAAGTATCTTGCCATCATGGTATAAAAATTGAAAAGGTTGGATAATTAATCTTCACCATAGGTTTGCTCCCTATAGGTGTAGAGTTAATTCCCCATGAATGATATGTGAAAAAGAGTCAGGTGTACGGTCTTCACCATAGGTTTGCTCCCTATAGGTGAGGATTTGATTCCCCTTCTTGGCATTACTATTAATAAAATAAATAAATAACTCTATGAGGCAAGTTTTGGTCATCATGAATTCTCTCGTTGATTACCAATGACATCTTGAAATAGAGAATTGAATCTTGGTATTGATTAGCTGAGATTACACTATACATCCATGGATCTCAATGTTTAAAATTTTTCTAATTGATGGATTAATGCTTTACACTTGATTATGAAGTCTACCGTGCGCTTGAGCTCAGGAGAAAACAATTTCTAACATTCATGAATATTAAATTTCTCGTATTTTGTTCAAAATCTCACTCGATTTCATAGAAAGTTCTCCTATAATTCTCAACTTATTTTTCGCATACTTTGCTCAGGACTAGTAAAATGCTGGTTGGGGGTTGTGTTGAGAGTCAAATATTGCATATTAGACCCTAGATATTGCCTAGATTTATGGACATAATGCTGTCGAACGACCTGTTTTTATCGTGTTTATGTTTCAGGGTGTAATTGAGAGCATGGATGGAAAAAGGACGTTAAAAGTTGAGATTTAACGATCTGATGACGCCAAAGGCAAGGGACACAGTCCAGGGGACCAAGATTGACAAATATACACGGTCAGAAATTCGAGAAAAGTTAGAAATTGAAGCTCAAGTGGCCTGAAGGACGTCCAGAATGCAAGATCACGAGGTTCCCACCATCCGTTCGGATCGAAACTTCATACGTCGCCTGAGGACCATAAATTAACCGTACATATAAAATTTCAGCCATTGAAGATCTCGGGAAGTGCCCCAACCGATAGATCAGCCCATAAACCGTTGATTCTGGGCCCACTTGATATCTGCAACTGCCTCAACTTTGGTATTGACGGCTTAAATAATATGAGAAGATGAATGACTGGATCAGATTTCAGAAACACAGCATCGTGGACCCCACATATACAGAATGTGCATAGTGCATATATGCACTAGCTGTGCACAGAAAGCGTCAGAGACGGGCTGACGTCTCTGACCGAAAGAAAGGAAAAAAAAAAAAAAAAAAGGTTTTTCTTACGCACCACGGCTGCATAACGGCCGACCGGCGTCCATTTTGCGGACGGTAGTGGGCCCCACCCATTGCTCGTATGTCCGATCTGATCGGTCCACCGTGTAGAGGGCTTCGAATACTACAAAAACATGCTGAATTTTTGTACCCATGCGTGCACACGTGAGCGATACAGGGGCCACAAAAGGGCTACCCGGTAGCGTTCAAATCTGATCTTTTAGTTATTTCTTCTCTGGGACACGTCAATGGACGTTCAAAACCATCCATTCTTGACTGAAATTTCGTTCTGAATCCAATGGATGGGGTGGATTTTCCAGAAAATGCTTCTGTGGGGCCCACCGATCACAATAGCGAAATGGTGTGAAAGGTTTCGCACATCCGCGAAAACTGACTTTTTCAGGCGGTTTTGGCCCACCATCTTTGATCATATGGCAGATCTGAACCATCTATCATGTAGAGGACCCAATAAAATCCTAAGGAACAGTGTTTATTTGGAATTTGAGTGAGAAAAGTGGCATGTTTCGAGGCACCAAACTTGGCTGCGAAAAAGCTTTCACTAGGCATGCATAGCTTTCCAAATCCGATTCAAATCCGATTTTCACTACTCCAGCAACTATATAAGGAGGTTTTGGACGTGGGGAGCTTTCATTCAGGTCTAGGAAGGAAGAAAAAGAGAGACGTGGAGGCTCGGGCAGGGACTTGAAGCAGACGTGAGGGAGAGAGTATTTTCTTTTCTTTTCTTTTATTATGAGAATTAACCCGTTCATGGCGGGCTGAACCTCTTAACTAGGGCTAAGAGGTGAAGCTTGTGGTGAGATGGGAGATTTTATTTTATGTCTTTAATTTAATTCTTGAATTAACGTTGATTTTAGTTTATTATTAATGGCATGTTTTATTTAGTCTTTAATGGTCTGTTGTGACTAAAATTACAATGGGTCTGCAATGGCTTGGAGCATGTCCTTTTCTCCTTTATGTTTATGACGTCAGGAAGCCCTGTTGTTCACCATAGTCTCCTGGGCATGGTTGCATGTCGATACCCTTCCTAACCTTCATACATGTGATGGATTGGTAATTAGTTTAATTCTGTTGTTTTCCATAGTCTTTTGGGCATGGTTTGGTGATGGAATCCATTCTAATTCATACACCTTTCATCTCTTTGAAAACTAGATCAACGGCAGTTCAGTAATTTTCATAATTTTTGATGCGAGCATAAGTTCTCCCTGATCTCTACAAGTGGATCCTCTGAATCCCTAGTTTCCTATCTCTGATTTGTTCCCTAAGTTTTAGATTAATAGTTTACAATTATTCCTCAATTTGTAATTCAATTCAGATTTCATTTCATTCTAGTTCTATTTCTAGTTAATTTTAGATAACGTACAAGTTTCAGTCCCTTGGGATTCGACCTCGGTCTTACCGAGTTATTACTGCATCACAACCCTGCACTTGGGGAGTGAACATTCCTACATGGTGGAGATTGGTTATATCAGATGTGAGTACAATTGCTAAGTATATTACATGGTGCTTAAGGATGGGTCCTACATCGTATGTTGATTGTTGTAAATGACAAGAAGGAGATACTCTTTCTTAAGTATCTGTTAAGCAAGGAGTTTGGCATGAATGATTTAGGCACTACAAAGAGAATCCCAAGCATGAAGATTAATAGAGATAGACAGTCTGGCAAGCCGTGGTTGTCTCAAAGGGAATATGTGAAAAATGTGTTAGAGAGATTACACATGGACTGTGTTAAGCCAGTTAGCATACCTCTAGTAGGTCACTTTAAGTTGTTAGCTAGGTCATGTTCAAGTAAAGAAGAGATTTGAGATCTGTCACGGGTGTTGTATGCAAGTGCAGTGGGGAGTCTTATGTATGCAATGGTTTACTCGAGGTTGAATATCTCACAAGCAGTTAGTGTGTTCAATAGATATATGACGAATCCAGGAAAGGAGCATTGAAATACTATTAAGTGGATTCTAAGGTATCTCAGGGGCATAATCGGTACTGGGATCATGTTTGGGGGACATAGAGCTTCAGGTGGAGTTGTAGGCTACGTAGATTTGGATTATGCAGGTGATTTGGACAATAGGAGGTTCTCTACATGAAATGTTTTCACATTAGTAGGTAAAATAATATATTGGAGATCTCTGCTATAGTCTACGACAATGTTGTCTACAAGCGATGCAAAATATATGGCTGCGATAGAGGTGTCAAAAGAGACATTTTGCTTTAAAAGTCTAATAAGAGAACTAGGGTTGAAGTATGAGACGATTTAGTTGTATTGCAATAGTAAGAGTGTTATCCATCTAGCGATGAATTAGATGTATCACACGAGAACTAAGCACATCAACGTGAGGTTCCACATGATATAGGAACTCATTACTTTAGGAGAGATTATAATTTTATAAGATTCACATGGATGAGAATGCTGAAGTATGTTGACAAAGCCGGTGACCATAGAAAAACTCAAGACATTTCTTGGGTTTGATCAATCTCTCCAACCATTGATGAGATCAGGCGCCCTTATACAAGGGTGCGGATGGAGTTACGCTATAGGTGGAGAATGTAGGGAATGGTTTACGCTCAAGGTAGAGATTTCACAAGAGATCTTCGAGGTGACTTGGTAGAATGTAAGTCAAGGTGGAGATTGTTTTGTGGGATGCCTTGTATTCTATCAATCTGATAGTGTAGAGAAGGTCACTGTAGGTTCAACCGGTATCCCATCGATCCAACTAAATTAATGGGTGAATATTAGTTTGCACTCTATAAAGATTTGCATATTTTTGGTTCAACTGATATGTGTAAGTCAATTTGTTTCGGTCCGACCAAAGGTCCCTTTAAGTCCGATCGACAGGTTACGCAGATTAACGTAAATTGGGGTATTTAAGTCCGTCTTAGATTAGGGCTTGATCGACGCATGTTTTCTCTCTAAAGGAAAGTGTTTTGCGAGATGAGAGGGTTGTAGACACTTGTAAGGGATTGGGAAATGATTTTCTCAAGAGGTTAGGGTTTTCTTAAGTGTGTATCACAAGGGGAGATCATGTTTCTTCTATAATCGAAGAAGGTGAGTGGTATAAACTCTAAGAGTTTTGATTATCGTGGGTTTCCATCGCTTTGTATCATGATTTTTTCCTGCAAGGGTTTTCCACATAAAATAGGTGTGTTATGTGTTTTCTTGCTTGATTGTTTTCGTTATTCTATTTATTGTAATTATTCTAACTTCATTGAACGTGCTTGCATAAAGCACGTTTAACGGTGGCATTAGATCCAAATTTCAAATACTTAGGGTTGATCCGGTTTTGTTGTGGCTTGGGATTACATCATATTGGTGTGAGATAAGAGCTGCAACTCTAACATAAAGCAATATCTTCACATAACATGAGTAATGAAGATATATCAATTGATTGCCATCTAAATAGTTTCCCCTACTTTGGACAGTATGATAATCGAAATCAAACTTAATTAATTACCATCTAAATAGTTTTCCCTACTTTAGACGGTCACAACCATTTTGATTAGTGTGGGAAAATGAAAATTTTGATGGATGGGACCATCTAATGTCCATGATTTTGATTGTTATTTTTTTTTTAAAAGCAAATATCTACACCATCTATAGAAAACAATACAAGTTGGCTTCAAGTAACCAAGCTTTTAAAATTTTGGCGATGAGGCTGCATTTTTGTTCAACAGGAGGGGTAGTTGAAATTAGAACGCTATGGGATATTTTTGTATTGTTTTTTGTTGATTTTGATTCGGATTTATACAATAGTTGTGGCCTAGAGTTTTTGCAGGGTTCACCCGAATGAACATAAATTTCCAATGGGGTTGTTTGACATCTCTACTCCAAACCAATAATAGCCTTTCTAATAACAACTAGTCTTACAAGCTCTTTTTATTCTAACTCTTCTTTTAAATAAGCTTGTTGGGTAAATCACTTTTTCAAAACTATAAAAGACTCTTATTTGAAATAAGCAAGTTTAGTAGAATGTTCAAATAAGAGTTTTTTTAGTGGCAGTTGATGCCATTTTTAAAAATTACGACAACTCCATTATAAGAGCAATTCAAATGTTTGTTTTAGTGGATCTCACTATAGATGGAGCATGCCCCAAATATCTACACCTTTGATGTTCGCCATCTATCACGTGGGTCCCACCTTTGTTGTGGACCATCCATCATGTGGAGCCCACTTGATGTGTTTAATCCATCATGTGGGGCCACATTTTTCTATGGGCCATCCATCATGTGGGACCCACCTTTGATGTATGGCATCCATCATTTGGGTCCCACCTTTGTTGTGGATTTCCCATCATGTGGTGCCCACTTGATGCGAATAGTCCATCATATGGGGCTACATTTTGATGTGGGTCATTCATCATATAGGATCCACCTTTGATGTCCACTATCCATCAAGTGGGTCCCACCTTTAGCGTAGACTGCCCATCATGTGGGGCCCAAACTTCAATATGGGTTATTCATCATCTGGGACCACCTTTGATGTCAACCTTCTATCATGTGGTCCAACATTCAATGTCCACCATCCATCATGTAGCTCCTACCTTTGATGTGGACCGACCATCAGGTGGTGCCAGCTTGATATGGATCATCCATCATGTGGGGCTATCATCATGTGGCGCCCACCTTTGATGTGGGCTATCATCATGTGGGGCCCACCTTTGACGTGATTGTACATTATGTGGGTCCACCTTGATGTGGACCATTCATCATGTTGGGCTCCACCTTCAATTTAGGTCATTCATCATGGGAATTACTTGAAAAGTTTAAGGACAAACTTATCAAAAAAGAAAAGAAAAGAAAAAGCTAAAAATGTCTACCTATGTAAGCTAACTAAGCTCTTAAAAAATAAGTGACATCTCCACCATTTATTTATTAAGAGCTTCTTGGTTAGTTTCTAAAACTTAAATGATAAAATTAGAGCTTCATCAAATAGTCTATTTTCAAAATGGGCTTTTTATTACTATTATTATTTAGACTAAGCAAATAAGCTCTTATTAGTAGAGATGGCTAACGAGCCCTTAATTTTCACCAACAAAATTACAGATAGCATGCTTCCACCTTTTTTATCACTCCGCCAGCACTCTGTGGAGCCAACTGTGATGTATGTGTTTTATATCCACATCGTCCATCATTGTCGCCACCTCATTTTGAGCACGAGCCTAAAAATATGAAGCAACTTGAAACCTCAAGTCGACAACACCACACAAAAATGGTGGGTATAATTGACACACACAATTAAAACCTTCCCAGGGCCCACTATGATGCTTACTTGCCATCTAACATGTTGATAAGGTCTCACAAATCTAGATAGAGGGAAAACACAAATATGAGCTTGATCCAAAACTTTTGTGGCCTAAGAAGTTTTTATCATGGCCGTTCAATCACCAATGTTTCCAGTGGTGTGGTCCACTTGAGCTTTAGATTTTCTTCAATTTTTGGGCTTATGTTGTAAGACCCGTACCCTAATTAACCCTATGTATGCTTTGTTTTTGGCATTGACACATTCCCAGCGGAGCAGATCGATGAGTTTTGATTGTTACATTATTTTAGTAACGCAATACCTCGAGACTTGTACCCTAGCAACTGCGCAGGTGGTACGATTCCAACGCCGCGCGGCACACCCCGTTACGACCCAGAGATTAGAGTTGTAATTTTTTGTGTAATCTGAGGTGGGCCACACAACGTCGCATGGTGAGTGGGGCCAAATGTAAGGAATTCAGAAAGGAATCTCTAATAGTTAATATTCATAAATTCCCATTCTACGCTCACAACCTCACCCATACCACCCAAACTATCCCTTAACCAAAAGACTCAAACTGCCCCTACTTTACCCCCTTACACACCACCTACATTCCCAAATTGCCCAACCCATACCCCTCTCACCACAAAAGTCAAGAGAACCCATACCTTTCATAGCCTCTCCCATACCATCCCAATCTCTCTCCCATGCTAACCATCCCCATCTCTCTTTCTCTCTCTCCATCCTACCCCTCTTTCTTCCCCAATTTCCCCCTCTATCCCACTCCATTCTACAAAAACAACCAAAATGCCAAAACCCCATATGTATCCACTCTTAGTGTAGGAGAGATGAAGAAGGAAAAAAAAAAAAAAAAAAGAAAGAAAGGAAAAGAGATAGGGAGATTAGAGAAAAGAGAGATTGAGAGAGAGATAAAGAAATCTAAAGAGAGGAGGTTAAGAGCTTGGTGGACCATCTGATCACACCATTCGACTGTCAAAGAGTGAGTGCAAGGGTGGAGAAAACCCATTTTAATTTTCTTTACTTCCTTTCATTTTTGTGGGCCCACAAGACCTACCATGGTTTGTATCAACCATCTAATTTGTTTTTTTTTATGGTCACAAATACCGGATGTAGAGACCATACAAATATCATCTTGGCCAAGGAAATGTGGACCCCACCCTGGCCCACTGTGATATTTGAATCCATCTTACTGTTCCTTGCTAGACGTCATTGGAGTGGTCACGACCCCAACACCCTATGCACAAGCATATATATATATATATATATATAAAGGAAAGAAAATTGAAAATAACGCATAAAGAGAGGGACGTCTTTCCCCTTTTATGGCAAAGGAATGTGGTACCTACCATGGTCCCACCATGATGCACATGTTTAATCCATGCCGTCCATCTACCTTGCCATATCATTTTAAGTCTCGGAGTAGAAAATGATGGAAATCCAGATCTCAAGTGGACCTCACCCCATGAAATAACAAGGTAGTGACATCCAGCATTGAAACCTTACTAGGGCCCACCCTGCCATTTTGTTTCCATTCAACCTGTGTCATAGGACACAAAGGTCTGGTAGAAGGGAAATCACAAATATTAGCATGATCTAAAACTTCCTGTGGCCCACAATCACCACATTGCTAGCAGCATGCGTTTTGGGCCTCGATAATTGTATGTTTTGGCTGCTTAGGTGCAGGCTTGCCGAATGGGCTCATTAGCTTGAAAGACCACTTAAGTATAGCCCTATGGGCCTCGATAAACTCAGTTTCCAAGTAGGTTCCACCCGTTATGAATGATGAATTTTCAATATCATATAGTGCAATATTTTATATGTGTTGGTACAATACTTCTTTGATAATTTATGTAGTATTACCTTAGTGATTTATGTGATGTTTGCTATGACACTTCCTTTATGTTGACATGGTGCTTTCTTTATATTGATGCGACACTATTTTATTTTAGATGTAACATTTCTTTTACATTCAAGTTAACATTGCTTTATATTGATTTAGCCTTACTTTATGCTTGATATGGTATTATACACCTCATGCATAGTGGTTATGATCGTATGTTATCATATCTCATTCGTATCATATGTGCATGACTTAAATGATGGTTAATTCATGATTTTTGCTTGCCTATGCGTGGTAAGGCCGCATTGATGACTTTACAAACTTGAGACACTTTCAGAAAACCCATAAGAGATGGGGTCATCCTGCATGTATGTATGGCTTGCATGACATGCTTGCATGACTCGGATGATGGACTCATGCATTCACGCATTGTATGATGCATTTGCATTACACCTTAGCGACATCAGGGTTGCAGCCTCCATAGGCATATCGTGGATGGTCAGACTGGACACTGAAAATATCTGTTCTGGCATTAGGGCACTAAGGATGTCCTTGGGTAAAAGTTTCTAAACCCTGTGGGCTAACGACATTCTTCAACGTCGAGACTGAGTGGATAAAATGAGTGCCCGAGTACCAAATACTAGTAGGCCATGTCTCCCACTATATCATGGTCAGTTGGAAAAGGGTGTGACCTTATTCGCCCGAGGGTAGGGGGCTGTAAGCTAAGTTGAGTTTGACCAGCTCATAAATGGCTCTGCTATCGACGAGCCAGGTGAGCATTGACATACTATTGGCAAGGCGGATAGCGAGGTCTCTTTCACTCACTTGGTCATGTGCGTGATGGGGTGGCAGTCAATATGGAGTGTACTAGACCCTGGTAATGATTTCAGTGATAATAAGTTTACCAAAATGTAGACTTACTGAGTAAGAGTTTCATGCTCAACATTTGACTTATTCATTCATTCATTCACTATCCACTCGGGCTGGTGGTGCGAAACTAAATTATTATGTGCACCTTCGTAATGGCAATGATTTCGGTTAGGTACGCGACTAACCCGAGATCAGGAGTTTACCACACTGAGCCTACCTATCTAAATCAGTTATAAGACTACTTTGGATAAAAGTCCCTTGTAATGAACTCCACAGCATGCGATACCACGTACTATCATCCCGACTACACACACCAGCTTTGTTCTTCCTTTTTGCATCACATAGCCTGGATATGGCTGATAGTATTTATGGAATTGTCAAGATTTGTGTATTGCATTGCATCCTCAGCATTTGACATTTGAGCCAATATGTCTTTGCATCGCATAGCCTAGATACGGCTGATGGTATTTATGGACTTATTAGACTGGCCTCTATCATTCTACTTACTCTGATATTTGTATGCTTGGCACATGCATTGCGCACACACGCATGCACTCTCTAAGTTTTGTAGTAAGCTTATGCACATTCGTTATGTGTAAGTTATGTTAGACCGCAATAATATTGAAGCAGGAGCATTGCCTAATCTTTTGGAGTTTTGTTAAATCATGTATTTTCCTTTCAACATTGTACTTTAATATTATATTAGTGGATATGTGGTGATGATGTTTTGTGACTTGGGTACACATGTGGTTATGTTCCTTTATAATAATAATAATAAATCACCCTAAAAATCCTCCTTGTAGGATCCCAGGATCAAGATCTAGTGATGGGAGCTAGGAGCCAAGAATGGGAGAGTAAGGAGGCTATCGACCCCGAATTCAGCATCTGGAAGTTTTGTGAGTCGGTTCCCGAGTTTGGGGCATGACATATGCCCTCAAATAAGCTCACAAAATGGATGGACAATATAGATATAACACATATACATCACAGTGAGCCCCACATCACCAAAGGCACCATGCAATCTGCTTCAGACAACAAGAAACACACCAATTCAAAGCATAGGCTAAGAAAAAGCCTGAAACGTTATAAGCAGTTTCTGCCAATCAACCACTTGCCATGCATCTTAAGCACCACTGCACCATCAAAATTAGCGTACGGGTTACCCATTACGACATTGAGTTTCAATCCAACTAGAGGTCCAAATAACTAACAATGAATGACAATGAACAAGCCTATTGTTGGCTCATGCCTATTCAAAATATTGATTTTCCCTACCCAAGGATTAGCCTGTAATGCCCCTGAATTTTTACTCATATGAAATCCCGAATTAATTAAATTTAAATTTTGTAATTAATAACAAAAAAAATTACTTAGCACGCTGCTAGTAGAGACTCTTGGATAAAGGAGAGGTTAGAGGATCGACTTGTGTCATTGCTACTTTAGATTAAATAATTTTTTGTCCACATTGATAAAAATTTCAGATTAGGAAAATGAGCTCATTTGGATAAGAAGTTTCTAGATCCGGGGCTCTTCTCTCTCTATAAGGGATCATAGAGAGAACTCTCCTACGAAAACCCCTAAGGAAAAGAGAAAAGAGAAAGTGTGAGAGAGGGGAGGCCTGTGGAGAAAAGCCCTCGTCAACAAGTTCCTGACCTTTCTTTTTATAATTTTTCTTACGCCTTTAATTAATAACCCTCAGATATATGCCATGAATGGGGCAGATATTTGTTACTTTGATATGTGAGAAGTTTTGATAATAGATGAAGGTTTTAAGCGAGATCTCTTATCAGAGAGATTTACATGGTATGTCTAGCGGTGTTAGCTTTGATTCCTTTAGATCATATGTTTCCTAAGGGCAAAATATACCACGGCCCCAAATTCTAAAATGATCTAAACACCGAGTGGGCCACACTGATTGGAGTAAATCTTAGTCATGGTTTTGCATATTTGTTGATTCAATAGATTTTCTAATGTATTAGATCGATATACAACATTGATATTGATTCTGGGTTATATCTGGGATGTTACCCAAAATTTTAGATCGATCTAATCGTTGGATTATCCACAAGGATCAAAGGATAACAATAATGATATATATATATATATATATATATATATATATATATATATATATATATATATATATATATACACACACACACACACCCATATGATGATTGTGGATCTTAGGATGGTCTAGATCTGAACAATCCTATGATTTTTCTATAACTTGATGGTGAGAAAATCATTGGATGGTTCAGATCTAACCTATGAGTATGTTAGATCTTTTAAAACTTAAAAACAAAAAAAAAATTCCTAAACTTTGCAAAAATGGATCATGTAACACAGCATAATCGACCTCTATCGATTCAATCGAAGGGAGCTTCGATCGATCGAAATATGTCGAAATGTGTCTTGAAACTTAAACTATAAAATTTTTATTTTTCCGATTTGATCAATTTATGTTTGATTTAATCAATGGAGCATCAATCAGACTTGATCGATCGAAGAGTTCGATCGAAAATGTTGAAAATGGTCCAACGACCAAACTATTTTAATCTTGATTTTGTCGATTCGATTGATTCGATCGAGGGACTTTGATCAATTGATTGGTTCGATCAACATATTAGTGGATTGATCTGTTAGATATTAGAATGTGGTAATTGGATTATTAAGTTATAATATACATATATAACCCTGGATTAATTATCAAATTATGAATGATAGAGGGTCACCTTCATTTGATCAAAGGTGGGCCCCATTGAATGGAATGATTGGATCAAATTCATGATTCATTTAAATTATGTATTAGGAATCTTAGATTTAAACATGTATGGCTATTCGGAAAATTTATTTATACCAAATACAGGTCAGTGAATCCCAACATGCCACACCTCTATTACGATTAAGATGGATTTGTTATGATTGCCATATTTGTTGTAATGTCTTGCTAAGATTGATTTATTGAAGTATGAAATATTGCAATGAACGACTATTACTGTGAATTGAATATATGAAGATGTCTATCATTACATCCATAAAAATTAAAGTTTCCACTTATATAGAGAGATGTATAAGACAATTTAGATATGTCGATGCATTGAGCATTGAGCATGCATCACATGCATTGCATAGTGCTCTTAGAGGCCCGATCTAGATGAATTGCATGCACACCTTATGCCTGGGTTCCTGGGGGATCTCCTTAAATGGTTTCCTAGTAGAATTGTTACTGGATGCCCACCATTCCTAGAAAAGCTTGTCAAGTGCAATGCTAGTCGACGGATATCTAACCCGAGTAAGTGTACGATAATCCCACTTGATGCATGCATCTCATGCAAATTTTCATCCATGCCCATTAATACATTTCTTTAATTTAATTGTTGTTATGTGCTATCTTAATTGTGTTGTGCATGAACCATGATGGGTTCACTCACTAGGCTTGGCTAGCTGATGTTTGTTGAATCATACAGAGGTGATCCAGATTGGAAATATAAATCAAGTACCAGAGAATGAGGCGCAAATGGAGGATGACCAACAAGACCAACAGCCATACTTATCTGAAGATGAACTTACTGTGATGAGCTAATTAAATGGATTTTTTAACAAGAACTGATGATCATGAACTTTAAGATCTCCTTATATTACTCATTTATGATTAGAAATTGTTAGATTATTTGTTATTACGCTGGATAGTTGTTGATATTATGATTGAATAAAGTACCAAATGGATGGACTTATTTGAGTTATTAGTTAGATGATGTGGTTTAAGAATGTGATGGTAGTGATTAATAGAAATGTGTGAAACTGTATGATATGTATGGATGTGTGAATGTTAGAATTGTGAATGAACTTAAAATGCATTAAGCTATGCCTCCAAGCAACTATATGAATTATCAATTTAAGTACACTTGGAGTACGAGTCATGGGTCGTAACTCGACTATGAGAGTGCACACTTTGTATCTGAATTACAGGCTTGGCATATCCTTTTGCCAGCCCTAATCATTCCACAAATTCAACACCAATGTCTACATCTTACTAACAAAAATATTGAACTATTTTGTTTCATTATTTTTTTTCTAACAAACTATTAGGCCACAAATTGTACAATTTGATGGCCACATCAATATATTTGCAGTGAGACTGATGCAATCACATACTAGACTGAATCGAAAAGCTAAAAAAAGAAAACCAATGGTCTATTGAAATCAACCACATGTTCGAGGCGGATGACTCTTCTCCATCCTAGATTTGAGGGCAAAGATGGCAGTCGACAATCATGACCAGAATCCAATTTTGCCTTGCAGGTCCCACCCCAATTAGTTGCCTCATTTTCATCCTATATGAAAAGAAGTCTGAAGTCTATGGAGAAAAAAGAAATGCCCTTTCTCCTTTTGACACACTAAAAAATTAATTATAAGGACAAAAGCAATGCCCTGTCTTCATCTCTTTGAAAAGTATTGTAAGTACTATATTATTGATCTAGCACCCTGTATTGTCAAATTTTGTTGTACCAAACCACTTCGGCATGATTCACTTGTTTGATAGATGGAAAGTTCACCTTGAAGTTCAATAGATGGAAAGTTCACCTTCATACGAAGATGAGCTTCAAGTCATCTACTTCAACATCAAGTGTTGCTACAACTTCAAGTCAAAGTGCATGTTCAACTACAAGTACAAGATCAAGTTCATGTACTAGACCGAGTGCAAGTGCGACTTCAAGTCCAAGTGCATTATATGATCAAGATCAAGTTTCAAGTATACAAGTTCAAGTTTTAAAGTGTAGAAGATCAAGCTTCAAGTACTTCAAGTATACTATCTACCGAAGCGACCGAAGTTACAAGTTCAATGTTCATATTTAAGGTATACATGGCCCTAGAAAGACCTTAGATTTAGGTCATTCATATTGCATATTTAATTTGGGTCATTGTACTTATTTTAGTCTTTGCTTCTACTAGTCCTAGTCAATGTTCGACTAGTCCAGGCACTGGCTCGACCAGTCCAAGGTTTTTCTCGACCAATCCAAAATTTAATTCAAAATTTTGGATAATTTTGGTAAGTCCTCGACCAGTCATAGAGACTGGCACGACCAGTCGAGCAGGGCTCGACTTAAAGTCCAACAACCATTTTTAGCCCCACTCGACTAGTCGAGTACCATGCTCGACTAGTCGAGCAGGTCACTGTACCAGTCGAGAGTTGATTTTATCCGATCGCGCCAGAATTTTTAAAATTTGGTTGATGCCAGGACCAGTCGAGGAAGACCTTAGACCATTTAAGGGAACCGAATTTTAGCCTACAAATAGAGGACTTTTCTTAGCTTTTTTCATTGATTCCAAGCTAATTCAAGCCTCCTCTCTGAGAAACAAGTCCCTGTGATTGTGAAGCTATTGTACGGTAATTTAATATTATTTTTATAGTTTTTTTATTTTTAATTTCTTGATCTCTTGCTATTCAATCTTATTTATAAAAGGGAATTTTGTTTTACCCTTTTGAGATCTAAGAAATTGAATCAAAGTAGCCCAAGGTTGGATTTAATTTAAAATTCATTTAGACCTAGAACCCTTTCATTTGGGAGATTGAACATTGAACATATACGTCTTCAAAGAAGAATCTTCAGATAAGTATTATTATTCAAATTACTGTTTTTGATTTGTGAGATAGCCTGAAAATCTCTTTTGTGGTTTTGACTGAGATAGCTAGAATATCTCAGGGTGGGGTTTTTAATTGTGGTAGCCCATTGAAAACACAATTGTAAAGTTTTTAAGGTGAACTTAAGAAAACCTTCTTTCATAGTGAAAGCCAATATCACATGGGTTGTGGATACTGGGAGTAAAGTAGGTGTGGATGTTTGAGAACAGTTGGTGTACACACCGAACCACTATAATTCTCGGAGTTTTGATGATGATGATGATAATGATGCATGTGATGTGGTGAATGCTTGTATTTATTTTCATGTACTTGTGAATGTTGTAATAGCTAGATTGTTTCATTTTCATTTTGTATTAGTTTGAGTTTTGATCCTTTCCGAGTTCAAGAAATCAGGTTGTCCTACCATAAACCTTAGTTTTTGGTGTAAAGTTGTCCTTTGAACAAAGTTTGTATCAGCCTCTTAAGACTAGTGCATTTGAGGTTGTTATTTATTTCAGCTATCTACATTTATTTTCCCAATTTATTTTTTATTTAACATAGTCCTATTCCCACCCCTCTTTAGGACTGAGAGCTCACCCTTTTTAAGTGGTATCAGAGCTAAGTGGCTCATTCCATTGGATTTATTTCTTGAGCTTATCGATCTAGAGCTTTCTATATATCAAAGTTTTATAGCCTATCTATTACTAAGCCACCACCATTTGATAGCTCCAACTATGCTTATTGAAAAGCCAGGATGAGGATATTTCTGAAATCCATTGATGAAAGCGTGTGGCAAGCCACAGTGACTAGATGGAATCCACCACCGTCGGAGGTTCTAGGCAGTAATGGAACCAAGTCAATTAAAGAAACACCGTTTTACATGTGGATTACTCTTCTAAAAAATGAGAGCAGTGTTAATGCTAAGGCTCTAAATGCAATCACCTGTGCACTATCACCTGATGAATTCAAAAGAATCATTTCTTGTGATACTGCGATATAAGCCTGGGACATTCTCGAAATGAAACACGAGGGAACATCTATTGTCAAAAAGTCTAAAGTTCATATCCTCACCACTAGATTTGAGGAGATTCGTATGGAAGAAAATGAGTCATTCATTGACTTCTATATGAAAATAAATGACATAGTTAACTCTATGTGGGGTCATGGAGATGGTATCCCAGAAAGTAAAGTCTGTGCAAAAATACTGTGATCACTTCTTGAAAGATTTATTTCCAAGGTTACTGCCATTCAGGAACTTAGAGATAGATCATATGAAGGTTGAGGAGCTTGTTAGTTCTCTTCAAACATATGAGTTAAATTTCAAAGCTCCAAACGGTAAGTCTATAGCCCTTAAATCATCCAAATCTCTTTTCCAAGATAATAATTTTGATTGTGAAAATTCAGAGGATGATATGGACTTGCGAAAAAAATTTATAAGATTTTTAAAACTAAGAAAAGAGTTGATTTTCAAAAGCCCTCTAAGAAGAAAAAGGATAAATCTAAAACATGAAAATCTCTAAAAGATAGTCAATGTTTCAATTGTCATGAATATGGCCATTTGGCAAATATTTGTCCAAAGAGGGACAAGCCAAAGCGAAAAGGCATGTTAGCCACATGGGATGAATCATCCAGCTCTGAAGTTTCTTCTGAGTCGGATGAATCAAAACCTGAAACTTCAAATGAAGTCAAGGCTTTAATGACTCTAGCCAAACCACTTCCACAGATAGTTGTGATTCAACCGAATATGAAAATCTAAGGAGTGACACTGAAAATGATAATGAAGATGATCTTCAAGATGCCTATAATGCCCTATATAAGGAGAGTTGTAAGATTGTTGTCATGCTAAAACTTCAAAAAGAAAATTTTCTGAAATTGAAAGAGGATTTTGAAAATTTTGTTTTAGACAAAATCTCATATTTCTGATTGTTTTGAAAAAGAAAAATGCAATTTGAGTTTCAAAACTTCTGAACTTGAAAACTTAAGAACAGAAAATGAGAAACTAAAACTTGAAGTTTATTCCCTATTGAGTTCAAAGGATACATGGAGGTATGCCCATGGAGACCCTAAACTTGAAAAGTTATTAACCGCATCTAGAAAATGTGGCGATAGAATAGGTCTGGGCTACGTTAAAAACATGCCTCATAAAAATAAGAGTACATCTCCAATGTTTGTTAAAGGAAAATCCTCTAACTCAAAAGGAAAGGACTTGAAACATTATATTCAAAACAACTCTAGAAATTTAAAGACTTCTCAAGCACCTAAAGTCAATACTAATAATATCATATATAGAAAATAATCCTATAATCCTTTAGCAGAAAAATTTGTGGATCTACTGAAGGATCTTCTCAAATCTAACTCTAATGTGAGAGTTAATAATAATTACAAGTGAAGGAAAACCAACAGTGCTCCAAAATCCAAAACTACGATGAAATGGATTCCTAAGGTTACTTGTTTTGTTGCACACACCACCTTCAAGGCTTCGAGTCAATCAAAGTGGTACCTAGACAGTGATTGCTCAAGACACATGACAGGTAATAGAGATTTGTTCACCAACTACAAAGATATGACTGATGGCTCAATCACTTTTAGTGATGGAATCAACTGCAAGATAATTGGCCAAGGTACAGTTCATATCTCTAACATTCCTCCTTTTGAAAATGTTTTATTTGTAGAAGGGCTTAAGCACAATCTTTTAAGTATTTCTCAAATCTTCGATAACAAGCATAGTGTTAAATTTACAAATCAAGGATACGAGATTTCAAATGAGAAAGGTTGTGTGATATTAAATAGTCGTAGATCATCTGAGATTTGCTATATCATAAATGAATCTTACTCATCTAAAGTATCCTGTTACATGGTCCAAACCAATGATATAGTGAATTATGACACAAACGCCTTGGACATGTGAACTACCAAAATTTGTATACATTGAGCAAAGCCAATCTTATTAGACGTCTACCCAAATTGAAGAAAATGGATAAAATATGTGGCGCATGTCAGATTGGAAAACAAAGAAGGAGTAGTCACAAGAAAGTGAACTCCACTGCCACATCCAAACCTCTTGAACTTCTCTACATGGATCTAATAGGACCAACCAGAACGGACAGTTGAGGTGGTAAGAAGTATTTTTTGGTAATTGTGGATGACCTTACTAGATTTACTTGGGTTGCATTCATGAGAGAAAAATTTAAAACTCTTGATTAAGTCAAAAGAATACTTAACCGTATTCGAACTAAAAAAGAAATGAATGTTGTTAAGAATCGAAGTGATCATGGATCAGAATTCAAAAATAGCAATTTTGAGAAGTTCTATAGCGACCTTGGTATATCGCACGAGTTTTCTGCTCCTAAGACGCTTCAACAAAATGGGGTTATTAAAAGGAAAAATAAAGTTCTACAAAAAATGGCCAATGTAATGTTAAATAGCATGAAGTTACCTAAAACTTTATGGGCTGAAGCTGTTAATACTGCATGTTATATTATAAACTGTGTTTATATTAGAAAATCAAAAAAAAAATAGCTTATGAATTGTGGTTTAATAAGAAACCCACAGTCAAATACTTTCAAATTTTTGGAAGTAAGTGTTATATTTTATGAGATCGAGAAAATTTAGAAAAGTTCAATACTAAAAGTGATGAAGGGATTTTTCTAGGTTATGCTTTTAATAGTCGAGCATACCGTGTTCTTAATAGGAGAACTGGTGTCATTCAGGAATCCATAAATGTTGTGATTGATGATCACATGAACACACCAACATCTTGTTCAGAAGATGATGAAGTCATTATATGTGATAAACCTGACTCTTCATCTTATCATATCAACAATGAACTACGATCAGTTAAAGATCATCCTACTGATCAAATTCTTGGCAATCCTCTCACTGGTGTACTTACTCGAAAGCAATTGGAAACCATATGTAATTATGTGTGTTTCACTTCCCAAATTGAACCAGCCAACGTAAAAGATGCACTCAGTGATGAAAATTGGATAGTTGTCATGCAAGATGAATTAAATCAAGTTGTTAGGAATGATGTGTGGTATTTGGTTCATAAAACATCTAATAAACATATAATTAGAACCAAGTGGATTTCTAAAAATAAATGTAATGAGTTAGGGAATATAATATGAAACAAGGCAAGATTAGTTGTACAAGGATATACTTAGATAGAAGGAGTCGATTATGATGAAACTTTTGCCCCAATAGCTCATCTTGAATCCATCAGATGATTCATATCCATTGCTTGTTTCAAAAAGTTTAAGATCTATCAAATGGATGTGAAAAGTGCATTTCTAAATAGTGATTTACATGAAGAAGTTTACGTTGAACAACCTAAGGAATTTGAGGATCCAAAATACTCTAATCATGTGTATCACCTTAAAAAGCCAATTTATGGTTTGAAACAAGCTCTCAAGCCATGGTATGAAAAATTGACCAAGTTTTTACTAAGTCATAATTTCGTTATGGGGAGTGTTAATAAAACTCTTTTTGTCAAAAAACATAATGAACACATACTTATAGTATAGATCTACATTGATGATATTATCTTTGGTTCTACATGCTCTAACCTGTCTATTGAGTTAGCAGAGTTGATGAAATCCAAGTTTGGAATGAGTATGGTGGGAGAATTGAACTACTTTCTAGGTTTACAAGTTAAACAACTAGAAGACGGTATCTCCATTTTTCAAACCAAGTATGCTTTGAACTTAGTTAAGAAATTTGGATTTGAGAGTGATAAAAAAATTGATACTCCTATGAGTACGAATCTTAAGCTTTCTAAGGATGCAACGGGTAAAAGTGTAGCTCCTTGGTTATATCGTAGTATGATTGGTAGTTTATTATGCTTAACTACGAGCCGACCTGATATAGCATTCAGTGCAGGTATTTGTGCTAGATATTAATTAGATCCTAGGGAATCTCACCTTATTGTTATCAAGTGAATTATTAGATATGTCGCAAGTACGGCTAATCTAGTCCTATGGTATCCACATGATACAAATGTTCAATTAGTTAGTTATACAGATGCTGACTAGGCTGGAAATATAGATGATAGAAAATCTACCAGTGCTGGATGTTTTTATGTTTGAAATTGTTTAGTTTCCTGACACAGCAAGAAACAGAGTTCTGTATCATTATCCACAGCTAAGGATGAATACATTGGAGCTGAAATGCTTATACCCAGCTAGTGTAGGTGAAAAGAATGCTTAATGATTACGGTATTATGCAAGATATAATGATATTGTATTGCGATAACTCTAGCGCAATTAATATATCCAAAAATATCATCCAGTATTCCCGTACTAAACATATTGATATTCAGTATCATTATATTCGGGAATTAGTAGAAGATAAAATCATCTCATTGGAATATGTACAAACGGAAAATCAGCTTGCAGACATATTTACTAAACCACTTGACAGGAATAGGTTTTCAAAATTAAAAATGGATATTGGTATGTGTAATTTGAACTGAGTTTATCATGTTTGCATGCTTTATTTTTGTATATTTTTATGCAAATAATTTTGAATGAAAATTAAATAAAATGTGCATTTTTTAGTGCTTGCATGACTGGTCGAGCACATACTTGACCAGTCATGGCTCGACAAATCGAGCAGGTACTCGACTGGTCGAGTTGCGCAGTTGGAGGCCCTTTATGAGTAAGAAAATCACTTTTTTCACCCATTTTCTCATCTTCCTCACTTGCCCCTTCTCCGACCCGTCGAACCCATCTTCGATTAGTGCTTGGTAAGTGCTCATTTTTTATTTTCTTTCGTACTTGGGTACCTTAAATCTTACATTCCTAGACTCTTGAATTTATTTGAGATTCTCTTATGGTTTGTAGGGATTTCTATCAAAAAATCTGTTGGGATTGAAACCCTTACTTCCATTTTTGCTCTTCTTGCTTTTATTCTTGAAATGGAAGGACGTCCTAAGAAGAAAGTGAAAGTGCACCTATTACGTGCCCTGGTTTGTCAATTACGTTGTATGTTGAGACAGTCGGACGACAGCACCTATCAAGAAGATCATGTCAAGCGTCTGCCTCATCTGGATGTATGGAAGCTCACCAAAAGGTAAATCATAGCCTCACATCCCATGTCCCAAAACACCAGGTGATTAAACCCATAAAAAGAACTGGAACATCTTAGGGTTTATGTGTAAGAAATCGTTTTATCCAAAAGAAGATTTTTTAAGTTTTTCTTACACTGTCGATTATATCGATTCCCATTTCAATACGATCGACCGGCTCTGTCGATGTCCTCGACATATCAATCGATACAATCGAGTGAGGACAAAAAGTGTCCAGCAATCAAACAATCTTCTGGACGATTTATCGATATATCGACCTTCGAGTCGATATCATCGATATTCAAAAATCGATCATATCTGAAGTGGATCGATCGTATCGACAGAGTGCTTCCCGGCGCCCCTGTTTTTCTAAAGAAAACTATCCACTGCTTCGATATATCGATGACTGTCTGATTCAATCTGAACTCAAATATCGATCATATCGGGAGTCAGTCGATCATATCGACTATGGGGCGCATGTTCTCTCCAGCATGAATTTCAGGTTGCTTTTAATGTTGATTGGGGTGCCTGTCGATAAATCGATATTCATATATCGATCATATCGAGACCATGTCGATTGGATCGAGTCAGGACATAATTCGTCTAGCAAGCTTACATGTAAAATCTATACGATTTTCGATCACATCGAATGGTCGCCAATATGATCGATGTTCAAATTTCGATGACATCGACTGGTTCCCCGATCATATCTGTGATCCTGAAATTCTTCAAGACTTCTCTCTTGTTTTCAACTATCGATAGAATCGAATCATCACTTGATGGAATCGGAGTTCGAAATCCGATATCATCGATGTGTGTCTCGATCCCATCGACCAGTTGGCAGAAGGTTTTCAAAAGCGAAATGACAATTGAGTTCTTATCATCGAGAGGTCGGCCGATACAATCGAGAGTATACGCTCGATCATATCGACGACTGATCGATGATATCGAACTCTATCATAAATATGACCGTTTATATCCGTTGGAACCTTTGGCCTATAAATAGAGAGAGTTGTCTTCATTGCTGAGAGAGAGAAAAAGTAGAGAGTGCCTTAGAGTGTTTCAACCTTCCTATCATTTACCTAAATACTTTCTCTCGAAAAGTTCATCCTCCAATCCACCCTCATCATTGATATCTTATAGAGTGGATTGGGGAATGAACTTCCGCATTCAAGGATCCTTCAGCTACTATCTTAATGACATATCATTAAGCTGGGATGCCTTGAATGCATAGATGATGGGAACCTCTCTATCCTCCTTATAGGAAAACCTTTAGAGAGTGGTAGTCCATCATAACCTTGACCCAACCTAAGCCTAGCATATATACATCTTCATGTTGTGGATCAAGGGAGTTGAAGACTCTTCATCAACAAGGAGAAGGTCTTCATCATTGTGCTGAAAGGGACTCATCAACTTATCTGTAAGTACTAAGAGTCCAGAGGACACTTACGATTATTCCTTTTTAGGATTGGGTTTTAAGTGTTGCTCACCATTTGAAGTCCTTGAAGGAGGCCTCCGACCGGAGTGTAAGTGCGGGGTACATTGTGTGGACCCTTGCTCTGTAGAGAGCATAAACATCTAGTTAGGAGTACGCCAGTAAAACTCCAGGGTTAGAGGTGAACCGACTAGAAACCTCAGGGTGCGTTGTGTGAACCCTTGTCCTGTGTGGGCATAAACATCTGGTTAGGAGTACGCCAGTAAAACTCCAGGGTTTGAGGTGAACCGAGTAGAAACCTCTGTAAAGGTTGAAAGTGAACCTGATTTAAAATCTTAGGTTTGAGGTGAACCATGGGAAACCTCCTTAGTGAAATCCGGTCACTCAAGGGTTGAGTGTGAAAGCCGGGAGTGGAGTAGACAAGTCGTCGAACCACTGTAAAATGACTATGTTTGAGTTTGATATTATCTTTTATGTGATTACCTTGCATGTCTTTATATATGATCACATCCTATGCACACACAGTCATATCCATCACAATCTCATCTATACATTGCTTATCTTTTAAATAGTTTGTAATTGGATCCTCTATTAGGCTTGGAAGCCAGTAGAGTTAAGATTGAGTAATCCTAATCAATACTCTGCGATAGGATTAGTGTAATAAGGATTTTTAATAATTTACAAAAACTTTAAAATAAATCCTATTCACCCCCCTCTAGGATATACTGACCTATTCCTACTTCAACTAAAGCGGTCTTCACCGTAATTTCAGAAAGCTGCTAGAGCTTCCTCTTCTCGATCTTCATCTATTAGGGTGCGAACCCTTCGTCCTCCCAAAGAGGATCTCGAGTATGTGCGGGATCTTCATCATCGTGAGGTGATTGTTGAGCGTACCGTCAATTCCAATCATCTTGTTCCATTTCAGATTATTCCCCTGATAGTTGTTGTAGGATGGGAAAGCATTTTGAATTGGGGCGGATCAGCATACTACTCCATCGCGCAAGGGATGTGTGCTTGCATTAACAATATATCACTTGATGAATTGACCTTCAAAATTGTGTTTAGAGAAGGTTCATTAAAAGTCGATCATTATGTAATTTCAGACGTACTTGATGTGAATGTAAATGATGATGTCATTCTAATTACGACCCTAGCCGAAAGGATGTCTGAGTCGAAAAAATGTACTTTAACCTGCAAATTATGTAACATGGACTCGGAATGGAGTTCAGGGAATGCGCTCCGGGCCAACCAAATGTTGCCCAAATACAGAGTTTCGCATCACATTTTTATTTCCAATGTCTATCCCTGATCTAGAAACAAAGCTAAACTAAAATCATTTATGGTTCATATTATTCATTCAGTCATGTCTAGTATTCTTGTGTGTCTTCCTTCTTTGATATGTTACATCATTATTCAATTTCTACTTCATCCAGGGCATAATTATATCCCATTTGCTTACTTGATGACCACCCTAGCTTTGAATTACAATGTGTTCATGCCGCCTGGTGAAGCTCCTATTACGCTTCTTCCATTTAATAATTCAGATATAAACAAGATGAATTTGAAGCTTGCTCCTGGTCAAAGGGATGAGGAAAAGGAGGAAGTTGGAGAGGAAGATGCGCCACCAACTGACACTATGATGGATGATATCTTTGATGAATTAGAAACTGATGATGTAGAGGCTTATCCTGATTTTCAGCCTTCCGGGTTTGATGAGCGCCTTCGCGCCTTAGAGGAGAAGGTGGATGGATTGAAAATATCCCAAGATAGTCAAATGAAATATATGCATAAGTTTTTTTGACGCATAACTAAGGGATTGCATCAGATTGACCCATCTATTCCACCGCCTTCTTCGTCTGGTTCGGACTAGTTTACTTTTCTTAATATTTAATGTTGGGCATATATTAATGTTTAACTCTACACTTTCATTCGTTGAGTATTTGTTATTTGGACATGTATAACTGTTTGATGTCGACACTTTGATTCACTATGTTTTGTCTTTTAACTTTCCCTTTCTTTCTAGTACTCTTTACATATATCATAATCACAATCATGTTTGTGCTTCATTATGTATTTCTTCATTTTTCATATTGTGACAAAAAGGGAGAGAATTTTTATAGAATGGTGGTTATGTATGTCTGATTAGTGAATGATGTAGAGAGATGCATGTATGTATGTGCATTCTTTTTTGGATATGTATCTATTAATACAGGTCTCTACAAGTTACCAAGTCCAAGTTGAGGGGGAGTTTTGAAATTTTGTTATGTTATGAAGAAGTTTGTGAACCTGTGTATTTGAATAGGTTGATCTTCTAAGTTGGTTTTGTCACAAATTTGACAAAGGGGGAGATTATAAGTGCTATATTATAGAGTTAGCACCCTGGATTGTCAAATTTTGTTATGCCAAACCACTTCGAAATGATTGACTTGTTTGATAGATGGAAAGTTCACCTTCAAGTTCAACAGATGGAAAGTTCACCTACATACGAAGATGAGCTTCAAGTTATCTACTTCAACATCAAGTGCTGCTACAACTGCAAGTCAAAGTGCATGTTTAACTACGAGTACAAGATCAAGTTCACGTATTAGACTGAGTGCAAGTGCGACTTCAAGTTCAAGTGCATTACGTGATCAAGATAAAGTTTCAAGTATTCAAGTTTCAAGTATACAAGTTCAAGTTTCAAAGTATACAAGATTAAGCTTCAACTACTTCAAGTATACTATCTACCGAAGCGACCGAAGTTACTAGTTCAATGTTCATATTTAAGGTATACATGGCCCTAGAAAGACCTTAGGTTTAGGTCATTCATATTGCATATTTGATTTGGGTCATTGTACTTATTTTAGGCTTTGCTTTGACTAATCCTAGTCAATATTCAATCAGTCCACGCACTGGCTGTGAGGCCCACATCTAGTACCCATTCTATTTCGACAGGTCCCACGGTCCTCCCAGTCGAATTCTGACGACCCGCAACCTGTAGATTGTATTTGCGATCATCCTTAAGTTCCGTCTTGTAAAACTGATCCGATCCGACCCGAAACTTAGACCATAGCGACTGCATCGTCGCCACGGTTCCAACGCTGCGTCTCGTACGACAATCCGATGGGTAGATCGAAAGATGTATCATTTGTAATATTTGACCTTTGATTGATGTGAAACCCACTTTAATGGGGTATGTACGAATCCCGAGGTGGCATGACCCACCCTAGTCCCATCATTGCATGTAGCTACATAGTCAACTCTCTCTCTCTCTCTTACAAGTCATCATGAGTTTCTCTTCCCTATGCTCTTACAAACCCATCATTTCACTCTCTCTCTCTTACGAGTCATCATGAGTTTCTCTTCCCTATGCTCTTACAAAACCATCATTTCACTCTCTCTCTCCCCCTCTCTCTCTCTCTTCTTCTTCATTTCTCCCCTAACAAGAGAGGAGCTTGAACATCTATGGCAACCCTCTCATATCCATCCACATTCACCTTAGATCTCCTTCAATCCAGCCATTAGAAGCCCATCCCCACCATTGAAAAGGATCCTAGAAGGCTTGAGGACCCAAGGGATTGGAGTAGATCTAGAGGTGGGTGCTTCTCTATCTCTCTTCCTCTCCCTTCCCTGTTTGTGGCCCACCTGATGTATGAGTTTATCCACGCTGTCTGCAAGCAGGACAACCTTGTCGTCCATCAAGCAGGGCCCACCCTGCTAACAGTCCAGCAGCACCATTGCTACTTTTTTTTTGGGCAGGCCCTGGTTGAAGGGAAGTCACAAATAGCAGCTTCATTCTAAGCCAGGTGGCCCACCCATGTGGACCCTTGCATGATGTATGTATTTTATCCGCACCATCAGTTAGAGGGCCAGCCCTGTCTTGGGGCCTGCATGACTGGTTGGTCATGCGAGCCTGGATGAAGGGAAAGCACAAATATCTGCTTCAACTTGAGTAAGGTGGCCCACTTGCATGGACCCCACCTTGATGAACGTGTGCAGTATCCACACCATCCACCTGGAGAGATCACCTTAGGAAGTGGGTCCACCAGTTGGACAGGCCCAGCAGCAGAAATCTGCCCAGGCGCTGGTCCACCTTGATGCATCTGTTCTATCGTCACCTCACGGCACTCCTGATGGGTTGATACGTGGGGTTGGCCCACTTTCTGAATGGCCCACGTCCAATGGGGCCCACTGAGATATATGGGTTTTATCCACACAGTCCACAGGACTGACCCAAGGTGTTGGCATGCCCAATTTCCTGCTGGACAGGGCCCGCTGTGAATATATGTTTCATCCACTCCATTTATCCATTTTGTGGCCCACCTGGACGGGTCCCACCCTCCTGGTGAACCAACTACAGGTGGGACTCACCTCATGTTTGTGTTTTATCCAGCCATCTGGTGGGCTGCAACGCAGCAGCAGCAGGACCGTCCACTTGCTTGGACGGGCCTGTTTGCAAGAGAAATCACAAGTACTAGCTCGTTTCAAACGCTGGTGGCACACTCACGTGGACCCCACTTTGATGTGTGATGTATATCACATTGTCCTCTTGAGAGATCATGGCCCCAGGGTCTGGACAGACCTAACAGCAGGGGGCGTTGCAGTGTTGCTGCACTTCCAGGCCCACCGTGTGGTGTGTGCACCTTTTATCCACCTGGCCATCCAGTGAGTGAGGGACCCTCCGTGATATGTATTGATCCAGACCGTCCCCAGATGGGACACACTGAGATATGTGTTGTATACACTCTATCCATCAAAGGATGCTGCTGGATTGACATCCAGCAGCTATGGGACCCACGTGGCATATGTTTTAGTCCACATCGTTTATTATAGGATGTTGCCAGACTGACGTCCAGCAGCTGTGGGACCCCACGTGATGTACATATGTTGTATTAGCACTATCTTGGGACGGTGGGACCCACCAGAGTGTCTCATCTAGACCGTCCAGATCATGTGATATATGTGTTGTTACCACTGTTCAGCCACGTGGATGTGGGACCCACTACATGTGTTGTAGTCCACGCTATCCATTCCACTGGACGTGGACCCCATAGCATGATGTAAGTGTTTTATCCCTGCCGTCCGGTCCAGCCACGTGGGACGTGGGACCCACTGCATGTGTTGCAGTCCACGTTGTCCATTCCACTGGACGTGGAACCCATATCATGATGTAAGTGTTTTGTCCCTGCCGTGCAGTCCAGCCACGTGGGATGTGGGACCCATCAGACGTGCTTCATCCACACCGTCTGTTGGATGTATGACCCACTTGCTGTGTACGAGCAGGCCCACCTGCTGAATGTGAAGGCCCACTGTGATGTTCGTTTGCAGCCCAACAACAGGCCCACTGATGGGATCCACCATGTGCATGTGTTCATACAGGCTATCCATTTGTTAGATGCCCAACAGGGCCAGCACACGGGTGTTCTGGCCATCTAGCAGCTGGCCCAACTTGTTGTGTGTTTTATAGGTTAACCATTGGTTATAGGGCCCCTTAGTGTTGTGTGGGACTCCCCACACCTTCCCACAGCGTCTCCCCCAGCCCACTCTTCAGTATGGGTCCACCATGATGCAGCGGACCCAAATCTAAGGTGGAACGCCCACCAGGGACTGGCTAGGCTGAGGCAGTCTCATAGGCCCACCATGATGTATGTGTTGTATACGCAGTGCCCATTCATTTTACCAGTTCTCTAAGGTAGTGGGTCCCATTATCTTGTGAGATCCACCATGATATATGTGTTATATACACACTGTACATCCATTTTTAGGGACCGTGGGCTGCCTTATGCAGGCCCACTATGATGCATGTGTTATACAGACTATCTATCTATTTTCCTGGGCATGGGCTCTCCCATGAGGCCCACCATGATGAATGTGTTACTTGTATCCTTATCCATCCATTTTTTGGGCCATGGGCTGCCCCATGATGGCATGTTATGAAGTACGTGTTGCACATGTTGGCCCATCATGATATAGATGTTTTATCCCTGCCATCCATTTGTTTTGAGGCCCACCTTAATGTGTGTATTGTAAGAACACTGTCCATTTGTCTTTCTGGACAATAGGGCTGGCTTGTGGGGCCCACCTTGATGTATATGATATACATGTTGCCCATCTATTTTGTTGGATTAAATGGGCTATCCTGTGAGTCCGGCTATGATGTATGAAGCCCATTGTGATGTATAGGTCCACCATGAGGCCCACTGTGATGTGCAAGGCCCACTATGATGTGAGGCCCATGTGATGAAGCCAATGTGATGTATGTGAGGCTCATGTGATGAGGCGCAATGTGACGTATGTGAAGATCATGTGATGAGGCCATTGTGATGTGTAAGGCCCTTGTGATGAGGATCATTGTGCCTATGTGTTAAGGCCCAATTGTGATGAGTAATTTCACCATGGTGTATGCGATGATATTTATAATGCCCATCCATTTTCCTAGTTAGTGTGAAACCATGGACCCCATTATAGGATAAGTAACAAGTGGGTCATACCCGGGAGTAATGGTGGTAAAATGTCCACATTGTAAGAGTGATGATGGTTAAATGTCCATATTGTAATTTTCCCTAGGGCCCGTTGTTAAGTTCATTCTTATTCCCCCCTTAGTGAGCTAACCCAAATTGATGGGCCCCCACTATTATTGGTATGATCTAGCTTGCCTTATTGGGTTATTCTAATTCTTCAGGTCCCCATTGATGTCAGTGGAATTACCCAAACCTGGAAGCCCATTCTTAGGACCATGAGTAGGCCATCTAGATCCATCCTTTGTTACGAGGAGGATGCATCATCACCTCTGGCCATAGGTAGAAGAGTTTGTGGTATTAGGTTTGGTATATCTACAGTTGAGGATTGATCCTCATGCTATAGATTAGATTTGTTGTCCTTCTATGGACCCCGCCATATATAGGCCAATTATTAACTACGACTATATTAGTATACGCACTGAGTATATGTTAGAATAGTATTATGATTGTATACAGTCATTGTCAGGTTCATTGTGATTATATGAGGCCCATTGTGGTTGTACGAGGCCCATTATGTGATTATATGAGGCCCATCATGGTTGTACGAGGCCCATTGTGACCATGTGAGGCCCATCGTGATTGTATGGGGCCCATTGTGATCATGTGAGGCCCATCGTGATTGTATGGGGCCCATCGTGACCATGTGAGGCCCATCGTGACCATGTGAGGCCCATCATGATTGTATGGGGCCCATTATGACCATGTGAGGCCCGTCGTGATTGTATGGGGCCCATTGCGACCATGTGAGGCCCATCGTGATTGTATGAGACTCATTATGACCATGTGAGGCTTGTTGTGATTGTATGAGGCCCGCTGTGAGATTATATGAGGCCCATTGTGATTGCATGAGATCTATTATGATGGTACGAGGCCCATTGTGATTGTATAAGGCCCATCATGATTGTAGGAGGTCCATTAAGATGTATGAGGCCCTTGTGTGAGACCCATTATATGGGTGAGGCCCAGTTGTGAAGGGTGAGGCCTACCATGTGTGCATGATTATGTGCACACCACCCATTCATTCATGCAGGCCATGGGCCACCTTATACAGGCCCGCCATGATGTATGTGATGATAATCATGCTTAGTATACTTCATAATACATGCCTATACGCATCATTCGCGTGCTTGTTATGATAAGTGATTGAGCATCACATGTGTCATTGGGCTGATGGTTTATAAGACTCCCTGAGTGATGGAGTTGCCCCACATAAGTGCGTTGTATGCACAGGACGTATGCGTGGCTGGTCAGTATGATTCATGCATCTCGCATTTACATGGCACGGATTATTATTTTCCCTAACATCATCAGGGCCGCACCCTACACAAGCACATCGTGGATGGCCAGACGGGACACTAAAAATGATTGATTTTACCACTGTAGGCACGTAGGATGTCCTTGGGTGAAAGTCTCAGAACCCTCATGGTACCTGAGGATGCTCCAACGTCGAGACTGAGTGGAAAACATGAGCGCCAGTGCCGTTACCGTTAAGCAGCATTTCTCACTGTATCGTGGTCGGTTGGAAGGGGGTATGGTCTTATCCACCTGAGTGAGGGGAGAAATAAGCTAGGCTAAGTTTGACCAGCTCATGAAATACGTCCGCTACCAACGAGCCTTGTAGGCGTTGGCTGATCACAGGCGGGTACTGAGGTCTCTTCCCCACGCTAGGCTGTGCGGTTAGGAGAGCGGCAGTCTGTGTGGAGTGTATTTGACCTCAGTGATTTCCTAGAGAGGAACTGTACTGATATGTGGACTTATTAAGCAAGAGTTGCATACTCAACATTTTACTCATTCATTCACTATCTACTCGGGTTGGTGGTACACAACTAATTTGTTATGTGTACCTTCGCAATGGCCAGGATTTCGGTTGGGGCGTGCGACCAACTTGAGATCAGGAGTTTACCACATTGAGTCTGGCTATCCAGATTTAGGTATGAGACTGGTTTGGATAAAATCCCCTTGTGATGGACTCCATAGCCTGCGATACCATGTACCATCATCCCAACTTCACATTCTAGTTTGGTCATTTCTTTCGCGCCACATGTCACATTGCATACATAGCATATGACATTTGGATTACCACGACCCCGTGTTGCATAACCAATCTGTATTGTATACTCTGATATTGTATGACTCATGGACTTGTCAGCATTTCTGTTTATTTTGATATTATATGACTCATGGACTTGTTAACATTTCTGTTTATTCTGATATTGTATGACTCATGGACTCGTTCACATTTTTGCTTATTCTGATATTGTATGACTCACGGACTCGTCAGTATTTCTATTTACTCTGATATCGTATGATTCATGAACTTGCCAATATTTTCGACACTGTATGCTTTATGGACTTGTATTGTATACTTGGCACCTGCGTTGCGCACACACGTACACCACCCTCTAAGCTTTCTATAAGCTTATGTACGATAGATGCGTGCAGGTGACGTTAGGATGCAGTCGATGTTGAGGTAGGAGCATGCACTAGAGATTCTGGAGTTTTGGATACCTATCTTGTATTTTCCTTCCGCATTGTACTTAAAGCTTTTGATTATAGTGGATATGTAGTGAGGTTGTTGTTTGTATCTGAGTTATTCTTATGGTTATGCTTCGTAAAAAAATAAAAAAAAAATATTGAAAATCCTCCTTGTATGACCTTAGGATCGGAATCTGGCATATGAGTGTCGGGAGCTAAGAATGGGGTACTACAAAGGTCGTCGGCGCCGGATTCAGCAATCGAAAATTTTGTGAGCCCGGTTTCCGATTTTGGGGCGTGACACTGGCTCGACCAGTCCAGGGTTTTTCTTAAATAGTACAAAATTTAATTCAAATTTTCAGATAATTCTGGTAGGTCCTCAACCAGTCGAACACTCTGCTTGACCAGTCGTGGAGACTGGCTCGACTAGTCAAGCAGGTCTCGATTCAAAGTCCAGCAACCATTTTTAGGCCCACTCTACCAGTCGAATACTATGCTCGACCATTCAAGCAGGCCACTTGACCAGTCGAGAGTCAGTTTTACCCCATCGTGCCAGAATTTTTGAAATTTGGTTGACGCCAGGACTACTCGAGGCAGACCTTAGACTAGTCGAGGGAACCAAATTTCAGCCTATAAATAGAGGACTTTTCTAAACTTTTTTCATTGATTCCAAGCTAATTCATGCCTCCTCTCTGAGAAACTAGTCCCTGTGATTGTGAAGCTATTGTACGGTAATTTAAGACTATGTTTATAGCTTTTTCATTTTTAATTTCTTGATCTCTTGCTATTCAATCTTATTTAATAAAAGGGAATTTTGTTTTACACTTTTGATATCTAAGAAATTGAATCAAAGTAGCCTAAGGTTGGATTTAATTTAAAATTCATTTAGACCTAAAACCCTTTCATTTGTGAGATTGAACATTGAACATCTACGTCTTGAAAGAAGCGGTTCTACCGAACTACATCGAAGAAGAATCTTTAGATAAGTATTATTATTCAATTTACTATTTTTGGTTTGTGAGATAGCCAGAAAATCTTTTTTGTGGTTTTGACTGAGGTAGTCAGTAAATCTCAGCGTGGGGTTTTTAATTGTGGTAGCCTATTGAAAACGTAATTGTAAAGGTTTTGAGGTGAACCTTGGAAAACCTTCTTTCATAGTGAAAGTCAATATCACGTGGGTTGTGGATATTGGGAGTGGAGTAGGTATGGTTGTTTGACAACAGTTGGTGTACACACCGAACCACTATAATTTTCAGAGTTTGGATGATGATGATGATGATGATGATGTATGTGAAGTGGTGAATGCTTGTATTTATTTTCATGTACTTGTGGTGAATGTTGTAATAGCTAGATTTGTTTCATTTGCCTTTTTATCTTAGTTTGATTTTTTGATCCTTTCTGAGTTGAAGAAATCGGGTTGTCCTACCATGAACCTTGGTTTTTGGTGTAAGGTTGTCCCCCCAGGACTAAGAGCTCGCCCTTTTTAAGTATGCACCTTTTCCACCCCAATAGGTTTAATCTTTTGGGAACAGTCCGCTTAACTCTAAGAATCCTGAGAAAATATGGTATATCCTCTGCAACAACTGATGCCATCGAAATGTGTTCCCTGCTTTGGATGGCAAGTGGTCCAAATCAAACTTTGATGGGGCCATTTGATTAGTGTTGGAAATTAAAGTTTGATGGTTGGAATTGTCTAATAGATATTAGTTATTAAAATATGTTGGATCAAATTTTGCACTGTTATATCTACCCCAAAAATCTTAAAATACCCTCCCCATGGTAGGAAGTTAAGAAGAATTTCTTAATCACCACCGAATGCTATGAGATCCACACCACTTAAAAGGTCAACCAGAGATTTCAATATTACATCAACGATCACACCAATCCAGAGCATGAGGCATGAATGAGCTCAAAACATCCCAAGCATTTCAAGCCATGCAACAAAGCAAGGGTCTAGTTCCATGGCTCAATGGTAGACATGCCTCTATTTCAACAATGAGAGACCTGGGATCGAGTGCACATGTGGTGTGAGTGGGTGCGTGAGTGTGTGGGGTTTGGGTGGCCAAGTCTCATCATTTCGTGGATTTAACATTAGTTTCAAGATCTTGACAAGAAAAACATTCAACAAATTCATTTCATTAAAAAATTTCAATTTATTTGATAAGCCTTGGATTGTACAACTAGATAGCCTCATTAATATCCTAGGGCCCTGTAAGGACGGAAGGTAAACTACGAAAATACAAAGAAAGCATAAAAGGCATGACAAAAGTGAGAGGTAGACACTCATCAACACTAGGGGATGAAAACCGTTTGCAGCTTTTTATCTAAATAAAAGTCCTTGGAAATACTTTTTCTTTGCATTTGCAACCGTTTGTATTATAATCCCACGTGGGGAAACGTTTTTCACGTTTTCACTCCATTATTATTTGACACCTCATGTCATAGGTAAATTATTTTCCCTCCATTTAACTTTTCGGGAAAAAAAAAAAATCTCTTATTGCCACGAAAGCAAATGCAAAGATGTTTGGTTGAACATCTTAGGACCTTTGGAGTCTTTCTAAACATAATAGTAAAGAATAGAGAGTTGTCGAGATTTTATTGATTCTAACAACACTCCAGTCATGTGATTTTTGTCAAAGTTTCTATTTTGTATCTACATTGTTATGGTGTGATAAGGAGCCGATTTACTCCAATAGGAAGTAGCAGATCCTACGGAAAAGTATTTGTATCTAAATTATGATGCGATTCATATAAAAGTTATTTTTCAACATACATTTTTTAATGTTTACCCTATTGTTAAAGTTCTACGAGTATCGTAAATTTTTTTACAAGTTATTACAAGGTTATATTTGTGACCCATGACAAAATATAAGGTGTCTAAACTTGCAATTTCTTGAATCTAATTAAAATTTTCCAACCTAATGCCGATATTTCAATAGAAGGATATTATTTCTAATAAAAAGGATATTTGAAATGTTCATATGTCAGATTTAAGAGAACATTATTCAAATGTCAAGTCGGGAGGTGTTCTCATCCAATATACATTATGGCAGCCATTTGTTTTCCCACGACACCTAAATTCTATTTTTAAGTTCCATGATTATTCTAGTAATTTTTAAGGGAGCTTAAAATTTAGATTTCTAGGTTCATAAAATCATATTGCTAATAGGAATTAAACTTAGTTCAAGTCTCTAATTTGATCAATGTAACTTTGGAGTATTTGAATTTATATAAGTTTCGTTTTCCCCCAGGCCAGATTTATTTAAACACCGATCTAATACCATCTTGTAACACCCCGATTTTTATAACCCGAGTATAATACTTGTTTTCCGAAATTATGAGTGTTAACCTTAAAATTTAAAGTCTAAATTTAAACAATCTTCTCAATATTCATTGTTAGCAACAATTATTAACGGAGTAAACTGTGCATTGAGTAAAAGTATTTCATTCATAACAAAAATCCAAATGTAGTGCCTATACAAAGCATATACAACCCAAATACCAAAAGTACCCTAATATGAAATAGAAATTTATCAACTAATGATGAAGCTCAATATGCTCTGATGGGATCTCGTCTAGCTCCTCAACTACTTGATCTCTTTTGGCAACTAGGTGAACATCATCGGCTCGCTCTAACTTGTATCAACTGATTTGTTTTGATAGCGTCAATGACTATTGCAGTGAGGAATATCCTTTAAGATTACACACCTAACATTCATAATTTAGAATAGTTCACAAGACATAAAAAAAGACATATTAAACAATAAAATTCTAACTCATGATCATATACACAAAGAATATAGCCAACCAACATGATAACTCTATTAAGAATACGTAAAAGGAACCACAATATGAATGGACATATCAAAATAATCAGATAATCAACATGTGATCTTCTACTTCACCCGGAAATCACATTGTATGTGAACTCCACAAGATGACTAGAAAATCAACAAGTGAACTTCCACTTCACTCGAAATCATATAAAACTCCACAAGATAACTAGAAAATCAACAAGTGAACTTTAACTTTACTTAAAAATAACAATAAAAGTGAACTTCGCAAGGTGAATAGAAAATCAACATGTGAACTTTGATGTCACTCAGAAATTATAACGAACTCCTAATAAAATAAATCATCAAGCCGCAAAATGACAAATATTCCATCAAAACCACATAAGGTAAATAGTCCATCTAAGGATGCAATAAAATTGGATTATTCCCAAAAGCCACATAGGCCCAAATAATCCCTAAGATGGAAAGTCCACAACAATTTTCATTTAATCCGTTAGGAAAAAAAATGTCCACTAGTTCAAGGACCTCCGAAATATCATCAAGTAATCAGAAGTGGCAAACATATAATTAATTAACCTAATTTTGACTTGAGATAACATGTGATAATCAAATCACTTATTCTTAATAAAATTAAAGAGGCATGTCAATTATTCAATTTAAGAATTAATTGTAAAAAAAATTAGCATATTCGTGTACTGAGATAAATAGATTAACCAAGTAACTCAATAGGTTTTAAATATAAGTAATTAAAACATCATCTATAATAAGATTAACGAACTCAAGTGATAAGCTTAAAGGGGGGGGGGGGGGGGGGGGGGACCTCACTTTGGGATGCAGATACACTTGCTTGGCTTACAAAGCACAAAAATATGCTCCACTAGGAGTCCAAATATCCACTCCTGAGTCAACATAATAAACAAACTCAACTTCACTAAACTCGGCTATATCACAAACTAAATTGGCTCAACTTGGTTTCGAAGGAACTCCATCTGAATAGTGAAATCTGGCATACTCTAGAAGAGAGTGCGTTAGCTGGGAGTAGGCACCTATCCAAACTATTTTATATTTTATGCAATGGGTTGCATGATTTAAATTTCTATCTGTTATGTTTTGTTGAACAATATACTTGATTTATTTACTGCAGCAAACATGTTTGACAGAATGCCTAAATGATGCTTTCACTAAGTAGACTTTATTTTTACACTTCTTCTTTTTTGTATTCCTTTACATAAGTATTTAGAAGTAAGTGCATGTTGATTATATAGTTAAATTTTGAAAAGTCCTATTCACCCCCTCTAGGACATTAGCTGTATCTTAAAGCTTCTTTTGTAGCGGTAAAACTGCAATTTCAAGATTGAGCCCTATTGTTACGCCTTCTTGGGATACTTCTTCAATGCTCTCTTGTTCTTGAATTAACTTCTCATTTGTTCCCACGATCGTTGATGTGGATGCTTCAGCTCCTACGATCAATCACCTTATATTTGATGCTTTAATGAGATGACCATGATAATGGGAGAAAGTGAAATCTCCTACAACTAAATAGATAGTTGTTATCTAATGTAGATTCACCTAGATGGGTGTTCTAAAGGTGTAACATCTCGTCCAACCAGCACAGTGTCGTGGGTCGTCCACATAGGATTTGTCACAAGACCATTCATTTAAACCACTCGTGCTGGAGTATGAAAAGTTAATTAACCTAAGATTAGCCCATTAGAGTAGACCATACAGATCAGGATAGGACCAAGTGAGGGCTGTCAAGCCAGATGGCCGTTTACACTTAGCATCAGCCCGTACGGGCTATACCAAACGTAGGAAGGTCAAAAAATTATAAAAATTTAGGAAACTATAGATCTTATTGGGCTTATGGTCCGTCACGGGCCATAGATTCATTGGACACCCCGAAGCTAACTATCTGAGTCGTTCCATTAGCACTTGTCAACCCACCCAAGGCCATAATTGAAATCTGGCATTGGATAATGAAACTGAGACTCCAGGATTTTCAGCCGTCGAATTTCTTCTAAAATTACAGTGAAGGTCTAATGTAGTGTCCTACGCTTGTCCAAAAAATCTGAGACCCGATCGTGCCATAATGACCATTGATCGCGGATCGGACCCGTGCGACCAAACCTAATATCCGATCGTCCCCAAATTTTGCATGGCCCTTCATCGGGCCATGGACCACCTACCCTATAAGTTTCATGGCCAGAGAACCACCAGAACTGCCCCAACAACCGGAATGGACCCCACAAGGCCATTTAAATGTTAGAACTGTATGATCAAACCCTACATTCGTTGATCCGTTTGTCCCTAAACTTTACATGATACCTCATCGGGCCATGAGAGATCTACACACCAAATTTGGTGGCCTAGGAGGTGTCGGGTCCGCCCCAACACCAATAGTGAGTCCTAGTAGGCTATTTTGAGAATTTGATGAAACTTAGGGCCAAGGGGCCCAAATATAGGAAATAAAGCCCTAGCTCTCTCATGACTCCCTTTTTTACTACAATTACCAAGAAGTAAAGAGAGAGCAAGGGAGTGAAAAGGGAGGAAAGAGAGGGTGAAGAAGAGCTTGGGTGGACCCTAAATCGAGGTGGGGCCCATGGGAATCAATCTTACATCTCCCTACCTCTTCTTCAAGAAGAATCACTCATCCACGACCGCTCTTTTGTCCCGTTGAGCATATAGGTAAGATCCATCACCTATTTTCCTTGAAACGCTTGTGATGAGTAGGATTTACATAGAAACCTAACCTCCAAATGTTGTTTTAGGGATTTCGGCTGATCAACCCCCGAAATCCACATCTCCTAGGTTGTTTCCAAGCTTCAAACGAATCTAAAGGTGCGGACTATTATCCTTAGGTGGCCTAACACTAATTATAGTGGGGGTTTAATGATTTTATTTGTTGAGTTGTTATATTGAAGAAATTAGAGAAAATCTAGGAATGGTGTATTGTTGGAATTGCATGGTTTTGCATGATTAGTTTATATTTAATGTTGATCTTGTCTCTCACATAATTTAGCATAGGAATGACTACATGCTCATGTTTGTTTGATTGATTTTTCTCATATGCGTTGCTTCATAGTGTTTATGACTCTTGACTCTTGTGCGTTTGATTCCTTGAGGTGTTAGAAGTGCTCAACTTCCTCACTAACCCACACACTCACATGCACCTTGTTCATGATAACGTAGTATGCTTGATAGGAATATTTGAATCAAAGGTTGTGATGTATGTGAACATGACATTTTTATGCTAGTTGATAATCTTAATGGTTGGCATGCTATGAATTAACATTGAACCCTCGGGTTGGTTGGGAACATGAGGAGAGACGGGAGTCTCATTGGTAGGATTATGCTAGGGCTAAACCCGTGGGCTTGGGCAGGGGTGTACGAGTGGCAGTAGTTCAACTACATGGGTCCCTGTACCTAATGTCGCTCGTCGCGTGCTCGCCCGACTCGTGTGGTTTAGCTTAATTACTAACCAACCATGTTTGTTAACCTTGTTTACTCACATATGTATGAAACTTGAACCACCCTACAACCATTGTAGCCCATTAATAACTCAGTTGAAACTGGTCCACAGCCTCGTGAGCCGGGCATGGTGGAATGGGACACTGTGTCCGAGCTGTCGGCCTACGCTGGGGTTTTGTGCCTCCCCATAGTGACACAAGCGATCCCTTTCTCTCGACACTCCTCATGTGCTTGAAGTCAGGGATGAGGAACCCGACCGGATCACGGACCGCGAGGTCTCGGTCTCATACATTGGGAGGTTTTGGCCTCGTAACCAATTTAAGGCAGTAATACATGGGGTGTATCAGATTCCCTAACCTGCTGGATGACTGGACTTAACTAATAAATTGGCTAACACAATCATATTGCATCGCACTAGTTAGGGTGGCGACTTGGAAGTCGAGGTCGATCTGAGGGAGTGTTGTCATACACGATCGCTAGATGGAGTCGGTCGAGGGAGCGTTGTGGTGAGGGCATGCATCATATCATCCGCATGCATGCGCATTTAAAAAGATTTGTTAGGTGTTCATGATTTACTGTCTTTCATTAAGTTCATATTATAATTGATGCCTGTCATAACTTAAGATTAATAGCACCCACTGAGTTGATCACTCACTCCCACTCTGGGACGGTGTTTTAAAACACCAACCAGAATCTTCCGTAGATGCAGGTGATGTCGTGTATGATGATCCTGGTGATGCGAATCCCGAGGAGGACGATGAGTTCTCCTACTTTCAGCTGATGGGAGGGACCTCATCGAATCAATAGATGGGGTGTTGGATCGCTGAGCAGTGGGCTCGGCTCTATTCTTTTTTGACATATATTCTTTTTATGATTTTGTTGGGTGATGCCATGTACAATCCCTTTATTCTTTTGGACAGGTATATAGATATATGTTCGACCCTTTTCAGTTCAGTAGACTTGTATGATTATGCTTCATGTTCCAGGGAATTCCAGACTACGCAGTTAAACCAGATTAAATGCATATTGATGAAATCGGATACAAGTGACACTCAGGAACTTGGGAGTTGAGCATATGCACGACCTCCGATTTCTAAGGCGTTACAAGTTGGTATCAGAGCAATATTTTAGAATCCCTTGGGTCATGGGTCATGAACTCACTAATGCGTCCGCTGACTTGAGAGGATACGCAGTAGGAGCCGCAACTGGGACTTGGGACGTTCGGAACTACCCTAGACACCCAAGTTGACGAACCATATATGGAAGATGAACTTCTAACGAATTAGAATCAGGAAATAAGAGGGAATAATGTCGCTAGGAACCGGGTCTAAGAGTTTAGAGTATATCGGTCTAGAATCGAACCGACCATCTTAGATGAGCGGTAAAAATTATTAGGAATAGGGATTGGTAGCAAGAGTAGGTAGTGATGCTAGAAAATAGGTTCGGGAATCATACTAGATCTCGAACCTTGGATAGGAATGAGCCGGAGGTCAATCAATTTGAAAGTCGAAGCCAACCTCCACGTGCGGATGATCTAGTATCAGACCAAATTATTAGATTCGACCCGTTCGGGGGTTATGAGGTAGGAGCAAATGAGATTTTAGAGGGAATTGAGAGAAGAGAGGAAAATGATATTTTGGACCCTAATCGGGAAGATCCTCATGAAGAGGATATGCCCATTGTGTAGATCAGCTTCTTCTACCCCAAAAATCATATATAGAACATCCCAGGGGGCCTTACTGGCACCAAAAAATCGAAGAACAAAAGAACCCAAGCAGGGCCCGACGTCCCCACGCCCGGGTGGGCGTCCCCACGCCCAAAGGACTAGAGGCCGGGCATCCCCACGCTCGGATGGGCATCCGCACGCCTGCTGTTACAGCGGCCCGGCATCGCAACGCCCGGGCCCGAAAATGGGATTTTCTCCCCTCTTTCCATTGCAAACATGTGTGGGGCCCACCTTTCATGCTATTTAGGGGTGTATAAGGCCTATTCCCTCTACTTCCAAGCCACTTCATCCCCTTTAAGCCTTCTCCCAAGACCCCAAGCAACCCATTCCCATTCTCTCTCCCTCCTTCTTACCCATCTCCAACCCACATCCTCTCCTCCTTTCACCCAAATCTCTTAGCCACTAACCCCAAATTCTTTCTCATTTCTCTTTCTTAATTTCCACTCTCAAACCCTTCCTTCCAACAAAACCATCCCAAACCCCGTTCCTCAATCCATCCCCATTTCCCAACTCCATTCTCATAAAACCCATTCCCACCTCTTCTTTTTCAACCCATCTTTCCAAAACCCATCTCCTCTCCCTCCTCTCCATACTACTTTCCCACAATCCTTCCTTATGCATTTCTCAATCCCAAAATCTCAACCCGCCTTCATTCTCAACACCATTTCTCTTCTTCTCCCTCACGTTTTCCATTCCCTCAACCCATTCTAACCCCACTTGTCTTAAAACCCAACAATAGCATTCTTCCTCAAATCCACACCTCCCCATCCACACTCAACCCATTTTCTCCAAACCCATTCCTAAGAAAAAACTCCCAAAATCCATTCTCATAAAACCCATTCCTAAAACAAACTCCCATTCCTTCACACCAAACCCATTCCAAAAATTCATCTCTAAGATCCATTCCCAAACCCATTTCAACAACATACCCCACACCATTTCCACCATTCATCCTCAAACCCCATTCACCAATTCAACATCAATCCCTTTTCAAATACCTCACCTCTAACCCATTCTCAACTTCGTCTTTTTCAAAACCCATCTACCAAATTCTTCCTTAACACCATCTTAAACCCCCTCTCTCTAGTATCTTCCCAAACTCATCCTAGCCAAAGAAAATGGCCTTTCTAGCCACCATTGCCTCTTTCTTCTCCATTTCATTGGTTCTTTCCTTCATGGGGAAGAAAAGGCCGTCTCCCGCTAAGCCGGGACCAAGCCAAGAGCGGCGCAGTAAGAAGAAGGTCGACCCGAAGGGAAAGGAAATCGCGGAAGTCCGCTCCAAGCGCAGAAATAACTCTCAAGGGGCTCCAGCGATTCAAGCGTCCCAAATATCCATTGAAGATAAGAAAATTTTCATGGTGCGTCGCGTCGCTTTCGAGGCCTTCATGGAGGAGCATCTGTTGATGATGTCACCATTCTCGATCAACTCATGGATATGGGATGGGGTCCAATCTTCTATGGAGACTCCCAGGCAGATGAAGGTCGAGCTAGGGCTTTTAAATGAGGATTAAAAACCTTCAATTTAATCCACTAGGCTTTGATCTGGTGGTGGGAGGCAAGAGGTTTCCAATTGGAGTGGGAGTCATTGTCAGCATACTCGGGGTGCCATGTAGTGAGGTGCAGATCGAAGAGAAGGATTTGGATAGGAGTCGATCCCATAAGGAGTGAACCCACTTTTTGTGTGGATATGTTGTGCAGTGGAAGCGGGCGGAGTAAGAGGTCGGTCTGAGCTCGGACAACTTCCTCCCGGAGTATTGAGTACTTCACCACTTTTGCACCCATAACATCTACCTGAGGCTGAGGAACCGCTCCGAGTGCTCCCGCTATATGGTGGAGTTTTTATATCAGGTGGATTAGGGAGCAGACGTGTGCCTCCCGGCGTAGTACTTCACCAAATTGTGAGGGCCGCAAGAGCAATGAGGAAGAGCACATGCCTTCTGTTCGATCGTTTGGTTTGCCAGTTAGCCCAGCAGTAAGGTGTGGGCAGATCAGACGGAAATCCTGTGCCGACAGAGCTGTTGGGTGATGACGTGTTAAACAAGATGAAAATAGGCCCCAAGCAGCGATAAACCCACATCGATCAATATGGGGATCCTGTCGAAGAAGAAGAGGGAAGCGATGAGAGTGAAGAAGGCGAAGACAATGATGAAAATGAAGGCGAGGGTAAAGCTGAGGGAGCTAAAGGAGTTGGCAGTGGGTCCCTTGCCACTCCAGAAGTAATTGGGCTCTTGGAAGCACTCGACACTAGGATGACCACGATTGAGGAGAACCAAGCAAGGATCGAGGAGAACCAAGCGAAGTAGGAAAAGTGGAACAAGAAGATGTATTGGGCCATAAAGGCCCTGATCAGCTGCAGTAAAGGGGAAGAGGTACCTCCACTCTCGCCCGACTCGAACGAATAGCACCACGACTCTTCTGATGATTAGTAATTTGTTTTAAGATGTTTAGGTCTAATCCCATGTACTAACGGATGCGTAGGACCTTTGCTTACTTAGCTTGCAATTTCTTTTCGTTTAGCATATTTAGTAATACTTGGAATCCATGTTGTAACATGTAACTGGCCATGTCAATAGCATTTTGAAATCTATGTGAATGTATGGGTTGCCTTGAAATCTCCTTGTCACAATGAGAATACTTGTGTGTATGGGTGGTTATGTTCATGAATAGAATGTATACGGATCTGGTGTATTTATGCATGACCTTGGTATGGATAATGTTCTAGTATCTAATCCATCCAAGGACATTCGTCCAGAAAATACCTCCCCGACCGGAGGGTCGATATGTCCGCTTACCTCATGACGGCTTGGTCGGTGGGTACCAAATCCCCGATGATTAACAAGACCCCCAAGGGGCGACCAGCTCCCGAAATACAGGCAATGCCACCCAAGAGGCGGCCCAAATGCATCACCACCTCGAGCTGCGGCCCCAACACCACCCTCGACACTGGCTATTGAGCAAATGGGCCAAATGTTGCATTTTATGTAACAACAACAAATGATGGCCACTAATATGAACAACAATAGCAGATGATGGCCACTATGATGGGAGTCATGGCCCAGAATTTTGGCTTCCAACAACCAGAACCTCCAGCCATGATCGCGCTCGCGACCAACACAAATAACTTATTTGAGCGGTTCCAGAGGCATAGGCCGCCTACTTTCGCCGGCACCCATCGCCCAGAGGAATCGGAATACTGGCTTAACCGAGTCACCAAGCTACTTCGGCCTCTCCACTGTTATGAAGCAAAGAACGTCAAGATCGTCTCAGACCTCTTTGAGAAGGAGTCGGACCTATGGTGGGAGAGTGTCTTCCGGTCCATTCTCGAGAACCACGTATGGACGTGGGAGGCATTCGAGGCCCGCTTCAATGAAAAGTACATCCCTCAAATGTACCAGCATGAGAGGAAAAATGAATTCCTCCGCCTCCAACAAGGGAGAATGAGCGTGGCGCAATATGAGAACCGCTTTATGGAACTGTCCCACTACGCTTTAGTGATGATCGCCAACGAGGTGATTCACGGTTAGGCTGAGGAGCGGCATTCGCTCCAAATTGTGTTGCATGAACTTCAAGACCTATGCGGAGCTTGTTAAAATGTCTATTCGGGCGGAGCAGGTGAGGAGCGGGTTGCAAGGAACCGTTCACAGTTGGGCCCGCGAAGCAGGATGGAGGGACCGTCCTCTTCCTTTATCAGGAAACAGCCGCGCGCAAATTCTCCGCTTAAGCTTGTGGCCACACCGTTGCCTCTTGCACGACCTACCTAGACATGCAACTATTGTAGGAGGACAGGTCATTCTGAGCCTTACTACTTTACAAGGATGAGGGACCTCAGCTTCACTCTGCCTCAGTGCAATAATAGGCCCCCTCAACATGCATTGCAGATTTCACCCTTACGGACGATGGGGCTTAGCCAGCAATTTCGTCGTCCACCTACACCTCCAGCTAGGCCGCCACGACGTCCCATGCAGCGACCGAACTTTCCACAGCAAGCACGGGTACACGCTTTAGCAATGGCCAAGGTGTAGACATCCCCAATCCTACGGCCTTCGAGGTGACGGCCCACATTCAAGGTACTCCCATATTTCTTTTGGTGGACACCGGGTCCACTGCTTCTCTCATATCGCATGCAACTGTCAAGCATCTAGGACTATGTTCTACCCCCTTCGTTGGGGTAAAGATCATTGCTGTCGTTGGGGTAAAGATCATTACTGTCAAGCATCTAGGACTATGTCAACCTTCTCAGAAGTAACGAAGATTTGTCATGATTACCCCATTGACTTGGGATGCAAGATGGCGTGTTTAGATCTAATAGTGACTAAAATCTTCCATTACGATGTCATCCTGGGCATGTACTGGTTGACAACGATGAAGGCAGAGATTGATTATGAAACAATGACAGTGAAGATTTATGAGGATGACAACACTTACCTCACATTCCCATGTCAGGTCAGCCATAAATGTAAAATTTTGTGTTATGCTTCATTGGAGGATGGTTATGATGGGCCCTCGATAACATGCACACCCATGGTCGAAGATTTTTGGGACATGTTTAAAGCCATATCGGGACTTCCTCCTCGACGTAAGATAGACTTCACAATCGACCTAACTCCGAGTGCCAAGCCCATCACTTTACCTAGTTACCGCATGCCCTTGTGCGAGATGGAAGAACTCAGGTCTCAAATTGACCAATTGTTAGAGAAAGGCTTCATCCGACCCAGCATCTCGACTTGGGGAGCCCAGTCCTATTTGTGAAGAAGAAGGACGGCATACTACGTCTATGCGTAGATTACAGAAGATTGAACCAAGTGACGGTTCGGAACAAATACCCATTGCCCTGAATTGATGACTTGTTCGACCAGCTGAGGGGTGCTCGATACTTCTTAAAGATTGATCTACAATCAGGGTACCATCAGCTGCGAGTCAGGGACGAGGATATACAGAAAACGACCTTTAGGACCTGTTTTGGCCATTATGAGTTCCTGGTTATGTCGTTTGGGCTCACCAATGCCCCAGCGGTATTCATGGACCTCATGAACAGAATCTTTAGGGCATTTTTATACAGATTCATCATCGTGTTCATCAACAACATATTGATTTATTCAAAGAGCCATGAAGAGCATCTGAGGGAGGTGCTTAAAACCCTTGAGAAAAACTGATTGTTTGCACAATTCAGGAAATGCGCCTTTTGGAAGGAGGAGGTCAAATTTCTAGGACATGTAGTGTCCAAAGAAGGAATATCTGTGGACCTCGCCAAGGTGGCGGCAGTGCAAGATTGGAAGTAACCGAAGTTGGTCATGGAAGTGAGGAGCTTTCTCAGTCTCACCGACTATTACCGAAGGTTCATTAAAGACTTTTCAAAAATAGCTCGGCCGCTATCCCAGCTGACTCAAAAGGACCTCAAATTTGCATGTAATGAGAAGGTGGAGGCAGATTTCCAGGAGTTGAAGGACAAACTGATGTCGACACCTATACTTGTACTACCTGAGCAAGGGGTCAAGTACACCATCTGTACTGATGCCTCTCGTGTGGGCTTGGGATGTGTGCTCATGCAAAAGGTCAGGGCAATTGCTTATGCGTCTCGGTAGTTATGAAAACATGAGGAGAACTACCCTACACATGACCTCGAGCTTGTAGAGGTAGTTGTCGCATTGAAGATATGGAGACACTATCTTTATGTTAAGGAGTTTGAGCTCGTTTCTGACCATAAGAGCCTCAAATACATCTTCACCCAGAAGGACCTGAACGTGAGACAACATCGTTGGATGGAAACGTTAAAGGACTTAGTTCGATGTCTCATATCACCCTGGCAAGGCCAATTTAGTGGTGGATGCCTTGAGTCGCAAGAAGGCAATCGAATTTGTGGCCCCGCTAATGGTGAGAGAGTGGGATATGGTGAAATTTGTTCGAGACTTTGACATGAAGCTAACCATGGAGGAACCGTACGAAGTCGTAGCCCACATTCAGGCCCAGCCACTGATTTACAGTAAAATCATTGAAGCTCAAGAGGGCGATGAGCTATTGAAGAAGATGAGGGGAATAGCAAGGAATCATGGGGAGTCTGAGTGGAGAGTTGGCACCGACGGGGAATTGCAGTACCAAGGCCGCCTTTGTGTTCCAAACTCTCAAGGACTACGAGAAGAAGTCTTAAATGTCGTTCCCAACTCCAAGCTGGGGATACATCCTCGTAGTACCAAAATGTACCGGGACTTGAAGCGAAATTATTGGTGGGACAACATGAAGAAGGAATAGCGGAGTATGTGTCCTGATGCCTCACCTGTCAACAAGTCAAGGCTGAACACTGCTGACCACCGGGCCTTTTGCAACTCATGCCCATAACAGAGTGGAAATGGGACTTCATATCTATGGACTTTATTTCTGGCTTGCCTAAGACTAGAAAGGGGCATGATTCGATATGGGTGATTGTGGATAGGCTAACCAAATCAGCCCACTTCTTGCCGATCAAGACTTCTAATCTCGCTGATGATTTGGTCTGGCTGTATATCAAGGAGATAATGCGGCTCCATGGCACCCAGTTGGAAATTGTGTCTGACCGGGATATTCGATTCACGTCGATCTTCTGGACCCGCATTCAAGAAGCTATGGGGGTGGAACTGAAGTTTAGCACTGCCTTCCACCCGCAGACAGATAGGCAAACCGAGTGGGTGAACCAGATATTGGAGGACATATTACGGGCTTGTATTCTGGACTTTTAGGAGAGTTGGGACGATTGTCTCCCATATGCCGAGTTCGCCTACAACAATAGCTTCTGGACTAGCATCGGTATGGCGCCTTACGAGGCTTTGTATGAGCGTACATGTTGAGCCCTTCATTGTTGGGAGAAAATTGGTGAGAAGAGTTTGCTAGGACCGAATTTAGTACAGATCACAACCGAGAAGATTGGAATTATCCGGCGTCGCCTCTTGACGGCTCAAAGTAGGCAGAAAACCTATGCCGACACAAGGCAGAGGAACTTGGAATTTGAAGCTAGGGACCACGTATTTTTTAAAATCTCTCCAATGAAGGGCGTTTTACGCTTCAGCAAGAAGGGAAAGCTCACGCCACGATTCATTGGGCCCTTCCAAATTTTGGACCAGGTAGGTGCAGTTGCATATCGTTTGGCCCTACCTACGTCGCTTGTTGGAGTGCATAATGTCTTCCATGTATCCATGTTAAAGAAGTACGTCCCCTATCCTTCGCATATCATCAAGTGGGAACATGTTGAACTCAAGGAAAATGCCACATGCATTCTCTGACCCACTCAAATACTGGATAGGAAGGAGCAGGTCCTGCGTAACAAGGTCATCCCATTGGTCAAGGTATTATGGACCCATCACGATGAAGAGGAGGCCACTTGAGAGACAGAAGCAGAAGTCCACAAGCATTATCCAAGCCTGCTTCACCAATACGATCAGGTACAAATTTTGAGGATGAAATTTATTTGTAAGGGGGTAGATTGTAACATCCCGTCCAACCAGCACAGTGTCTTACGACATCCACGTAGGATTTTTCACAGGACCATTCATTTAAACCACTCATGGTGGAGTACCACAAGTTAATTAACCTAAGATTAGCTCATTAGAGTAGACTATACAGGTCAGGATAGGACCAAGTACGGGCTGTCAAGCCAGATGGCCATTTACACTAACAGCAGCCCCGTACGAGCTATACCGCAATGCAGGAAGGTCAGAAAATTATAAAAATTTAGGAAACTATAGAACTCATTGGGCTTGTGGTCTATCACGGACCACAGACTCATTAGACACCCCGAAGCTAACTATCCGAGCCATTCTATCAGGACTTGTCAACCCACCCAAGGCCATAGTTGAAATCTGGCACTGAATAATGAAACTGAGACTCTAGGCTTTTTAGCCGTCGGATTTCTTCTAAATTTACGGTGAAGGTCTAATGTAGTGTCCTATGCCCGTCCATAAAATCTGAGACCCGATCATGGCACGATGACCATTGATCGCGAATCGGACCCATACGACCAAACTTAATATCCGATCGTTCCCAAATTTTGCATGGCCCTTCATCGGGCCATGGACCACCTACCTTATAACTTTCATGGCTAGGGGGCCACCAGAACTACTCCAACAATCGAAATAGACCTCACAGGGCCATTTGAAGGTCAGAACCGTATGATCAAACCTCACATTCATTGATCCGTTTATCCACAAACTTTGCATGACCCCTCATCGGGCCATGAGAGACCTACGCACCTAATTTGGTAGCCTAAGGGGTGTCGGGTCCGCCCCAACACCAATAGTGAGTCTTAGTAGGCTATATTGGAAATTTGAGGAAACTTAGGGCCAAGGGGCCCAAATCTAAGAAATAAAGCCCTAGCTCTCTCATGACTCCCTTCTTTACTACAATTACTAAGAAGTAAAGAGAGCAAGGGAGTAAAGAGGGAGGAAAGAGAGGGTGAAGAAGAGCTTGGGTGGACTCTGAATCAAGATGGGGCCCAAGGGAATCAATCTTACATCTCCCTACCTCTTCTCTAAGAAGAATCACTCATCCACGACCGCTCTTTCGTCCCGTTGAGCATCTTGGTAAGATCCATTACCTATTTTCCTTGAAACCCTTGTGATGAGGGGGATTTACATAGAAACCTAACCTCCAAATGTTGCTTTAGGGATTCCGGTCGATCAACCTCCGAAATCCACATCTCCTAGGTCGTTTCCAAGCCTCCAATGAATCCGAAGGTGCGGACTATTATCCTTAGGTGGCCTAGCACCAATTATAGTAGGGGTTTAATGATTTTGTTTGTTGAGTTGTTGTATTGAAGAAATTAGAAAAAACCTAGGAATGGTGGACCTCATCGGATTAGTAAATGGGGTGTTGGATCGCTGAGCAGTGGGCTCGGCTCTATTCTTTTTGGACATATATTATTTTTGTGATTTTGTTGGGTGACACCATGTGCGATCCCTTTTATTCTTTTGGACAGGTATATGGATATATATTCGACCCTTTTCAGTTCAATAGACTTGTATGATTATGCTTCATGTTTCAGGGAATTTCAGACTGTGCAGTTAAACCGGATTAAATGCATATTGATGAAATCAGATATAAGTGATACTCGAGAACTCGGGAGTTGAGCGTATGCGCAACCCTCGATTTCCAGGGTGTTACAAAAGGTTAATAGACTAAGGATTTTCCTATGAAATTGTGTCTATTCACTAGAAAATAGTGGAGATCAAATGCATCCTCATAATGGAGGTTGGAATCCTCATTAAAGTGGTAAATCTTAAGGAACATGACTTGAATCTCTTAGGTTTGAAGGCTTAAAAGTGGATTTAAAAGTGGGGAATCACCTAAGCTCTAATGACATTAAAAAAAATCTTAAAAAATTCTAAGGTTGAAATGCCCTTTATAAAGAAGTTGAGTTCTAATGACTATAAACAAGCATAAAATGACACCTTCGATCGATCGATTGATGTGTCGATTGGTCAAACTTAGTTTCACTTTGGCTAGAAATGTTGCTAGATTAATTTTTTTGGCCATTCTCGATCAATTGTTTGAGAATTCGCTCAATCAATTGATCGATTGAGGATTCGCTCGATTGATCAATGATCAATCGAAATCACCTAGAGTTTTGTTGTCTTTGGGATTACAATTTACAACAGCTTTGAATCTCTATAGCCTATCTAAGCATGTCTAAATAAGGATCCTAATGACAAGGTATAATCAAATAAAGATTATCTGTTAAGGAATAGATCATCTAGAGTCTAAGGTTGTTTTGAGTCTATTTGGGTCTAAGGTTAGGATCACCAAGGCACCTCATGATTTACCTGTTATTCACTCCTTAATATTTCATGTCCTCTTGTGTCCTCAATCTTTAGTTTCCAAGGGCTCAATCGACTTACCAACACACGGACACATGTGATTGACTAAAAAGTGCACTAATAGGAAGGTGCTAAGACAGTTAGCACGCCTCTAGCATGCCACTTTGAGTTATCAACAAGGTTATGTCTAAGTATAGAAAAGGACATTTTAGATATGTCATGGGCATCATATGCAAGTATAGTGGGGAGTCTCATGTATGTAATGGTCTGCATAAGGCGAAATATCTGACGAAAGTTAGTGCGGTCAATAGATATATGGAGAATTTAGGAAATGAGCATTACAATGTCGTTAAGTAGATTCTAAAGTATCTCAAGTATACAATCGACACTAGAATCATGTTCGGAGGACATGGAACTTCAAGCGGAGTTTTAGACTATGTGGATTCGGATTATACAAGCGATCTAGACAATAGGAGGTTCGCTACGGGATATATTTTCACACTAGCAGGCTGACCGATATGTTAGAGACCTACGTTATAGTCTATAATAGAGTTCTCTACAACCGATGCATAATATATAGTTATGACAGAGGCATCAAAGGAGGCACTATGGTTGAAAGGTCTGATAGGAGAACTCAGGTTGAAGCAAGAGGTGATTCGTTTACATTGCAATAGTCAGAGTTCTATCCATCTAGCGATGAATTAGGTGTATTACGCGAGAACCAAGCACATTAACGTGATGTTCCATAAGATACAAGAACTCATTACTTCTAAATAGATTTTGTTTCAAAAGATCCACATGGACAAAGATGTCACTGATATGTTGACTAAGCCGATGACCATAGGGAGTTCAAGCGTTGCTTGTGCTTGATCAATCTCTCCATCCATTATTAAGATTGTGCACCATTGCACAGGGGTGTAAATGGATATGCATTCTAGGTGGAGAATGCTGGGAGCAGTCTATGCTCAAGGTGAAGGTTGTAAGGGAGATCTTTAAGGTGACTTATCATAATGCAAGTCAATATGGAGATTATTGTGTGGGATGCCTTGGATTCTATTGATCTGCTAGTGTAGAGAAGCCCTATCTCAATTTGACCGGTGTCTTTTCGATTCAACCAAATTAGGAAAGGTTTCTTAGTTTTCTCACTATGAAGATTTACACACTTTCATTTCGACCAAAATATGTGAGTTCGTTTATTTCGATTTGACAGAAGGTCCCATTCGTTCCGACTAACAGGTTTCACAGATTAGTACAAATCATGGTATTTAAGTTCGTTTTCGATTAGGGCTTAGATTATACGAGTGCTTTCTCTCTAACGGCAAGGGTTTTGTGAGGTGAGTCAATTTTCTACACTTGTAAGGGCATGGGAAGGAATTTTTCCAAGGGGCCAGAGTTTTTCTAGATGTGCATTGTAAGGGTAGATTGGGTTTCTACTATAACCGAAGAAGATAAGTGGTGTAAACTCTAATGCTTTTAATTATAGTGGATTTCTATCATTTTGTGTCGTACTTGTTTCCCACAAGGATTTTCTACAGTAATTATCTTATGATTTGTGTGATTATTTTATTGGTTATTGTTTATTTGATTGTTTTATCTTTGTTGAACATGCTTCCACAAAGTGTATAAATTAACTATGGTATTAGATGTAAATTTCTAATACCCGAGGTTGAACTGAATTTATTGTGGATGAGATTAGATTATAATGGTGTGAGATAAGTGTCGGAACTCCAATAAGGAGTCCTATGATTTCCTAACCTATAAGCGTTATTCTACGATATCTAGCAGACCTTAGATTGTAACTCTCATTTGGCTAGTGGTGACTTTAAGTTATATGCATTATCTCATATAAGTAAAATCGCACCTTAATTACATAAATGCTAAAGGAGAGTAAGAAAAGACTGAGTAAGGACACCATGCTTGCATGAAAACACTCATTGACTAATAATAAGTTGGCAGTCCAACATCTAAACTAATTCCTTACTATTGAAACATCAATTTGAAAACTTTTGTATAAAATATATTAACAATTAAACATCTTAGTAACCCAATATTCTTCTTATTATAATATGATGATGGTTTTTTCATATTAAATTCATTTTCTGGCATAATATAAAATAAAGAAAAAGAAACACATCTTTTGATATATCCAATATGAATACAAGTACACTCTTAACCTAAGACTAAATATATCCCGAGCTTATTTAGAAACATATTCAACAAAGTAACTTTGTTTGAAAATATTTCTCAACATAACTACCGATAATAACTTAGTAATGACTAAGGTAACACAAATTTTTATCTAACATTTGTAACCTAACTTGTATGTCTCTGTGAATCTTGACCCCGAGATACTGATTCTTGATTGCATGCATTTCTGAAGCCACATCTTTCATGCACATTCGTTCTCTTGGAGACTTTGAAGAGCACAACACACCGATTATGATCATTAAAATCAAGCATTCATGCATTCTATTTCTTGTATTGATATGATTTTCATTGCCTTGAGTAACGTCAGTGTCTTCTATAAGCATTTGTGGCTCAACAATCTCCATTACTCATTCATGCAAAGCCAACTTAGCGAAATGATGAAGGCTTAGATTGTCTTTAAACATGCCATCAGTTGGCCCCTTTCCCGTGATCATCTCCAATAGAAGGATTCCATAGCGGTAAACATCTCCATGTGTAGATGCTTTACTGCCCATCGCATATTCTTTAATTTATACATCTCTTATTAGAATGTAAGTAACCATTTGGATACAAATAATATAAAAGGTTAAATTTAGAGAGATGGGGAATATTCTATTTAAACAAGTAATTAGCATTTTTTTCTATTCTAAGGATCTAAATTTCTTACGTAAATTGGTGTGCTATGAACTTGTAAGTACTTACAAAGATGTTCAAAATTGATCAAGACTCTATTACTAAAGTGAAAGAACTCAACATGTTAATCATCAACTGAACAAAAGACTTAATTGTTATGATTTTTGTGTAACACATATCTTAACGAAAGACATTATAAGAAAATAATTCTTTATATCTTGCTATGGTGTGATTAATGTGGGGTGCAAGTGAGTACAACTTTGGCTATTTAGATCTTGTTGGGTATATCCTTTAAATCTGAGGTCATTCTTTCAGGATCCAAAACTAGATAAAATCAGGTTCAGGTAAGATTTACTAGTGTTTCACATTCAATGTACAAGAGGTGGCCTACTTGATCACAAGAATGATCAAGTTAGAACCCACATAATGAATAGGCATTAGTCATACATGGGGGCTTATAAAAACTTAAGCCATTCAACAAGTGGGACCCATAATAAAAATACCATGCCAATACAATAAAATGTTCCATTAATCAACAACACCTATGGGAAATTTTGGAAGCTTAGAAAAACATGACTATTATTTCGTGTTCAAGGTACATGTGGTTGATCAACGTATACAGATCTCCCTATTCAACTCGGAAGCATAATATTATCCCAGTGCATATTTGAAATGGTCCCAACTCATGGATGGCTATGATTTTATTGTGTATACCACGATAACATATGTACTTTTCTGGTACATTGAGAACCCAAAGAAGTGATCACGTGAGTGTGAGATGCTCCAACCACATGTATGCTTTGAATTAGTATATTTGGTATACCTCTTAAAAGTGCCCATATGAGTGGATGAGCCTTACTTTGGTGCAAGATTGTCTTCGTGCTAGGATTACCTTGTCCCACACACCCAAGTAGGTAAGTGTAAAGATATTCAGGGGGCTAGAATACTTTTTTGTCCATACAATTACTAGGGGTGTGCTCTCACCTTTTGGGGGTGTGTGTAGAGAGAGAACGTTTCACGTCCAATTGGTTAGACCACAAGTTACGCTCTACCCAATGAATAACCTACAACCTCTTAAGTGAATTCGGCATCCAACCAATTAAATAGGTTAGGCCCACCATGAGGATCATTTGCACTGCAAAAATCAGCTACATCCACCCATAAGGTGGATCACATCTATAAAAAATGACCATCCATTGATAAATAGACTTGCTTAATTATTTGATGGTTGATTTTTTCACGATGCAATCCTTGTGATAGGGACAATCTATTGCATGGATTAGATGCTTATTTGAAATCCACCCAGATCACAAGGTTTGTCACTGTATTTCACACCAGGGCCCAAAAAACATCCCCTTTCATGATTTAGGTAGACCACATAATTGGAAATAATACACAAGGAAACACTCACCTTCTAAATTGTTTCAATTCGCATGGCTCACCTGAATCACGGATGGGTCTAATTTTTGAGCCCCGGGCCTTATTTTAGTGTGCAAGCTAATGGTTGGAGTTGATTTCATATTACCATGGTAGAAGACCCTATAAAAATTAAGGGTCGTCCTCTCTCCTTACTTTTAGTTTGATGTGGCCCACTTGAATCATAGGTAAGCCTGATTTTTGGCCTTGAATCTTACACAGGATGATGTATCTAATGATTCGAGTGGATTTCACAGTGGTGGGCATCCCTCTCCCCAATTATTTCCCTTGGAATGGCTAACCTAAATCAGAAACAGTCGATTTTTTTTATTTTTTATTTTACCATGGGCCTAACATGAGCTAATGCATGTATTGGTTAGAATGGATTTCAGATGCATATATCACAGTGGGCCTACCCAAGCCCACTCTACTGTTCTCACACGTCTAAGTCTCCTGGGCAGCAAAGAGTCAGGCTAGGTGGGTGTGTGTTTGTGTTCATATTCATGGATTCATATACAAGAAAGTAGATACCGTAATAGAAAAAATTGTTACCTGGTGCGATGTATCCAATAGATCCCTTGATTCCAACCGAGCTAGTTTGAGTAGCCTCAGGTAAGAACCTAGCTAGCCCAAAATCACCCACACGAGCAATCATGTCATCATCAAGAAGAATATTGCTTGGCTTTAAATCTCGATGAATGATTGGCGTTTGGCAATGATTATGCAAATAATCCAGTGCAGAAGCCACATCAATAGCTATGTTTAGCATTTGAGTAAACTTCAAGTTCCTTCCAAGCTGCTCATGACCATCTCTCTGCAACCACTTGTCTAGACTTTCATTGGGCATGTACTCATAAACTAGAGCTTTAAAATCAATGCCCTTAAAATCAATGCTTACACAGCAAGTTAAGATCTTAACAAGATTCCGATGCCTAATGTTTTTCAACCCTTCGCATTCAGCCATGAAGTTCCTCAGAGCTCCTTGTTGTTGAAGAATGAAGACTTTCACTGCTACCATAGTTCCTTCACGATCTAGAGCCCCTTTATATACAACACCAAAACTTCCGATGCCGACCAAATTGGTAGAAGAGAAGCCATCTGTTGCTTTAAAGAGTTCTGCATAAGACATGGTGACGAAAGGATCCTCTGCAGAAGGCACATCAACAGGTTTCCTTCTTGACTTTCTTACCCAATAAAGAGTGGCAAAGATACATGATACTGACATAAGGCATAGGACAACAACAACAACTGAGATTTTTACTTTAGATGCAAGAGACTTTCTCCGTTTCTTGGAACCTTGGCTAGAGCATTGAGGCAAATTTAATTCTGGAATACCCCCACAAAGCTTATTATTTTCGAGCACTAAAACTTGACTGGCATTTCCAAAGACCCCTTGTTTCGGTAATTCACCCTCAAAATTATTGAAGGAAAGATTTAGAGACTCTAGAGCAAGCTTCTCCAGATATTTTGGAATCTCCCCAGAAAGGTTGTTGCTTGAAAGATCCAGGGATTGAAGGCCTCTTAGAGTACTAAATGTTGGAGGAATTGATTCTTGAAAGAAGTTTCCATCCAACAAGAGATACTCCAGGCTGAGACAATTGCCTAGCGAGCTTGGAATTTCTCCTGACAATTTGTTATCTGAAACACTCAATGCCAAGAGAGTTTTCAAGTTACCAACTTCAACTGGCAAACTATCGGTAAAAGAGTTATTTCCAATGTAAAGTTCAATCAAAGGTGGAAAGATGAAGAGTTGTTTGGGTAAGCTACTGCTGAATTTATTACTGTCGAGATATGAATTGCAGGTTTATGCAATTACCAAGAGTTGAAGGTATGCTCCCTGATAGATTGTTTTCAGGTAAACTGAGTACCAACAATTGGGAGATGTTGCCCAAGGAAGACGGAATTTGCCCTGATAATTCATTTGCTTTAAAGGAAAGCATTCCTGCCTTGTTAAGCTTCCCAATACCAATGGGAATAGTACCTGTTAAAAAGTTATTCCAGTATTGTTAAGCCGACAAGATTCTGAATCCCAGATGGGATGCTTCCGAATATCTTGTTATCTCCCAAAGCTAGCCAAGGAGTCGGGCAACGCACCGCTGAGATGATTACGGCTTACCTGCAGCTGTCGTAAGCTACTGCAATTGGTCAAAGAATCGAGAAAAATCAAGTCATGAGATTTTCCAATTCCAAGTTTATTACCCCACAAACGTAACTTGGATAGACCCTTGAAGCTTCCAAAATTCGTAGGTACAGATCCGCTATAGCTATTCTTAGCAAGGTCAATATCTACGAATCCTGAAGCATTGGATAATGAAATTGGTATGGGTCCTGTGAATTGGTTTGTTCCGGTGGAAAGCCATTGGAGATTAGGAAGAGTGAGGCCTAAGTTAGGAGGAAGGTTTCCATGCAATCTGTCAATTCCCACATCCAAAACCTTAATGTAGGAGAGATTGTATAGCTGGGGTGGACTCCTACCTGACAGTTTAATAATAATAATAATAATAACCCACAAACACAGAACAAATACAAAAGTCCAGCCAACCCCCACAAAAATGATAAAAAGGACCAAAATTTACAGAAATATCCACATCATAAAAACAGAGGCTACAATTACAATAAAGACCACATCATAAAAATGAATTTTCAGCAAAACCCACATCACAAAAACAGATTTCCAGCAAACTCCAAATGAAAAAATAGCAAAAGAGAGAGAGGGGGGTGGGGAGGGGCTGAAATCCAAAACACCGCCAAGAGCAGATTCCATTGCAGAGCAGAGCATCCTCTCCAAAGCAACCAAATCCTCTCTTCAAACACTCTCCATCTCCATTCCAATCCTCCCTACCAGATATCTCCAAACCAAGCTCCCCAAAACCCTAAAGAAGCAAAAACCCCTAACAGGCTGAAAAGATCAAAATACCCTCGACGACTAACTAAGAGATGGAAACAAAAACTAGGTGTGTGGATTCCATGGAAGGAGTAAAAGGGAAGAATCAAATAATAATAAAATAGCAAAAGGCCCCTCCTTGTCTCTTGGATGAGGTGTAAAACGCTTTGAAAACTCAGGTTAGGGTTGTTTTGGTAACTCAAGGGTTTGGTTGGGTAAAAACTCGGGTTAAGGTTTTAGGTTCGGTGGCCTCGTATGGCAGTCCGCGAACTATATATATTTTAATTAATATTTTGTTAATTTATTTATGACTATACATGATCTGAACCGTTAAATATGTAGATCCTACCCTTGATAGTGTATTAAAAAAATATAAGAATCAAAATAAGATTATAGACTTTTGATCTTTTGTAAAATGAAGCATTTCTGTGATCAACGGTTTTTTATTCAAGTTCATTTTGAGTGGTTAGATCATCTTTGCATAAAAGAAGTCTGGCTGTCTATAGCCTATCCATTGTGGAGGTGTCTTAATGAGATTCATCTTGCAAAAACCAACGTTCCACAGATGAAGGACTACGTTTTCTTGTGCAGTAGAGGAGTACCGTATTGTGACCCTTTTAGGTTTTAAAAGAGTTATATTTGAGAAACTCGCAAGGTGTAATAGTTCATCCACAACTGGAGTGGATTAGGAATGCCCCGGCCTCACCCAAGACGGTACGGCCCTTACCATGGGGCTTACTTTGACGTGTGTACTACAAATCCACGCCGTCCATCTGATTTTCTAGATTATTTTAGGATATTATCCCGAAAAACCCATATCAAAATCCCAGTTGGACCATACCATAGGAAACAGTGGTATTTAACCACTAAAATCTTTTCATGGGACACAAAAGTTTTGGATCAATCTTATATTTGTTTTTTACCTTCATCCAGATTTTTTGGACCTAACCAACAGGTTGGATAGAAAATAAACATTAAAAAATATTAATGTGGGCCTTGGAAATTTTTGAATGGTGGATCGTTCAATCACCACTATTTCTTATAGTATGGCCCACCTGAGACTATGATTTACTGGTCTAGCCTTAAAATGATCTGGAAAAACGGATGTACAGTGTGGATTTAGAATACATACATCAAGGTGGGCCCCATGGGAAGGGCTGCACCATCTTGGGTGACACGTGTCGTAAACTGAATCGAAAGTTGATAGGACAGTCCATCGCCCAAGAAGAGATATTGATTGGACGATCCCAACATCTGATTACTGACGTCCACCTGAAAACTGCAACCTCAACATTTTTCCCTGACCGTTCATTTGATGTCAACTGATCGGATATTTAGGCTATCCATTCAGTATGGTGTTTTGTTTTTGATACATCTTTGGTAGGCCCCACGGATTTGACAGCTTGATTTGAGTTTTAAATGACCCATGAATATGGATTTATGAGTGCATGGGCATAAATTTCATAGTCCATCAGAGTATGAAGTTCTCCTCTTTAGGTCCGGAAAAATTTCCAACTGTACGACCCACCAGCCTTTTGAAGCCCACTGTTTTTTAAGCTTCCAACAATAAGACTCTTCTGTACGGACGCCTCTGTACATGACGAAAATGCCCTTACTCTAAAAATATGACTGCATGTATTCCCTTACACGCAAATACACGTCCGAACTCTCCCTGCCATCCCGAATCCCTATTTTCACCGATTTTCTTCGTGAAATCTCCGCAAAATCTCCGTAGAATTCCCATCCGACCATCACATTACATCTTCTATCATCCATTACTCAAGGTGAACGGTTTTCTTTTTCTAAGAGGACGTGGATGCATTGGTAAATTTGAGATCTCGAAGACTTGTCTCCAAAGAACGTGTTTCATGCCAAGGTACTCTTATTATTATTCTCGAACAGGATTTTACTGATACGGCAGTGGGGCACGAGGTTAGGACGTTTAAATTCTTAACAAATTATCTAGAAATTTATGGTCATTTTTCATCCAATCTATTCATCGACTGCGATCAGACAACTATCTACGAATAATAACTGTAGCCATAGATAGAACAATCTGTAGCAATAAGGTGTATCCGGGGTGGGCGCGCCGAACTAGCGGCTCCCCCGCACTACTCTCTGGACTGTCCGACGTGGCCACACCGATCTGGCGCGATCCCGCCCATAGTGTGGTTCCTATGGCTACGGATAATAACCGTACCTATAATACGTAGCAATAGGTTTTTTTTTGTATTTTTTTTTTTTTTTTTTGTACATGAAGAACTTCATTCTACCTATAATTTTCTCTAACACATTTATATAAATATGTATATATAAGCATATAAAATTTTTTTCTCTTTTTTTCCATTTCTTTCTTTATTCATTTAACAAGAATATCTTCTAAACTAAACTTAGTAACTTGATGCACCCTATATGATTTTGGGATAGGAGAAGCTACTTTAACCAACCAATCTAGCTATTTTCCAAGATTTCATCAGCTCGATGATTGAAAATCCATTTCATTCACTTAGCAGTCATTTCGTTCATTTCATTTGCATGCATTTCATGGTCATTTTGCATCAATTCATGATTACTTCTATGCATTTCACGGTCATCCGAAACATTTTCGTGTTAATTCACGGTCATTTCGAGGAATTTCGCGGTCAATTCCCTTCACTTCACGGTCATTTGCATGCATTTCGCGGTCAATTCGCTTCAAACCATGATCATTTCCATGCATTTCACGGTCGTCCGAAACAATTTCGTGTTGATTCACTGTCATTTCGAGGCAGTCAAACTCCTTCACTTCACGGTCATTTGCATGCATTTCGCGGTCAATTCGCTTCAAATCATGATCATTCCCATGCATTTCACGGTCGTCCGAAACAATTTCGTGTTGATTCATGGTCATTTTGAGGCATTTCATAGTCAAACTCCTTCACTTCACGGTCATTTGCATGCATTTCACGGTCAATTCGCTTCAAACCATGATCATTCCCATGCATTTCACGGTCGTCCGAAACAATTTCGTGTTGATTCACGGTCATTTCGAGGCATTTCACAGTCAAACTCCTTCACTTCATGGTCATTTGCATACATTTCGTGGTCAAATCGCTTCAAACCATAATCATTCTCATGCATTTCACGGTCGTTCGAAACAATTTCGTGTTGATTCACGGTCATTTCGAGGCATTTTACAGTCAAACTCCTTCACTTCACGATCATTTTCATGCATTTCGCGGTCAATTCGCTTCAAACCATGATCATTCCCATGCATTTCACGGTCGTCCGAAACAATTCCGTGTTGATTCACGATCATTTCGAGGCATTTCACAGTCAAAATCCTTCACTTCACGGTCATTTGCATGCACTGCGCGGTCAATTCGCTTCAAACCATGATCATTCCCATGCATTTCACGGTCGTCCGAAACAATTCCGTGTTGATTCACGGTCATTTCGAGGCATTTCACAGTCAAACTCCTTCACTTCACAGTCATTTGCATGCATTTCGCAGTCAATTCGCTTCAAACCATGATCATTCCCATGCATTTCACGGTCGTCCAAAACAATTCCGTGTTGATTCACGGCCATTTCGAAGCATTTCACAGTCAAACTCCTTCACTTCACGGTCATTTGCATGCACTTCGTGGTCAATTCGCTTCAAACCATGATCATTCTCATGCATTTCACAGTCGTTCGAAACAATTCTTTGTTGATTCATGATCATTTCGAGCCATTTCATAGTCAAACTCCTTCACTTCATGGTCATTTTCATGCATTTCGCGGTCAATTCGCTTCAAACCATGATCATTCCCATGCATTTCACGGTCGTCCGAAACAATTCCGTGTTGATTCACGGCCATTTCGAAGCATTTCACAGTCAAAATCCTTCACTTCACGGTCATTTGCATGCATTTCGCGGTTAATTCGCTTCAAACCATGATCTTTCACATGTATTTCACGGTCGTCCGAAACAATTCCGTGTTGATTCACTGTCATTTTGAGGCATTTCACAGTCAAACTCCTTCACTTCACGGTCATTTGCATGCACTTCGCGATCAATTCGCTTCAAACCATGATCATTACCATGCATTTCACGGTTGTCCGAAACAATTCCGTGTTGATTCACGGTCATTTCGAGGCATTTCACAGTCAAACTCCTTCACTTCACGATCATTTGCATGCATTTCGCCATCGTCCAAAAAGGAAGATTCGAAGTTATTATATCTAAAGTTTATTATATCAAGTGCATTGCATAGAGAACTACCAATACCATTTATTTTATTTTATGACGAAATGACCAAATATATCACATGTAGCGGACAACACTAATGGTCCTTGATATCATGTCATAACCATGGACTTTATTTTCCTTTTCCATGTACAATTTCCCAGAGGCATATTCACGTGAACAGACATTGCTTGTTCAGAAGATTGTTTGTGAGCATAATGGATCTGACTTTGTTTTTGTGGAAGATGCTGAGGCTAAAAAGGAACTGTGGAAGGTAAAATGGTTTAAACCTGTTGTTAGACTTATTTTTTTTGGAAGGATTTACTTTAGATTTTTATTTTAATTAAAGGAAAATTTGAAAGCATAAGTTCCCTTTTTGTTCCATTCTCATGTTATAGTTTAGTTTAGCTTCCAAGAATTTAACTACACAGTTGTAATAAAGCTTTTGTCTACAATATATTCTCTTATGGAGTGGAAGTGTAGCTCATTCCTTCTTCTTTTAATACTAAGCAGAAAAGAAAACAAACAAAATGCTAAATTTATTGCAAAAGAAGGAGTTTCTGTACCAATATAAAACTGCTCCAAGTATCCTCCTTTACAATAGATTCTACTGCTTCTTTACGACCATGGTTTAATGAAGTATATTATCATTTCCTCTTCAACTATGGTGAATATTGCAAATGGTAATTATTTTAGATAGCCTTTGTTGGAACTGACAGACCGTGGCATAGTTACCGTTTTGCAGTTTGGTTCCAACTTGGCTTGCAATTCATGATTCATAGTGTTCCTAGTGAATCCAATTCACCAGGTTTGGTTATCAGCTGCTATGAATTTTGTCACAGTTTTGCAAGTTTGTGATCTTGATTTGGTCACTTTGCGAATCTGGGTTGTGTTAAGAAAACAGCTTAATCTTATTAGATTTCATCCATCCAATTCTTCTGAAGCCCGATTCATCATCCGTCTCATGAGTTCTGCAACCTCTGAATTGTGAACTTTTGTCAAATTCAAGCGTTGGAGCTCCCAATTAACAATTTTGAATCTAGTAGTTGGAACTTGCCTATTCAATTTATTCTGATGAAAATGCCAAACTAAGAAATCAATTTTGTTTCACTTAATTCTGAGTACTTAAATGCGATTTATGAAAATGGACAACTATGGACTGTCCATGTTTTGAGTTTCCCTTTTAGGAAATTCGATTGTTGCCATAGGTTTTATAAATTATAACTGCTCTGGTGATGCTAAACAACAAGCCTTTTTATGTTCCAAGGGATATATTTTCTCATGTTGTTTCCCTCGTGTAATGGGTCAAATAATGAGTTCTAAATTTTTAGTACTTTAATAATAGGCACAACGAAGTTTATGTGCTTCATAACTGGTTGCTTTCAGACCGAAGTAAACTGAAATGGGTATGGTTTGATTTTGTTAGCAACCAAACTTGGTTGGCAACTGGATTTAGCTTATGTCATCTAAGGTTCACATCCTGGCTTCTCGGAACCTGCATTTTACTGCCCAATGGAGCACATATCAAACTGGACTTGGAAAGAGTATTTGGTGGTCTGATGCATGTAATCATTTGTTGAAGCACAATGTCCCCATTTAAAATATGGTTAGATATATTTAAAAATAAAGTGTTAATAGCATATGTCCTTCTGAGAGCCATCTGCTTCAAATTAAAGCTTCTTGATGTTACTCTCATTAAGTATGAATGATTTTACCATCTTTAGCACTGTGGTATTCAAGTTACTTTTTTCATGCTGGTGGAATGCAAATGGCAGTTGATACTTATATCTAACTATTATAGGCTTATGTAAATTGTCCTATCCACCTTTAGCATCATGGTATTTAGCTGCTCAATATATGCTTCAGGTGCCATTCAAGTAGCAATGGAAGATCATCTCCTTGTTCACTGTGCATTTGCATGTTGGTCTGGGACTTGTTGTCAATTATTTGGCACTGCATCATTTTTGCATGCAAGGATTGGAGACATTTGAATTTTGATTGATCTGCCCCTTATAATTTCTTGATATGGAGGTAATTTCTTGCAATTCGTTGGGGTCTTTGGAGAGATTGGAATAACAAATCTTAAGAAGTGTAGAGAAGAACTTCTGGGTGGTTGATCAATTTGATTAAAATACTGATTATTTCTTGGAACCTTGCAAATTGAGGTGAGGTGGTGTGGTTAAGAAGATGGTTGAATATGATTATAACTTGCAAATTGCACTGTACAGTATTTGCAGCATGAAGTAAATAAATTAACAAGAGTAGAGAACCAAATGAATTAACCAATTCCACAACCAATTGGGATCATTTTACAAGTGATGAAACACAGAATGCAAATCTTAACATGTATGCAGCCCTACCTTGACTAACTATTGTACAGCATGCATCCTCTGTTTCATAACCCTGACTCATTCATTGAGAAATATTAGTTTGCAATGGAGATACATCATTAGATCCTCTTAATTGTGTTTGAACTGATTTTGGATGCTTTAACTCTCAAGTCAGGGTTTCAAAAACTTTTCTTTTCCCAAGATTCAATTTGTTGCGGAAAATGTTGCTCATTTCTTGGATACCAATAAATTCCTGTGTTGCTTGGACATCTAAATAAATCTTGCAGACTGACTTTAGTAGTCAACACTAAGATTACAAAGAGAACTTATTTTCCTATTATTTATTTGTGTCGGTACTTCAAAAAGATGTGCATCATAATTTTATACTGTGACCTTTAGTATAGAAGTCATACTTTGATCATATCTTCTTTCTATTTCTGGGTACCATGGGCTGTAATAGAAAGTCAACACTAAGTCATACTCTGATCACTTTAATATGATGGGACTAACTGTGGTTGGACCATGTTCCAACAATCCCCCAGATTGAAAGATCCTAACTAGAGAATATTTGGTCTGTTGCTGGTTGAATCGGAACCATTGTTGTTTTTCTTAATGTTTATTTATTTATTTATTTGTTGGTAACCATGGTTTGAAAAGCCAAGTCCTCAATGTTGAACAGTGGGGATGTCTTTCGTTTGGGACTCTAACCCTACTGTTTCGTTATTGGAAACATTCTGAGAGATTTAGGTTTTCCATCTGGAGAATGTTGGTGTGGGTGATTACAGTGGTCGTGTCAGACCAGTGTTTCATTTTTTTCCTTAACCCTTTATTTATAGGTATGGTTAGGATCTTCCGGCCTCAGAGAATTTTGGGATATCCCCTATTCATGATGGAGCTTTTCCTACCAATAGTTTGGATCATGTACAGATTGGGATCATCAGGAGAATTGCATCCTAATGCAGTGGGAATCTGTAATTCATCTTGAGAGGAAATGCTTGTTTTGTTATCATTATTATATTTTAGATTTTGTGGGGTGGTATTAATCTACATTGAGAGCTTTATGATAGTAAATTTGGTATGTGGGCATGTCATTCCCTGTTTTTCATTTTTTCAATCTAATTTAGAGTTCCTTCTGCATACAGATTAGGAAGGAGGCACTTTGGGCTTGTTTCGCTATGAAACCTAATTCTGAAGCGATGATTTCAGTCAGTTTCCTAGTGGATCACCTTTTCTATTGAATTTATTGTTCTCTGGTTGAAATTTTATTTTTGGCTGCAACGATGTCTTCTAAAATGACAAAAATCTTCTATCAAATATGCTTATTTAGAAAGATAAAAGTTGGGTATACCATTCATATGAATGAGTTCTACGAACACAAAGCAATTTGCATGAAATCTATTGATACTTTCATCAAGAACCATAGGTTTAATCAAGAAATCTAATTTGACCAATTAAGAAACTATCATTTATCTAAGCTTCATTGTTGTTTCCCCATATATTGTGGCAAGTGGAATGCTACAATTAACTTTTCATTCGTCTTTTTTGACGATGGCGAAGATTCGAAGTCATTTAAGTTAAGGTTTTAGTTTAGGTTTAGGTTATAGGTTTTGAGATTTGATAATAGGTTCGGGTTTAGGTTATAGGTTTTGGTTTCGGTTTAGGTTATAGGTTTTGAGATTTGATAATGGGTTCGGGTTTAGGTTATAGGTTTTGGTTTTATTTTAGGTTATAGATTTTGGGATTTGATAATGGGTTCGGGTTTAGGTTATAGGTTTAGGTTTAGGTTATAGGTTTTTGGATTTGAGAATGGGTTCAGGTTTAGGCTATAGGTTTTGGTTTTAGTTTAGGTTATAGGTTTTGGTTTAGGTTATAGGTTTTGGGATTTGAGAATAGGTTCGGGTTTAGGTAATAGGTTTTGGTTTTAAGAATGGGTTCGGGTTTAGGCTATAGGTTTTGGTTTTAGTTTAGGTTATAGGTTATAGGTTTAGGTTAAGGTTTTGGTTTAGGTTTAGGTTATAGGTTTCGAGATTTGATAAAGGGTTCGGGTTTTGGTTATAGGTTTTCGTTTTGGTTTAGGTTTAGGTTACAGTTTAAGTTTCGGTTATAGGTGTTGGTTTAGGTTATAGGCTATAGGTTTAGGTTAAGGTTTTGGTTTAGGTTTAGGTTATAGGTTTTGAAATTGGAGAATGGGTTCAGGTTTAGGTTATAGGTTTTGGTTTTAGTTTAGGTTATAGGTTTTGGTTTAGGTTATAGGTTTTGAGATTTGATAATGGGTTCGGGTTTAGGTTATAGGTTTAGTTGCGGTTTAGGTTATAGGTTTTGGTTTAGGTTATAGGTTTTAGGATTTGAGAATGGGTTCAGGTTTAGGTTATAGGTTTTGGTTTAGGTTATAGGTTATAGGTTTAAGTTAAGGTTTTGGTTTAGGTTTAGGTTATAGGTTTTGAGATTTGATAATGGGTTCAGTTTAGGTTATAGGTTTTGGTTTCGGTTTAGGTTATAGGTTTTGGGATTTGATAATGGGTTCGGGTTTAGGTTATAGGTTTTGGTTTCGATTTAGGTTATAGGTTTTGGTTTAGGTTATAGGTTTTGGTATTTGAGAATAGGTTCGGGTTTAGTTTATAGGTTTTGGTTTTGAGAATGGGTTCGAGTTTAGGCTATAGGTTTTGGTTTTAGTATAGGTTATAGGTTATAGGTTTAGGTTAAGGTTTTGGTTTAGGTTTAGGTTATAGGTTTTGAGATTTGATAATGGGTTCGGGTTTAGGTTATAGGTTTTCTCTTGATCATGAATTGAAGCAAATCGACCGTCAAATGCATGCAAATGGCCGCGAAGTGAAGGGAATTGACCGTGAAGTGAAGGAGTTTGACTGTGAAATGCCTCGAAATGACCGTGAATCAACACGGAATTGTTTCGGACGACCTTGAAATGCATGGGAATGATCATGGTTTGAAGCGAATTGACCGCGAAGTGCATGCAAATGACCGTGAAGTGAAGGAGTTTGACTGTGAAATGCCTTGAAATGACCGTGAATCAACACGAAATTGTTTCAGACGACCATGAAATGCATGGGAATGATCATGGTTTGAAGCGAATTGACCACGAAATGCATGCAAATGACCATGAAGTGAAGGAGTTTGACTGTGAAATGCCTCAAAATGACCGTGAATCAACACGAAATTGTTTCAGATGACGGTAAAATGCATGGGAATGATCATGGTTTGAAGCGAATTGACCGCGAAATGCATGCAAATGACCTTGAAGTGAAGGAGTTTGACTGTGAAATGCCACAAAATGATCGTTAATCAACACAAAATTGTTTCGAACAACCGTGAAATGCATGGGAATGATCATGGTTTGAAGCGAATTGACCGCAAAGTGCATGCAAATGACCGTGAAGTGAAGGGAATTGACCGCGAAATGCCTCGAAATGACTGTGAATCAACACGAAATTGTTTCAGATGACCGTGAAATATATAGAAGTGATCATGAATTGATGCAAAATGACTGTGAAATGCATGCAAATGAAATGAACGAAATTGACTGCTAAGTGAATGAAATGGATTTTCGATCATCGAGCTGATGAAATCTTGGAAAATAACCAGATTGGTTGGTTAAAGTAGCTTCTCTTACCCCAAAATCATATTGGGTGCATTAAGTAACTAATTTTCGTTTAGAAGATATTCTTGTTAAATGAATAAAGAAAGAAATGGAAAAAAAGAAAAAAACATTTTATATGCATATATATATATATATATATTTATATAAACCCGAGAGAAAAAAGAGAAATTTCCATCTGTACAACCAGTATATGGTCCATTCCCGTGACGAAGCCCACCCCATTTTATTTTCCAAGAATACTCCCCAGGTGTACGGACGCCTTCCCAAAGGTCGAAAATGCCCCTACTTTTTCCTTCAAGCGGATTGGTTGTTGTTCGAAGACAAGTGCTGACGCTCCTTGAACTCCGAGTTATACGAACGGTTCAAAAGAGATCAACATTACATGGGCTCCACAGTTATGTATTTATTATATGCACAACGTTCATCCATATTTCGAGATCATTTTGGAGCATTATCACAAAAAATAAATAAAAATCATATCCAAAGATCAACTGGACCACACCACAAAGAGTAACAGAAAATTGATTTTCACTGTTGAAACTTTTGTAGGGCCCACCATAACATTTATTTTCCGTCCAATCTATTCATGAGGTCATAAAGACCTGGATGAATAGGAAAAATAAATTGACTAATGATCCAAAACTTTCGTGACCCTTGAAAGGATTTCAAAGGTAGACGTTCAAAGAAGAATGACAAAGTCATTTGCTACGGTCAGACATGTAGCTACGTGTTAAGGGTCAAATATTACATATTAGACCCCAATTATTTCCTGGATTTACGAGCATGATACTGTTTAATGGCCCGTTTTATCGTGTTTGTGTTGCAAGGTGGATTGACGAGCATAGACTGAAAAAGGGTACTTAAAGCATGGATTTAATGCTTTGATGGCATCAAAGGCAAGGAACAGACGCCAGGAGACCAACATCGATGAAATTTCATGCCAAAGATCTGAGAAAAGCGAAAAACTGAAGTTCAAGTGGCTTGAAAATCATGCAGAATGCAAGATCATGAGGTTCCCACCATCCGTACGGCTTAAAACTATATACATGACCTGAAGACCATAAATTAACTATACATATCAAATTTCAACCATTGGATCACTGTGGAAGTGGCTCAACGGATAAATCAGCTCATAGATCTGTGAATTGGGGCTCACTTGATCTTTGGATATGCTTCGAACTTGGGTTCGACCCCTTACATTAGCTGAGGAAACAGATGAACGGAGCAGATTGCTTAGAACCATCGCATGTGGACCCATCTGAGATGGGTGTGCATAACCTACCTGTGCACTCGCGGTGCACCAATCCATCAGAGATGGTCAAATAAGCCTTTGACCAATGAAAAATGGAAATTTCCATTTTTGTTTCTTCTTTCGCCAGCGTTCTTACGAACGGATGCAATTGGGCTACCATCACCTAATGTTTTGATGATCTACACCGTTCAACGAGTTCGGGTGGTCAAATCGACCACACAAGGATCTGCGGTTCGATTTTGAGCAAACAATGCATGTACAGGAGATTCAAACGCTGGTCGGACGGCGAAATGGACAGAACGGTGGACCACACCTAATCCAATCCAAACCATCCATTTTCGAATGATTTTTCAAGGGGATTCCAATGTACAGAATGGATTCCCTGTACAACATCCATATGTGGCCCACTGATCATCACAGAGAAGCTGGGGAGGCTCTGTTTCACGTGAAGCTGCGAACAGAGATTGCACGTGATCCTTGTGGCCCACCACCGTGCTGCAATGATCTGATCCAAACCGTCCATCAGAATTCTATGGCCCACATCATCAAGACCTAGGTGACGGAATTGTAAAAGACAAGCAAGGATTGGTTTCCAACCGTTCAAACGTAAGATGGACGACTGAGTGAAAAACCATGTGGGCCACTCCGAATTTAATCCAAATCTAGTCGTTTCCAACTTATTTTTTGAGAAGAAGCTGGTGAACAGACTAGATTTCATGGCTGACATCAAGAATGGGTCCCACCATCGTCACAGCGGACGATTGCGTAGACTTTGCGTCCGAGAAAATGGCTGTTATGGGCCGTTATGTGATCATGGCTGGCATCGGATTGGATAATCCAGACCGTCTATCTTGTAGTGGGGTCAAAAACGTCTGTAGGGACGTCTTTCGTTGCATCGTTTGTGGAAACCAAGAATGCCAACAAAGGGGAGAAATTCTGTAGTTTTCTCTTGCTGCGTAAAAGAAAACTTCCGATTGAAGTTTTTGCATGGATTCTCCAAACTGACTATGCACGTGACTACATCATCTATAAAAAGGGAGAGCGAGAGCTGGGCCAGGGCATCTTTGGTTTGGAACGTGAAGAGAAGAGAAGGAGACAAGGAGAGAGAGAAGAGTTTGGATTTATTATTATTTTTTTCTGTTTTCTTTCTATGACTTACATGGAGATCAGTCCATCCATGTCAGGCTAAACCTCTTAGCTAAGGCTAAGAGGTGAAGCTTGTAGCGTGATAGGAGTGATTTGCTTATGCCTTTTGTTTGGATTGAATTGACGTTAATTTTGGTTTTATTAATATTGAAAATATTTTTAGTCTTTAATGGTCTGTTGTGACTGAAATTACAGTGGGTCTGCGATGGCTTTGAATATTTTTTTTCTCTTTTATGTTTATGACGTCAGGAAATCCTGTTGTTCACCATAGTCTCCTGGGCATGGTCGGATGTCGGTACCCTTCCTAACCTTCATACATGTGATTGGTTGGTAATTAGTTTAATTCTGTTGTTTGCCATAGTCTCTTGGGTATGGTTTGGTGATGGAATCCATTCTAATTCATATACCTTTCATCTCTTGAAAACTAGACCAATGACAGTTCAATTTAAATTTCATGATTCTTGAAGCAAGCTTAAGATCTCCCTGATCCCTACAAGTGGATCCTCTGAATCCCTAGTTTCCAATCTCTGAATTTTCTTAAGTTTTAGAATAATTATTCCATCATTATTCCTCAAATTACAATTAGTTTAGATTTCACCTTATTCTAGTTCTAATTCTACTTAACTTTAGATAACGTACGAGTTTCAGTCCCTTGGGATTCGACCTCGGTCTTACCGAGTTATTACTACATCACAACCCTGCACTTGGGGAGTGAACACTACGGGTAATAACCGTAGCAATAGGTGCATCCGGGGTGGGCGCGCCGAACTAGCGGCCCCCCCGTGCCACTCTCTGGACTGTCCGGCGCTGCCACGCCGATCTGGTGTGCCCCTGCCCATAGTGTGGTTCCTATGGCTATGGATAATAACTGAAGCTATAATCCGTAGCAATAGGTTTTTTTTTGTTTTTTTTTTTTTTTAGTTTTCTTTTCAGTTTTTTTTTTTTTTTTTTTTTTTTTTTTTTTTTTTTTTTTTTTTTTTTTTTGTACATGGAGAACTTCATTCTACCTATAATTTTCTCTAACACATTTATATAAATATGTATATATAAGCATATAAAAATTTTTTCTCTTTTTTTCCATTTCTTTCTTTATTCATTTAACAAGAATATCTTCTAAACTAAAATTAGTTACTTGATGTACCCTATATGATTTTGGGGTAGGAGAAGCTACTTGAACCAACCAATCTAGTTTTTTTCCAAGATTTCATCAGCTCGATGATCGAAAATCCATGTCATTCACTTAGAGGTCAATTTCGTTCATTTCATTAGCATGCATTTCACGGTCATTTTGTTTCAATTCATGATCACTTCCATGCATTTCACAGTCATCCGAAACATTTTCGTGTTGATTCACGGTCATTTCGAGGCATTTCGCGGTCAATTCCCTTCACTTCACGGTCATTTGCATGCATTTTGCGGTCAATTCGCTTCAAAACATGATCATTCCCATGCATTTCACCGTCGTTTGAAATAATTTTGTGTTAATTCATGGTCATTTCGAGGCATTTCACAGTAAAAATCCTTCACTTCACGGCCATTTGCATGCAATCGCGGTCAATTCCCTTCAAACCATGATCATTCCCATGCATTTCACGGTCGTCCGAAACATTTTTGTGTTGATTCACGGTCATTTCAAGGCATTTCACAGTCAAACACCTTCACTTCACGATCATTTGCATGCATTTTGTGGTCAATTCGGTTCAAACCATGATCATTCCCATGCATTTCACGGTCGTCCGAAACAATTCCGTGTTGATTCACGGTCATTTCGAGGCATTTCACAATCAAACTCCTTCACTTCATGGCCATTTGTATGCATTTCGCAGTCAATTCGCTTCAAACCATGATCATTCCCATACATTTCACGATCGTCCGAAACATTTCCGTGTTGATTCACGGTCATTTCGAGGCATTTCACAGTCAAACACCTTCACTTCCCGGTCATTTGCATGCATTTTGCGGTCAATTCGGTTCAAACCATGATCATTCCCATGCATTTCACCGTTGTTCGAAACAATTCCTTGTTGATTCACGGTCATTTCGAGGCATTTCACAGTCAAACTCCTTCACTTCACGGCCATTTGCATGCATTTCGCGATCAATTTGCTTCAAACCATGATCATTCCCATGCATTTCATGGTCGTCTGAAACATTTTCGTGTTGATTCACGGTCATTTTGAGGCATTTCATAGTCAAACTCCTTCACTTCACGGTCATTTGCATGCATTTCGTGGTCAATTCGCTTCAATTCATGATCATTTTGATGCATTTCACGGTCATCCGAATCAATTCCGTGTTGATTCACAGTCAAACTCCATCACTTCGCGGTCATTTGTATAAATTTCACGGTCATTTCCCTTCAATTCATGATCACTTCCATGCAAGTTGAAGTATTGCATTATGTGTGTTGGATTAATTATGTCCTCATCATAACCCCACCAATAGTGCAGCTTCTTACAGGTTCTTCACTTTTCTATCTAATTTTTATTTGCATTTGTATGAATATTTTCCATCAACAAATCAATCTACTTTTTGCACAAAAATCATTCTGTTGTTATTTGTGATTTGTTTATGCTATATAGATATGTTATGTGTAATATAGACATGAACTTAGATTTCTCTGCATGAAAGCAAGGAATCTCCTATTGGGAGAGATTTATATCTGTTTGGGTTTGGATTGCTTTTGAATTATTCTTCTAAATCAGGAAAAGATTTTTTTTTTCCCTTCTTTTGTGGGTGATCTATATTTGAACTTGAATATCTCTTCATGAAAGGAAAGAATTTCCTTTTGGGGATATTTCTATGTGTTGGGTTGTGAAACTGTAGAAAATTGCTATTGGGTGGCTGTAATTTAGAATAAGGAAGTCTCCTTTCAGGGATTTATATCTGAACTTGTTCTTGATTGCATGTGCTCGTGAGGAGGACTAGAAACACTGCTTCCTTTTAGTGTATTCAGGTCTGTTGGGTTGTGAAATTCGGCGGGCTGTTATACTTGATTCCTGTTTCTAAGTTGGGTTTTTCAGGTTCTTTATTTTTTACAAAATACACTAATTTTTGCTTCTTTATTCACACCTATATCTGTTATTTTTCAGTTTTCACAATGCAATAAGAAGTTTAAGTTGTCGAAGATCAAAAATCTTTATGTTCCGCGTGTAGTCATTGTTGATGAAGATCTACAAAAGGGCTTGAGTTCCTCTTCCATTCCCTCCATCTATCTTTTGCAACTGGCTTCACTCTAGTCCTAAAAAAAGCTGACTTGATTGCTTTCTAAGCTTTGATATTGTCTCATCCCTATGAACCTGTTTGGTAATAGTATACAAAATATCTTTTGGAGAGACATCTACTGAAAAAATGCAACAATTGCATCTTTGTACAGTTTGTTTGGCTTCTAGTAATAACACCTTAGCATTAAGATGAGTAGCAGGGTATTGTTGTAAGAGCAAGAACAACTTGTGTAAGATGAGTTCCTTGTAGGAGTGCATTTTCATCCAGGTGTAGTATTAAGAAAATATCTCGAAAGCTTTGATTATAATTAAGTTGATTGCAAGTGTTTAACAATAAGTTTCTTGGGGTATGTTGTTTGTAGTTATGAGGTTCTGGTTGACTAGACTAGAGAGGGTAAGAAAGCTAAATTGAAGGCCCTAGAATCTAGAGTTTTAAAAATGAGAACCAAGTGAAGAGTATTTGGTGCAAGTTTATTACGAATATTATAAAGACAAGACTTTGGTTAGAATTGGACATGAAATTCCTCATTTCGAGGAATCTTTTATTGGAAGGATGGACTGATCATGAGAGCGTCTCAAAGGGCATTAGAGCTGGGTGAATGAAAGAGCTCAATGAATAAGTAGGGATATGCTTTTGAGTGTATGCCAATGAAGTTCAAGCGAAATTTCATTAGACTACTATTCGACAAGCTATACTATGTGGGGTAGACATTGGTTCAAGGCAACATGAGTAGATGACCATTTCATAGTGAAATTTGTATTTCACATTCATCTAGGTCCTTGTGACCTTATGAATATATTGGATGGAAAATAAATACATTTTAATTGCCCTCTAAGGGCCTGTTTAGTATGTTATGGTTAGAAGCAAATATAACCTAAACCAAAACCAAAACCTTAACCTAAACCTATAACCTATAACCTAAACCAAAACCAAAACCTATAACATAAACCCGAACCCATTCTCAAATCCCAAAACCTATAACCTAAACTTAAACCTTAACCTAAACCAAAACCTTTAACCTAAACTAGAACCAAAACCTATAATCTAAAACCGAACCCATTCTCAAATCCCAAAACCTATAACCTAAACCAAAACTAAAACGTTAACCTAACCTATAACCTATAACCTAAACCAACACCTATAACCTAAATTTAAACCTTAACCTAAACCAAAACCTATAACCTAAACCCGAACCCATTCTCAAATCCCAAAACCTATAACCTAAACTAAAACCAAAACCTATAGCCTAAACCCGAACCCATTCTCAAATCCCAAAACCTATAACCTAAACTAAAACCAAAACCTATAGCCTAAAGCCGAACCCATTCTCAAATCCCAAAACTTATAACCTAAACTAACACCAAAGCCTATAGCCTAAACACGAACCCATTCTCAAAACCAAAACATATAACCTAAACCCGAACCTATTCTCAAATCCCAAAACCTATAACCTAAACCAAAACCTATAACCTAAACTAAAACCAAAACCTATAGCCTAAACCCGAATCCATTCTCAAATCCCAAAACCTATAACCTAAACCTAAACCAAAACCAAAACCTATAACTTAAACCCGAACCCATTCTCAAATCCCAAACCCTAAACCTAAACCTTAACCTAAACCTATAACCTATAACCTAAACCCGAACCCATTCTCAAATCCCAAAACCTATAACCTAAACTAAAACCAAAACCTATAGCCTAAACCCGAACCCATTCTCAAAACCAACACCTATAACCTAAACTCGAACCTATTCTCAAATCCCAAAACCTATAACCTAAACTTACACCTTAACCTAAACCAAAACCTTTAACCTAGACCAGAACCAAAACCTATAACCTAAACCCGAACCCATTCTCAAATCCCAAAACCTTTAACTTAAACCTATAACCTATAACCTAAACCAAAACCAAAACATATAACTTAAACCTGAACCCATTCTCAAATCCCAAAACCCTAAACCTAAACCTTAACCTAAACTTATAACCTATAACCTAAACCAAAACCTATAACTTAAACCCGAACCCATTATCAAATCCCAAAACCTATAACCTAAACCGTGAAGTGAAGGAGTTTGACTGTGAAATGCCTCAAAATGACCGTGAATCAACACGGAATTGTTTCGGACGACAGTGAAATGCATGAGAATGATCATGGTTTGACGCGAATTGACCACGAAATGCATGAAAATGACCGTGAAGTGAAGGAGTTTGATTGTGAAATGCCTCGAAATGACCGTGAATCAACATGGAATTGTTTCAAACAACCGTGAAATGCATGGGAATGATCATGGTTTGAAGCAAATTGATCGCGAAATGCATGCAAATGACCATGAAGTGAAGGAGTTTGACAGTGAAATTCCTCGAAATGACCGTGAATCAACACGGAATTGTTTCGGACGACAGTGAAATGCATGGGAATGATCATGGTTTGAAGCGAATTGACCGCGAAATGTATGCAAATGACCTTGAAGTGAAGGAGTTTGACTGTGAAATGCCTCGAAATGACCGTGGATCAACATGGAATTGTTTCGGACGACGGTGAAATGCATGGGAATGATCATGGTTTGAAGCGAATTGACCCCGAAATGCATGCAAATGACCGTGAAGTGAAGGAGTTTGACTGTGAAATGCCTCGAAATGACCATGAATCAACACAGAATTGTTTCGGACGACCATGAAATGCATGAGAATGATCATGGTTTGAAGCGAATTGACCGCGAAATGCATGCAAATGACCATGAAGTGAAGGAGTTTGACTGTGAAATGCCTCGAAATGATCGTGAATCAACACGGAATTGTTTCGGACGACCATGAAATGCATGAGAATGATCATGGTTTGAAGCGAATTGATCGCGAAATGCATGCAAATGACCGTGAAGTGAAGGAGTTTGACTGTGAAATGCCTCGAAATGACCGTGAATCAACATGGAATTGTTTCAGACGACCGTGAAATGCATGGGAATGATCATGGTTTGAAGCGAATTGACCGCGAATGCATGCAAATGACTATGAAGTGAAGGAGTTTGACTATGAAATGCCTCGAAATGACCGTGAATCAACACGGAATTATTTCGGACGACTGTGAAATGCATGGGAATGATCATGGTTTGAAGCGAATTGACCGCGAAATGCATGCAAATGACCGTGAAGTGAAGGAGTTTGACTATAAAATGCCTCGAAATGACCGTGAATCAACACGGAATTGTTTCAGATGACGGTGAAATGCATGAGAGTGATCATGGTTTGAAGCGAATTGACCGCGAATGCATGCAAATGACCCTGAAGTGAAGGAGTTTGACTGTAAAATGCCTCGAAATGACCGTGAATCAACACGGAATTGTTTCGGACGACCGTGAAATGCATGGGAATGATCATGGTTTGAAGCGAATTGACCGCGAAATGCATGAAAATGACCGTGAAGTGAAGGAGTTTGACTGTGAAATGCCTCGAAATGACCGTGAATCAACACGGAATTGTTTCGGACGACCGTGAAGTGCATGGGAATGATTATGGTTTGAAGCGAATTGACCGCGAAATGCTTGCAAATGACCGTGAAGTGAAGGGAATTGACCGCGAAATGCCTCGAAATGACCGTAAATCAACACAAAAATGTTTCAGATGACCGTGAAATGCATGGAAGCGATCATGAATTGAAGCGAAATGACTGTGAAATGCATGTAAATGAAATGAACAAAATTGACCGCTAAGTGAATGAAATGGATTTTTGATCATTGAGCTGATGAAATCTTGAAAAATAACCAGATTGGTTGGTTAAAGTAGCTTCTCCTACTCCAAAATCATATAGGGTACATCAAGTAATTAATTTTAGTTTAGAAGATATTCTTGTTAAATGAATAAAGAAAGAAATGGAAAAAAAGAAAAAAATAATTATATGCTTATATATACATATTTATATAAGTATGTGTTAGAGAAAATTATAGGTTGGAAAAAGCTCTCCATGTACCCAAAAAAAAAAAAAAAAAAAAAAAAAAAAAAAAAAAAAAAAAAAAAAGGAAACCAAAAATAAAAATAAAAAACCTATTGCTACGGATTTTAGCTATGGTTATTATCCGTAGCCATAAGGACTGCCCTATGGGCGTGGCCTCGCCAGATTGGCGTGGCCGCGCCGGATAGGCAAGCAAGTGGCGCGGGGGGGCACCAGTTCGGCGCGCTCACCCCGGGTGGAATCTTTTGCTACGGATTATGGTATCTATGGCTACGGTTATAATCCGTAGCCATACGTCTGACCGTAGCAAATGTCATTATCATTCTGCTTTGAACGTCTACCGTTGAAACCCTTTCAGGGGTCACGGAAGTTTTGGATCATCACGAAATTTGTTTTTCCTATTCATCCAGGTCTTTGTGACCTCATGAATAGATTGGATTGAAAATAAATGTTATGGTGGGCCCTACAAAAGTTTCAACAGTGAAAATCAATTTTCTACTGCTCTTTGTGGTGTGGTCCAGTTAATCTTTGGATATGATTTTTTTTTCTGGGATAATGCTCCGAAATGATCTCGAAATATGGATGAACGCTGTGGATAGAATAAATACATAACTGTAGGGCCCATGTAACGTTGATCTCTTTTGAACCGTTCGTATAACTCGGAGTTCGATGAGCGTCAGCGCTCATCTTCGAGCAGCGCCTGATCCGCTTGAAGGAAAAACAGAGGCATTTTCGACCTTTGGGAAGGCATCTGTACACCTGGGGAGTATTTGTGGAAAGTAAAATGGGGTGGGCTTCATCTCCGAAATGGGCCATATACTGGTTGTACAGTTGGAAATTTGTCTTAGGTCCGGGACGCGGATCCGGTGGTGTTGCCAAACCACCCCCGGCACTTGTGTGGTTATATGTTGGGTGCTGTGGGGCCTAACTTGATGTATGAATTTTATCCATGCGGTTCATCCAATTTTTCACATCATTTTATGGTATTTAGTCAAAAATTAAGTAATATGAAGGTCAAGTGGACCACACCACAGGAATCAGTGGTGATTGAAAACTTTCTGGGGGCGACAAATGTTCGGGAATAGGTTAATATTTACGTTTTCCCTTAATCCAGGTTTGACTGACCTTATCAACAGGTTGGATGATAAATAAAAATTACGGTGGGAAATAGAAAGGCTTCAACGGTGGGTAGCATTATCCCCACTCTTTCCTATTGTGTGGTCCACTTGAGCTTGCGATCTTCTTTATTTTTGATTTCCTCAACAAAATGAGTTGGAAAAACCGATGGACGGCGTGGATATAAAACAAATACATCACATTGCCCCACAGCACCCAACACATCACCCGACAACCATTGGGGTGTTTGCAACACCACCTAATCCGGACGTCAGAGGTACCACCTGATGGCAGCGGATTAGGTACGGCCAGGGCCGTAGGGCCTACCTTAATAAATATATAGTACATCCACACCGTCAATACGCTTTTTCCGATAAATTTAAGTCATGTAACGAGAATTGAAATAAATACAAATCTCAAAGGGGACCACACTACAGGAAACGGAAGTGATTCAACGTCCACCGTTAAAACTTTCTAGGGCCGATCTACCTGTTGATGAGGTCACAAAGCCCTTGATGAAGGGAAAAACACAAATATCAGCATGATCCAAAACTATCGTGGCCCACAAATAGTTTTTAATGGTCAATCACCACTGTTTCCTGTAACTTGGTCCACCTTAGACTTGGATCAGTTTCATTTTTAGTGGTCCATCTGATGGGGAGATGTCATTCTCGATCCAAGGATATTCATTGTGTCCACAAGTCTACTTGCTCCGTTCAAGTGGGTCCTTTCTTGTGGGTGATTAAGACGGTCCATTTTATGTCCTCAATTTGAGTAGACTATGCTTCAAATATCTCTTTAATTGGAAAATCTAACCCTTCTTCAGTTGGTGGCACCAAATAGGTGGTTAATATTAAAGTTTGGCCACGGTCCACATTCATTGCAAAAAGGAAAAAACATTGGACCACTGGGATCTTCCTATCTGGAAGATCTTAAAGGATGATTCATGGGATCCGCCATATCAACCGTCTGGATCACCACACCATGGGCCATTTTCAATACACTTACGTTTTATAACTGGATCCAGATTCAGTGACAGATATTCGGGATCAATAATCTACTAGGCCTACCCGTGATAGGAGGATGGCCCAAAAATTCTTATCAATAGCACTTACTTTTATATCTTACTTTTGACCATTTGGGGATAGTAGATGAGAAATGACATACATGTTGCACAAAAACAGATATGTCACGCAAAAAGAATCATGAGGTATTTGGAGCGCTTCCACGCTCGAGCAAAATAAGTTTAATGGACACAAAGTCATCGGGAGAATAGGAATGGTTAATAAGTAACGGAAACAAATGCAAAGTATGAGCATAACAAAAGAAGCTTATAAATATAAGTATAAATTAATAAAATAAATTGTCTCAAACTAACTAAATAAACTAATCAATTTACCTTTCCTTATCATAACTCTAACTTTATTTTAGGAGTAACAATCATCTTTAACAGTAATCTTTACTTGTAATCTGATTTTATGCTCCTATGTTGGATTATTTCCATTTCAGTATAAGCAGTTCTTCGTTCAAGAGGGCTCCTTGCGGTCCCGCTCCATGGACAATTGTGAGTATTCATTTTTTCATGTGATTGTTTTTTAATGCTTGGTATACTAAGTCCTTTCGTAAATAAGGCAGAGTGCAACCCGTCTTCGGAGGAAGAACCCCGCCCTTTGATGATCGCCTGATCGTCTCATAACAATATTGTGCGAGTAGTTGAATAGGCAATCGATTTTCTTAAGTTTTGGTCATATACAATCGCATTCGACATATCGGTTTATCTTGGAGCTTGGGGTCAAAGTTGTTTGTTTTAAATTGAGCCACAAAATCGGTTCTGGCACACCCACACATACTTCACGTAATTGGAAAAAAATATAAAATGAGAGCCAATAATTTTTGGCACACCCGGTGGGACTAAAAACTAGTTGGTTGTCTTAAATATTTATTTTGCACCTATTCAACATGAGCCGAATAGGTCATAACACTTCTAGTGCTAATGAACCTCTAACACAAGAAGTGGAAATACAGGTGCGGCCAGTACCTGAGATGTTGCCGAACCCGACACCCGACCCTTTAAATTATGAAATGATATCTTTATCTCAGACTGATCATCTTGAGATAATGTTGACAGGGCTACATGATATGCAATTAGGGATTCAACATATTGTAAAATAGTCATGAGCTCAAGCTAAGGAATCTTGAATTCAGGCTAAAATTTTCAACAGGTGGATGGTCAATCAGACCAATAGCTTAAATCGGAGATGACTATTTTTGCTAAAAGAGCACCAATTATGACTCAACAATTTGTACCTCAACCAACTGTTGATCTTAGTTCTGTCGAAAATTTGGCACAAGCAGTGCCAATATTGACAGCACCACTTGTACCTTTATTACAACAAAACACACATCCTGCTCTGGTATAAGAAGTATAGAATATTCCTTAACCCATTGAGATCGGACGACTTGAACAAGAGAATATGAATTTTATTCCTGATGTTATGAAACAGGAATTACCCATGGGGTAACCTTTTCCTAAAAATACACCTCACAATGAAGAACAATATCCTATAAGTCCTGAGCCACCTCTGATGGTCGAGCCTCATCATGTGGACCATGACCAAATTTTGCAAGTGGTTTAAGAGGTGACATGTTAAAATCTTGGTCGAACTACCACTCTTGTTTATCATAAACCATATCCCAAATGGATCGACTAACAATATCTATTGTTGATAAATTATCAACATGATTTTTCACTATTCAGATGTGACACTAGTCAATCAACTATAAAACACATAGGTCGATTTATCATGCAATGTGAAAAATTAGCCAATAATGATCATCAATAATTACAATTGTTTGGTCATTCCTTAACAGTAATAGCTTTCATTTGGTACTCTAAGTTGTTGCTAAATTTCATCAAGAATTGACAAGCAATGAAAGTGAAGTTTCACACCTAATTCTTTTACAGGGACAGAGAAATTTTTATGGCCGACCTTATACATTTTCGGCAGTTGACAGGAGAATCGCTCGAAAACTATATCGTTAGGTTTAAAATAGCCAAAAGTCGATGCAAAGTAGTCACGACCAATGCCGAATTTGTATAACTGGTCCAAGACTGTCTGGAATTTAAACATGGTAAAAACTTTATTGGAACGAAATTTGCTGATCTTTATGATTTAACTATAAAAGTATCTCAGTATGAAAGTTTTCTTCAAGAAAATGGAGACGAAGAACTCGTTGGCCGAGACATTATTATGACTCTAATTATGACGTAATGGTGGTTGAAGTAGTGGCGAAATAGCCATTTGTGTGTTTGGCATTAGTTAAAACAAAAGTGACCACGCTGACCGCATAAAAAACTATAAGGACATATACATTTGATATTATCCAGGCCGATAAAATCTTTGATATAATGTTGGCCATGTTATTTGTTAAAATTCTCATCATTCATAAGATATCGATGGTCGAAGAATTGAAAAAGACCAAATACTACAAATGGCATGGAATTCAGTCTATTCTACTAACAAATGTGTTATTTTTATGAACATTATCCAGAATAATATTGACTAAGAGGTGCTGAAATTTTTTGAAAAGGAAAAAGATGTGATGTTAATTGACACAGACTCGTTTCCATCAAACATAAATGTTAATATGGTCATGGTCAATCCTCAGAAGTTGGTTTACCTGGGATAAAAAATTGACCTTGGGTTGAGTAACTACCAAGATGTGGGATGACAACCTAAAAGAGGATCCAAGATGACATGGCGAACGGTAGTGAATGTGGAAACTTAACCAAAAGCAGTATCCCCTACTTATCATGAATCACACTTATTTGACCAATGCGCACGACCAATTCGGCCTATCCAAACTAATGACCAAACCAAACTATGGTTAAGAAAAAAATGAAAGATGTAGAATCTTGTCAGCATCCCATTAACCACCCTCAACTGATTCCAATATTAGGATGAACAATGGTTAAACCTCTCATTACCCATGAAGGAGTCTGGAGAAGGGACAGTCACCCTAAGTTTCCAACCATACCTGAAGGGATGACTCGCACCTAAAAATGGCATTGGCATAGGCAACATGCTACCAAGCGATGAGAAGTGGTTGATGTTTAGAACAAAAATCAAAAAATGGTAATGCGGGTGATGCGATTACGGCTGATGTTGAGGATTCCGCAACTAGAGGATAAACACATAATTATGAACATAATAGACTTGACTATGGAGCCTCATCTTCACAAGTTGGCCAAAAATAATCAACAGCCTGGCAAGAAAGGTACTGACTTTGAAGGATTAGCAGAGTAACTTAATGATGAATGCTTTTGAGGTGATAATCTATTGATCGAGGAACTCTTGGCAAAGGTAAATTCACTAGAAGAAACTTCACCTAATCTTGTGGGAAAAAGGAGAAACCTCGGTCAACAAAATAAAAGAATGACCGAATTTGGAAACACCTAGGGGCAATGTCCGAATTAAGTGATATAGTTTGGATCATTTTCACCAGTTGTTTTGGACTGCAATATGGTGTTTACTCTACCATTGAGCTAACAAGCTAAACCAACAAAACCAAGCAAGATAGAAGGAGATGTGGATAAACTTAGTCTTCCTATAATTATATAGCATGGTTCTTTTGACATTAAAGAAAAAATTAGGAATGTTGTCGACTATTATAGTTGAGACAAGCATACCATCTAAGAAAATGGTGATATAGACCACCAGTCAGTTGTGCAAATAAGTTTAAGTTAGACATTTTTTCACTTAGACTTCTTACATTGTAAGTTGTAAAACTTTATAGAATTGCATACTTTGGCAATTCATACATCTATGCCTAATAACACTATTTCTTGACTAAATCCCTACACTCTTCATGTCGAAGTCCAAATCCAAAGAAATTTTATTATGTTCATCTTTGTTTGAGACCATTCTTTCTAAAGCGTTAAGAAATTCGACCATATAAAACACTGTTGATGCAGTCCAGTCGGCAAACGCACAGAATGCTACTGGATTAAAGATGTAGGCAGCCGAATATAAAGGGGATGGCATTTGGCCGCTCCATTTAGCATCTATAATATTTAGGATGGACTGGTAATCACGTTCTTTATAGTTGAAGTATTCTATTATTTCATTTCTAGCGCTCTTCATCACATCGTAGATATAGCCTATGGGTAGCTTTTCATCAACATCCATTAATCGCAACACACTTACTATGAGTTCCGATTATTTTAAGGCTTTTACCACTTGAGCCTAAAATTGACTGAAAAAATAGTTTGTTGGACTAACTTTCCTTCAGCCTTCTTTGACCATAGTTTATTTTTTCAATCGGCCGGCACTACAAAATACTTAAGTTCATATTTTTTTGGATTTAATATTTGTAGTTTTAAAAAAAACTATTGCGAATTGGGTCATAGCTGGACGAAGAAAGTTGCACCCAAGGTGGCTTCTCATGTGATGGAGAAGAAGGGCATGCTTGTACAAAAAAATTGTGATTCTTCTAGCCCAAAAAATTACTTTAAGATATAACCTACCTATATCTTCTAACATAAAATCGACATAATGTGTTGTGCATGGTGTCCAAAATAAACATAGCCTCTTCTCTATAAGATGACGACCAATATCTGCATAATTAGTTACGTTGTCCATGATAGCTTTGACAACATATTCCTCTCCTACCTCTTCATCTACACTATCTACTGATTTAAATAAATATTCAGCTGTGTGAGAATGAACTAATGCATCCACAGACTTTAAAAATATTGTGCCAGTTAGACAATTTATAAGGAAGTTTATCAATGTCCAACCAGATATATCGGTCCATCCATTAGCCATTAATGAACAATCATATATTTTTTAACTTTCTTTGTATTTAGAGATCAAGTTTTTATTAAACGTCACCTCCTTTTTTAGGCAACTCTTACGCACTTCATGATAGAAATGATATTTCAAGCTAAGTCCAAATCGACCTGTAGCTTCAACCATTACTTTAAAACTCTTAATCTTCACAGTGTTAAAAGCTACCCGAGTATAATATAACCACTTTACAATATACTGAATCATGGTTTTTCTACCTTCTTATACTAGTTTTCTAAAGTGGTTTTGGTAGGTCATTTGCCTTACTCCATTAGTCAACTACATCTTTCAGATGTAGTCTACATCACCCATCCATTGGCCCATGCCCATGAGCTCTTTTTGGAGGCCGATCTAGAGTGCCCTATGGATGCAAGTAGTGTAGATTCATCAAAATCTACTACATCGATGTCCTTATAAGCTTCTCTCTTTATAAATTTTCTTATATAGTCGTTGTGTCATGTATTTTTCAAGTATGCTTATCCATGTACTTTATGATTTTTCTATGGATCTCTGGACTAACATTGGGATATGCTCTTGTATTTTCTCTCGATGCATGCACAAGGTGTTATTTATGCCAGCCAAAATCGCCAGAATTTATGAATCCGCATATATTTCACACTACTTGGAACTTTTCACTGACACTTTGATAATGCCCATACTTCCAACTTAGGTTGTTTGACTTTGGCTTCAAAGTAGAAGATTGGGAAGAAGACATGATAACACTATGTAGTAGGGTAGAGGAGTATTAATGTAGTATACTAGTGTATGACCAGTAAGTGTGTATTCGTCTTAGAGTCTAACTACTAAACTAAATAGTAAGTACTACTAAGTATTAGTATGGTAAGTACTAAGTAGTAACTAACTCCTAAATAGTAAATGTCAAATTGGATATTAGTTACTAAATAAAGTAAATACTTAAATATGAAAAGAGAGGGGGGGAGCATCACTAGTATGGTTGTGGAGTTACAATTGTAAGAGAGAGAGAGAGAGAGAGAGAGAGAGAGAGAGAGAGTCATGAAGTCTTGAACTTGAAAGTTGAAACTTGATTACTTGAAAGTTTTGAAATTGAAACAAATAAGAAACTATAAACGAACAAAGAAACTATAAACTAAAAAATAAATAAATAAATAAATAAATAAATAACTTAAAACTTGAAAAATGAAACTAAAAACTAAAAACTTGAAACTAGAACCTATAATTAGAAATTAGAAACTAGAAACCACAATTACAAATTTACAATTAAGAAATTACGATGAAACAAAATAAAAGATCTTGTTGGTTGACTTGAGTCTTAACTCTTGAGTGTGCTTGCCACTTGACTCTTGAGTTGTTGAGTCTATTGAGTCGAGTTTTGAGTCCTGACTTCTGATAAATGATAATTCTAATGAAAGAAATTAAGAATATATCACACAAGTTAGAATAGATATTAGAATTTAAAATTAGAATAAGAGAATAGATTAACAAGAAAGAAAGAGACAGAGTGAATAGCAGAGTGATTCTTCTTATTATCTTGCTTCTTGATCTTGAATCCTAGATTCTTGCCTTCAACTTCAAGTGAAAATAGTAAAGCTAAGAGAAATGAGGGAGATCCAATGACCAAAGTGAGCCGGAAGATGGCCCCGAGATGTTTCAATGGTGAGCTTTCAATCCCACTGTTCCCTTAAGTGTGCCCCACTTGAGCTTAATATCGGCCTCATTGTTGGGTTACCATAAAATGAGCTGGCAAAATAAATGGATCGGGTGGATTTCTCACAAACATTTTGTGTCCTATGAGTGTTTCAATAGTGGGTGTTTAATCTTCCTGTTTCATGTCATTTTTTGGCCCACTTGAACTTTGGATCTGGCTCACTTTTGTGCCATCGACAATGCATGGCAGCACCCATCAAATCAGTGGTCTAGAGATTTAAACAATTTTGGGCTATGGTGTGGCACCCATCGACAGCGCAACACCCATTAGATCTACTCTATTCATTCAATCCCCACTGATTCTTGTTGTGTGGCCCACTTCGAAAGTGCCCTGGTTTGTCAATTAGCATGAGGGTTGAGTCGGTGAGTCAAGTGAGCCCCATATGAAGATCACACAAGCTACTGCCTCACCGGATGTGTCTTTCAAGATCATCAAAGGTAAATTAAGCCTCACATCCCATGTTGCAAAACACCCAGGTAAATAAATCCTTAAAATTCTTAGAACAACAAAAGAGGTAAAAGTCTGAAAACTTGTTTTTAAATAGGAAAATTTTCTAAGTTTTCTGCTTAGTTTGATGATATTGATCTTACGTCAATAACATCGAACACTCATGTTCGATGACATCGAAATGAGACCTTTTATGTCCAGCAACCACATAATATTTGGACAAAATATTCGATGAATCAAACATCAGTAATCGATGACATTAAAGGCGAGTCAATGTCATCGAAAAACTTAGAGTATTGTCCACCAAAACTTCTTAGAAAATATTCTTACTTTGCTCGTGGAATCGAATGAGCTTCGATGTCATCGAAATTCAAATTTCGATGACATCGAGCAAGGTTCGATGAAATCGAATCTGGACAAGTCTATGTCTAGCAACCTTCAAAGGAAAATCAACTAAAAAGTTCGAGGAATCGAGACTAGCCTCAATGTCATCGATATTCAAACTTCGATAACATCGAGGGAGACTCGATGACATCGAAATTGGACAAGGCTGGTCCAGCAAACTAGAAAAGAAAATCAAATGAAAATATTCGAGGAATCAAGATAGCCTTGATGACATCAAAATTCAAACGTCGATGACATCGAAACTAGTTCGATGACATCAAAAATGGACAAAGAAGTGTCCAACGAACTTTCAAGGAATATCTTCTGAAATGATCAATGAATTGAATCAGGCTCGATGACATCGAAGACAGCCTTAAACTTGTCTAGCAAACTCTTGTGTAATATCACATAGGATGTCAAGGAATCGAATTATAATTCGATGTCATCGGAGTTCAAATCTCAATGACATCGAAGAAGGTTCGATGTCATCGATCTCATGTCAAAAAAGTTCCAGCAATGTTTTTCAATTAAGTTCGTATCATCAAACTAATATTCGATATCATCGAAAGTATACATTCCATGCATCAAATCAGGTCCAATGACGTCGAACTCAGTCAGACACTGACTATTTTATTACCGTTGGAGCCTTTTGCCTTTATAAGGAGAGCATGTTCTTGGTTGCTAGATTAAGAAGAAAAAAAAAGATCTTTGAGAGAGTAATTACATACCACCTACCCTAAGCCCTTTTTCTCATGGGAGTTCATCCTTCAATCTACCCTCATCATTGATATTCAATGGAGTGTATTAGTGAATGAACTTCCTCATTCAAGGATCATCCGGCTACCATCTTAATAACAAATCATTGAGCTGGGATCCCTTGAATGCTTAAAGACCTTGGAATCATCTCCGTCTCTTCAATGATTAACATTCATTAGAGTGATTTCCAACATAACCATGACCTAACCCCATCGCCTTACATTGGAGCATCATCAGTGTTACAGATTAAGAGAGCCGAAGATTCTTTGTCATCAAAGGAGAACATCTTCATCAACATGCAGAATGGGGCTCATTTACTTTTCTGTAAGTCATTAGAGTCCAGAGACCCTAATGATCATTCATTGTGTAGGATTGGATCACAGGTGCATCTCAAATCTTTTAAGCCCTCTTTGGAGGCCTCTGATGGGAGAGTACGTTTAGGTTCTTTGTGTAAGACCTTTGCTCTTGTGTAGGGCATAAACTTAAGTCCTTTGTGTAGGTCATTGGCCTGTGTGACCTAAACTGGGTTCCTTATGTGGATCTTTGGCCAGTGTGGCCTAAACCAGGTTCCTTATGTGGATCCTTAGCCTGCGTGACTTAAACTAGGGTCCTTGTGTAGATCCTTAACCCGTGTGGATCTTTGGCCTGTGTGGCCTAAAACGTAGGTTCCTTGTGTGGATCATTGGCCTGTGTGGCCTAAACTTAAGTGCTTTGTGTAGGATCTTCGCTCTTGTGTAGGGCATAAACTATCGTGTCCTTGTGTAGGATTGTTTGCCTTGTGTAGGCATGTTTAGGTACCTTGTGTAAGTCGTAGAGTCAACCTTGTGTAGGTTGTAAAGGTTAGAGGTGAACTTGATTTGAAACCTCCGTTAGTGAAATCCGGTACACTCAAGGGTTGAGTGCGTCCGCCGGGAGTGGAGTAGGCACATATCCGAGCCACTATAAATGACTGTGTTTGGGATTGATATTTGCATATTCTTTTATTGTGTTTACTTTGAATGTTCACATGAAGCATGATGACATGATTGTTTAGAACTGATAAGAATAACATCCCACACACTTTCACATAGTTCATCCATCATAGACTAATTGTTATATCTTGTTTAAATATTGAGTAATCTTGTGATTGGATCCGCTACTTGGCTTGTAAGCCATTAAAGTAGAAATGAGTATATCTTGATGATTGCATATTAGATCAAGATTAGGTTACTAGGATTTTAACTTGTCATAAAATTTTATAAAGTCTTATTCACCCCCCTCTAGGAGACTTTGATCTATTCCCACAAGGTGTATAAATTAACTATGGTATTAGATCCAAATTTATAATACCTAAGGTTGATCTGAATTTATTGTAGTTGGGATTAGATTATAGTGGTGTGAGATAAGTGTTGGAACTCCAATAGGGAGTCCTATGCTTTCCTAACCTATAAGTGTTATTCAACGATATCTAGCAGACCTTAGATTGTAACCCTCATTTGGCTAGTGGTGACTTTAAGTTATATGCATTATCTTATCTAAGTAAAATCGCACATTAATCACATAAATAATAAAGGAGAGTAAGAAAAGGCCGAGTAAGTAAGGACAACATGTTCACATGAAAGCACTTAAGGTCAGTTTGGGCAGTGGGATTAGAAGGGATTAGGTGGGATGGGATTCAAAATACATAATTATTACCCATGGAAGGGATTGTCCCCTGTTGCCATGGGATAAAATTAATGCCGTGCTTTGTTGATGATACCGTCGTACATTGAATGAATATACCCACCATCATTTGAAATTATTGAGAATAACACACATGTTATATCTAAACCGTTCATTTGTTTTGTAACCTCATTTTATGGCATGGGCTTAAAAATGAGGTAGATCTAAAACTTATGTAGCCCCAAAGAAGTTTTCAATGGTAAGTATTCAATGCCTGTTGCTTTCTATGGTGGGGTTCACTTAAGCTTTAGATTTACCTGATTTTTTGGCCCATTCTCTAAAATAATCTCAATAAATGGGTGGATGGTGTGGATATAGCCCACACATCATGTTAGGACCTACACAACTTCCCAAACACTGAGTAAAATTAGCACAGGACCCAATGCAATTCCATTTAATGTACTTCCAAGTTTTTCCATTCTTCCCGAACATAGTGTGGAATTGGCACAGGACCAGATGAATCCCATCCCACTTAATCCCTTCTAATCCCACCACTCAATCTGACCCTTAGGGCCTGTTTGGCCGGGCGAATTGGAAGGGATTGGATGGTATTGGAAGGGATTGGAAGTTAAATCCCGGGATTGGTCAGGCATGCCAAACGGATTGGGTGATCTGATCCTGGGATATAACAATCCCATGGATCTTAAAACAATCCACTGACAACACCATCATTACCTTTAAATCCCGTCCAATCCACCCTAGTCCATTCAAATTTGACTGGGACATGTTTGGTTCGAGGGATTGGAAGGGATGGGAAGGTTTAATCCCGGGATTAGCCAGGCATGCCAAATAGACTCGATATAGCAATCCCAGGATATAGCAATCCCATGGATCTTAAGACAATCCACTGACAACACCATCATTACCTTGAAAGTGATGCCATCCACCCTAATACTATTCAATCCCTTCCATCTGCCTGGCCAAACACGCACTTATTGACAAACAGTAAGTTGGCAATCCAACATCTAAACTAAGTACTTACTATTGAAACATCAATTTTAAAGCTTTTGCATAAAATATATTAATAATTAAACATCTTGGTAACCCAATATTCTTCTTATTATAATATGATAATGTCTTTTTCATATTAAATTCACTATCTAGCATAATATAAAATAAAGAAAAAGAAACACATCTTCTAATATATCCAATATGAATACAAGTACACTCTTAACCCAAGACTAAATATATCCATTGACCTGAGTAACTTCAGTGTCTTCTATAAGCAGTTGTGGCTCAACAATCTCCATTACTCGTTCAGGCAAAGCCAACTTAGCAAAATGATGAAGGCTTAGATTGTCCATAAACATGCCATCAGTTGGCCCCTTTCTAGTGATCATCTCCAATCGAAGGATTCCATAGTTGTAAACATCTCCTTATGTAGATGCTTTATTGCCAATCGCATATTCTGTAATTTATACATCGCATATTAGAATGTAAGTGACCATTTGGATACAAATAATATCAAAGGTTAAATTTAGAGAGAGGGAGAATATTCTATTTAAATAAGTAATTAGTATTTTGGCTATTTAAAGGATCTGAATTTCTAACATTGTTGTGCTATGAACTTGTAAGTGCTTACAAAGATGTTCAAAATTGATTAAGACTCTACTACTACAGTGAAAGAACTTAACATGTCAATCATCAACTAAACAGAAGATTTAATTGTTATGATTTTTGTGTAACACATATCTTAACTAATGTCATTATAAGAAAATAATTCTTTATTTCTTGCTATGGTGTGATTAATGTGGGGTGCAAGTGAGTACAACTTTGTCTATTTAGATCTTGTTGGGTATGTCACGCCCCAAACTCAGAAACCGGGCTCACAAAATTCTCAATCGCTGAATCCGGCGCCGACAGCCTCCGTAGTGCCCCATTCTCGGATCTCGACACTCATGTGCTAGGTTCTGATCCTGGGATCCTACAAGGAGGATTTTCAATATGATTTTTTTTTTGTAATGGAGCATAACCACAAGCATAACCAAGTCACAAAACAACATCACCATATATCCACTATAGTAAAAACTTTAAGTACAATGTGGAAAGGGAAATACAGGGTGAATCCAAAACTCCAAAATGATCAGATGTGCGCTCCTGCTTCAGCGCTGCTGCTGTCCAACGCTACCTGCACGCAACGGTAGTGCATAAGCTTACAAAATCTTAGAGGGTGGGGTAAGTGTTTGCGCCAGGTAAGCGCCAAGTGTACAATATCAGAGTGATACAGAAATATGCGGTAAGTCCATGGATACTATCATCCATACCAAGGCCATGCGATGTAAGGCCTATGTAGCCAAATGTCATATGCGAGATGCAAAGCAAACATGTCAGTCCTCATCAAGTACACATATCAGTATAGTTCCCCTCTGGATATCATCAGGGTCTAATATACTTCGCAGTGACTGCCTCCTCCCTAGCTACACAGTCAACCAAGCGGAATAGACCTCATATTTTCCTGACCAGTAGTCTGTCAATACCTACCCGACTCCTCGATAGAGGACTCATTTGTAAGTTGGTCAAACTCAGCCTCGCTTATAGCCCCCTCACTCAGGCGGATAAGGTCACACCCCCCTCCAATAGACTACGACACAGTAGGAGACGCGGCCTACTGATATTCGGCACTCGGGCGCTCATGTATCCACTCGGTTTAGACGTTGGAGCAACTCCTGGTACTAAAAAGGTTCTGAGACTTTTATCCAAGGACATCCTGAGTGCCCACAGTGCTAAAATAAAGTATTTTCGATATCCGATACGGTCATCCACGATGTGCGTATGGAGGCCGTGGCCCTGATGTCACTAGGGCATGCAGTGATCAAGTCACACATATGCGAGATGCATGAATCACACTGTCAAATCATGCAGCAATTCAACACGTACTGCGCGATCATGTGGGGCACTCTGTCTCATAACGAGTCCCGTAAATGGTCTGCCCAATGGCGTATGCTTTGATCAGTCACTACTCATATCAAGCATACATATGATGCGTATGGGCATTAGTCATGGGATTATACTAAGTATGTTATAAAGTAATGGACTACTCTTACGATATGATGAGCCTAGACGGGTTATACACAACTAGTAGGGGCCTACCAATGGGCCCTAAGGAGAGATATAATGCGGACATTTAACCAACATTGTACATACAATGTGGGCGTCAAACCATCATTGCTCCTAAGGAATGACCCGCCATAAAACATCATTACACAAACCATGGAGGAATCACACATTGTAATGGACCTTAGGTACCTCCCATTGGGCCTTAAATACATCAAATGGGCCATATCACATGGGCCTTCTGGTTATCAAGCAAGTGGGCCGCATTAATGGGCATGATGTACATTGTAATGGGTTATAACCTGCGAGCCTTAGAGTACATCACAATGGGCCTTAACCCACGGCCTTAGAATACATCAAAATGGGCCTAGTCCCATGGGCCTTATATATGTTAAATAGGCCTAATCCCATGGGCCTTATATATGTCAAATGGGCCTAATCCCATGGGCCCTATATATGTCTCATGGGCCTAATCCCATGGGCCTTATATATGTCAAATGGGCCTGATCCCATGGGCCTTATATGTACACTAAGGTGGGCCTCAATGAATGGCCACAAATAAATCAACATGGGCCCTATACACATACCAAGGTGGGCCCACTTGAACCATACATCTAACTCATTTTTAGCTCAAGCCATAAAATGAGATTATAAAATAAATGGACGGTTTGGATGCAACACATGCATCATGGTGGGGGTTCACATAAAGGCCCACCATCATACATATATACATAAATAATATATATAATATATACAATATTATATATAATAATATATATATATATATACACATTTATATAAACACCCACACACACAAGCTAGTGTGAACAGAGTGGATAGAACACATAAATCATGGTGGTCCCACTATCCAAACAATGGACAGTGCGGATAAACACATACATCATAGTGGGCTCCACCGTCTGCTGGATGGTTGGGAATAAAACACTTACATCACTATGGGCTCCCACGTAGGGCCCACCATAACATATATTTTCCATCCAACTGGTTGGTAAGGTCACACGGACCTGGATGAAAGGGAAAAATAAATTTCATCATGATCCAAAACTTCTATGGCCCAGGAAAGGGCTTCAATGGTAGACACTCAATTCACACTATTTCCTATGATATGGGCCACCTGAGCGTTGGATGTGATTGAAACTTGAAGGGGGCCCACTTCAAACAATGGCCCACCTTATGAGCCGGTTGGATGACAGATGAACATCATGGTGAGGTCCATGGCTAGAGCCGTGGGACCTTACTCGTACGCCCGCCCGCCTGCTCAACAGAGCAGGCGCTGCCTGCGCCTCTGGCAGCAATAGCCCTGCTCCTTCCTTTTCTTTCTTTTTTTTTTTTTTTTAAAAAAAACCTTATTTTTTTGAGGTTTTTCTAAGGTGGGGCCGGCATCAGGTGGATCCGTCCCAACTATTAGTCGCTGGGGCTCAAGGCAAACCCAACGAGCCCAATATTGGATGTCTTTTGGTGCATTGAAACGTTAGGTGGATTTTTCAATGGTAAAAATCACAATTTTTCATGCTATGACCCACCAGAAATTCGGATCAACTTCATTCTTGGGCTCAACGTCTAAAATGATCTAGGGATCGAGATGGATGGCATGGATTGGATACATACATCAAAGTGGGGCTTACATGAGCGGCCCTTCTCCAATACTTGGAAAGCCAAGCTCATATTTGTGTTTTCATTCCAGCAACGTCCAGACGATGGACGTTTTTGGGCTTAACAAGCATATTTGAGGTGGGCCCTGCTTAGGTGGGCCACCACATGACGGATGGTGTGGGTACAATACATGTAAGGTGGGCCCCACTTTTAGATGGCTTGGGTCAATACATACCTAATGGTGAGGTCCATCCAAGCGGGCCACACAACCACATCCTAATTACATCAAACAAATGAAATAGTGAGGGATTGAGAGAGAGAAAGAGATACACGTGCATGGAGGGCTCCACCACTATGAGCCTTCCCTTCCATACATCCAATCATACATCAAGCGGGTCCCATTAAATGTGGGCCCACCAAATCAAGAATCAACGGTGGAGATCCCTTCTCCACTAAAATGAAAGGTCTAGATGACCTCATTCAATTAAGAAAGTAAACATCATGATGGGGTCTATGAAGATTGGCCCCATCATGGAGTAATCATGAGAATCAAGGTGGGACATCGGCCACACCTAGGGTCCAAAGTGAGATCCATAGCATTGATCGGTAGGCCTCATGAAATGACCTAGAAAAATTCGTACTTAGACTCGAGTACCTCCTTCAGTAGAAATCATTTTGGCCTTTATCCTTTAGAAATTTAATGTGTTTTAGCTAGCGTTAAACTAGATTACTTATGGAATTAGCACCGATAACTTTCAATACGATCTGTAAGATCTAAAACCCATAGAATCATTGACGCTATATTACCCTAAAACTTAGGATCCAACTCTAAACCCAGTTGTTCCCGGGAATGCTTTGTAACTTTGTATTGGTTCTAGACCGATCATCGAAAGCCTAATAGCTATGAACTTAGACCATTACGATCGCCTAGTTGGACTTGACAATTACCTCAAAAATCAAGTCCAAACGATGTCCTGAGACCATTTTATTGAGTCCGGAGTGAAGAGAGTAAGAAAATGAAGATTTTTAGAAAATTAATTATAATTTTAAGTAATCTGGAACATTTCACTTGCACGTTATTTTTAAGCGTTCTGACCATTAGAATTCAACCCAAATTCACCCTCGGATAAAGATAAGTGGCCCTTACATGTCAAAGTACTTGTGACCTTGATCGAAGTTCGGTAACCGTTAAATTGAAGCTGGTCCACCACGGACAATTTGGAAACCCAATCAGACTGAAAACTTAACTTACTAAAGATCCGATACTAGTGAGCTTAAGTCCGACCGCATTTGATAAGAGGACCTCCAAAAGTGCTCCGTTGGATCAGAAAGAGCCTGATTTGGTTATAACCTAAGCATACCTTGACCTTAAGTCTGTTTTCATTGAGTTTAGGCTTATAAAAAGGCCTTAAACCCTTATTTTCAAATCCCATACGAATTTTTTAAACCCTAGCTTCCCAAGAGAGAGAAAAGAGAGAGAAAGTGTAGGAGAATCTGTTGAATCTCTGTAGGATTCTTCCTAGTTCAACTATACATCGAACTTACGCATCTGAATCGTTCTTTTGGCTTCTTTTGGCGATTCTGATTCTGTTTTTGGGTAAGTGAAGCTAACCCTAACCTGTTTTGAAGCCTAGAATAGTTTAATTGAAGCTATAGCTAATCTATTTCATGCCGTAGGTAGCGTATCCGCCGTTGACGAGGACATATCTCTGAATCATAACGAAAATGCATTTTCTGGTTTAAGGTGCGGACTATATATGCTTAGGTTATGGTTTTCAAGGCTTTCAATGATAGATAATGATTTATTCATGATATGATTGCTATTACACATGCAAAATGCGCTATCTATTTCCATGTACGTATATGGATACTTTATAGTAGAAATAACGTATTTCAGGTATGTATTAGAATAATCGTATACGTAAAGAAATTGCTGCTATGATTGCCATGATTATTTGTCGTTGAAACATGCTTGATATGTATGTAACAACTCCTTAGCGAAAGGACTTGCCCTAATGCATAATAGAATCGACATATGTGATGTATGTTGATTAGGGTAGTCTAAGTGTTTGGATAAATGTTTGAATGAGTTAGTAGTTAGTAAAGAGGGATGTTTTAGGTTGTTGAGATATGAATCTCAATCACCTTAACTGTGTGTATGATTTCCATGAATTGTGTAACTTAGATTGCTCATACTAACTATGTGTATGATTTCCATGAATTGTGTAACTTAAATTGCTCATACTAACTGTGTGTATGATTTCCTCCACGTATTGTATTTACATTCAAGTTATATTTTATAACTATCCATATGACTGTTGTAAGACTCGTATCTTAGTCCGTACTGTTCCGTAGACTTCCGCGGTCTTACCAGTTGAATTTCGGCAACCTTCGACCCTTAAACGATATCGACGCGCGACCCTGATTCATATGACGTCAACCTGTTTCGACTCGACCCGAGTTTTGTACCATAGCGACTGTGCCGTCGCTGCGGTTCTGATGCTGCGACTCGCGCACCGAGGCGATACCCTGGTCGAGAGATGTAGGCCGACGTTCGGTGCGAGGAAACGCCGCGCGTTGCGAAACTTAAGAGAATCTTTACGAGATGTCACATCAATCCCATCAATCCCATCAATCAATCAATCCATCACATGTCAAGTATATGTCAAGTACACATCACTTTCACCTTCTCCCAAGCAAGCCACAAAAGTCTTCCATGCCCATACCTTTCTTACACAAATGCTACAAAAGTCTTACAATGCCATACCTCTCTCACACAAAAGGCCACAAAAGTCAAGGTTTTCTTACACAACCATCACTCACCACATCCATCCATCACTCTCTCTCTCTCCCCCTTTACAACTCTCTCTTTCTCTTTCTCATTTCAAAACTCAAAAAAAATCTCAAACACCTCCATACGTATGAGCTCTCCAAGCTCTTCCCAAGTAACAAAGGTGGCCCACTTTTCTACCCCATCATCTCCCATCCTAGCCATCCATTCCTCATCTCACCCATTAAAATCAAAGCTAAGGAGCTAAGGAACTCGTAGGAGCAAGAAGATCGGACGGTGGGTGCTTGATTATAGTATTTTTCCTTATTTTTGAGATGGGCCAAGTGAGGCCAACCGATCAATGGTTTGGATCTCACTTGGGACCCTAAGATGTGACCGATGGCCCAATAGGATCATCATGATCATTCCATGATGGGGCCATTCTCCATGGACCCCATCATGATGTTTATTGCATTAGGAAGGTCATCTAGACCTTCCATTTTGGTGGAGAAAGGAACTCCACCGTCGATTTATAGATTTTGGTGGTCCCACATGCTTTAGGGCCCACTTGTTATATGATTCATTGCAAGGGAGGGCCCATAATGTCGGGGTCCCTCCATCAAGCGTGTCTCACCCTCTATCTCTCTCTCTCTACTTCATTTTCTCTTTTTTTTTTATCCTATTGTGTTTGTGTGGCCCACTTGAATGGACCCCACCTTGAAGCATTTATTTTGTCCAAGCTTCCTTTATGTTGGGCCCACCTTATATGTTGTACCCACGTCACCCATCAGTGGTGGCCCACCTCAACAGGGCCCACCACAATGTATTTTTTTGAACCCAAAACGTCCAGCGTCTGGGACGCTGGACGTCCCTGTATACAAAAAAAGAAAAGAAAAGGGAAGGTTTGAGTGGGCCGGCTCATGCAGGCCCCACCTTTATATATGTGTTCAATCCATGCCGTCCATCTCTTTTACCAACTCATTTTAGGCGTTGAGACGAAAAAGGAGATTTATCTATTAATAAGGTGGGCCATACCATATGAAATTGTATTCCTCACCATTCAAATACTATTAGGACCCACCTTGATGTATCTTCATGCCAAAAACACCAAACATTGGACTCGTTTGATGTATTTCTAACCCGAGAATCCATTGGACGGAGTGGATTCTCAGGTAGCGGGCCCCACGTGCGAAAAACCACAGGGAAACAGGTTTTCCCTGATTTTTAAAAGAGGCAGAGTCTCTGCCTCTCTCTCTGTCAGCGGCAATAGCTGCACGCAGCAGCGTGCAGCATTAGACGGGCAGCCGTGCAGCCACCCACGGCTACTGCCGTGGGCCCCACCTTGATGCATATGTCTCATCCGTGCCGTTCATGTGATGGGCCCCCTCGTCAGGTGGGCCCCCTCCAAATTTCGGCCTCAACCGCTGATCAAGTGGCCCACACCATAGGAAATAGTGTGAATGAACATCTACCATTAAAACCAATTCTGGGGTCCACAGAAGTTTTGAATCAAGCTGAAATTTGTATTTTTCCTTCAACCAGGTCTGTTTGACCTCATCAACGGGTTGGATGCCAAATAAATATTACAGTGGGCACCACATGGGACCCACAGTGATGTAAGCTTTTTGTCCACCTTCTAGGTGGACGGTGGGAGCCCACCTTGATATTTATGTTTTACACCCACCGTCTAGCGGACAGTGGGGCCCACCTTGCGCATGTGTTGGCTCACGCCACCCCCTCCCCTGGCTGATCAGAAAATAAACATTACAGTGGGACCTAGGCCCAAGTGGCTTATGAGTAGTTTGGATGGCAAAATTAACATTTGCAGTGGGCCCTTTGCCTTTTTGGGTAGAAAATAAACATTTCAGTGGGCCTCTGGGCCCATAGGATTAGGCCCATTTATTGTATCTTGAGGCCCATTTAATGAAAATATGGGGCCCAATTGGTGTAGCCCATTTGTTACATCTAAGGCCCACGAGATTAGGCCCATTTAAATTGTATTAGGCCTATGAGTTGAGCCCACTTAAATTGTAAAAGGCCTATGGGTTTAGGCCCATTTGATATATATGAAAGGCCCATGGGTTGAGGCCCATTTAAAGTATTTTAAGGCCTATGAAATTAAGCCTTTAGAAGTATTCTAAGGCCCACGGGTATGACCCATTGCAATGCACATAAGGCCCATTGGTGTGGACCATTTATGTGGCCCACTTGATGAATAAAAAGCCCATATGACATGGCCCATTTGATGTATTTAAGGCCCAATGGGATGTACCTAAGGTCCATTGCAATGTGTGATCCTAACACAGATTATGTGCGATATTTACAACGATCGTGCCTTGGGAGCAATGCTGGTTTGACGTCCATATTGCGAGTATAATGTTGGCTGGATGTCCACATTACGACTCTCCTTAGGGCCTATTATTAGGCCCGTATGTGTATAGGCAGTCCAGGCCCATCTGCATTGTAAGGATAGTTCATCTCATTATAACACGTTTAGTATAGTTTAATGACTCATGATCATACGCATCATATGTATGCTTGATATGAGAGTGACTGATCATAGCATATGCCTTCGGGCAGGTTGTATATGGGCTCCCGATTAGGCGGTGTTGCCCTACATGAGTGCACGTTACGTGCAAGGATGTGCTGCATGATTGGATAACGTGATTCATGCATTTCGCATTTGTATGATATGGTTATTGTATGCCCTAGCAACATCAGGGCCATAGCCTCCACAGACGTATCGTGGTTGGCAGGATTGGATACCAGAAATCTTGTTCTACATGGGGTGCTATAGATATCCCTGAGTGAAAGTCCCTAAACCCTTATGGTACCAAGAGGTTGCTATCCAAGCCGAGTGGGTAGATGAGCGCTGAGTGTCGATTACCAGATGGTTGTGCTATCCAGTCGTGGTCGGTTGGAAGGGGGTGCGGCCTTACCCACCCGAGTGTAGGGGAAAATGCTAGGCTATGTCTGACCAGCTCGAGGAATGGGTCCACTATCGACGAGTCGTGCCCGATATTAGCAGACGGATAGTGAGGTCTCTTCTACTTACCTTATTGCGCGCGATGTGGCGGCGATCTGGTTTAGAGTGTACTAGACCCCGGTGATATCCCAGAGTTGAGCTGTATTGACATGTGGACTTAGATGAGGATTGTATGCTTGACTTGCATCTTGCATTGCATAGCCTTGGTACGGCTCATGATATTATGAATCCATCCGCATATTTTATATTACTCTGACATTGCATGTTCATACTACTACCTTGCGCACACACTCTCACCACCCTCTAAGCTTTCTATAAGCTTATACACGACCATTGCGTGCAGGTGACGTTAGGGCGCAGCAGCATTGAGGCAGGAGCATTGCAGATCATTTTAGAATTTTTATTTTTTACCATTGTATTTCCCTTTATGCTTATTGTACTTGTAAAGTTTTTTATCATAGTGGAAATGTAATGGAGTTCTTCGTTGTTGTTTGTGGGTTATGCCTTTAATTATACTTATTATGAATCAAACTGACGTTGAAATCCTCCTCGTAGCATCCCAGGATCGGAACCTGGCGAATGGGAGCTCGGAGCCGAGAATGGAGTTCTACGGAGGCTATCGGTGCCGGATTCGGCGATCGAGAATTTTGTGAGCCCGGTCTCTGAGTTTGGGGCGTGACAACTATAGGATATGAATCACATGCCTATTATTGAGTTCGTACGTGATTGGGGCTGTACTACAGTCCAGGTAATCGGTAACCGTTCTGTAATTAGTGGTTGAGGTTGTTGTCGCCACTCAAGATGAGTTTAATGAATCTGAGTCATGCTTGGGATGTTTGGCAGTGGTTAGGCCACACGGAGTGCTTATGCATTCCATATTGTTCGACTCAACATGCGCTTGGCCTAGTTGGGCTTATCGACTAACCCGATTGACTGATGTTTGTTTACCATGTTTGGTCGCTAATGTTTGAATCTAAGACACTGATCTTACCATTGAAACTCTCGTTAACCTTGGTACCGTGATCTCCTAAGACTCATGAGCCGGACATGGTGGTATGGGACACCGTGGTCGAGCTGTCGGCCTACGCTAGGGTGACAAACCTTCCCGTAGTGACCAGTGAGCACCCTACTCTTGTGAGCAGATTATGGTTGTATGGGACACTATATTCTTGCTGTCGGCCTACATTGATTGGTGACGAGCCCTCTGTAGTGACCTCGAGTATATCCTGACACTGCATAAAGGCGACGAGTCCTATTACAGTATTGAGGATATAACTAGGCCTGTATTGATTTGGTGATGGGGGAGTGGTGTAACGATTCCACGCAACAGCCCTGGCAGTCCTTGCAGAGACCTAAAACTGTAATATCGTATGAGAATTCCTAGGAGTGACGACCCTAGAATGGATCCATATTTGAGAATTGATATAAGGGAGGTGTCTTAGCTTCCTAATCCTGCTATATGAAAAGGACTAATAAGAACTTGGTAAGCACGCTCATATCATCACATTACATGTGCTAATGGTGTTGGTGAAAGAGCACTGAGGAAGTGACTGACGTGCTCGACCATAGGATGAAGATCGCAGAGGGAGATTGTGGTGAGGGCATGCATCATTATCTCATTCATTCTCGCATTAACAAGAATAACTAGGACATGTTTGATTGAACTGTCTTATCATTACTGCTTGATTGGATTGATAACATATTAACCTTTGTTGTATAGTACCACTAAGTTGATCACTCACTCCCATGTTCTGGGATGGTGTTTAAACACTAACCAGACTCTGATGTAGTTGTAGGTGACGTCGATGCTGGCAAGGCAGAGGCAGACTTTGATGAGGATGAGGAGGCATTCTCCTTTATGCAGTTCTCAGGCGGGTTCATATGAGCCTTGTCCTGACGAGCGGGGATTTTTGGGATATGTATATGGTGATTTTACACAGATGATCCATGTATTTTGAGACACAGTTGTATATTTTTCCCTGGGCAGAGCATGCATATTTTGGGGATTCTTTTTTAATTAAATATGAATTTAAGTCTTCCGCTTGTATTTCTTCAATATCCCTGAATTATGTCTGCTGATCTGGCTTAATCTATTTCATGTTTTATGCTCTAACACAGACAACATACATTCATCATCAATTATGTTGCATAAGTGATGTTCTGAAACTCGGGAGCTGAGTTATGCTCGACCTCCGAATTTCAGGGCATTACACCTCACTTGGCCCATCTTAAAAATATGAAAAACTACCCTATTAAAGCACCCACCGGTTGATCTTCTTGGTCCGTTGGAAAGCCGGTCTCCTAGAGCTTCACTTTGATGGTGGAGATGAGAAATGAATGACTAGGATGAGAGCTTTTGGAATGGAAAGGTGGGCTACCAAAAATCACTTTTCTCTCATATGGGAGGGCTTGGACGTGTGATGCTCTTGCTAGTTGGGAGTTGAGATGAGAAATGAGAAAGAGAGAGAGAGTTGTAAGAGAGATGAGGGATGGGTGTGATGGGTGAAAGGGTGAAGTGAATGATGAATGTGGTACTTGACATGTAAGGTGGTGTAAGAGAGAGAGTGAGAAAGAGTTGACTTTGGAGAGAGAAAGCATGGGTTGCTTTGTACTTGATATGAGGTGATTGATGGGATGGATGAGACATATTATAGAGATTCTTTTGGGATTTGCAACGCGCGGTAGTTTTCCTCGAACTGAATGCGGGTCTGCATCTCCCTGCAAGGGTATCGGATCGGTGAGAGAGTTACGGCGTCGGAACCCCGGCGACGGTGCGGTCGCAATGGAGCAAGTCTCGGATTAAGCCAATTCAAATCTACAGGACACGACTTAGGGTCGGGCGCAAACGTCGATTATCGGTCGTAGGTTACTGAAATTCGACGGGAAGGATGGCGGGAGTTGACGGAATAGTACAGACTATGATATGGGTCTTACATCTCTCCCCACCTAATAAAAATTTCATCCTCGAAATTTACACTACCATCGCAACCAACCACAACTCAAAAAGAAAATAGGAAACATAACATCATATATAATCAAAGCAAAATACACCATACAATTAATAATAAAAAAGATGAGGATAACGGTCTCGAATCTCCACCTCGCGCTCCCAAGACGCCTCATCCACACTATGATGGCTCCACTGTACCTTCACTAAGGGAATGACTTTGGTTCTGAGGACCTGCTCCTTCCGATTGAGGATACGAACTGGCTGCTCAATATAAGAAGTGTCCTCACGAACCTCCAATGGCTACTAATCAATAACAGGAACAACGTCTGACCTACACTTCCTCAACATAGAGACATGGAAAACGTTATGGATGCCAGACAATTGAGGTGGCAAGGCAAGCCGATACGCCACGGCGCCAACGCGCTTGGTGATCTCAAAAGGTCCTATGAATCTCGGGGCAAGCTTGCCCTTCGCTCCAAAACGAACCACACCCTTCATGGGTGAGACCTTGAGATACACATAGTCCCCAATGGTAAACTCTTAGGGACGACGCCGACGATCAGCAGAACTCTTCTGCCGGCTCTGAGCTGTGCGCATCCTTTGCCTGATGATATCAATGACCTCTGATGTCTGCTGCACAAGCTCGGGACCTAGGAGTTACCGCTCTCTAACCTCGGTTCAACAAATCGAAGATCTGCACGATCTGCCATATAATGCCTCAAAAGGAGTCATGCCAATGGTCGCCTGATAGCTGTTGTTGTACGCTAACTCAGCTAATCGCGGGTGCTCATCCCAGCTACCCGAGAAATCAATCACGCAAGCCCGAAGCATATCCTCAAGGATCTGGTTAACCCTTTCGGTCTACCCATCGGTCTGCAGATGATACGGGGTGCTGAGCTGCAAATCAGTGCCCATCGCTCTCTTGAAGCTCCTCCAAAATTGAGACGTGAACCTCAGAACTCGGTCTGAAACAATCGAGACAGGAACACTGTGCAACCTCACGATCTCATCAACAAACATCTTGGCGAGCTGATCCGTATGCTAAGTCTCACGAATCGAAAGAAAATGTGCCGACTTCGTCAGATGGTCCACAATAACCTAGATAGCGTTATGACTGCTCTGAGTCCTCGGCAAACTCATGACAAAATCGGTAGATATGTGCTCCCACTTTCACATCGAGACGCTGACCGGCTGTAATAGACCAGGAGGTCTCTGATGATCGACCTTGATACGCTGGCAGATGTCACACTCGGCCACAAAACTAGCTATCTGGCGCTTCATCCCTGACCAAAAATACTGATGCCTCATATCGCGATACATCTTCGTTGAGCTAGGGCGAATAGCAAACCGCGATCGATGTTCCTCGGTCATAAGATCTCGGCGTAACTCAGGAATATCCGGGACACATAATCGACCTCTAAAGCGAAGTTCACCATCAGAACCAATCTGTCAATCTGTATGACTCTCAGATGCTGCCTCTTCTCGGTAATCCTATAATGACTTGTCTGTCTGCTGAGCCTCGATCACCCTTGCGACAAGAGAGGGTTGAATCGACAGGCTCGATAGCTGAACAATAGATGACTGCAAACCAAACTCGAAGTCATACCCTGTTATATCCTCGAGCACCCTCCACTCCCGAATCATCATACAGCCACCAGGCCTCGTGGTTGACGGCTGAGGGTATCCGCCACCACGTTCACCTTGCCCGGTTGGTATTGGAGGTCAAAATCATAGTCCTTCAGGAGTTCCATCCAACGCCTCTGCCTCATGTTCAACTCGGACTGAGAGAACAGATACTTCAAGTTCTTGTGGTCGGAGAAGAGCTCGAACCTCACCCCATAGAGATAGTGCCTCCACACTTCAGTGTAAAGACAACCACTGCCAGCTCCAGATCATGCGTGAGGTAGTTCAGCTCATGGACCTTGAGCTGGCGAGACGCATAAGCCATCGGCTTCCCGTGCTGCATCAGGACAGCACCCAAGCTAACTTGTGAGGTATCGGTAAATACAACAAATCCATCACTCCCAGAAGGAAGAGTGAGGACAGGAACGGATGTGAGGCGGTCCTTCAGCTCCATAAATGCCTGCTCACAAGTGTCACTCCAAACAAACTCAGCACCCTTTCGGGTCAACTTAGTTAACGGGGCTGCAATACAAGAGAATCCCTCAATGAAACGTCGGTAGTAGCCCGCAAAACCAAGAAAACTGTGGATCTCAAATGCGTTCGTGGACTAGCCCCACTGACGCACGACATCAATGGGGTCCATTGCGACACCCTGCCTCGTCACTACACGACCGAAGAACTTCACCTCCTCCTGTCAGAACTCACACTTCTCAAGCTTCGCATAAAGCTGGTGTGCACGGAAGGTCTGTAAGGTAATCTGCAGATGCCGCTCATGCTCCTCACGGGTCCTCAAATATATCAGAATGTCGTCGATGAACACCACAACAAACTAATCGAGATACGGACGGAAGACCTCGTTCATCAACTGCATGAATATTGCAGGCGCATTGGTCAGTCCGAAGGACATGACCTGGAACTCAAAATGACCGTAGCACGTCTTGAAGGTTGTGTTCGGGATATCCTCATCTTGAACCCGAACCTGATGATAACCAGATTGCAAGTCTATCTTCGAAAAGAACTGCGCCTCCTACAGTTGATTAAACAAATCATCGATCCTTGGAAGCGGGTACTTGTTCTTAATCGTACCTTGTTGAGCTCGCAGTAATCTATGCAAAGCCTCAACGAGCCATCCTTCTTCTTCACAAAGAGCACCTACGCTCTCCACGGTGAACTGCTCGGATGAATAAAGCCTAGTTCGCGTAACTCGTCTAATTGCTTATGCAGTTCCTGTAACTCCAACGGTGCCATATGATACGGGGCCTTCGAAATAGGCACAGTACCAAGCACAAGATCAATATGGAACTCGGTGTGCCAATGAGGTGGTAACCCCAGAATCTACTGGAACACGTTGGGAAAACCACAAACGACTGGCAGCTGGTCAATACTCAAAGCAGCTGGCTCCTCAACGACACATGATAACAGGAAAGAACGTGACTATCCTTGTGAAGCAGTCCAATATAGCGTAGTACTCGGTAAGCCAATCCATGTCCAGGATAACATCAAAATCGGACATCGGCAATATAAATAGGTCGGCAGGCAAGAAGGTATCCCCAATCAGAATGGGACAAGATGAGAAAACTTGGTCTAATACTCTAGTCTTCCCCAAGGGCGTCGATACTGACAAACCCTAGCAAGCAGACTCCATCGGTAAACCGGTCGATTGGTAGAAATCATCGGCCATAAAGAAATGCGATGCACCAGAGTCAAATAATACACGTGCAATGCATGCAGAAACAGGGAGAGTACCCTCGACGACCCCTCCTGATGACTGAGGGTCCTGCTGAGTGGCGTAAAATCTGCCCTGGGCCGGCTAGGGAGGTGTAGATCCCCTCTGAGGTTTCTGCTGATGCTGCTGCCGCTGTGGCTGCCTGATCTGCTGCCTCTGCTGCTGTGGGGGAGGCCCTGGAGGCTGGTGTTGGGGTCGCTATTGTTGCTGTGGTGGCTGTCGCGGAGGTGGATGTTGTGCCCTCTGCTGCTGCTGCTACGGATGGGGACACTTGTACCTACGATATCCTGTCTTACCGCACCAAAAGTAAGTACTTATAAACGGTCCCGAAGGTGGGGCTGGGGGTACTGCTGGTGCTCGGAATGCTGGGCGGGTCGTCCGTCACTGCTGTGAACGATGCTGCTGCTGCTGGGCACTACCAGAGGGCACCTTCCACTTCTGATCTCCTCTTTGGTCATGGGCTCTCTACAAACTGGCCCAATCTGACTCATAAATCTATGCCCTCTCTATGATCTGCTCAAACGTCGGAAGCATTTGTCTGATCACATGACTCTTGAGGGCAGAACGTAAACCGTTCTCAAAACGGCGGGCCTTCCACCCCTCATCGTCAACAAGATACATAGCAAATCTCGATAGTGCGACGAACCGTGCCTCATATTGGGACACTGTCATGTCTCCCTGGACCAGAGTCTCAAACTCTTATGCGCGCTACTGTCGCACATGCTCTGGAAAGAACTTCCGGTCAAACCAGTCTACAAAGTCCTCCTAGGTCCACATGAAATCAGCCGCTACCGATCGGGCTACAGATGCCCACCAATGCTGAGCCTCACCCTGGAGAAGGAATACAACTAATGAAACTTGCTGTTGGGTCGTACATCTCATGGTGTTGAATATCTTCTCCACCTCGGAGCACCATATCTCTGCAGCAGTAGGGTCTAGCTCACCCCGAAAACGTGGAGGATCATGTTGTCGAAAGTCCTCGAGAAGGGCGCTCGCACGCTCCTGCTCAACCTTGGCTGGTGTAATAGTGAGACGCCTGCTCTGCCCCTGAAGAATAATAGTTATCGCCTGTAACATCTGCTGTAGCTGAGTAACACTCACAGGTACGGTCAGATCCACACCGGTCTTAGGTAAAGGAGTGACATTCTCAGGCTGGAAGGCAGGAATATCTGGTGGTGGAGTAGGAGTAGCAGGTGGTAGAGCGAGAGTCACAGGTGGTGGAGTGAGATTTGTTCGGGTCTCTCTTCTAGCCATTACGTCCTACAAGAAGGAACAAAGGCCTATAAGCCTTGAGAATTCTCAAAGGTATAAACGTTAAGGGTCTATGTCGGAAAATTGTTATGTCATTCAGACTTGGAACCTATTTATAGTAGATATGTGATATGATCCTCAGGTATTCCCAAGTTATGCTCTGATATCAACTTCTGTCACGCCTCAAACTCAGAAATCGGGATCATAAAATTCTCAATCGCTGAATCCGATGCTAACAGCCTCCGTAGTGCCCCATTCTCGGATCTCGACACTCATGTGCTAGGTTCCGATCCTGGGATCCTACAAGGAGGATTTTTAGTATGATTTTTTTTTGTAATGGAGCATAACCATAAGCATAACCAAGTCACAAAACAACATCGCCACATATCCACTATAGCAAAAACTTTTAAGTACAATGCAGAAAGGGAAATACAGGGTGAATCTAAAAGTCTAAAATGATCAGATGCGTGCTCCTGCCTCAGCGCTACTGTTGTCCAACGCTATCTGCACGCAACGGTTGTGCATAAGCTTACAAAAGCTTAGAGGATGGTGTAAGTGTATGCGCAAGCCAAGCATCAAGTATACAATATCAGAGTGATGCGAAAATATGCAGTAAGTCCATGAATGTTATCACCCATACCAAGGTCATGCGATGCGAGGCATATGTAGCCAAATGTCATATGCGAGATGTAAAGCAAACATGCCAGTCCTCATCAAGTACACATATCAGTACAGTTCCCCTTTAGGTATCACCAAGGTCTAATACACTTCGCAGTGACTGCCTCCTCCCTAGCTGCACAATCAACCAAGAGGAATAGACCTCACTATTCACCTAACCAGTAGTCTGCCAATACCTACCTGGCTCGTCGATAGCGGACTCATTAGCGATCTGGTTAAACTCAGCCTAGCTTATAGCCCCCTCACTCAAGTGGATAAGGCTACACCCCCTTCCGAATGACCACGACACAGTAGGAGACGTGACCTACTGGTATTCGGTACTCGGGCGCTCATGTATCCACTCGGTCTAGACGTTGGAGCAACTCTAGTACCAAAAATGTTCTGGGACTTTCACCCAAGGACATCCTGAGTGCCCACAGTGCTATAACAAAGTATTTTTGATATCTGATACGGCCATCCACGATGTACCTGTGGAGGCCACGGCCCTGATGTCGCTAGGGCGTGCAGTGATCAAGTCACACATATGCGAGATGCATGAATCACACTGTCAAATCATGCAGCAATCCAGCGTGTACTGCGAGATCATGTGAGGCACTTTGTCTCATAATGAGTCCCATAAATGGTCTGCCCAATGGTGTATGCTAAGATCAATCACTACTCATATCAAGCATACATATGATGCGTATGGGCATGAGTCATGGGATTATACTAAGCATGTTATAAAGTAATAGACTACACTTACGTTGCAGATGAGCCTATACGGCCTATACACAACTTGTATGGGCTTACCAATGGGCCCTAAGGAGAGATACAATGCAGATATTTAACCAACATTGTACTTACAATGTGGGCGTCAAACCATCATTGCTCATAAGGCATGACCCGCCATAAAACATCATTACATAAACCATGGAGGAATCACACATTGCAATGGACCTTAGGCACCTCCCATTGGGCCTTAAATACATTAAATGGGCCATATCACATGGGCCTTCTGGTTATCAAGCAAGTGGGCCGCATTAATGGGCCTGATGTACATTGCAATGAGCTATAACTTGCAAGCCTTAGAGTACATCACAATGAGCTTTAACCCACGGCCTTGGAATACATAAAAATGGGCCTAATCCCCTGGGCCTTATATATGTCAAATGGGCCTAATCCCATGGGCCCTATATATGTCAAATGGGCCTAATCCCATGGGCCCTATATATGTAAAATGGGCCTGATCCCATGGGCCTTATATGTACACCAAGGTGGGCCTCAATGAATGGCCACAAATAAATCAACATGGGCCCTATACACATACCAAGGTGGGCCCACTTGAACCATAGATCTGACTCATTTTTAGCTCAAGCCATAAAATGAGCTTATAAAATAAATGGACGGTTTGGATGCAACACATGCATCGTGGTGGGGGTACACATAAAGGCCCACCATCATACATATATACATATATAATATATATAATATATACAATATATATTAGGTGGGCCCTGCTTAGGTGGGCCACCACGTGACGGATGGTGTGGGTACAATACATATAAGGTGGGCCCCACTTTTAGATGGCTTGGGTCAATACATACCTAATGGTGGGGTCCATCCAAGCAGGCCACACAACCACATCCTGATTACATCAAACAAATGAAATAGAGAGAGAGAGAAAGAGAGAAAGAGACACACGTTCATGGAGGGCTCCGCCACTATGAGCCCTCCCTTCCATACATCCAATCATACATCAAGCGGGTCCGATTGAATGTGGGCCCACCAAATCAAGAATCAATGGTGGAGATCCCTTCTCTATCAAAATGAAAGGTGTAGATGACCTCATTCAATTAAGAAAGTAAACATCATGATGGGGTCCATGGAGATTGGTCCCATCATGGAGTGATCATGAGAATCAAGGTGGGCCATCAGCCACACTTAGGGTCCAAAGTGAGATCCATACCATTGATCGGTAAGCCTCACTTGGCCCATCTTAAAAACATAAAAAACTACCCTATTAAAGCACCCACAGGTTGATCTTCTTTGTCCGTTGAAAAATCGGTCTCCTAGGGCTTCACTTTGATGGTGGAGATGAGAAATGAATGGCTAGGATGAGAGCTTTTGGAATGGAAAGGTGGGCCACCAAAAATCACTTTTCTCTCATATGGGAGGGCTTGGACGTGTGATGCTCTTGCTAGTTAGGAGTTGAGATGAGAAATGAGAAACAGAGAGAGAGTTTTAAGAGAGATGAGGGATGGGTGTGATGGGTGAAAGGGTGAGGTGAGTGATGGATGTGGTACTTGACATGTAAGGTGGTGTAAGAGAGAGGGTGAGAAAGAATTGACTTTTGAAAGAGAAAGCGTGGGTTACTTTGTACTTGACATGAGGTGATTGATGGGATGGATGGGACATGTTGTAGAGATTCTTTTGGGATTTACAACACGCGGTATTTTTCCTCGAACTAAACATGGGTCTGCATCTCCCTGCCAGGGTATCGGATCGGTGAGCTAGTCACGGCGTCAGAACCACGGCGACAGTGCGGTCTCAATGGTGCAAGTTTCGAATTAAGCCGATTCAAATCTATAAGACACGACTTAGGGTTGCGTGCAAACATCAATTCTCAGTCGCAGGTTGTAAAAATTCGACAGGAAGGATCACGGGAGTTGACGGAACAGTACACACTAGGATACAGGTCTTACAGGGTATATCCTTTAAATCTGAGGTCATTCTTTCAGTATCCAAAACCAAATAAAATCAGATTCAGGTAAGATTTACCAGTGTTCCACATTCAATGTACAAGAGGTGGCCTACTTGATCACAAGAATGATTGGGCTAGATCTCACATAATGAATAAGCATTAGTCATATGTGGGGGCATATAAAATCCTTTGCCATTCAACAAGTAGAATCCATTATAAAAAATATCATGCCAATACAGTAAAATGTTTCATTAATCAATAACACCTATGGAAAATTTTGGAAGCTTAGAAAAACATGACTAGTATTTCATGTTCAAGGTACATGTGGTTGATCAACGTACACAGATCTACCTATTCAACTCAGAAGCATAATCTTATCCTAGTGCATATTTGAAATGGTCCCAACTCATGGACGGCTATGATTTTATTGTGTATACCACGATAGCATGTGTACTTTTCCAGTACATCTGAGAACCCAAAGTAGTGATTGTGTGAGCGTGAGATGCTCCAACCACATGTACGCTTTGAATTAGTTTATTTGGGATACTTCTTAAAAGTACCCTTATAAGTGGATGAGCCTTACTTTGGCGTAAGATTGTCTACATGTTAGGATTACCTTGTCCCACACACCCAAGTAGATAAGTGTAAAGATATGTAGGGTGATAGACTACTTTTTTTTTTCTATACAAGTACTAGGGGTGTGGTCTCACCTTTTCGGGTTGTGTGTAGAGAGAGAATGTTTCATCCAATTAGTTGGACCACAAGTTACGCTCTACCCAATGGATAACCTACAACCTCTTAAGTGAATGTGACATCCAACCAATCCAATAGGTTAGGCCACCATGAGGATTATTTGCACTGCAAAAATCAACTTCATCCACCCATAAGGTGGATCACATATATAAAAAACAATGACCATCCATTGATAAATAGACTTGCTCAATTATTTGATGGTTGATTTTTTCAAGAGACAATCCTTGTGATGGGGCCAATCTATTGCACGAATTGGATGCTTATTTAAAATCCACCCGGATCATAAGGTTTGTCACCTGATTTCACACCGGGACCAAAAAACATCCCCTTCCATGATTTAGGTAGACCACAAAATTGGAAATAATACACGGGAAAACAATCACCTTTCAAACTGTTTCAAATCATATGGCTCACTTGAATCATGGATGGGTCTGATTTTTGAGCCTTGGGCCTTATTTTAGTGTGCAAGCTAATGGTTGGAGTTGGTTTCATTTATCATGGTAATCGAACCAATAAAAATTAAGGGTTGTCCTCTCTCCTAACTTTTAGTTTGATATGGCCCACTTGAATCATAGGTCAGCCTAATTTTTGGCCCCAATCTTACTCAGGATGACATATCTAATGATTGGAGTGGATTTCACAGTGGGCCATATACAAATTAACAATGGTAGGCATCCCTCTCCCCAATTATTTCCCTTGGAATGGCTCACCTAAATCAGAACGAGTCTGATTTTTTGACTTGGGGCCTAACATGGCTAATGCATCTATTGATAAGAATGGATTTCAGATGTATATCACAGTGGGCCTACCCAAGCCCACCCTACTTTGCCTGCACCGCCAGTACTCTCCTGCGAAGCGAATAGCCAGACTAAGTGAGTGTGTGTTTTTGCTCATATTTATTTATTTATATACAAAGAATTAAATAAGGTAATAAACAAAATTGTTACCTGGAGCAATGTATCCAATGATCCCTTGATTCCAACTGAGCTAGTTTGAGCAACCTCAAGTAAGAACCTAGCTAGCCCAAAATCACCCATATGAGCAATCATGTCATCATCAAGAAGAATATTACTTGGCTTTAAATCTCGATGAATGATTGGAGTTTGACAACGATTATGCAGATAATCCACTGTAGAAGCCACATCAATAACTATGTTTAGCATTTGAGTAAACTCTAATGCTTTTAGTTATAGTGGATTTCTTTCATTTTGTGTCATAATTGTTTCACACAAGGATTTACTACATTAATTATCTTATACATTATGTGATTATTTTATTGGTTATTGTTTATTTGATTATTTTATCTTTGTTGAACATGCTTCCACAAAGTGAATAAATTAACTATGGTATTAGATCTAAATTTTTAATACCTAAGGTTAATCTGGATTTATAGTGTCACGCCCCAAATCCGGAAATCAGGCTCACAAAATTTTTGATTGCCGAATCTGGTGCCGACAGCCTCCGTAGTACCCCATTCTCGGCTCCCATTGTCCATACGATAGGTTTCGATCCTGGGATTCTACAAGGAGGATTTTTCAACATACATTTGTCTAGTAAGAAGCATAACCACAAGTATACCCAAATCATAAAGGCAACATCATCATCACATATTTACTAATATAAACATTTGAATACAATACTGAAAGGGAAATATATATGTCAAAATCAAGGCTTCAGAAGACCGTTGCACACTCCATGCTCAACGCTGCTGCAACCTAACATCATCTGCAGGCATCTATCATGCATAAGCTTATAGAAAGCTTAGTGGGTGGTGAAAGTGTGTGCACAAGGTAAGTGTTAAGTAAGCAATATCAGAGAAATCAGAGTAAGCAGAAATACTGACAAGCTCATAAATCATACAATATCAGAGTAATGTGAAAATATACTGATAGGCCCATAAATACCATCAGCCTTATCCAGGCTATGCGATGCAGAAATATAATAAAAACAATATTATATACTAATGAAGAAATGTAGATTAGTTATGTAATGCGGAGACAACAAACTAAATATCAAATGCCAATGATGCAATGCAATATGCAAATCATGATGATTCCATGAATACCGTCAGTCGAATCTAGGCCATATACATGCAGAAACATAGTAAACCAAAATGTCGTATGCTGTGGATGTAATGTGATATGTGATGCGAGTGGAATGACTATGCTAGAGTGTGAAGTTAGGATGATAGTATGTAACATCACAGGCTATGAGATCCATCATAAGGGACTTCTATCCAAACCAGTCCCATACTTAAATTTGGATAGTCAGACTCAATGTGGTAAACTCCTGATTTCAGGTTAGTCGCGCGTCCTAACCGAAATTCTGTCCATTGTGAAGGTACACGTATCAAATAGTTGCACACCACCAGTCTAAGTAGATAGTGAATGAATGAATGAATATGCAACTCCTGCTCAATAAGTCCACATATTAGTACGGTTCCTCTCTGAAAAATCACCGGGGTCTATTACACTCCAAACCAGATTATCAACCCATCGTGCGTAACAAGGTGAGTGGAAGAGACCTCACTATTTGTCTGCCAATATCGGGCCCGACTCATCGATAACGGACCCATTCCTCGAGCTGATCAGACTCAGCCTAGCATTTCCCCCTCCTCTTAGGTAGGTAAGGCCGTACCCCCTTCCAACCGACCACGACACGGTGGGAGACGCGGCCTAACGGTATATGGCCCTCATGCTGTCACGCCTCAAATCCGAAAATTGAATTCACATGAATCCCGATTGCCGAATCCGGTGCCGACAGCCTCCGTAGTGCCCCATTCTCGGCTCCTGACAATTAAATGCCAGATTTTGATCCTGAAATCCTACAAGGAGGATTTTCAGAATGAATTTTTTTTTGTAATGGAGCATAACCACAAGCACGACCAAGTCACAAAACAACATCACCACATATCCACTATATCAAAATCTTAAGTACAATGCGGAAAGGGAAATACAAGGTGATCAAAAGCTCCAAAAGGTCCTGATATGCACTCCTGTCTCAGCGCTGCTGCCGTCCAACGCTACCTGCACGCAACTATCGTGCATAAGCTTACAAAAGCTTAGAGGGTGGTGTAAGTGTGTGTGGAGGGCAAACGTCGAGTGTACAAGATCAGGTAATGCGGAAGTATGTGGTAAGTCCATGAATATACCGAGGCTATGTAATGCAAGGCATGATGCGAGATATGAATGCCATCGGCCACACCGATGCAATGCAAGGCTTACATAGCCGAATGTCATATGCGAAATGCAATCCAAGCAAGTCGGTACTCGTCAAGAACATATATCAGTACAGTTCCTCTCTGGATATCACCGGGGTCTAATACACCTCGCAGTGACTGCCACCTCCCTAGCTGCACAGTCAAGCAAGCGGAATAGACCTCACTATCCGCCTGGCCAGTAGTCTGCCAATACCTACCCGGCTCGTCGATAGCGGACTCATTTGCGAGCTGGTCAGACTCAGCCTAGCTTATAGCCCCCTCACTCAGGTGGATAAGGCCACACCCCCTTCCAACCGACCACGACACAGTGGGAGATGCGGCCTACTGGTATTCGACACTCGGGCGCTCGTGTATCCACTCGGTCTAGACGTTGGAGCATCTCATGGTACCAAAAAGGTTCTGGGACTTTCACCCAAGGACATCCTAAGTGCCCACGGTGCTAGAATAAGTATTTTCAATATCCAATACGGCCATCCACGATGTACCTGTGGAGCCACGGCCCTGATGTCGCTAGGGTGTGCAGTGATCAAGTCATACGTATACGAGATGCATGAATCACGCTGTCAAAACATGCACGAATCCAGCGCGTACTGCGCGATCATGTGGGGCACTCAGTCACATAACGAGCCCCATAAATGGTCTGCCCAATGGCGTATGCTATGATCAGTCATTACTCATATCAAGCATACATATGATGCGTATGGGTATGAGTCATGAGATTATACTAAGCATGTTATAAGGCAATAAATAGCAACGGGTATGGACCTATCAATGGGCCCTAAAGAAAGTTACAATGCGGACATTTAACCAACATTGTACACACAATGTGGACGTCAAACCAACATTGTTTCCTAGGCACGGCTTGCCATAAATATCATTTCACGAACCATGAGAAACGTACATTGCAATGGACTCTAAGGACATCCGTTGGGCCTTCATCCCTGGGCCTTGGATATATCAAAATGGCTCGTATTACATGGGCCTCACATTCACCAAATGGGTTGCATTAATGGGCCTCACCAATGAGCCTTATGTTCATTGCAATGGTCCATGATCCATGGGCCTTGAAACACATCAAAGTGGCTTCACAACTTGGGCCTTTAATTATGTTAGATGGGCCCATACACATAAATATATCAACTAGGCTACTCCATTTGTGCCCCATGCACATCAAATGGGCTTATTCCCATGGGCTCTAATATGTATCAAATGGGTTTGAATCCCGTGGGCCTTATATAGAATAAGTGGGCCGGATCCCATGGGCATTGCATATGTCAAATGGGCCCAAACCCATGGGCATTATACATGCCAGATGAGCTTAATCCCATAGCCCTTATATGTATCAAATGGGCCTGATCATTGGGGCCTCAGATATATACCAAGGTAGGCCTCAATGAATGGTCAAAGTTAAATCAATAAAGGGCCCTATACACATACCATGGTGGCCCATTTGAACAATAGATCTGGCTCATTTTGGCTCAAGCCATAAAATAATTTTACAAAAAAACAAATAAATGGACGGTTTAGGTGAAACACATGCATCATGGCGGGGGTCACAGGAAGGCCTACCATCATAATCATATTATGTTTAATATACTATATAATTTATATACAGTATGTATGTATATATATATATATATATATATATATATATACACACACATAATATTATATTTAGTATAATATTATATATATACATATTTATATATATATCTACACACACGCACACACACATGTGCACTCACACATGCATACACACACATGCACTCACACATGCATACACACAAACGCACTCACACACGCACACACACATGGCAACAGTGGGCTCCACCGTCCGTGCGGATGGTGGACTAGCCACATACATCACTGTGGGTCCCATGTGGGGCCCATCATAATATTTATTTTCCATCCAACACATTGATAAGGTCATGCAGACCTGAATGAATAGGAAAAACAAATTTCAGCTTAATCCAAAACTTGTGTGGACCCCAAAAAGGGTTTCAATGGTAGAATTTAATCACCACTGTTTCTTGTGGTGTGGGCCGCCTGAGTCTTGGATGGGCCTCATTTTTGGGGAGGGCCCACCTCTGCAGGTGGGCCACCCATTGGACGGCGTGGATACAAAATATACATCATGTGGGGCTCACGGCAGGGGGCCGTGGGCTGCTGTCCGCCCGCCCGCTGCCAGGCCGCAGGCAGCGCCTGCACCGTCTGCAGCAGCAGACGCTCTCTCTTTCTCTGTTTTTTTTTTTTTTTTTTGAAATCCCTATTTCCTGAGGATTTTCAGGTGTGCGGGCCACCCTAAGTAAATCCACTCCGTCCATCGCATTCCCAAGGCCAAAACAGACCTATCAAGACCAATAATGGACATCTTCCAGTGCGTAGCAAAAATCTAAGTAGATGGCAACGGTACTGATATTGTTTTCAACACTATGGCCCACTAGATACCCCGATCAACCTCATTTTTCGGCTCAACGCCTAAAATGGGATGGGGAAAAAGATAGACGGTTTGGATTGAATACATACCTCAAGGTGGGGCCTATATGGGTGGTCTCCCCAAAGGCTTAGAAATAAGCCATTTTGTGTTTTCATTCCAGTGACGTCCAGACGTCACTGGACTCTTTTGGACTAAATGCAAATTTTAAGTGGGCCTTGCCTAGGTGGGCCAGCACATAATAGGTGGTGTGGGTACAATGCATATAAGGTGGGCCCACTCATGGATGACTTAGATAAAATACTTACTTCAAGGTGGGGTCCATCTAAGTGGGTCATATGGCCATTTCATCACATACAAGGAAGTAAATGGAAAGAGAGGGAGAGAGAAATAGAGTGAGACACGCGTGATGGAGGGACCCCGGCATTATGGGCCCTCCGTTTCAATCATCCAATCATACATCAAAGGTCCCCTTGCATATGGACCATCAATAAAAGATCAACGGTGGAGATCCCACTCCACTAGAAATGGACGGTCTAGATGACCTCCTCAATACAAGGAAAGTAAACATCATGATGGGGTCCATGAAGAATGGCCCCATCATGGAATGATCTTGATGATCAAGATGAGCCATTGGCCACATCTTAGGGTCCCAAGTGAGATCCAAACCATTGATCGGTTGGCCTCACTTGGCCCATCTTAAAAATATAAAAAGTAGTCTAAAGAAACACCCATCACTTGATCTTCTTGGTCCGTTGAGATGCCGGTCTCCTAAAGCTTCACTTTGATGGTGGAGATGGGAAATGGATGACTAAGATGATGCGATTTGGAGATGGGAAGTGGGCCACCAAAATACACATTTTCTCTCCATGGAAGGCTTGGACGTGGGATAGCTTTCTTGCTTGAGATTTGGAGTGTTGAGAAATGAGAGGGAGAGAGAGAGTTGTAAGAGTAATGGAGTGATGTGAGGTGAGTGATGGGTGAAGTGAGAGGTTAGTTGACTTAGGTGGTTGCTTGACTTGTGGAGAAAGGAAGCATGGGTGGGTGTACTTGACATGAGAGGTGATTTGATGGGATTGATTGATGGGATTGATGGGACATATTGTAGAGATTCCTTGGGATTTGTAACACGCGGTGTTTTTGCTCGAACTGAACGTGGGTCCGTATCTCATCGTCTGGGTATCGGATCGGTGCGTGAGTTACGGCGTTGGAACCGCGGCGACGATGCGGTCGCAACGATACAAGTCTCAGATTAAGCCGGCTCAAATGAATAGGATATGACTTACGGTCGTGCGCAACGTCAACTATAAGTCGCGGATTGCCAGAATTTGACGAGAAGGATCGCAGGAAACAACGGAACAGTGCGGATTAGGATACGGGTCTTACACATGCGCTCATGCATCCACTCAGTTTAGACGTTGTAGCAACCTTTGGAACCAAGCGGGTTTAGAGATTTTCACCCAGGGATATCTATAGCACTCCATGTAAAACAAATTTTTGGTATCCCATCTGGCCATCCACGAAATACCTGTGGAGGCTACGGCCCTGATGTCGCTAGGGCGTACGGTGGTCATGTCATATATGAGTCACACAGTCCAATCATGCATCATTTCTACGCATACCGTGTGCTCATGTGGGGCAACTCTGCCTATCAAGGAGTTTTATGAACAACCTGCCCTATAGCATATGCAATGGTCAATCACATCTCATAACAAACATGCAGATGATGCGTATGGGCATGTATTATGATGTTATGTTGTCACATACTCATAATCGGTATCAATAACCAGCTTCGATAATCGTAATCGACAATCGGCCTCGATAATGTGGACATTTAACCAACATTTTCCCTAAAGGGTGGCCCACATAGAGCCTAACATATAATGGACTCATGGCCTCACAAAGGGCCTAATATAAAACACCATGGGCCTCATTTAAGAGCTTAATACACATCACGATGGGCCTTTCACATGGGCCTAACATACATCACAATGGGCTCCATCGCCTGGCCTTCAAATGCATCACAATAGGCCTCATCACATAGGCCCCAAATACAAAAACACGTGGGCCTTAAACACAGGTTGAATACACATCACAATGGGCCTCAACTACGGGCTGCATATACATCATACAGGTCTCGACAATCGGCCTCGACAATCGAATTTTGCATCGACAATCGAAATCGGCCTCAACAATCAGAATCGACACTCGGAATCGGCCTCAATACTCGGCCTCGACCATCAGAATCGACCTATACCATCGGCCTCGACAACTGAAATCGGCCTATACAATCGGCCTCGACAAATCAAAATCGGCCTCGATACTCGGCCTCGGCCTCGACAATCAGAATCGGCCTCAATACTCGGCCTTAACAAATTAAAATCGGCCTCGATACTCGGCCTCGACAATCAGAATCGGCCTATACAATTGGCCTCAACAAATTAAAATTAGCCTCGATACTCGACCTCGACAATCGAAATCGGCCTATACAATCGGCCTCGACAAATCGGAATCGGCATCGATACTTGGCCTTAATAATCAGAATCGGCCTTCACAATCGGCCTCGACAATTGGAATCGGCCTCGATACTCGGCCTCAACAATCCGAATCGGCCTCGATACTCGGCATCGACAATCGGGATCGACCTATACAATCGGCCTCGACAAATCGGAATCGATCTCGATACTCGGCCTCGACAATCGGAATTGGCCTATACAATCGGCCTCGATACTCGACCTCAACAATCGAAATCGGCCTATATAATCAGCCTCGACAAATCAGAATCGGCCTATATAATCATCCTCCACAATCGAAATCGACCTCGACAAATCAGAATCGGTCTCGATACTCGGCCTCGACAATCAGAATCGGCCTATACAATTGGAATCGGCCTCGATACTCGACCTATATACACGGCGGGATCCATATATGAACGGCTGATCAAACCATAATATAAAAATTGGCCCTCGGCCGTGGTTATATCAAATCCAATGGCACGGAGTCATCTATCTAATGAGAATGGGGCCCACTTATTTAGGTTAACCCACTAAAAGAATGATGAGAATGAGCCTAACAAGGCCTAAGGAAAAGTCATAATGAGGACGTCTAACTATCATTGCCCATCAATGTGGACATTTAACCAACATTGCTCCTAAGGAGTGGCCCACATAGAGCCAAACGTATAGTGGCCCCATAGCCTCACACAATGGCCCAATATACATTGCAATGGGCCTCATACAAGGGCTACATACACATCACTATGGGCCGCATCACGTGGTCCTAATACATGCCATGGTGGGCCGCATCACATGGGCCTAATATGCATCATGATGGGTTGTATCACATGGGCTTCGAATACATCATAATGGGCCACATCCGTGAGCCCAAAATACCTCTCAATGGGCCACGAATACATCACAATGGGCCATGTCCATGGGCCTTGAATACATCATATTGGGCCTCGCCCATGGGCCGTAAATGCATCTCAATGGGCCGGCCCATGGGCCTCGGATATATCACAATGGGCCTCATCACATGGGCCTTAAATACAAAAATAGGTGGGCCCTTCCACATGGGCCTCAAATACAAGGCAGGTGGGCCCTATCACATGGGCCTCAAATATACATCATGATGGGCCTCACTGATGGGCCACAAAATACATTAAGGTGGGCCTCACAGATGGACCACAAAATACATTAAAGTAGGCCTCATACAACAGGTGGGCCTCATACACATCAAGTCAGCCTGATGAAGCAGCCTAAGGTTTAACAAAATAGATGGATAGCGTGGTTGAAACACGTTCATCATGGTGCGCCCCACAACACACACAGGTAGGCTTCATCCCAGAAGAATGGATGGACAACATGGTGAGCACATACATACATCAAGGTGTGCGCCACACAACACACGAACAAACACACACACACGTTACAGGGGGGTCGATGTAAGGCACGTACATCAAGGTGGGTCCCATCCCACACGTGCAGTACGTGTGGGGTGGGCCCCACACAATCTGAAAACATGGCTGGACCATGTATATAAACACATGCATTAAAGTGGGGTCCACACCAAAGTACAGATGGACGGCTAGGAGAATACAATACATTCACCAAGGTGGGTCCCACCCCCACACATGCCACACGTGTGAGGTGGGCCCACACCTTCAAATGGAAGGACGGTTTGTATATAAAACATATACATCATGTTGGTGCCACAGCAGCTACCCACGGATGGACAGTTGTATACATCTCGGTGGCCCCTCTCTGCAGCGTCCAAAAATGGACGGTGTGGATATATGCTACATACGTCAAGGTGGGTCCCACCTGTTTAAAACGTTGGACGGTCTGGATCAGACCCATACATTTGGGGTGTAGGGCCCACCATCCAGCCATCTGGACGGTGAGGCTAAGACCCATACATCACGGTGGTCCTCGTGTAAATGGATGGACGAAGGAGATATGAGACCACAACATTATATATATATATATATATATATATATATATATATATATATATATATATATATATATATATATATATATATATATATATATATATAGGGCTGAAGCATCCTTCATCGTCTAGCGTCCAAATGGACGGCTGGACAAAAATACATACATCATGTGGCCTGCCGTCCCAGCTCTGCTGGACGGACGGTTGGATCTAAGGCACACATCTGGTGGGCCCCACCCTCACACGTGTGGGGTGGGTCCCATGCCAACGGATGGACGATTTATAAAACATATATATCATAGTAGGGCCCAACAGCAGCCACCTTGCTACTGTGAGATGGGTGGACGGTGCAGATGATATCATGCATTAAGGTGGGTCACAAGCCATCACACACAGAGAGAGAGAGAGAGAGAGAGAGAGAGAGAGAGAGAGAGAGAGAGATTGAAAAATCGGTGATGGTGGAGGGGCCCCGCCACTATAGGCCCCTCATTGATAAAAGTATACATCACGATTGGTCCCACAACAAGTGGGCCCTCAAATTGAATTTAACGGTGGATCACCCACCAATTGCTAATCTTCTTGCTCCCTTGGCTTCCTTGGCTTCTCGGCTTCGATCGGGTTGAGATGGGAGATGAGAGGGTAGGAAGTGGGCCATACTAAAGCTCCTCCATGAGAGCTTTGGGAGAGCTTGGATGTGTGGCTCTTCGGTTGCTTGGAAATGAGTTTGAGAAATGGGAGAGAGAGTGTTGTAGAGAGAGAGAGAGATGGGTGATGGAGTGATGGGTGAGGTGAGTGATGGGTGTGTAAGATATTGTTGACTTTAGGGGTAGATTGTGTAAGAAGGGTATGGGTTGTGATAGGCTGAGTGATGTGTTAAGTGATGGGTTGAGTAATGTGAGTACTTGACTTGTACTTAACCCTTGATGGGATTGATTGATTGATAGATGTGACATTTAGGTAGAAATTCTCTTGAGCTTTGCAATGCGCGGTGTTTTTCTCAAACTGAACGCGGGTCCACATCTCCTGGCCTGGATATCGCCTCAGCGCCCTAGATGCAGCATCAGAACCGCGGCGATGGCGCGGTCACACTGGTACAAGACTCGGGTTGACCTGACTCAGGAATACAGGATACGTCTTAGGATAGTGCGCAAATATCGGATACAGATTGCGGGTCGCCGGAATTCGACAGGGAGGACCTCAGAAGCCTACAGAACGGTACAAGCTAGGATACGGGCCTGACATATATTGGTTGGGATTTGATTATAGTGGCATAAGATAAGTGTCAGAACTCCAATAGGGAGTCCTATGATTTCCTAACCTATAAGCATTATTCTACGATATCTAGCAGACCTTAGATTGTAACCCTCATTTGGCTAGTGTGACTTTAAGTTGTATGCATTATCTTATCTAAGTAAAATTGCACCTTAATCACATAAATGCTAAAGGAGAGTAAGAAAATGCCGAGTAAGTGAGGACACCATGCTTGCATGAAAGCACTCATTGACTAATAATAAATTGGCAATCCAACATCTAAACTAATTCCTTACTATTGAAACATCAATTTTAAAACTTTTGCATAAAATATATTAAAAATTAAACATATTAGTAATTCAATATTCTTCTTATTATAAAATGATAATGTCTTTTTCATATTAAATTCATTGTCTAGCATAATATAAAATAAAGAAAAAGAAACACATCTTCTGATATATCCAATATGAATACAAGTACACTCTTAACCCAATACTAAATCTATCCAGAGCTTGTTTAGAAACATATTCAACAAAGTAACTTTGTTTAAAAATATTTCTCAACATAACTACCGATAATAACTTTATAATGACTAAGGTAAGACAAACCTCCATCCAACATTTGTGATCTAATTTCTGTGTCTTTGTGAATCTTGAGCCCGAGATACTGGTTCTTAATTGCATGCATTTCTGAAGCCACATCTTTCATGCACATTCGTTCTCTTGGAGACTCTGAAGAGCACAAGATGACCATTAAAATTAAGCATTCATGCATTCTATTTCTTGTATTGATATGATTTCCATTGTCCTGAGTAACTTCAGTGTCTTCTATAAGCAGTTGTGGCTCAACAATCTCCATTACTCGTTTAGGAAAAGCCAACTTAGCGAAATGATGAAGGCTTAGATTGTCCATAAACATGTCATCAGTTGGCCCCTTTCCAGTGATCATCTTCAATAGAAGGATTCCATAGCTGTAAACATCTCCTTGTGTAGATGCTTTACTTCCCATCGCATATTCTGTAATTTATACATCTCATATTAAAATGTAAGTGACCATTTGGATACAAATAATATCAAATGTTAAATTTAGAGAGAGGGGGAATATTCTATTTAAACAACTAATTAGCATTTTTGCTATTCTAAGGATAACATCAATATTGGTGTGCTATGAACTTGTAAGTGCTTACAAAGATGTTCAAAATTGATTAAGACTCTATTACTAAAGTGAAAGAACTCATCATGTCAATCATCAACTGAACAAAAGACTTAGATAGGTCGTCTGAGGGTTCGTCGCGGTTCATTGCTGTGCTTACACACTAGGCTACCCTTCTCCGAAAGCTCCGTGGGACCACCTACCACTAGTCTTCGACGGAGGGGTTTATTGCACAAAAATGCCGGGACGCTGGCCATTTCCGTCCACCGCCCTTCTCACGAAGCCGTACGTGGACGTTACCGCTCATACAGCTCCCAACCAGCAAGCAGTTAGCCTTCCTCTACAAGGAATGGAAGTGTGGATGAATCGACATCAAATAGAGGAATTCGGTTTTCATTTTCAGCAATAACATGATAAGAGTATCCCTTTCACAAAAACCTACGGATCCTTTGTTATGATTTTGTGTAACACATCTTAACTAAAGACATTATAAGAAAATAATTCTTTATATCATACTATGATGTGATTAATGTGGGGTGCAAGTGAGTACAACTTTGTCTATCTAGATTTTTTTGGGTATATCCTTTAATTCTGTGGTCATTCTTTCAGGATCTGAAACCAGATAAAATCAGGTTCAGGTAAGATTTACCAGTGTTCCACATTCGATGTACAAGAGGTGGCCTACTTGATTACAAGAATGATAGGGCTAGAACCCACATATTGAATAGGCATTAGTCGGATGTGGGGGCTTATAAAAACCCAAGCCATTCAACAAGTGGGACCCATTATAAAAATACCATGCCAATACAGTAAAATGTTCCATTAATCAACAACACCTATGGGAAAATTTGGAAGCTTAGAAAAATATGGCTACTATTTCATATTCAAGGTTCAACTCGGAAGCATAATCTTACCTCAGTGCATATTTAAAATGGTTTCAACTCATGGATGGCTATGATTTTATTGTGTATACCATGATAGCATATGTACTTTTTCGGTACATCTGAGAACTTAAAGAAGTGATTGTCGAAGCGTGTGATGCTCTATATAAGTGGATGAGCCCTACTTTGGTGCAAGATTATCTTCATGCTAGGATTACCTTGTCCCACACACCCAAGTGTAAAGATATGTAGGGGGCTAGAATACCTTTTTATCCATACAATTACTATGTGTGTGCTCTCACCTTTTGGGATCGTGTAGAGAGAGAATGTTTCACGTCCAATTTGTTGGACCACAAGTTACGCTCTACCCAATGAAGAACCTACAACCTCTTAAGTGAATGCGGCATCCAACCAATCCAATTGGTTAGGCCCACCATGAGGATCATTTGCACTGCAAAAATCAACTTCATCCACCCATAAGGTGGATCACATCTATAAAAAAAACAATGGTCATCCATTGATAAATAGACTTAGTCAATTATTTGATGGTTGATTTTTTCATGTGACAATCCTTGTGATGGGGCCGATCTATTGCATGGATTGAATGCTTATTTAAAATCCACCCAGATCACAAGGTTTGTCACCTTATTTCACACTAAGGCCCAAAAAAGATCCCCTTTCATGATTTAGGTAGACCGCACAATTGGAAATAATACACGAGAAAACACTCACCTTCCAAACTGTTTCAATTCATATGGCTCACTTGAATCATGGATGGGTCTGATTTTTGAGCCTTGGTGTGAAATCAGAACGAGTCTATTTTTTGACCTAGAGCCTAACATGAGCTAATGCATCTATCGGTTATAATGGATTTCAAATGCATATCACAATGGGCCTACCCAAGCCCACCCTACTTTGCTCACACCTCCTGTACTCTAATGCAAAGCGAATAATCAGACTAGGTGGGTGTGTGTTTTTGTTCATATTTATGTATTCGTATACAAGGAATTAAATAAGGTAATAGATAAAATTGTTACGTGGAGCCATGTATCCAACAGATCCCTTAATTCCAACCGAGCTAGTTTGAGCAACCTTAGGTAAGAACCTGGCTAGCCCGAAATCACCCACACGAGCAATCATGTCATCATCAAGAAGAATATTGCTTGGCTTTAAATCTCAATGAATGATTGGCGTTTGGCAATGATTATGCAGATAATCCAGTGCAGAAGCCACATCAATAGCTATGTTTAGCATTTGAGTAAACTTCAAATGCTCATGGCCATACTGCTCATGGCCATCTTTGTGCTACCACTTGTCTAGACTTTCATTGGGCATGTACCCGTAAACTAGAGCTTTAAAATCATGGCCCTTGAAATCAATGCTTACATAGCAAGTTAAGACCTTAACAAGATTCCGATGCCTAATGTTTTTGAAGGCTTCACATTCAGCCATGAAGCTCCTCAGAGCTCCTTGTTGTTGAAGATTGAAGACTTTCACTGCTACCATAGTTCCATCACAATCTAGAGCCCCTTTATATACAGCGCCAAAACTTCCGGTGCCGACCAAATTGGCAGAAGAGAAGCCATCTGTTGCTTTAAAGAGTTCCGCATAACACATGGTGACGAATGGATCCTCCGCAGAAGGCACATCAACAAGTTTCCATCTTAACTTTCTTACCCAATAAAGAGTGGCAAAGATACATGATACTAACATAAGGCACAGGACAACAAAACAACTGAGATTTTTACTTTTGATGCAAGATACTTTCTCCGTTTCTTGAAAGCTTGGCTAGAGCATTGAGGCAAATTTAATTCTGGAATACCCCCACAAAGCTTATTATTTCCGAGCACTGAAACTTGACTGGCATTTCCACAGACCCCTTGTTTTGGTACTTCACCCTCGAAATTATTGAAGGAAAGATTTAGAGCCTCTAAAGCAAGCTTCTCCAGATATTTTGGAATCTCCCAGGAAAGGTTGTTGCATGAAAGATCCAGGGATCGAAGGCCTCTTAGAGTACTAAATGTTGGAGGAATTGATTCTTGAAAGAAGTTTCCATCCAACAAGAGATACTCTAGGCTGAGAAAATTGCCTAGCGAGCTTGGAATTTTTCCTGACAATTTGTTATCTGAAACATTCAATATCGAGAGAGTTTTCAAGTAACCCACTTCGACTGGCAAACTATCGGTAAAACAGTTATTTTCAATGGAAAGTTCAATCAAAGATGGAAAGATGAAAAGTTGTTTGGGTAAGCTACTGCTGAACTTATTACTGTCGAGGTATATGGCTTGCAGATTTTTGCAATTACCAAGTGTTGAAGGTATGCTCTCCGATAGATTGTTTTCAGATAAACTTGAGTACCCACAATTGGGAGATGTTGCCCAAGGAAGACGGAATTTTCCCTGATAATCCATTTGCTTGAAAAAAAAGCTTTCTTACCTTGTTAAGCTTCCCAATACTAACGGGAATAGTACCTGTTAAAAAGTTATTCCCCATATCGAGTACTGTTAAGTCGACAAGATTCTGAATCCCAGATGGGATGCTTCCGAATATCTTGTTATATCCCAAACTTAGCAAAGTCAGTTGGGTCAAAATATTAGACATGGAGTCAGGCAACACACCGCTGAGATGATTTATGGCTACCTGCAGCCGTCGTAAGCTACTGCAATTGGTCAAAGAATCGAGAAAAATCAAGTCATGAGATTTTCCAATTCCAAGTTTATTACCCCACAAAAGTAAATCGGACAGACCCTTGAGGCTTCCAAAATTCGTAGGTACAGAACCGCTAAAGCCATTGTTAGCAAAGCTAATACTTACGAGTCCTGAAGCATTGGATAATGAAATTGGTATGGGTCCCGTGAATTGGTTTGATGCGGTGGAAAGCCAGTGGAGATAAGGAAGAGTGAGGCCTTAGTTAGAAGGAAGGTTTCCATGCAATCTGTTATTTCCCACGTCCAAAAACTTAATGGAGGAGAGATTGTATAGCTGGGGTGGAATCCTACCTGACAGTTCATTTTCTCTAATGCCAAACAACTCTAAGCTTGCCAACCGACCAAGGTCATCTGGTATGCTACCGTCCAGACTGTTTCTTGAGAGATTAAGGGTAATGAGAGACGAAAGGTTTCCAAGTGAAAGTGGGATGCTTCCTGTAAGATTGTTCTTACCAAGATACAATTTAGTGAGTTTCGATAGAGAGACAATCTCAGTTGGAATCCTCCCTACCAACCGATTCCGGGAAAGATAGAGGAATTCAAGTTTCGATCAATGGGTCAGATTTGTTGGAATTTCTCCGGTGAGTGTGTTATTGTCCAGACCGAGATACCGCAAGCGGAACAACTGGCCCATCTGTTCAGGAAACGGTCCGCTGAAGGTGTTGTTTGTGAGCTCGATTCTTTTGAGGAAGGTGAGGTTCCCTATGAAGGGAGATATGTGGCCCACCAAGTTCTTGTTTATGAGGATCAAGGCAGTGACCCTTTGAGGATGGCGGCGCCGTCGCATGTGACTCCTTGCCAGCGACAGAAGTGGAGAGTATGGTTCCATGAGCTCAAGGATTTGAGAGGACCGTCGGTTATCAGATCTTTAAAGTGGAGCAAAGCAAGGTGATCGGTTTCATTGGAGAAGTGAGCGGCTGATGCGAAGAAGCATGGAACGTGAGTGGAAGAGAGAAGGAGAAATGACCAAAATGTGAATAGGGTCATAGGTGGGAGCTCCATAACAGTGTTTGTGAATGAAGGAAAGCCAAAGCGACGAGACAAATATGGAATGGATTCTGTGCCCTTGATGACTTGAGGAGTCTACTTATAATAAAATGATCAGATGATTTTGGTGGGTCCCAGTTTACCATATTATTTATTTATTTTTTTTTTTCTTTATCCTTTTTCAATCAGGTCGCTGTCCAAAAGGGACGCGGATTCGGTACTCCCACCGATACTACCTAGCTAGAGACGGACGGTCCTGTTAGGGGCTCTTTGGAGCCCAACGTGAGATGTATATATTTTATCCCTCCCGTCCATCCATTTGGAAATATCGTTTTCGGGGGAGCCCAACAAATATGAAGGTTGAAGGCTTAAGTAGACCACACCAAAGCAAGCAATGGAATTGAAAGCCGATCACTAAAAACTTCTCGGGGCCTACATAAGTTTTGAATCAAGCTGATATTTATGTTTTCCTTACATTCATGTCTAGGTGATCTTATGAGCAGGTTGGATGGCAAATAAACATCATGGTGGGCACCAGTAAGTTTTCAAAGTAAAGTTCAATTCCCACAGCTTCATGTGGTGTGGTGCACTTGAGCTTTTGATATACCTAGTTATTATATTAATATCTTGAAATAATGTATCAAAATAGATAAACAGAGTGGATAAAGTATATACATCACAGTTGGTCACATCACAGTCGGTCTCACAGATTCCCTGATAGGACCGTCCGTCTCTCATGGTGTGTAGTACCCAATCCACCTATCCAATCGGTGATGCAGGGGTTTTATCCACTCCCATCGATTTTGACATTATTTTTTGGGATGCGCTCAAAAATAGGGAAACGGATTGGCTACTCCCACTGCCACTAGCCCGGTGGCTGATGGTTGGTGCTCTGTGGACCCCACCATGATGTGTGTTTCATCCATGCCATTCATCCATTTTGACAGATCATTTTAGGGCTTGATGCAAAAAAATGAAAGGGATATAAATCTTAAGTGGACCACACCATAGGAAAACAATAGTGATTTGATATCTACCATTAAAATCCTCCTAAGGCCCATTGTACTGTTTATTTGACATCCAATCCGTTGATTAAGTCATACACACCTAGATGAAGGGAAAAAACAAATATTAGCTTGATCCAAAACTTTTATAGTTTTTAATGGTCGACGTTCCTTCAACTCTATCTCCTGTAATGTGGTCCACTCGAGATTGTAATATACATTAATTTTGGTCTCGTACCCTAAAATGATCCAACGGCATGGATGAAATAAATACATCATGGTGCGGCCCGCAGAGCACCAACCACCAGTCATTGGCTGAGGACAGGGGGAGTAACCAATCCGTTTCCCAAAAATAGGCTGATCCAAGGCTCAGGTATACCACAGTAAGGAAACTGTATCATACCTATACAAATATTCAAAAGGCCCACCATAATCTTTATTTTCCATCCAATCAGTCGGCAGTGAAAGAAAAAAAAAAAAAAAAAAAATATATATATATATATATATATATATATATATATATATATATATATATAGAGAGAGAGAGAGAGAGAGAGAGAGAGAGAGAGAGAGAGAGAGAAGGATATTGTGAAGACACGACTATCATCTTGATCCAAAAATTTTGAAACCCAAAAAAAGTTTTTAATGGTGGGCGCTCAATCACCGGTGCTTCATGTGGTGTGGTCCACCAGAGATCTTGATCTGCTTCATTTTTGGGCTCGTTTCCTAAAATGAGCTGGCAAAATAGATGGTCCGCATCCAACGTCCATGTATAATACATACATTAAAGTAGGTTGTCACAGCTTGACCAAGCTCGGTGTTATCCCAACTTGACCCAATCTCCTCCCCCTATCAATTTAAGTCAATCTGATGAGTGTGCGAGGCAAGTGACATGGTCCATCTGATGAGATATACAGAACCCAATGTTAAATATAATTAAGATAGAGATGCTCATCATCCATGATGGATTATAAAACGTTGGATAGGGACCAAAAAACAGCATGGTCTAATCATCTGTCAATCGTTCTTACCATCCAGTCAGATGATCTGCAGCTCTTCATCTAGAAACTGACGGATATACACAAGGGGCCCTAAAGAAAACGTCAGCGCCCAAGTAGCTTGAAAACGACTATAAATGAAGGGGCACATGGCTTTTCAGCCTTTACCCTCGGTTGGACCAGTCCTCCCCCACCCATTCCGAGGTCCATAAGCTTGCTGTCTTTAGCCACCTCCCTGAACTCTTTCCTACTAGTGGACTACTAGATCACTTTGAGATCAACCATCTGAGTTCTCTTCTCCAAACTTTTATTTGAAACCAACTTGGATTGCACACAAGGAAAGAGCTGAACTCTCCATATCTGATCCAGGTGCAGATCATCGAGCAGACTTCATGAATCATTTACATTTCTACACCTTCCAGGTCAATTACTGGTAATTTCTACTGGATCCAGAAGAGGTCAAAAATAGTAAATAGTTCACACTTAATAGGAAAAAGTTCATTCATTGGCTGACTATGATGACAAATTAGCATTAACTTTGAACCTCAACCCATCCACATTTTAGTATCCACCAGATGAACAGTTGGGATCATCTGAACAAGAAGATACAAGGATGTCCTACAGATAGGTTGAGGCAGGGCAAGCAAACTGTTCCCCATTTTTATCTTTGATGCAACACACCTGACTTAATGATCAACTAATTTTAAGATCTAGGCCTGTGGAGTAGTGCATCTATCAATGTCACTTAAACATCACCATGAGCCCTATATAGCTTGAATGTATTGTAACTCAAATCCATTATAACCATTAAATATCTAATCTCTTGTTAGGCTCAGGGCCAAAAAACAGGTTGACATTTGATTCAGATGAACCACATTATAAAGTAAGTTTGGCCATGGTGAAACCATGCCCTATTGTTGTCTAAATGTCTTCGATTTGTATATGAAATAGGGGCCTCAATCGATCGAACAGACTAATTGATCAATTGAGTGAGCCTCGGGTTATACAGACAGGTCTATAGACAGCTTTAGACAGGCTCGGTTGATTGACCTGAGAGGTTCGAGCGATCGACTATTTTCTAATAATACTTGTAAACTCTCTAAATCATTTTGAGCATGTTCTAGCGACCGAAAAAGCGACTATCCATCAATCGATGGTTATTCGATTAATGTCGATCGACGACGTATGCAATTTTGTGTAATTATGCAGATTGTTTACTATTCCTAGTGTTATGCTATAAATATTGGTGTAATGCGAGATTAGGGTAGACTAAGATAACTTAATATTTCTAAGAGTGTTTTGAAGGAATGTTAAGGTTTTCTGAAGGGTTTTGCATTTTTAAGTTCATCTAATCTCTTCTAATTAATTCGTTCTTCATAGTGGATTTGCTTGCCGCTTTGTGCTGTGGTTTTTCCCACAAGGGATTTTCACATAAAATCGTGTGTTCCTGTGCATGCTTTGTTGCGTTTATCTTTTACTTGTTTGATTCGAATTTGGAGTTTACTTCCTTAGTCCTCCAACAAGTGGTATCGGAGCTATACGTTGGGATTGGAGTTTGAATCTAAAATATGCTGACGAAGGGATTGAACATTAAGTATGAAACTGAAAAGTTCACCAGTAAAAATAACATTGAACTATGGAATGTGAAGATGAGAGGTCTTCTAGTTTAAAATGGACTGCAACAGGCACTCCTTAATGTAGCGTAGCATCATGAAACTACGAGTGAAGAAGAGTGAGGAGAACTGGATGATCGAGTGAAAACCTCGATTCAATTATGCATCTCTGGCAAGGTCATTTATAATGTCCTTGATCAAAAGACCATTGCAGGATTTTAGACAAAGTTAGAAAGCTTGTACATGAAAAAATCTCTTTCAAATCATTTGTACCTGAAGAAAAAAATTTCTATCACCTAAAGATGGTAGAAGGGTCTAATAATAATGAATACATCAGTGCATTTAACCAGTTACTTTGCAAATTGATGAGTGTGGAAGTGATGATCAGTGAGGAAGGCCAAGCCCTAATTCTATTGAATTCTCTTTCAAAATCTTACGAGAGTCTCATAGATACTATGTGCCATGGTAGGGAGACTATAAACATCGAAATAGTCATATCAACCCTTTATTCAAAGCAGTTGAGAAAGAATGACAGTGGTGGTGGTTCCTCTATGGATGTGTTGCTTGTTAGGGGAAGAAATTTGAAGCGGGAGAATGGAAACTCACGATCTTGGTCCAAGTCTAAGGGCAAGTGGAAGATAGAGTGCTGGAACTGTGGAAGACATGGATATATGAAGAAGAATTGTCGAAATCCTAAAGCACAAAAATGGAAAAAAATAAGATGAAATGCCAAAGGAGGTCAACACAGTAGAATCCAGGGAGGTTTTGACGTTCTGACTGTATCTAAATTCGAGTATTTCAACAATGAGTGGATTTTGGATTTGAGGGCTTCATACCACGTAACCTTTCAACATAGTTGGTTCATTAGTTACAGTGAGTTTCATGGTGGCCAAGTGTTTATGGAAAATGAATTTACCTATAAAGTTGTTAGTGTCAGATCAGTGTACATCAAGATGTTTGATGGAATGGAGCAAATCCTAATGGATGTGAGATGCATTCCTAAACTGAGATAGAATTTGATATCTCTAGGAGCTTTCAATGCATTTGAACGCAAGTTCATCGTGTTTGATCGTGTTCTCAAGGTTTAAAAGGAGCACTCATATGATGACGGCACAGTGGAACGGTAACCTTTACAAATTGATCGAGAATATCATATCAGGTGGAGCTACAACGTCTATAATAGAATCCACATCATCACGGTTGTGGCATATGCACTTCTTTGTGTTCATTGCTTCATGATTTTAAAAGTATTGATTTTAACATATGCGAGCATTGTATATATGGTAAACAATCACGATTATGTTTTAAATCTAAAAGGCATGTTATTACGGGTGTGTTAGACTATGTGCATTTGGATGTATGGGGGTCGTCGTCTATTGTTTTTAGAGAGAGTTCATCTTTTTTGTCTCATTCATATATGACTATTATAGAAAAGTTTGGGTTTACGTTATGAAGAATAAATCCAATGTTTATGCCGACTTTAAGATGTGGAAGGAGATAGTAGAAAAATAGTCATGGTGAAAATTAAAAGTGTTGAAGATAGACAATTCTGAAAAATTCAATTTGAAGGAATTTAATCAGTTTTGTAAAGATGAAGGGATCGTATGAAATAACAAAGCGGAACAGTATAGCAGAATGAATAAATCAGACTTTCTTAGAGAGAGCTCGAAGTATGTTGAGCAATGCTGGGTTAGATAAATATTTATAAATTGAGGTCATTAACACGGCTTATTACTTAATGAACCGGTCCCCCTCTACACTGATAGATTGAAAATTTTCAGAAGAAGTGTGGAGTAGTCGTGACATAGACTAATAAGGGTTGTGAGTATTTGGTTGTAACACTTACTCTCATGTACCCTCAATTGAGAGAGAAAAGATAGACCAAAGGACTAAAAAGTGTACTTTTGTAGGCTATGATAATGGTGTAAATGAATACATGCTGTATGATTGGGTCAAATTGAAGATCATGATTAGCCGTGATGTTAGGTTTGATGAGAATTCTTTATTCCGTAAGGATAGACATAAGGGAACAGAAAAATTATCATTTATTAATGTCGAAGTCGAAAAATGTGAAACATGAATAGAAGCTGAGTAACAAGAAGAGGCAGAAGAGCAGGTGAAGTAACCAACTGTGAGGAGAAATTCACCTAGAAATCGCAAATTACCGGCGAGAAATAAAGACGACTTAAATATTGCATTCAATCTCATTAAGGATGAAGGAAATCCAGCATTGGATGACCCAAATGTTGAAAAGTGGATGGCGGCGATGCAAGACAACATGGACTCTCTGTATAAGAATGAAATGTAAAAGTTGGTACACTTTTTCATTAGGTGTAAAGAGAACAATTGCAAGTGAATCTATCGAAAGAACCATGATAAATACAAGGCGAGATTGATAGTGAAGGGTAGGCTCATAAAGAATGCGTAGACTTAAATGAGATTATTGCGCCTATTGTCAAGCAGGTGTCTATCATATTTGTGTTAGCAATGGTTGCCCAATATAATATGAAACTGGAACAAATTAATGTAAAGACTATTTTCTTACATTGAGAATCGGTAGAGTGGATCAACATGAAGCAACAAAATGGGTTCAAGATATAGGGGGTCAGAGAATAAGGTTTGCAAGCTAAGGAGATCATTGTAAGGCTTGAAATAGTTGCATAGACAGTAGTATAAGAAATTTGATACTTTCATAGCGAGTCAGGGTTTACCAAATGTGAATATGATCATTATGTTTACTTCAAGATACTTAGTGGTGGAGGATTCATTTTACTTGTATTATATATTGATCAGATGCTTATCGTCAACCAGAGCATGTCTGAAATTAATATATTAAAGACTCAGTTATCATGGACATTCGAAATGAAAGATTTAAGAGTACAAAGAAAATTTTTAACATTGATATACACAAAGATAGGGAGAGGAATATGTTAAAGTTATCTTAAGCAAAATACCTTAAGAAGGTATTGGAAGTTTGGGATGGACAAGGCTAAACCAGTTACTACACCCCATGCTGCTCACTTTGACTTTCTTTAGAGCAATGTACCATTACATATGAAGAAAAGTAATTTATGTCTTGTGTGCCCTAATCAACTGCACTTGGCAGTTTGATGTATGTCATGGTCTGTACGAGACCGAACATTTCACATGCAGTTGGTCTTTTTAGAAGATACATGTCAAATCCCGACAAGTAGCATTGGAAGGTAGTGAAATGGCTACTTCGTTATCTATGAGGTACAATGAACTACGTGTTGACATTTGAAAAATCAGAGAAAATTTTAGTAGGATATGTGCACATAGATTACCCAGGAAACATAGACAATAGATGGTTGACTTTTGGTTACTCGTTTGTGTTAGCGGGTGGAGCGATCAGTTGAATGTCGAAGCTTTAGTATATGGTTTCTCTTTCCACAAACGAAGCTGGGTCAGTGACAAAGGCTTTAAAGGAAGATGTTTTATTGTGTAGAATGATGAATGATTTAGAGCTTCAGTAGGAGGTCCTGTCGGTTAATTGTGACAGTGAAAGCAAGATCAACTAGGGAAAGAATTCAGTTTAATACTCTAATACTAAACATATGATGTTCGTCATAATTTTATCTAACAAATGCTTGAGGAATGCGGTGTTACTCTTGAGAAGATCCACAAGAACGGGAATCCAATGAATATACTTAGAAAGGTGGTTCCGATAGAGAAGTTCAAATTATGTTTGACTTCTTTGGGTTTGGCAAAGGTTTGATGAATGCGGAGTGTGCATGAAAAGCAGAGATAATGGTGGAAATATGATGGAGGCGATTAGAGATGGAGCTTCAAGTTGTGGTTCATTATGATCAAAGCCATGGTGGAGATGGTTGTCTGGATGAAACAGGAGTCTTGATTGATCAACCAAACTGATCAATTAATCAATCGAGCCTCGAATTATACAGATTGATCTTTGTGCAGTTTTGGACATGTTCAGTTGATCGACCAGGGAGGTTCGAGCGACCGACTATTTTGAGATAATATTTGTAAATTCTATGAACCCTTTTGAGCATGTTCGAGTGATTAACCTTGTGGTAGTCGATCGATCGAGGGTTACTTGATCGACAGTGCATTCATGTTTGCATAATTGTGCAGATTGTTCTTATTCCGAGTGTTATGTTATAAATATGGGTGTAATGGGAAATTGGGGTATTATTAAGAGAGCATAAACATTTCTAAGAGGGTTCTGAAGGGAGGTTGGAGTTTTATGAAGGATTTCACATGTATAAGTTCATCTAATTTCGTATAATTTGTTCTTCACAATGAATTTGTTTGTCGCTTTATACTGTGGTTTTTTCTTATAAAGATTTTTTTACATAAAATCGTATGTTTCTGTGCATGCTTTATTATGTTTATCTTTCGCTTGTTTGATTCGAATTCGGGGTTTGCTTTAACGATCTCCCAACACCTATCTTCAACCAATGGATTTAAACTTGTTACGACTAATCGGCTTGACTCTAAGAATCGTTATATGGTATGGTATAGCCCATGGAACCTAAGCATGATAAAGTCATCTCTTCACATTACATTTAAAATGAAGATGTATCAATTGATTATTATCCAAATAGTCTCCCCTGCTTTCGACGGTGAAATGGTCCAAATCAAACATGTATAGTTGATGGTTAGAATATCTTAGATTGAATATCTACACAACCAGATCTGCCCCAAACATCTCAAATTATCCTCACAGTAGTAGGAAGAACTTCTATATCCACCCGTTGCTTTGGACCCTGCAACTCTAAGAAGTTTAATATGTTAGTTCATTACGGCAAGGAAAGCAGATTCCCTGGTAACCCTGCTAAAGAGACTCTATAAGACCCATTCTAATGTGTGTTTTATATCAACGCCATCAACTAATTTTGCCACCTTATTTTATGACACCAACCATTGAAACCTTCCAATAACCCATCGTGATGGTTATGCTTATTTTCCATCCAACCTGTTCGTACCGTCACACAGACCTAGATGAAGGGAAACACAAATATCAGCTTGATCTAAAACTTATGTGGCCACCAAGAAGTTTTTAATGGTGGGGCTCCATCATTTCTTGTAGTGTGGTCCACTTGAGTTTCGAATCTGCTTCAAGTTTGGGCTCATACCCTATAATGAGCTGGTGAAATAGATGGATGGCATTGACGCAAAATAAATATATCACAGTGGACCCCACAACGTTGCCACCAGGCAATAGACTTCTAACAACAAGGATCACACTAAGACAAAGTATAAGCTAGGAACGAGCCCCAAACATCACAGGCAGTCTCGGGTCCGTTAACCACTTGCCATGCATTATAAGAAGAACCAAAACTAGCGTGCAGGTCACTCATCACCTCATGGAGTTTCAATTAAACTAGTGGTCAAAATAGCTTTTAATGGCCCATTGCCAGCTTTAATCATTCCACAAATTTAACATCAATATCAACATCTTACTAATAATCAAGCGGTCCACACTTTCTTAGATTCCATTTAATTGTCCATAGTTTATCCACTATTGAGCAGCCCATCTACCACTCAGATCTACCTCATTTTTTGTCCAATGATATACAAGGAGATGGAAAATTGTTTGATGGTATTGATCAACAATGTTAATTATGTAGGTGGGCCCCATTTCAATCTTCCAAAGGCTCCACGAATTTCATTGTAATAAAAGAACTGAGCAAAGGTAGCAGGGTAAAAGACTACCTGAGATTCCAAAGAATGCATGATGCGCAATGATTTCTTTTGCTTTTGCTTTTGCTTTCTTTTTTTTTTTTCCTCTTTTTGACTCCCTAATAAAAAGATCAAAGTAAGCTGTGTAATAGATAGGTCCTTTTTGAAATAGCCCTCCTATTAGCCGTTTGAATCATACATTTAGTGGCACTAACTTGGAGTATCGCCCAAGATTCCAAAGTAGTCCCATTATGAGAACCAATTGACCTGTAGAATAAGCTTATTCCATCTAGGGGAACCCCTGCTGGACAGGTTGATGGCGGCTCTCATCATAAAATGCATAACCCTCATCAAATTAGGCTTATTCTACTAGAGATCTGCGGAGGAGCCATCCCCGCATAATTAGCACAAGGTTGGTGTAGATTACTAGGCATTGTATGATTAAAATTTATTGAAAATAAAGTATTAATTAACTAACACTCACCATACACATGGCACAGATGAATGGATCCACAATCTCCTTCGACTGAAGGCTCATTAGAGAAGAATTTTCTCATAGGATATTGACTGATCGCAAGGCTTGTTTTTTGGGTCGCTCACAGTCTTCATCCAATGTGAAAACACATGCAAATCTATTGAGAAAGCTGATGCACTGCCTCACCATACACATGGTCTTCATCTAACATACAAGGAAGTCAAGTCTAGCTACAGAAGTCATGGCTTATCTTCTCCAACCACTGAAAAAGTGTAGGGACAAAAGCAATGCCCTGTCTCAGCCAACTTGAAAAGTAATTTTGGCTTAGAAGAAACCATGCCCCATCTCTTATGTGAATCCTAGGATGGTATGGTGTAGCCTATGGAACCTGAACATGATAAAGCCATCTCTTATGTGAAATGAAGATGTATCAATTGATTACTATCCAAATAGTTTTATCTACTTTGGATGGTAAAATGGTCCAAATCAAACTTTAATAGGATGTCCCAGCTGTTTATTAATTAGCATGGAAACTTGGAGAAAATTGATGGATGAGATTGTCTAACATGCGTAGTATTGATGGTTAGAACATGTTGGATTGAATATCTACACCACCAGGTCTACTACAAACCTCTCAAAATACCCTCATAGAGGTAGGAAGAAATTCAGATCCACCGGTTGCTTCGGACCCCACGGCTCTTAGAAGTGAAATCGGATTGCCTACTGAGTTACTCAGTACGCTTTTCTCGTACTGAGTAAACTCAGTTGGGCCCACTGTTAATGCATATAGTTTATTTACGTTGTCCATCATTTCTCCAGCCCATTTTAGTGGTTAAGCCAAAAATTGAAGCATATCTATGGCTCCAGTGGACCACACCACAGGAAACAGTGGGAATAATGACTTCCACCGTTGAAAACATTCTAGGGCTCAAAGTGATTTTTATTTGTCATCCAACCTGTTAATAAGATCACACAGACATGGATAACGGAAAAAAACAAATAACATCTTGATCTAAAACTTCTGTGGCCCACGAAAATTTTTCAACGGTGGAATTTCAATTCACACTCTTTCCCGCGGTGTAGTACTCCACTTGAGATTTTGATAAACTTCATTTTTAGTCTCAAGCCATAAAATTTTTAGTATCAAGCCATAAAATTATCGGTTGAAATGGATGAACAGAGTGGATAAAATATATAAATCACGTTGTATCCATAAAGCTTACTCAGTATGCAATCCGCTTTCCTTAGAAGTTCAATACGCAAACAGTGGGAATTATGACACCAACCCACCTTGATGCATGTGTTTTATATCAATTCCATCAATCAATTTTGCCCCTTCATTTCAAGGAATAAGCTAAAAAAGAAGCAATCCAAAAGCTTAAATGAACCACACCACAATAAACAGGGGGAATTATGACCCCCTGATACTTTTTTTTAAAAAAAAAATACCCCCATCCACCTTTTTTTACACACGCACACACACCCCCCACACACTCATGCCGTAGTGGGATTTCACCACCTATGGATACTCGAACCCTTGACAGGGGGTTGAAACCCCTGAGAGTCTACCACCAGAGCAAGAGTAAGGTACCTATGACCAATCGTGATGCTCTTGCTCATTTTCCATCCAAACTATTCATACCATCACATACACCTGCATGAAGGGAAAGAAAAGACAAATATCAGCTTGATCTAAAACTTTTGTAGTTGCCAAGAACTTTTTAATGGTAGGGTGTTTGTAAAACCCGTATCATAGCCCATACTATTCCATAGGCTTCCACGGTCATCGCGGTCGAATTCCGGCGACCCGTGATCGGTTGTCGGTATTTGCGCGCGACCCTGAGACGTGTCCCATATATCTAAGTCAGCTCGACCCGAGACTTATACCAGTGCGACCGCGCCGTCGCCGCGGTTCCGATGCTGCGTCTTACATGCCGATGCAGTACCCTGGCCAGGAGATGTGGGCCTGCATTCAATTCAAGAAAAATGTCACGCTTTGCAAATCTCGAAAGAATCCATCACATCAATCACCTCACTTGTCAAAAGTACACCCATCACTCAACCCATTACTCTCCCCATTCTCAAGTACAAAAGTAATCCCAAAAGTTAACTTTCTCATCACCTCACCATCCTCTGTCATCACTTCTCTTACACCTCTCTCTCTCTCTCTCTCTCTCTCTCTCTCTCTCTCTCTCTCTCTCTCTCTCTCTCTCTCTCTCTTAATTTTCAAACTCCATCTCTCTCTACAAGCAACCCACGTCCATGGCTTCTAAGAGGAGAAGCTAGTGTGACCCACCTTCCTTACTCCCATCTCCACCATCCATGATCCATTCTCGACCGTTGAAGTTCGTCCATTGAAGCTTTAGGATACTTTGCGAAAAAAAAGAGAAGATCATAAGTGGGTGCTTCTTTCTCCCTCTCTCTCTTTCATTATTTTGGTGCGATGATGTGGCCGTGTGGCCCACCCGGACGTACCCCACCTCAATGTATGACTTATCCAACCGTCTAAATCATGTGGTCCCTACCTAAATGAGGATGGGAAAAATATTAATATTAGATTGATCAAGTGGGCCACGTCCATGAGGGACCCACCGGCTATGGTCCCCACACATGGGACCCACCTTAATGATATATATATCCATGCCGTCTGTCCAGCGTCCCTGGACGCTGGACGTGCAGTGGAGTGCGAATAGATAGTGGGTGTGTCATCTAAAAAAAAATACATGATGTTAAAGCTTTTAGGTGGGCCACTCATACAGGCCCTACCTTGATGTATAAATTCAATCCACGCCATCCATCCCATTCCTCAGCTCATTTCAGGCGTTGAGTCGAAAAATAGAGCTAATCTGACTTTCTGGCGGGCCATAACATAGAAGACAATATTTTCTACCATTGAAATCCACCCTGATGTGTCTGTTCTCCAAAATATGTCGAATATTGGGCTTGATGGGTCCGTCCTGAGCCATGAAATCCAACGGCTAGGTCGGATTCTCCTGATGCGGGCTCCACATGTGAAAAACCACAGGAAAATAATATATATATATATATATATATATATATATATATATATATATATATATATATTGAATGTATGCAGCAGGCGCTGCTACTGTCCAGAGGATGCGCAGCGTCCTGCTTCGCTGGACGTGAAACGGGGCTTGGATGTGGGTCCCAGCCGCATGCCCCACCATGATGTGTATCGACCATCAACACCATGCATTTGATGGGTCCCCTCAGACCAGTGGGCCACCCCAAAAATCAGCCGTATGTGGGACTCAAGTGGCCCACACAGCAGGAAAGAGTGGTGATTGAGCATCTGCCATTGAAACCCTTTTTGGGTGTCCCAGAAGTTTGGATCATCATAAAATTTATTTTCCTCTTCATCCAGGGTCTGTATGACCTTATCAACGGTTTGGATGGCAGATAAATGTTATGGTGGGCCCCGCATGGGACCCACTGATGTAAGTGTTTTTCCTACAATGCCCACCCATGTGGACCCTACCATGATGTATATGTTCCTTATCCACACTGTCCGTGCATGGACGGTGCTGGTGCTGGACGCTGAGGATAATAATAATAATAATAATAATAATAAATATGATATTATATTAATATATAATATTATAATATGTGATGGTGGGCCCTGATGTACGTAGGACCCACCTCGTATGGAAGCAGATTAGCTATTGTACTCACACCAGCTATGCTGATTTTAGGCGTCAGCAAGCCCATGGGGCCCACCAAATGTATGGGTTTGATCCAGACCGTCCAACATTTTTAGCAGGTGGGATCCACCTTGATTAATGTGCAGTACATTGTCACGCCCCAAACTCAGAAATCAGATTCATAGGAATCTCGATCGCTGAATCTGGTGCTGACAGCCTCCGTAGTACCCCATCTCGGCTCCCGGCGTACATATGCCAGATTTCGATCCTGGGATCCTACAAGGAGGATTTTTCAATATACATTTATCTCGTAATGAGCATAACCACAAGATTACCCAAATCATAAAGGAAACATCATCATCATATATCCACTAATAATCGTTTGAATACAATGCAAAAAGGGAAATACATCCCTATATATATAAAATCAAAGCTCCAGAGGTCCGTTACATGCTCCAAGCTCAACGCTGCTGCAACCTAACGCCACCTGCACGCATCTATCGTGCATAAGCTTATAAAAAGCTTAGTGGGTGGTGAAAGTGTGTGCACGAGAAAAGTGCCAAGTAAGCAATATCAGAGTAATCAGAGTAAGCGAGAATACTAGTAAACCCATAATCATACGATATCAGAAACGCTGGCAAGATCATAAATCATACGAAATCAGAGTAATATGAAAACATGGTGATAGGCCCATAAATACCATCAGTCTCACCCAGGCTCTGCGATGCAAAATATAATAAAAATAATATCATATACTGATGAAGCAATGTATATCGAATATGCAATACGAAGACAACAAGCTAACTATCAGATGTCGATGATGCAATATAATATACAAATCCTGATGAGTCCAAAAATACTGTCAGTCGTATCTAGGCCGTATAAATGCAGAAACATAGTAACCCAAAATGTCATATACGTGTGGATGTAATGCAATATGCGATGTGAATGAAATGACCAAGCTGAAGTGTGAAGTCGGGATGATAGTACGTAATATCGCAGGCTACGGGGTTTATCACGATGGACTTCTATCAAAACTAGTCTCATACCTAAATTTGGATAGTCAGACTCAACGTAATAAACTCCTGATCTCAGGTTAGTCGCGCGCCCAACCGAAATCCTTTCCATGCGAAGGTACACGTAATAAATAATTGCGCACAAGCAGCCCGAGTGGATAGTGAATGAATGAATGAATGAGTATGCAATTCCTGCTCAATAAGTCCACATATCAGTACGGTTACTCTCTAGGAAATCACTGGGGTCTATTACACTCCAAATGGAACTGTCACTCTCCCTAGCCGCATAGTCCAAGTGAGCGTAAGAAACCTCACTATCCGCTTGGCCAATAGTCTGCCAATACCTATCTGGTACGTCGATAGGGGACCCATTCCGTGAGCTGGTCAAACTCAGCCTAGCTTTACCCCCTACGCACGGGCGGGTAAGGCCACACCCCCTTCCAACCGACCACGACACAGTGGAGAGCTTAATCGTCTGGAAATCGGCACTCAATGCTCATCTACCCACTCGGTCTAGACGTTGGAGCATCCTCTGGTACCAAGAGGGTGTTTAGGGATTTTCACCCAGGGCCATCTATAGCAGCTCGATGCTCAAACAGATTTTCGGTGTCCCATCTGGTCATCCACGATACGACTGTGGAGGCTACGACCCTGATGTCACTAGGGCGTACAGTAATCACAATATAATGCAAGATGCATGAGTCATACAATCCAATCATGCATCAATCCTGTGCATGCCGTGCGCTCATGTGAGAGAACCTTCGCCTATCAGGGAGTCTCATATCATCCTGCCCAATAACATATGCAATGATCAATCACATCTCATAACAAACATGCAGATGATGCGTATGGGCATGTACCATGATGCTGTGCAGTCACATACTCATAATCGGTATCAATAACCGGCATCGACAATCAACCTCGACAATGTGGACATTTAACCAACATTATCCCCCAAAAGAAAAATGGCCCATATAGAGCCTAACATACAGTGAACTCATGACCTCACACAGGGGCCAAATATACAACACCATGGGTCTCACTCAAGAGTTTTATATGCATCGCGATGGGCCTTACTCATGAGCCACATATACATCAAGTGGGTCGCATCTTACGGGTCTAATATACATCACAATGAGCCGCTCCCACGGGCCTAATATACATCAAGTCGGGCCTCATCATATGGGCCGAAAATATATATCACAATGGGCCACATCTCATGGGCCTCAAATACATCACGATGGGCCTCACTCATGGCCTCATATACAACAAGTGGGCTGCATCAATGGGCCGCACTAATGGGCCTCAAGTATCTCAAAATGGACCTCATCACATAAGCCTTACATGCGTCACGTTAGTCCTCACACAAGGTCATATGTAACATCATAATGGTCCCCATATACGGGCCACATGTACATTACACTGGATCATATCCCATGAGCCCCGAATACGTCGTAATGGGCCACATCCCATGGGCCTCGAATACATCACATTGGGCTATGTCCCATGGGTCTTAAACATATCACAATGGGCTACAACCCATGGGCTTTAAATACACAATAGGTGGGCCTTACACATAGGCCTAATATACATCACAGGTGGGGCCTGCACATGGGCCTCATACACAACAAGTTGGGCCTACCAATGGGCCCCAGGGAGAGTGACAATGCAGACATTTAACCAACATTAGTCTTATGATGTGGGTGTCAAACCAACATTGCTCTTAAGGTACGGTCGTCATAAACATCATTACACAGGCCAGTCAAACAGGACGAGCCAAACAGGACGAGCTAACAGGCTAAGTCAAACAGGACGAGTCAATGGGCCGAGTCAACAGGCCGAGTTAAACAAGACGAGTCAATGGGCCGAGTCAACAGGCTGAGTCAAACAAGACGAGTCAACAGGCCGAGTCAAACAGGACGAGTCAACAGGCCGAGTCAAACAGGATGAGGTAATTAGACCGACTCAAATGGGCCTAATCAATTGGTCGACCCTTATATAATGGCCGAGTCAAATGGGTCGAGTCAACTGGCCGAGACAAATAGGTTGAAGTACTTGGCCGAGTCAAATGGGCTAAATCACTTGGCCAAGTCTCACTTGGCCAAGTCTCACTTGGCCGAGTCAAATATGCTAAATCACTTGGCCGAGTCAAATGGGCTAAATCACTTGGCCGAGTCAAATAGGTTGAATCACTTGGTCGAGTCTCACTTGACCGAGTCAAATAAGTTAAATCACTTGGCCGAGTCTCACTTGGCCGAGTCAAATAAGTTGAATCACTTGGCCGAGTCTCACTTGGCCAAGTCAAATAGGTTAAATCACTTGGCCGAGTCTCACTTGGCCGAGTCAAATAGACTAAATCACTTAGCCGAGTCTCACTTGGCCGAGTCAAATAAGTTAAATCACTTGGCCGAGTCAAATAAGTTGAATCACTTGGCCGAGTCTCACTTGACCGAGTCAAATAGGTTAAGTCACTTGACCGAGTCTCACTTGGTCGAGTCAAATAAGTTAAGTCACTTGGCCGAGTCTCACTTGGCCAAGTCAAATAGGTTAAATCACTTGGCCGAGTCAAATAAGTTGAATCACTTGGCCGAGTCTCACTTGGCAGAGTCAAATAAGTTGAATCACTTGGCCGAGTCTCACTTGGCAGAGTCAAATAAGTTGAATCACTTGGCCGAGTCTCACTTGGCTGAGTCAAATAGGTTAAATCACTTGGCCGAGTCTCACTTGGCCGAGTCAAATAGGTTAAATCACTTGGCCGAGTCAAATAAGTTGAATTACTTAGCCGAGTCTCACTTGGCCGAGTCAAATAAGTTGAATCACTTGGCCAAGTCAAATAGGTTAAATCACTTGGCTGAGTCTCACTTAGCCGAGTCAAATAGGTTAAGTCACTTGGCCGAGTCTCACTTGGCCGAGTCAAATAAGTTAAGTCACTTGGCTGAGTCAAATAGGTTAAATCACTTGGCCGAGTCTCACTTGGCCGAGTCAAATAGGTTAAGTCACTTGGCCGAGTCTCACTTGGCCGAGTCAAATAAGTTAAGTCACTTGGCCGAGTCTCACTTGGCCGAGTAAAATAGGTTAAATCACTTGGCCGAGTCTCACTTGGCTGATTCAAATAAGTTAAATCACTTGGCCGAGTCTCACTTGGATTTTGAGATCTGACCCATACATAAGTTAGCATAGAGATAGATGAAGGGAAAACCAAATATCAGCTTGGGTGGGAACCACTGTTGCTCCTAAGAAGTTTTAAACGGTGGGTGCCACCGTACCCCATTACTATTACAAATGGTGGGGTCCACTTGAACTTTAGATCACACACATTTACCCCATGTCCAAAAATGATCTCCCAGATGGTTGGACGGTTTGGATACAACACATGCACCATGGTGGGTCCCATCAAGGTGGGGTCTACATGATGACTGCAAGCTAGAGATCTTGCTGATGTTTGCGTTTCTTGCAAACAGGCCCGTCCAAGTAGGTGGATAGTCCTGCTGCTGCTGCCATGGTGCAACCCACCCATCATCAGATCTGGGCCATGCAAATGGACGGCAAGGCTGTCCCACTTACGGACAGCGTGGATAAACTCATATATCAGGTGGGTCACAAATAGAGAAGGAGAGAAAGAGAGAGAGAGAGGAACACCCACCATGGATCTCTTCGTCCTTCATCCATCAACGCATTTTATAGCTCCAAAGATCGTGATCTAATGGTTGAGATGAGGCTTTGATGTTGGAGATGAGAGGTATGAAGGTCGGCCACACATGGCTTTTCTCATGGAGCTTGGACGTGGGTTGCTTGGAGAATGAGGGAGAGAGGGATGAGAGAGAGTGGTTGTAAGAGAGAGAGGGATGGGTGAATGATGGGGTGATGGGTGAAGTGAGTGATGGGTGTACTTTGTGTAAGAGAGTATTGACTTTAGGGGTTGCTTGGGGAAGAGTGTGAGGTGATGTGTACTTGACATGTTAAGATTGATGGATTGATAGATTGATGTGACATGTCGTAGAGATTCTATTGGGTTTTGCAACGGGCGGCGTTTTCCTTGCACCGAACGCTGGCCCGCATCTCCTGGCCAAAGTATCGGATCGGTGCGCGAGTCGCGGCATTGGAACCGCGGAGACGGCACGGTCGATAGGGTACAAGTCTCGGGTTAAGTCGACTCGGGTCGACGGCGTGTGACGCAGGGTTACACGAAAGTGCCTGTTAAGAGTCGAAGGTTGTCGAAAATTCGACCGGAAAGACCGCGGAAGCCTACGGAATAGTACGGACTAAGATACGGGTCTTACATACATCTACCTCATTCATTTGGGAGAGATCATTGTAGGCCATCAGTCCAGGGGCTGGACTAATTCAGCAACAGGAGCGTCCAGTAGTAGGGACGTGGTGATGTATTATTATTATTATTTTTTTTACCATGACTGGCCCACCTGATGGGTGTATATTGAGGATGGCTCACCTCCTGACTAGCCTATTGAGGGTCAAATATTGCATATCAGACTTCATTTATTGCCTAGATTTACGAACAAGATACTGTTTAATGGCTCGTTTTAACCGTATTTGTGATGCAGGGTGTATTTGAGAGCATGAACTGCAAAAATATATTAAAAGCATGGATTTAACGTTCAGAATTCACCAAGGCAACATACGGACTCCCGGGGACTAAGATCGACGGAATTTACGCACCGGAGATCTGCAAAAATCAAGAAACTGAAGCTCAAGTGGCCCGAAATTGGTCCGGAATGCAAAATCATAGGATTTCCATCATCCGTTCAGCTCGAAATTTCATACATGGCCTGAGGACCATAAATTAACCGTACATATTAAATTTTAACCATTGAAGATCTCAGAAAGTGGGCCAACGGACAGATCAGCCCATTAATATCCGATTTGGGGCCCACCTGAGATTGGATATGCTTCAAATTTTGGTCTCAACGCATTAAAAGAGCTGAAAAAATGGTTGGACAGATCGGATCTTTGGGTTACATCACTATGAGACCCACACAAGTGATGGGTGTGCATAATTTGTACACGACTCGCTGTGCACCATTAAACAAACAATTCGGTCAGCGTAGCTGACCCGATAGTTCTCATGCGAAAACAGAAACTGTTGTTTCCGTTTACGCAGGTTCCGCACCGACTCAGATTTCGGCCCCCATCGCTCATCATGTGGTCCATCTGGACCGTCCATTCGTCCCAGGACATTAAACCGACCATACACACGGCGGTGTTTCAGGCCCATGCATGTGTATTAATGGAAATCTTGTTCGTTAAGTCTAACGGACGGTAGAAATAAAGTTCCCTGGGACGCACAGAAACAGACCCAAAACCGTTCATCTCTTATCTATTTTTTGAGAGAAACTTGGTGGATGGTGTGGATTTTTCGTTAGAACTCGGATATGGACCCCACCAATATCTCAGCGCAAGCTTACGGAGTCTCTGTTCCGCAATAAAGTTGCGAACGAAGCTTGGTGGGCCACTATCGTCATTCCATTCACTAATCCGAGCCGTTCAGTGAGACAAGGAGGTGAAACCGACCACCCCCTGACTTCGATCTTGATTTTCTTGGATACTGCAGCTTTGACGAAGGTTGGACAGCACCAACCAAATGTCCATGAAACACTACAGTTTGGATCCAAAACCAAGCAGGACTGAACGATTTTTCATGGGTAATCGAATGGACGGTCTGGATTTCACGGATATCTTCGAAATGGGTCACACAAATCAACACTGTAGATCGTGTGCGTTGTTTGCCTGCTGCGTAAACAGATTGGGTATCCGACTCGATTACAATAACTCCCACTGCCTGCTAGCTATAAAAGGGAAGTTTGAGAGAGGAGCCGTGGGGAGGCAGCTGAAGCTTGGGACGTTGCATCTCGGCTTGGAAAGGAGGAATCGACGGCCAGGCTTGGCTGTGGAGGCTTGGAAGCAGAGACATGGAGAGAGGGAGAGTTGTTTTTTTTTTCTATTTTTGTTTTTATTTTTCTCTCTTTAATTTTATGAGATCTAGGCCATCATGGTAGGCTAAACCTCTTAGCTAGGGCTAAGAGGTGAAGCTTGTAGCATGATGGGAGATCCTCGGCTTGGGCAGGAGAGAGAGAGAAAGAGAAGAGTAGTTTTTTTCTTTATTTTCTTTCTTCTTTTCCCTTGATTTTTGAGAGAGTTTTAAGCCCAATCATGACCGTGATTGGCTGAACCTCCTAGCTAGGGCTAGGAGGTGAAGCCTGTAGTGGGATGGGAGATTATATGTTATGCTTTTAAATTAATTTTTAAATTGATGTTGATTTTAGTTTAATTGATGGCATGTTTTTAGTCTTTAATGGTTTGTTGTGACTGAAATTACAATAGGTCTGCAATGGCTTTGAATATTTCCGTTTCCTTTATGTTTATGACGTCAGGAAGCCCTGTTGTTCACCATAGTCTCCTGGGCATGGTCGGATGTCGGTACCCTTTCTAACCTTCATACATGTGATTGGTTGGTAATTAGTTTAATTCTGTTGTTTGCCATAGTCTCTTAGGCGTGGTTTGGTGATGGAATCCATTCTAATTCATATACCTTTTATCTCTTGAAAACTAGATTAACGACAGTTCAGTTAATTTTCATAATTCTTAAAGCAGGCATAAGATCTCCCTGATCTCTACAAGTGGATCCTCTAAATCCCTAGTTTCCTTACCTCTGATTTCTCTTATAAGTTTTAGATTAATAGTTTACAATTATTCCTCAATTTATAATTCAATTTAGATTTCATCTCATTCTAGTTATATTTCCAGTTAGTTTTAGATAACGTACAGTTTCAGTCCCTTGGGATTCGACCTCGGTCTTACCAAGTTATTACTACATCACAACCCTGCACTTGGGAAGTGAACATAGCCCCATTTCTCTGTGGGACCCACCGTGATATATGAATTTCATCCTCGTAGCCCACAAGGCTAGCCCAAAACTCAAGCAGATCCCAACCTCTGCTGGACCAGCGTCCAATAGGCTGTTGGGCTTGCTGTGATGTTTGTATTTTATCCACTCTGCTCATGTGTTTCAGGGCCCACCTAGACAGGTCCCACACCCTTGATGGTCCGTCCCCAAGTGGGGCACACCATATATATGTGTTTCATCCCGGCTATCCACTTGTTGGACGCCCAACATGTCATGCCACAAACTCGGAAACCGGGCTCACAAAATTCCCGATCGCCGAATCTGGCGCCGACAACCTCCGTAGAACCCCATTCTTGGCTCCCAGCTCCCATTCACCAGGTTTCGATCCTGGGATGCTACGAGGAAGATTTTCAAAATCAGTTTGAATCGTGATAAGCATAACCAAAGGCATAACCCACAAACAACAACCAAGAACTCCATTACATTTCCACTATGATAAAAGAACTTTACAAGTACAATGAGCATAAAGGGAAAATACAATGGTAAAGAACAAAAACTCCAAAATGATCTGCAAAGTGCTCCTGCCTCAGCGCTGCTGCGCCCCAACGTCACCTGCAAGCAACGGTCGTGCATAAGCTTATAGAAAGCTTAGAGGGTGGTGAAAGTGTGTGCACAAGGTAGTAATATGAACATGCAATATCAGAGTAATGCGGAATATGCAGATGGATCCATGAAAGCCATTAGCCGTACCAAAGCTATGTGATGCAAGACATGAATGATATCGGCCATCCCAAGGCCATGCGATGTGAAATACAACTCAAGCATACAAATCCTCATCTATGTCCACACATCAATACAACTCAAATCTGGGATATCACCGGGGTCTAATACACTCTAAACTAGATCTCCATCTCATCACGCGCAATAAGGTAAGTGGAAGCGACCTCACTATCCGTCTGCCAATATCGGGCTCGACTCGTCGATAGCGGACCCATTCCTCGAGCTGGTCAAACTCAGCCTAGCTTTGCCACCTACTCTCTAACGGGTAAGGCCGCACCCCCTTCCAACTGATCACGACACAGTGGAGAGCGCAGTCATCTGGTAATCGGCACTCAACGCTCATCTACCCACTGGGTCTAGACGTTGGAGCAACCTCTTAGTACCATAAGGGTTTAGGGACTTTCACCTAGGGATATATATATAGCACCCCATGTAGAATAAAATTTTTAGTATCCAATTCTGCCAACCACGATACATCTGTGGAGGCTATGGCCCTAATGTCGTTAGGGCGTACAATAACCATATCACACAATGCATGAATCACACTATCCAATCATGCAGTAAATCCTGTGCATATCGTGCGATCATGTAGGGCAACACCGCCTAATCGGGGCCCCATAAACAATCTGCCCGAAGGCCTATGCTATGATCAGTCACTTCTCATATCAAGCATATATATGATGCGTATGATTATGAGTCATGGATCTATACTAAACATGTTATAATGAAATGAACTATCCTTACAATGCAGATGGGCCCAGACGGCCTATACACAATAAGTACAGGTCTAATAATGGGTCCTAAGGAGAGTCATAATGTGGACATCCAACCAGCATTACACTCGAAATGTGGACGTCAAACCAACATTGTTCCCAAGGCATGATCGTCGTAAACATCGTTACATAATCTGTGTTGGGATCACACATTGCAATGGACCTTAGGTACATCCCATTGGGCCTTAAATACATCAAATGGGCCATGTCATATGGGCCTTTTATTCATCAAATGGGCCACATAAATGGACCACACCAATGGGCCTTATGTGCATTGCAATGGGTCATAACCCATGGGCCTTAGATTGCATCAAATGGGCCTAATCTTCTGGGTCTTATATGTAACAAATGGGCCACACCAATTGGGCCCCATATGTGCATCAAATGGGCCTCAACCCATAGGCCCTAGTACATCTCAATAAGCCTTAACCCATGGGCCCCCAAAACATCAAATGAGCCTAATCCCATGGACCGTGGAATACATCGATATGGTCCAATCCCATGGGCCTTTAAATACATCAAATGGGCTTCATACGTGGGCTTATATATATATCAAGGTAGGTCCCAACATCGGGCCTATAAACACATCAAATGGCCTACACACATGGGCCCATATATAACAAAGTGGGCCTCGACAACGGGCCACAAATGCAATAAGATGGGCCTAATCACATGTCAAGATGGGCCTAAATACATCAGCCCATATATACCAAAATGGGCCTCAACAATGGGCCTAAAAACACATCAAGATGGCCTAAGAACATCAGCCCATATATATCAAAGTGGGCCACATCATAATGTTTATTTCCCACCCAAACTATTGATAAGGTCATTAAGGCCTAGCCTGGGCCCACCAAAATTTTTTATTTTTTTCCATCCAACATTTTTATAAAATTACACATAGATGGATAAAAAATAAATATCAGCTTGGCCCAAGACTTCCGTGGGCCCCAAGAAATTTTCAACGGCAGAATTCAATTCACGCTATTTCCTGGGGTGAGGTCCACTAGAGATTTGAATATATCTCATTTTTGGGATCAAGAGGGACGGGTGGACCCCACAGAGTTTACTCAGCACGCTAGTGGACTCCACAGAGTTTACTCAACATGCCTAGCGTGCTGGGTTGCTCAGCACGCAATCCGCCTCCTATAGGCAGCACTAGCGGACGCTGCTTGTTTTGTTTTTTTTCTTTTAATTATTTTAAAATCTATTTTTGCATGAAATTCACTGGGTGGGGCCCACATCAGAGTAATCCAACCCATCCATTGCACTCTACAGCCCAAGACAGTCGCATGGAGTCCAATATTCGATAGTTTTTGGGTGGACAGAAACATCGAGACGTATTTCAACGGTAAAAGGGAATACACTCTAAACTATGGCCTGCCAGGAAACTTAAATTGAATTCATTTTCTGGCTCAATGGCTAAAATGATCTCAAGACTAGGATGGACAGCTTAGATTAAGTCCAAGCATCAAGGTGGGGCCTACATGGCAGCCCCATTCAAAAGAATTCTTTTTTTTTTACATGCAGCGTGTTAACGCTACCAGTCCAGCATCCAGAGATGCTGGACAGCGTGCATAAATAGATACATTCCGGTGGGTCCCACAAGGACGTGCATCATGGTGGGTCCCACCCACGTTAGTCTGACCCACCTTGTGGTGGGTCCCATCCACGTTAGTCACCTCCACTAGGGATAGATACTAAGACCTCAAGTGTTCAACTGGGGCATCTTTCACTCAGTCTACTACACAAGCTATGATGCTCGGTGGGCCCAACGTTGAAACGCTGTATCTTTCACTCAGTCAACCGCGTGAGCTATGGAGTTGGGCCCACGTTAGGTCACACTTCAGCGTTATCTACTTCAAGGTGGGCTCCCTATGGACGGTTGAGATGACATATAACATCATAGTGTGTCCCACATGGACGGGGCCCACCGGTATGCGGCATGGATGAAATATATACATTCTAGGTGGGCCAAAATCATAGAAGAGAGAGAGAAGGAAAGAAATACACCGAAAAAAATGGAGGGGCCCCGCCACTATGGGCCCCTCTTTGATACAAAGCCTACATCAATGTGGGTCCCACTATAAGTGGGCCCTTAAATCAAACAAATGAATGAAAAATATAAAATCTAAAATCACCCACAGGTTTCTTCTTGCACCCTTGGCTTCCTTAGCTCCTTAGCGTCGATTCCAACGGAGGAGATGAGGAATGGATGGCTAGGATGGGAGATCTTTGAATGGAGAGGTGGGCCACACTTGGAGTTTGGAAAGCTTGGAGAATTTTTCATACGTATGGGATTTTTGCTTGGAGATATCTTTAAAAATGAGAAAGAGAGAAAGAGTTGTAAAGGGAGAGAGAGTGATGGGTGATGGAGTGATAGATGGGAGAGAGATGGGTGTGTAAGGCTTTGTTAACTTTGGTGGCCTTTTGTGTAAGAAAGGCATGGGCTTGTAAGACCTTTTTTGACTTTTGTGGTTGCTTGGGTATGGGTGAAAGGTGATGTGTACTTGACATGTGATGTGATGAGATTGATTGATTGATGGGATTGATGTGACACCTCGTAGAGATTCTCTTGAGCTTCGTAACGTGCGGCGTTTTCTTCGCACCGAACGTTGGCCCACATCTCTTGACCAGGGTATCGCCTCGACGCACGAGTTGCGTCATCGGAACCGCAGCGATGGCACGGTCGCTATGGTAATGGTATTGGGTTGAGTCGACTCGGGTTGACGGCATACGAATCAGGGTCGTACGCAAATATCGGTTAAGGTTCGATGAAGAATGAGCCAATAATGGGATTTTTTCGATAAACGAGAAACTTAAGATGCTCCGGGATGGCACCGCTCCACTGGAAATTCCCTCTGCCCCTACTGTACTCCAGCTTGGTAGTTTCCACCGCCTGTCCAGGGTCTAGAGGCTCGAGAAACAAAGAGAAGATGTGTACGATCCATTTTGCATCATATCTAACTGATTCCTTGGTTCGGACCGAAGAAGCAATGTCGTTTGCGTTACTCAAGCTGACATTCTCGCTTCTGCTTCGTCCACACCTGCTCGCATGGGAGCTTCCCCACTGTTGGTGTTCTTTCCGATCTCTACACATTTCATCGCTCCACCGAAAATTCCCTCTGCCCGGAATTCGACCGGTAAGACCACGGAAGTCTACGGAACAGTATGGACTAAGATACGGGTCTTACACAACAGGCCCAACACACAAGTGGGCTGACCGCCCAGCAGGTGGCCCACCTTGCTGTATGTTTTGTAGATCTCCACTGGCCATTAATTGTGGGGCCCCTTAATGATGTGTGGGCCCACATAAATGAAACAAATCCAAATTTCAGGTGGATGTACATCAGGGAGAAGTTGAGCTTGGGGTGTCCACTATGGGGGTATCTTGTGAGGCCCACTGCAATGGGTGTGTTATATACGCACTATACATCCATTTTTTTATAGTTATTATGGGGCCATGGCCCCCATTGTGAGGCAGACCCAAATCCCAAGTGGACCGCACCATGGGAATAGTAATGGTTGAACGCCTACCCTTGAAAACCACCGAAGGGCCCACCGGCTATGTATGTGCAGGGCCCACCTGCTGAACACACAGGGCCCACCTATTATATGAGTTGGGCCCATCTGAACTGTTCAGGCCCACCTTTGATGTGTTTATGGCCCATCCACGAGGCCCAGCTTCGATGTGTTTATGGCCCATCCATGAGGCCCACCTTTGATGTGTTTGTGGCCCATCCATCAGGCTCACTTAATATACTTGTGGCCTATTAGTGCAGCCCATTGATGCGACCCACTTGTTGTATATGAGGCCCATTAGTGCGGCCCAATGATGCAACCCATCGTGATGTGTATATTATCGAGGCTGTTTCTTTGGCTGGACCACTGGTAGGCCCAGTTGCAATGTGTAGGCCCACTTACTGCATGTGTAAGGCCCACCTCTGATGAATATTCGAGGCCCACCTGTTGGCTATTTAAGGCCCACTTGTTAGATATTTGAGGCCCACCTGTTAGGTATTTCTGGCCTATATGGCATGGCCATTGTGATGTTTTATAACCCATTTAATGAGGCCCATTATAATGTGCATTAGGCCCATGGGTTGTGGCCATGCGATGTATCAGAGGCCCATGTGCAAGGCCCACTTGTTGTGTAGCCCAATGCGATGTACATTAGGCCTTTGTGTGAGGCTACAGGCCCACCTTATGTTTGACTTTATATGGGCCACTGCTTGGGAACAATGTTGGTTGAATGTCCACATTGATGGGCAATGACAGTTAGATGTCTTCATTGTGACCTTCCCTTAGGCCTTGTTAGGCCCATTCTCTTCGTGGTTAACCCAAATAAGTGGGCCCCATTCATCATAGACGAATGGCTCCGTGCTATCGGATTTGATATAACCATGGTCGAGAGCCGATCTTTACATTATGGTTGATTGGTTGTCCACCTATAGACCCCGCCTTGTTTATATATGCTGGTTTTCGGTGCCAATTATCGATGATGATTATAGATGTTGATTATCGGTACCAATTATCGAGGCCGATTCCGATTGTTGATGTCGATTTCGATTGTTGAGGCCGATTTCGATTACAAAGGCCAATTGTCGAGACCTATATGATGTATATGCGACCCGTAGTTGAGGCCCATTGTGATGTATTTGAGGCCTATGGGCAAGGCCCATTGTGATAGATTTAAGGCCCATTGTGATGTATCCATGGCCTATGAACAAGGTCCATTGTGATATATTTAAGGCCCATTGTGATGTATTCATGGCCTATGAGCAAGACCCATTGTGATATATATTAGGCCCATGATGCATGACCCATTTGATTTATTCGAGACCTATGTGTAAGGCCCACATGTCATGTATTTGAGGCCTATGAGCAGGGGCCACCTATTGTGTATATGTGACCCTTGAGTAAAGCTCATTGTATTGTATATTAGGCCTTTATGTGGGGCCGTGGGCCCATTATATGTTTGGCTCTATGTGGGCCATTCCTTGGGGGCAATGTTGGTTAAATGTCCACATTGTTGAGGCCGATCATTGATACCGATTACGAGTACATGACAGCATAGCATCATGATACATGCCCATACGCATCATCTGCATGCTTGTTAGGAGATGTGGTTGATCATTGCATATGTCATTGAGCATGTTGTTAGGAGACTCCCTGATAGGCGGATGTTATCTTACATGAGCGCACGGTATGCGCAGGAGTGATGCATGACCGGATTATATAACTCATGCATCTTGCATTATGATTACTGTATGCCCTAGTGACATCAGGGCTGTAGCCTCCATATGTATATCGTGGATGGCCAGACGAGACACTGAAAATTTGTTCTAACATAAGGCTGCCATAGATGGCCCTGGGTGAAAATATCTAAACCCTCTTGGTACAGAGGATGTCCCAACGTCGAGACCAAGTGGATACATGAGCACCCGAGTGCCGAATACTAGGAGGCCGCGTCTCCCACTGTGTCGTGGTCGGTTGGGAGGGGGTGTGGCGTTATCCACCCAAGGGTAGGGGGCAATACTAGGCTGAGTTTGACCAGCTCGTGAATGGGTTCTCTATCAACGTGCCAGATAAGTATTGGCAGACTATTGGCCACACAGATAGTGAGGTTTCTTACGCTCACTTGGACTGTGCTGCTGGGAGAGGGGCAATGCCATTTGGAGTGTACTAAACCCCAATGATGATCCAAGAGATGAACCGTATTGATATGTGGACTTATTGAGCGGGAGTTGTATACTCATTCATTCATTTACTCACTATTCACTCAGGCTGGTGGTGCATAATTATTTGTTACGTGTACCTTTGTAATGGTCAGGATTTCGATTGGGGCGCGCAACTAACCTGAGATTAGGAGTTTACCACATTGAGTGTGATTATCTAAATTTAGGTATAGGACTGGTTTGGATAGAAGTTCTCTGTGATGGACCCTATAGCTTACGATACTACATACTATCATCACGAATTCACTCCAGCATGGTCATTCCATTCGCACCACATGTTGCATTATATCCGCAGCATATGACAATTTGGGTTATTGTGTTTCTGCACTTATATGGTCTAGGTATGGCTGACGCTATTTATGTTACTCATCAGGAATGTAAATTACATTGCATCCTTTGCATCTGATATTTGGCTCTCTATAACTCCTCATTTGCATAGTTGATTCGTATTGTGTATTCTAATAATGTATGACTCATGGACTTGTCAGTATTTCTGCTTACTCTGTTATCTTATGATTTGTGATCTTGTCAGTATTTCTGCTTATTCCGACATTGTACAATTTATGGATTACCAATATTTTCGGTATTGTACGACTATGGCATTGTATTGAATACTTGACACTTACCTTGTGCACACACTTACACCACCCTCTAAGCATTTTATAAGCTTATGCACGATAGATGCGTGCCGGTGATGTTGGGTTGCAGCAGTGTTGAGTTTGGAGCGTACATTGGTCTTCTGGAGCTTAATTTTTGATTTATGTATTTCCTTTTCAGCATTGTACTGAAATGATTATATTAATGGGTATGTGATGATGATGTTGTCTTTATGAATTGGGTAATCTTGTGGTTATGCTTCTTATGAGATAAATTGATGTTGAAAAAAAATAATTTCCTCGTAGGATTCCAAAATCGAAATCTACCATATGGACGCTAGGAACCAAGAATGGGGTACTACGGAGGTTGTCGGCACTGAATTCGGTGATCTGGATTCCTGTGAATCCGATTATCAGGTTTGGAGCGTGACAGTATCCATCATTTCCTTTCGTGTAGTCCACTTGAGCTTTGGATCTGCTTCAATTTTGGGCTCATTCCCTCGTCACAAAATGCATAACCCTCATCGAATTAGGCTTATTCTACTAGAGAGTCATGGAGGAGCCATCCCCGCATAATTAGCACAAGGTTGATGTAGATAATACTAGGCATTGTATGATTAAAATTTATTGAAAATAAAGTATTAATTAACTAGCACTCACCATATACATGGCACAGATGAATGGATCTACAATCTTCTTCGACTGAAGGCCCATTGGAGAAGAATTTTCTCATTGGATATTGACTGCACTACAGATAGCTAGACTTGCTTCTTTGGGTCGCTCATGGTCTTCATCCAATGTGAAAAGACATACAAATCTACCGAGAAAACTGATGCACTGTCTCACCATACACATGTTGTTCATCTAACATACAATGAAGTCAAGTCTAGCTACAGAAGTCTTGGCTTATCTTCTCCAAACACTAAAAAAGTGTAGGGACAAAAGCTATGGTATAGTGTAGCCCATGCAACCTGAGCATGATAAAGTAATCTCTTCACATTACATGTAAAATAAAGATGTATCAATTGATTGTTATCCAAATAGTTTTCCCTGATTTGTAAGGTGAAATTGTCCAAAATAAACTTTGATAAGATGGTGAAATGGTCCAAATCAAACATGTATAGTGCAAATGGTTAGAATATGTTAGATTAATATCTACACCACACTAGATCTACCCCAAACATCTCAAATTAAATACCCTCATATGGGTAGGAAGAACTTCTAGATCCACCCGTTGCTTTGGACCCTATAGCTCTTAGAAGTTCAATACGTTATAAATGCAGATTCCCCGGTAACTGTCACGCCCAAAACTCAGAAATCGGGCTCACAAAATTTCCGATCGTCGAATCCGACGCCGACAGCCTCTGTAGAACCCCATTCTCGGTTCCCAGCGCCTATTCTCCAGGTTCCGATCTTGGGATGCTACGAGGAGGATTTTCAACATTAATTTAATTCGTAATAAGGATAACCAAAGGCATAACCCACAAACAACAATAAAAAACTTCATTACATTTTCACTATGATAAAAAGCTTTACAAGTACAATGAGCATAAAGAAAAATATAATGATGATAGACCAAAAGCTCCAAAATAATCTACCACGTGCTCAAGCCTCAGCACTGCTGCGATCCAACGTCACCTGCACGCAATGGTTGTGCATAAGCTTATAGAAAGCTTAGAGGGTGGTAAAAGTATGTGTGTAAGGTAGTAATACAATTATGTAGTATCAGAATAATACAGAACATGCTAATGAATCCATGAATACTATTGGCCGTACCAAGGCCATGCGATGCAAAACATGAATGATGTTGGCCATACCATGGCCATGTGATGCGAGATGCAACTCAAGCATACAAATCCTCATCTAAGTCCACATATCAATACAGCTCAAATCTGAAATATCACCGGAGTCTAGTACACTCCAAACCAGATTACCGCCCCATCGCGTGCAATAAGGTGAGTGGAAGAAACCTCACTATCCACCTGCCAATATTGCGCTCGACTCGTCGATAGCGGACCCATTCCTCGAGCTGGTTAAACTCAGCCTAGCTTTACCCCCTCCACTCGGGCGGATAAGGCTGCACCCCCTTCCAACCGACCACGACACAGTGGAAAGCGCAGCCTCCTAGTAATTGGCACTCGGTGCTCATGCACCCACTCGGTCTAGACGTTGAAGAAACCTCCTGGTACCATAAGGGTTTAGGGACTTTCACCTAGAGATATCTATAGCACACCATGTAGAACAAGATTTTCGGTATCTAATCATGCCAACCACAATATACCTGTGGAGGCTATGACCATGATGTCATTAGGGCGTACAGTAACTATATCAGACAATGCAAATGCATGAATCACACTATCCAGTCATGCAGCAGTCCTGCGCGTATCGTGCACTCATATAGGGCAACACCGCCTATCCGGGAGTCCCTAAACAATTTGCCCGAAGGCATATGCTATGATCAGTCACTTCTCATATCAAGCATACATATGATGCGTATGATCATGAATCAGGAACTATACTAAACATGTTATACGGTGATGGATGCTATTCATAACGAAGATGGGCCTACATGGCCTATAAGTATGAGCCTAACAATGGGCCCTAGGGAGAATTATAATGCAGACATTTAACCAACATTATTCGTACAATGTGGACGTCAAACCAACATTGCTCCCAATACATGGCATACACTATAATGGCCACACACATTCATTACATTGGGCCTCGCTTATGGGCCTCACATACATCGCATCGGGCCCCGAATACACATCAGGTGGGCCTCGCACCTAGGCCTTAAATATATCACAATGAGCTTCTTATGTCAAGCGGGCCACATTACATGGGCCGCATTATATGGGCCACACCAATGGGCTTTAGGTATATCAAATAGGCTACACTGATGGGCCTCATATCAAATCGGGCCCAACCTCATGTATATTTGAGATCCGACCTATTCACAAGTTAACATAGAGATAAATGATTTGAAAATAATATCAGCTTAGTTGGAAACTGCCATGGCCCTTAGAAGTTTGAACGGTGGATGTCACTGTCTACTATTTAAATGGTGGGGTCCACTTGAACTTTAGATATGATTCACCGCTATATTCCCATGCTGTAAAAATGATCTCACAAACGGTTGGACAGCATGGATACAACACTTGCATCATGGTGAGCCCCACCGTTCAAACAGGGGACGGTGTAGATAAAGCCTATACATAGGGAGTGGGTCCCACCGTTGAATGGACGGTGTGTGCAAAACACATACACCATGCAGGCCTCTACGTGCAGCCCGTTGTCCATTATGTAAGGTAGAGGTGGGTCCCACCTAGGGCCCACCCTCATGCGTTATATATAAAGAATATAATATATATATATATATATATATAATGTATAGCTGTAATTGTACAGCTTGGCTACATTAAAACAAGGGGAGCAGGAGTGGGTCCCACCTTTCTCAGAAAATATAATATAAGATATAATATATTAGTTATACTATAAGAGGCGTCCTTAGTAGTGGGACCCACAGAACTGGCTGTCGCCAGATGGCAGTGGCCCCCACCATCAAAATAGATGGACTGCATTTGCAAAAACACATACATCAAATAGAGCCTACAGCCTGCTGACACTCACAGGGGGAGAGAGAGAGAGAGTGAGAGAGAGAGAGAGAGAGAGAGAGAGAGAGAGAGAGAGAGAGAGTGTTGCAGTACATGCAGCTTTTCTACATTTGAAAGAGAGGTGGGTCCCACGTAGGGCCCACCACAACAAGTATATAAAATATAATATATATATATATATATATATATTATAATATAATATATATAATATATAATATAATATACTATATATATATATATAACATATCTAACGTCCAGGCCGTCCAAGGCCTGGACGACCACATACATCAGGGAGGGCCCCACACGTGGGGGTGTGTCCCACCGTCCTTGGACGGTGGACACCACACATGCATGGTGGCGTGGCCCACTCCAAATGAATGGACGGTGTGGATGGGTCCCATAGCCCACTGACCGCAGCGTTGAAACAAGGCATCTTTCGCCCAGTCTACCTGATGAGCTAGGGTCTGGGCCCCACGTTACAACAAGGTACCTCCACTCAGTCGGCCAGTTGAGCTATGGATCTGGGTGTGAACACGCACCAAGGAGGGCCCCACACTGACATGGTCCCACTGTCCAGAACGGTGGACTGTTTGGATAAGGCACATACATCATGGTGTGGCCCATCTAAACGGATGGAGGGTGTTTATGGGTCCCATGGACCCCACGGTCATCACACACCCCATGTCAGTGCACCCATGATAGTACACACCCATGTCAGCCACCACCACAGGGATCGGTACCAAGACCTCAAGTGTTGAAACGGGGCATCTTTCACTCGGTCTGCCACCTGAGCTATGGATCAGGGTGTAGGGCCCCACCCACACGCATGGCTGGGCCATATCCTAGATGAGGATGGACGGTTGGGATGTCATGTAAACATCATGGTGTGTCCCATATGGATGAGGTTCACCGATAGATGGCTTGGATGAAAACATCATGGTGGGCCACACATCTCATCATCATCATAACAAAAGAAAGGAGAGAGAGAAAAAGAGAGAGAGACATCAGCGAGGATGGAGGGGCCCCGCCACTATGGGCCTCTCTTTGATACAAATCCTACATCAAGGTGGGTCCCACCATAAGTGGGCCCTTCCATTATAAAAATTAAAGAGATGAAGATCCGAGATCACCCACTGGCTTCTACTTGCACCCTAGGCTTCCTTAGCTCCTTAGCTTCAATTCCAACAGAGGAGATGAGGTTTGGATGGTTGAGATGGGAGATGAAAGGGTAGGAAAGGTGGGCCACACTTGTAGCTCTCTTGGAGTGGAAGGGCTTGGATATATGAAGGTTTTCTCTTACTTGAGAAAGTAGTTTGAAAATGAGAGAGAGAGGGTTGTAAAGAGATAAGGAGAAAGATGGGTGATGGATTGATAGATGTGGTGAGTGATGGGTGTAAGAGCCTTTTTGACTTTTGTAGCTTTTGGTGTAAGAAAGGCATGGGCTTATAAGAGACTTTTTGACTTTGGGGGTTACTTGGGGAAGGGTGAGAGGTGATGTATACTTGACATGTACTTGACATGATAGGATTGATTGATTTGATAAGTCGTATAGATTCTCTCGGAATTCGCACTCACGGTGTTTTCCTCGCACAGAACGTGGACCTACATCTCCTGACTAGGGTATCGGATTGGAGGGCGAGTCACGGCATCGGAACTACGGCGACGGCACAGTCGCTAAGGTACAAATCTCCAGTTGAGCTAACTCTGTTTGACTGCATGTGTTTCAAGGTCGCGCGCAAATACTGGTTAAGGGTCGAAGGTTGTCAGAATTCGACCGGAAAGACCACGGAAGCCTACGGAACGGTACGGACTAAGATACGGGTATTACAGCTCTCCCCTCCTAATAAAAATTTTATTTTTAAAATTTACACAATCATTGCAACTAGCTATAACTCATGAGGGAGAAGAAACATAACATCATCATATAAAATCAGAGATAACATACAAAATATAACACATAATAAATCATTAAAGACATGGGGATAACGCTCCCGAATCTCAGCCTCATGCTCTCAAGAAGCCTCCTCAACAGAATGGTGATCGCATTGAACCTTCACCAACGGAATGACCTTGGTCCGGAGGACTTACTCCTTCTGATCAAGAATACGAATTGGTTGCTCAATGTCCTTACGAACCTCCAACAGCTGCCAATCAATAATAGGAATGATGTCTGACACACATTTCCTCAACATAGAGACATCAAAAACGTTGTAAATGCCAGACAACTGAGAAGGCAAGGCAAGCTGATAGGCCACAACACCAATGCGCCCAGTGATCTTAAAGGGTCGTATAAATCTCTGGGCAAGCTTGTCCTTTGCTCCAAATCGAACTACACCCTTCATGGGTGAGACCTTGAGATACACATGGTCCCCTACATCAAACTCCAAGGGACGACACCGACGATCAGCAAAACTCTTCTGCCGGCTCTGAGCTGTGCACATCCTCTACCTAATGATATCAATAGCCTCTGACGTCTCTTGCACAAGCTCGGGACCTAGGAGATGGTGCTCTCCAACCTCAGTCCAATAACTTCATGATCTGCATGGTCTGCCATATAGTGCCTCAAAAGGAGCCATGCCGATGGTCTCCTGATAACTATTGTTGTACGCGAACTCAGCCAATCGCAGATGCTCATCCCAACTACCCCCAAAGTCAATCGCGCAGGCCCGAAGTATATCCTCAAGGATTTGGTTGACCCTCTCATCTGGCCATTGGTTTACGGATGGTATGCGGTGCTAAGATGCAAATCAGTCCCCATCGCTCTCTGTAAGCTCCCCCAAAACTAAGACGTGAACCTCGAGTCTCGGTCAGAACTGATCGAGACTGGAATGTCATGCAGTCTCACAATCTCCTCGATAAATAACCTCGTAAACCGGTCCATAAACCAAATTGCATGAATCGTAAGGAAATGTGCCGACTTCGTATGACGATCCACAATAACCCAGATGGCGTCATGACCGTGCTGAGTCCTCGGCAAGCCCATAATAAAATCTGTCAACACATGCTCCCACTTCCAAATCGGGATGCTCAACGGCTGCAATAGACCAGGGGGTGTCTGATGATCAGCCTTGACACGCTGGCACGTGTCACACTAGGCCACAAAACTGGCGATCTAGCGCTTCATCCCTGCCCAAAAATACTGTTGCCTCATATCGCGGTACATCTTTGTCGAGCCAGGGTGGATAGAAAATCGTGATCGATGTACCTCGGTCATAAGATCTCTGCGCAACTTAGGAATATCCGGGACACATAATCGGCCTCTGAAGCGAAGTCCACCGTCTGTACCAATCTGCCTAACTTTCAGATGCCGCCTCAATCATATAACTCTACAACGACTCATTAACCTGCTGAGCCTCGATCACCCTTGAGACAAGAGAGGGTTGAATCAACAGACTCTATAACTGCACGATGGAAGACTGTAGGCCAAACTCAAAATCATACTCTACTATATCCTCAATCATCCGCCATTCCTGAATCATCATATGCGCCACTAGGCCGCTTAGCTAGCAGCTGAGGGCATCTGCCACCACGTTCGCCTTGCCCGGGTGGTATTGAAGATCGAAGTCATAGTCCTTCAGAAGCTCCATCCAGCGCCTCTACCTCATGTTCAACTCAGACTGTGAGAAGAGGTACTTCAAGCTCTTGTGATCGGAGAAGAGTTTGAACCTAACCCCATAGAGATAGTGTCTCCACACCTTCAGTGCGAAGACAACTGCAATCAACTCTAAGTCATGCATGGGGTAGTTTAGCTCATGGACCTTGAGCTGACAAGACGCGAAGGCCACTGGTCTCCCGTACTGCATTAGGACAGCACCCAAACCAATATGTGAGGCATCGGTAAACACAATAAATCCATCACTCCCAGAGGGAAGAGTGATGACAGGAGCGAACATGAGGCGGTCCTTCAACTCCATAAATGCTCGCTCGTAGGCATCACTCCAAATAAACTTTGTGCCCTTCCGAGTCAACCTAGTCAGCGGAGTTGCAATACGAGAGAAGCTCTCAATGAAACGCCGATAATAGCCCGCCAAACCAAGGAAACTGCGGATCTCGGACGCGTTCATGGGCTAGCCCCACTAACGCACTGCCTTAACCTTCGAGGAGTCCACTATGATGCCCTCCTTCGTCATCACGTGACCGAGAAACTTCACCTCCTCCTGCCAGAAGTCGCACTTCTCCAGCTTCGCATATAGGTGGTGTGCACGGAGGGTCTGCAAGGTAATCTCCAGGTGCTGCTCATACTCCTCATGGGTCCTCGAATAGATCAGAATGTCGTCGATGAAGACTATAAGAAACTGATTGAGATATGGGCGGAAGACCTCGTTCATCAAATGCATGAATACCACGGGTGCATTAGTCAGTCCGAAGGACATGACTAGAACTCAAAATGACCATAGCGTGTCCTAAAAGCTGTCTTCAAAATGTCCTCCTCTCAAACCTGAATCTGATGATAACCGAAAAGTAAGTCAATCTTCGAAAAGAATTGTGCACCCTGCAGCTGATCAAATAAATTGATGATCCTCGGGAGCAGATACTTGTTCTTGATCATGACCTTGTTGAGCTCACGGTAATCCACGCAAAGTCTCAACGAGCCATCCTTCTTCAAGAAGAGTACCGGTGCTCTCTACGATGAACTGCTCGGACAGATAAAGCACAACTCACGTAACTCGTCCAACTGCTTCTGCAGTTCCTGCAACTCCAACGGTGCCATACGATACGAGGCCTTCGAAATAGGGGAGGTACCGAGCACGAGATCAATCTGAAACTTTGTGAGTCGAAGAGGCGATAATCCCAGAATCTGCTGGAACACATCGGAAAAATCGTAAACCATGGGCAACTGGTCGATGCTCACAGCTATAGGCCCTCTATGGCACACGACATCGTATGAGATAACCGCTCTCCTCTAGGCTCGGTAATGAACTGGAACTACGGTAAGCCGGGTATACAAAATGTGACTGTCCTCACGGAGCAGTCCAATATGGCATAGTACTCAGCAAGTCAATCCATGCCCAGGATGACATCGAACTCGGACATTAGTAATGCAAACAGATCGACAGGTAAAAGGGTATCCCCAACCAGAACGGGATAAGATGAGCAAAATTGGCCCAACACTACAGTCTTCCCCAAGGGAGTTGATACTGACAGATCCTCATGAGTAAACTCCAGCGGTAAACTAGTCGATCGGCAGAAACTCTCAGCCATAAAAGAATGCGATGCACCAGAATTAAACAACACATGTACAATGCATGAAGAGACTAAAAGTATACCATCGACGACCCCTCTAAATGACTATGGATCCTACTGAGCTGCTTAGAACCTAGCCTGAGCCGGATGGGGAGGTGTCTGTCCCCTTTGAGCGTGCTGCTGCTGCTGAGGTCGCTGAGGCGGTCGAAACAGCTGCCTCGAAGACCATAATGCAAACCGTCCTCGAATCGGCGAGCTCTTCTCTCCTCATCATCTACCAAGGTGCAAATCTGGATAGTGCTATGAAACGAGCCACATACTGAGCTACTGTCATATCACCCTACACCAAGGCTTCAAACTCTAACGCTCCCTGTCGTCGGATGTGATCAGGAAAATACTGTCGGTCAAATCGATTTACAAAATCCTCCCAAGTCCATACAAAATCAGCGCCCACTACTTGGGAGACTGACGTCCACCAGTGATCAGCCTCACCATGAAGAAGAAATATGGGTAATTGAACTCGTCGCTCGGTCATGCATCCCATCGTATCAAATATCTTCTTCACATCGGCGCACCATCTCTCAGCTGCTGCCGAGTCTGGCTCACCCTAAAAACGTGGGGGATCGAGTCGTCGAAACTCTCAAAGAAGGGCACTCGCGTGCTCCTGTTCTGCCTGGTCCGATGAAATGACGGGGTGCCTGCCCTGCCCCTGAAGGGCAGCCGTCACAGCCTACAACATCTGGTGTAACTAGGAAGCACTCACGGATACGGTCGGATTCACACCGGTCTCTAGTGGAGGAGTAGTATTCTTAGGATGGGCGGTAGGAACCTCTGGTGGTGGAGCGGGGAACGTAGGTGGTAGGGCGGGAGCCGCAGGTGGTGGAGAGGGAGTCGATCGGGTCACTCTCCTGTGCGGCATGTCCTACAGGAATGAACGAAGGCGCCTATCAACTTGAAAACTCTTAAAGGCACAAACGTTAAGGGTCTGTAACAGAAGATCGTTAAGCTATCCGAACTCGGGACTTAATCATTCATAGCAGACATGTAATATTATTTTTAGTTATTCCCAAGTTATGCTCTGATAACAACTTCTGTCACACTCCAAACTCGGAAACAGGGCTCATAAAATTTTTGATCGTCGAATCCTCCGCCGACAGCCTCTGTAGAATCTCATTCTCTGCTCTCAACTCCCATTCGCCAGGTTTCGATCCTGGGATGCTACGATAAGGATTTTCAACATCAGTTTGATTCGTAATAAACATAACCTACAAACAACAACCAAAAACTCTATTACATTTCCACTATGATAAAAAACTTTACAAGTACAATAAGCATAAAGGGAAATACAATGATGATAGAGTAAAAGCTCTAAAATAATCTGTCACGTGCTCAAGCCTCAGCGCTACTGATATCCAACATCACCTACCCGCAACGGCCGTGCATAAGCTTATAGAAATCTTAGAGGGTGGTGAAAGTGTGTGGAATATCATCGAAGTCTAATACACTCAAAACCAGATTTTTGCCCCATCGGCATAATAAGGTGAGTGGAAGAGACCTCACTATCCGCCTGTCAATATCGGGCTCGGCTCGTTGATAGCGGACCCATTCCTCAAGCTGGGCAAACTCTGCCTAGCTTTGCCCCCTCCACTTAGGCAGGTAAGGCTGGACCCCCTTCCAATAGACCACGACACAGTAGAAAGCGTAGCCTCTTGGTAATCGGCACTCGGCGTTCATGCACCCACTTGGTCTGGACGTCGGAGCAACCTCTTGGTACCATAAAGGTTTAGGGACTTTCAACCAGGGATATCTATAGCACCCCATATAGAGCAAGATTTTCGGTATCCAATCCTACCAACCACGATACGCATGTGGAGGCTATGGCCCTGATGTCACTAGGACGTATAGTAACCATATTACATAATGTAAATGCATGAATCCACTATCCAGTTATGCAGCAGTCCTACGCGTATCGTGCGCTCATGTAGGGTAACACCGCCTATCCGGGAGCCCCTAAACAATCTGCCTGAAGGCATATGCTATGATCAGTCACTTCTCATATCAAGTATACATATGATGCGTATGATCATGAATCAAGAACTATACTAAACATGCTAGACGGTGATGGATGTTGTTCATAACAAAGATGGGCCTAGACGGCCTACAAGTATGGGCCTAACAATGGGCCCTAGGGAGAATTATAATGCAGACATTTAACCAACATTATTTGTACAATGTGGACGTCAAACCAACATTGCTCCCAAGGCACGACATACACTGTAACGACCACACACATTCATTACATTGGGCCTCACTTATGGGCCTCACATAGATCGCATCGGGCCCCGAATACACATCAGGTGGGCCTCGCACCTAGGCCTCAAATATATCACAATGGGCTTCTTATGTCAAGTGGGCCACATTACATGGGCCACATTATATGGGTCACACCAATGGGCTTCAGGTATATCAAATAGGCTACACTGATGGGCCTCATTTATATCAAATCGGGTCCAACCTCATTTGAGATCCGACCTATTCATAAGTCAACATAGAGATAAATGAAGTGAAAATAATATCAGCTTAATTGGAAACCGTCATGGCCCTTAGAAGTTTGAACGATGGATGTCACTGTCTACTATTTAAATGGTGGGGTCCACTTGAACTTTAGATATGATTCACCACTATCTTCCCATGCTGTAAAAATGATCTCACAAACGGTTGGACATCATGGATACAACACTTGCATCATGGTGAGCCCCACCGTTCAAATAGGGGACGGTGTAGATAAAGCCTATACATAGGGAGTGGGTCCCACCGTCGGATGGACGGCGTGTGCAAAACACATACACCATGCAGGCCTCTACGTGCAGCCCGCTGCCCATTATGTAAGGCAAAGGTGGGTCCCACCTAGGGCCCACCCTCATGCGTTATATATAAAGAATATAATAATATATATATATATATATATATATATATATATATATATATATATATATATAATATAATATAATGTATAGATGTAACTATATAGCTTGGCTGCATTAAAACAAGGGGAGCAGGAGCAGGTCCCCCGTAGCGCCCACCTTTCTCAAAAAATATAATATAATATTATAATATAATATATAATATATTAGTTATATTATAAGAGGCGTCCTTAGTAGTGGGACCCACAGAACTGGCTGTCGCCAGATGGCAGTGGCCTCCACCATCAAAACAGATGGACGACATTTGCAAAAACACATACATCAAGTGGGGCCTACAGCCTGCTGACGCTCACAGGGAGAGAGAGAGAGAGAGAGAGAGAGAGAGAGAGAGAGAGAGAGAGAGAGAGAGTGCTGCTATACATGCAACTTTTCTGCTTTTGAAAGAGAGGTGGGTCCCATGTACAGCCCACCACAACAAGTATATAAAATATAATATATATATATATATATATATATATATATATATATATATATATATATATATATATAACATAATATACTATATATACATATATATATATAACATATCTAACGTCCAGGCCGTCCAAGGCCTGGACGGCCACATACATCAGGGAGGGCCCCACACATGGGGGTGTGTCCCACCGTCCTTGGATGGTGGACACCACACATGCATGGTGGCGTGGCCCACTCCAAATGAATGGACGGTGTGGATGGGTCCCACGGCCCACTGACCACAGCGTTGAAATAAGGTATCTTTCGCCCAGTCTACCAGCTGAGCTAGGGTCTGGGCCCCACGTTGCAACGAGGTACCTCCACTCACTCGACCAATTGAGCTATGGATCTGGGTGTGCACACGCACCAAGGAGGGCCCCACACTAACGTGGTCCCACTGTCCAGAACGGTGGACGGTTTGGATAAGGCACATACATCATGGTGTGGCCCATTTGGACGGATGGGGGGTGTGGATGGGTCCCATGGACCCCACGGTCAACACACACCCCATGTCAATGCACCCATGTTAGTACACACCCATGTCAGCCACCACCACAAGGATAGGTACCAAGACCTCAAGTGTTGAAACGGGGCACTTTCACTCGGTCTGCCACTTGAGTTATGGATCAGGGTGTAGGGCCCCACCCACACGCATGGCTGGGCCACATCCTAGATGAGGATGGACGGTTGGGATGTCATGTAAACATCATGGTGTGTCCCATATGGATGAGGTTCACCGATAGATGGCTTGGATGCAAACATCATGGTGGGCCACACATCTCATCATCATCATAACAAAAGAAAGGAGAGAGAGAAAAAGAGAGAGAGACATCGGCGAGGATGGAGGGGCCTCGCCACTATGGGCCCCTCTTTGATACAAAGCCTACATCAAGGTGTGTCCCACCATAAGTGGGCCCTTACATTACAAAAATTAAAGAGATGAAGATCCGAGATCACCCACCGGCTTCTACTTTCACCCTATGCTTCCTTAGCTCCTTAGCTTCAATTCCAACAGAGGAGATGAGGTTTGGATGGTTGAGATAGGAGATGAAAGGGTAGGAAAGGTAGGCCACACTTGTAGCTCTCTTGGAGTGGAAGGGCTTAGACGTATGGAGGTTTTCTCTTGCTTGAGAAAGTAGTTTGAAAATGAGAGAGAGAGGGTTGTAAAGAGAAGGAGAGAGATGGGTGATGGATTGATAGATGTGGTGAGTGATGGGTGTAAGAGCCTTTTTGACTTTTATGGCTTTTGGTGTAAGAAAGGTATGGGCTTGTAAGAGACTTTTTGACTTTGGAGGTTGCTGGGGAAGGGTGAGAGGTGATGTGTACTTGACATGTACTTGACATGATGGGATTGATTGATTTGACAAGTCGTAGAGATTCTCTCGAAATTCGTACACGCGGCGTTTTTCTCGCACCGAACGCGGACCCACATCTCCTGACCAGGGTATTGAATTGCACGCGAGTCGCGGCATCGGAACCGCGGCGACGACGCGGTCGCTAAGGTACAAGTCTCGGGTTGAGCCAACTCTGGTTGATGGCATATGATTCAGGGTCTCGTGCAAATACGGGTTAAGGGTCGAAGGTTGCCGGAATTTGATTGAAAAGATCGCGGAAGCCTACGGAACGGTACAGACTAAGATACGAGTCTTATAGTAACCCCACCACTGACAAGACTCAGGGAGACCCACTATGATGTACGTGTTTTATATCAATGCCACCAATCAATTTTTCTTGCCAGCTCAGGCATGACTTTAAAAAAAATAAAGCAATCCAAAGGACGCGGATTAGCTACCGAACCCGGCAGTAGCGAGTATGGCTACCAAAGTTTGGTCACCATATTTTTTGGGCCCCACCATGATGTATGTATTGTATCCATATGTAAGACCCGTATCTTAGTCCGTACCTTTCCGTACACTTCCGCGGTCATACCGGTCAAATTCCGGCAACTTTCGACCCTTAACCAGTATCGACGCGCGACCCTGATTCATGTGCCGACAACCCGAGTCGACTCAACTCGAGACCAATACCATAGTGACCGCGCCGTCGTTGCGGTTCCGATACCGCGACACGCGCGCCAAGGAGATACCCTGGTCAAGAGTTATGGGCCAACGTTCGGTGCGAGAAAACGCTGCGCGTTGCAAAAACCAGGGGAATCTCTACGATGTGTCACATCAATCACATCAATCCCATCAATCAATCACCCATCAATCCATCACATGTCAAGTACACATCACTTCCATCCCTTTTCCCAAGCAACCACAAAAGTCTTTACCACCCATACCTCTCTTACACAAAAAGCCACAAAAGTCTTCACCACCCATACCTCTCTTACACAAAAGTCAAAGATTTCTTACACAACCATCACTCACCTATCCATCCATCACTCTCTCTCTCTCCCTTACATCACTCTCTCTCTTTCTCTCTTTCTCATTTCAAAAATCCAAGCAAATTCCAACTCCATACGTTTGGAATTTTTACAAAAATCCCTAAGTTCCAAGTGGCCCACCTTCCTACCCCAAAATCTCCCATCTCAACCCTCCATTCTTCATCTTAACCATTGAAGTTGAAGACAAGGTGCCAAGGAACCCCTAGGAGCGAGAAGATCGGACGGTGGGTGCCTCTATAGGATAGAATTACTTATTTTTACGGTGGACAAAGTGAGGCCCACCGATCAATGGTGTGGATCTCACTTGGGACCCTTATTTGTGGCCAATGGACCACTTGGATCATCATGATCATTCCATGATGAGGCCATTCTCCATGGACCCCATCATGATATTTATTTTCATTTGGAAAGGTCATCTAGACCATCCATATTGGTGGGGAAAGGATCCCCACCATTGATCTTTAGTTTTGATGGTCACATGTGTAAAATGACCCATTTGATGTATGATTTCATGTATGGGAGGGCCCATAATGACGGGGTCCCTCCATCACAAGCCGTGTCCCACTCTCCATGTCTTTCTCTCTCTTTTATTGCTTTTATTTTATTTTATTTTACTTTATTTTATTTTTTATGCTATAGGATTGTGGCCCACTTGAATGGATCCCACCTTGATGCAATTATTTTTATTCAAGTGGGGCCCACCTTAGACGTTGAATCCATGTCACTCATCAATGGTGGCCCACTTCATCAGGGCCCACCATTCAAAAAAATATATATATAGCAATCTAACCGTCCAGCGTCCCAGACGCTGGACGTTTTTAAAGAAAAGAAGAAAAAGGAAGAAGTGAAAGAGAAGCTTTGGTGGCCCCCTTGCATAGGCCCCACCCTGATGTTTATGTTTGATCCAAGCCGTCCATCCTCTTACCCACGGTATTTTAGCCGTTGGGTAGGAGTTTGGAGCTGATCCAATTACCTGGTGGGCCATAGCGCCAAATATTGCGCCCTCACCATTCAAACTCTATTTTTTAATTTTATTTCACTTCCTAAGCTCAAAAAAAATTTGAACTCTAGACTCATTTGGACGGCCTTGGGTCACTGATCGCTATGGCTGGAGTGGATTTTCAGAAAGCGGGCCCCATACGTGTTTTATCTCAAAAATTGAAATTCAAGGAGAGAGAGAGATGGAGTGAGGCAGCTGCTGCGTCAGGCGCTGGCAGCCTGCACGGCTGCCAGGCGAGCGGGCGGGCGGACGCTGTGGACCCACGGCTCCAGCCGTGGGCCCCACCTTGATGTTTATCTTACATTCAAACCGTTCATCGGGTGGGCCACCCTCTAAAGTGGCCCCCCTCCAAGAATGGGACAGATCCAAAACTCAGGTGGCCCACACCACATGAAACAGTAGGATAGAGTGTTTTCCATTGAAAATTTTCCTGGGGCCCACAGAAGTTTTGAATCAAGCTGAAATTTATGTCGTCCCTTCATCCAGGTCCGAGTGACCTTATGAATGGATTGGATGGCAAATAGATATTACAGAGTGGGCCCCACATGGGACCCACATTTTTTGTATAAATCAAGTCCACCGTCCAGCGGACGGTGGCACCCACCTGGTGTTGTGTGGCCTCCACCGTCCAGCGGACGGTGGGGCCCTGTGTGATGTATGTGTTATATCCTCACTGTCCACTGGACAGTGGGACCCACCTTGATGCATGTGATGCATCCGGACCGTCCATCCACTTTAACATATAAGGCCTATGGGTTAAGCCCCTTTGAACTGTAAAAAGGGCTATGGGTTAGGCCCATTTAATTTATAAAATGCTTATGGGCTGGGCCCATTTGATCCATTTAAGGCCTAAGAATTTGGGCCCACTTGATACATAAAGCCTATGGGCTTGGGCTCACTTGTTATTTAAGGGCATGGGATAGGCCCATTTGATTTATAAAATGCTTATGGGCTAGGCCCATTTGATCCATTTAAGGCCCAAGAACTTGGGCCCATTTGACGTGTTTCAAGTCCATGGGACTAGGCCCATTCGATGTACTTCAAGGCCCATATACTTGGACCCTTTTATTGAAATTTTAAAGTCTATGGAAGTAGGACATTTGATATATTGTAAGGCCCATGGGACTAAACCCATTTGATTATAAAAGGGTCCATGGGATTAGGGCCACTGGATTTATTTGAGGCTCATGGGTTAGGCCCATTTGATTTGTTTAAGGCCTAGGGATTTAGGCCCATTTGACTCATGTTAGGTCTATGGGTTGAGGCCCACTTGACCTACATGTGGGATCCCAATTGGTGTGGCCCATTTGATACATATTAGACTCATGTGACTAGGTCCAATTGATGCAATCCAAGGCCCACGGGTTTTGACCCATTGCAATGCACATAAGACCCATTGGTGTGGCCCATTTATGTGGCCCATCTGATGAATAAAAGGCCCATAGAATATGGCCCATTTGATATATATAGGAAAAGCCCAATGGGATGAACGTAAGGTCCATTGCAATATGTAATCCCAATACCGATTATGTAGCGATGTTTAAGAAAATCATGCCTGGGATGAAATGTTGGTTCGACGTCCACATTTAGAGCGTAATGCTGGTTGGATGTCCACATTACAACTCTCTTTAGGGCCCATTGTTAGGCCCGTACTTATTGTCCAGGTCCATCTGCATTGTAAGATAGTTCATTTTATTATAACATGTTTAGTACAGTTCATGACTCATGATCATACGCATCATATGTATGCTTGACGTGAGAATTGTCTGATCATAGCATTTGCCTTCAGGCAGGTTGTTTATGGGCTCCCGGTTAGGCAGTGTTGCGCTACATGAGCGCACGGTATGTGCAAGATTGGTTGCATGACTAGATAGCGTGATTCATGCATTCCGCATTTGTGTGACATGGTTATTGTACGCCCTAGTGACATCAGGGCCGTAGCCTCCACAGACGCATCGTGGTTGGCAGGATTGGATACCGGAAATCTTATTCTACATGAGGTACTATAGATATCCCTGGGTGAAAGTCCCTAAACCCTTATGGTACCAAGAGGTTGCTCCAACGTCTAGACCGAGTGGGTAGATGAGCGCTGAGTGCGAATACCAGTTGGCTGTGCTCTCCACTGTGTCGTGTTCGGTTGGAAGGGGGTGCAGCCTTATCCGCCCGAGAGTAGGGGGCAATGCTAGGCTGAGTTTGACCAGCTTGAGGAATGGGTCCGCTATCGACGAGTCGCGCCCGATATTGGCAGACGGATAGTGAGGTCTCTTCCACTTACCTTATTACGCGCGATGTGGCGGCAATCTGGTTTAGAGTGTACTAGACCCCGGTGATATTCTATATTTTGAGCTGTATTGATGTGTGGACATGGATGAGGATTTGTATGCTTGAGTTGCATTATACATTGCATGGCCTTGGGATGGCCGATACCATTCATGTCTTGCATCGCATAAGCCTTGGTACGGCTTATGATATTATGGTTCCATCCGCATATTCTGCATTACTCTGACATTGCATGTTCATATTCTACCTTACGCACACACTTTCACCACCCTCTAAGCTTTCTGTAAGCTTATGCACGACCGTTGCGTGCAGGTGACGTTGGTTCGCAGCAGCGCTGAGGCAGGAGCACGTTGTTGAGCATTTTGGAGTTTTTGTACTTTACCATTGTATTTCCCTTTATGCTCATTGTACTTGTAAAGTTTTTGATCATAGTGGAAATGTAATAGATTTCTTGGTTGTTGTTTGTGAGTTATGCCTTTGGTTATGCTTATTACGAATCAAACTGATGTTGAAAATCCTCCTCGTAGCATCCCAGGATCGGAACCTGGTGAATGGGAGCTAGGAGCCGAGAATGGGGTTATACGGAGGCTGTCGGTGCCAGATTCGGCGATCGAAAATTCTGTGAGCCCGGTTTCCGAGTTTGGGGCGTGACACCATACCATCCATCCACCTTGGAGAGATTATTTTAGGTCATGAGCCAAAGAATGTGGCAGATCCAAAGCTCAAGTGCACCGCACCATAGAAAAATAGTGGGGACAGTGATGACCACTGTTGAAACTTTCTTAAGGCCCACCATGATGTTTATTTGAGATCCAACCTATTTATAAGTTAACACATACATGGAATAAGGGAAAATAAAAATATCAGCTTGATCAAAAACTTTTGTGGTCCAAACAAGTTTTCAATGGTAGGCATTCAATACCCACTGTTTTCTGTGGTGGGATCCACTTAAGATTTGGATCTGCCTACTTCTTTAGCTCATACCCTAAAATGATCTCTCCAAATGGATGGACGATGTGGATACAACACATACATCATGGTGAGGCCCACAGAACGTGGTGACATCACTTAAGTAGCTAGACTCGCTACTGTCGAGTTTAGTAGCTAATATGCGTTATAGTCCACAACTCACGCGGATAGCACCATTGGAATTATGACAGCAACCATTGAAACCTTCCTATGTTCATACTGTCACCACTGCAAGAAAAGCCACTTTTACCAACGAAAATTTTCGTAGGAAAAAGTCTTAATTTCGTAGGCAAAAGATTTTACCCGTGAAAATTTTCATTGGCAAATTCCTTGCTAAAAGTCCGAGGGGAAAACCTTTTACCCACGAAAAAAAAATTCATTGGCAAAGGTTAGACTTTCCCCGACAAAATTTTTCGTAGGCAAAACATTTTACCAATGCTATTTTTCGTTGGTAAAAATAATGACAAAACTTTTTACCTATGAATATTTTTGTAGGCAAAATATTTACAAGACTTTTTACCTACCAATAATTTCGTAGCTAAACATATTTACAAGACTTTTTACCTACGATTATTTTCATAGCTAAAAATATTTAAAACAATTTTTACCTACCAACAATTTCGTAGCTAAAAATATTTACTAGACATTTTACCTACCAACAAATTCGTAGCTAAAAATATTTAAACCACTTTTTACCCACCAAAAATTTCGTAGCTAAAAATATTTACAAGACTTTTTACCTACGAATATTTTCGTAACTATAAATATTGAAAACACTTTTTACCTACCAATAGTTTCGTAGCTAAAAGGTATTTACAAGACTTTTACCCACAAATATATTCGCAGGTAAAAATACTTAGAAAACTTTTACCTACTACCAATTTCATAGCTAAAAATTATTTTACCTACGCATATTTTCACAGGTAAAAATATTTACTAAACATTTTCCTGCGAATAATTTTGTAGCTAAAATATTTACAAAAACCTTTACCTACGTATAATATCGTATGTAAAAATACTTACAAAACGTTTTGCTACGAATATTTTCATAGGTAAAAACATGGATGAGAATTTTAACTATGAAAAGTTTCGTAGGTAAAAACTTCTACGAAAGTTTTCGTAGGTAAAAGTTTTTTTTTTTCCACATAATTCTTGATATACACCTGATATACACCTGTTACAATATATTTCCTGATATACACCTATTATGTAATATATTTCATCATATTCACATTCACATCCATTTAACTCCAAAGTACATAAATAAATTCATCCAAACATAAACTACATCATGCATAAATACATATAAGTTTAACATCACAAATAAAATATAAAAAATCACAAAGATGGAAGCGGAGGTGATGGGGCATCGATGGGTAAGCGTATGGTGAGAGCCTGAAACATATCCGCTATCCGTCGCTCATGCTCCACTGGCATCTCCTCCATCCTCCTCTCCTGCTCCTCCCTCAGCCTCTCCTACTCCTCCATCCTCCTATCTTGCTCCTCCCTCTGCCTCGTCAGCTCCTCCATCCTCCTCTGTTGCTCCTCCAAATCCAAATGTACTTGCATCTTGTTGAGTTCCCTGCCGACAACAAAAATTACACTACTGCAGTTAAAGAGTTACGCTTGCAGTAAAGGCAAATATCATATACAAGGACCAACCAAATCAATACCAAATTAAGTAAATCTGAAACAGTTGTTTGCTAAGCCCACAGGTGTGTGGAGCTATGCACATCCACATATAGCTGCACGTGCAAATATGGAAGATGTATATGAGATCCCAGCTTTCCATAATTCCATTACATGAACCAGATTGATTAGATGTTCTTGCGCAAAAATCAGGCAGATTTGCTTCTCAGGTCAGAGACTATACAAAAGAAACGGATTCACTGATATAGTTTTCTTCTAGACATCCATTTGTTTTGTACACACTGGTCCATCTGATGAAAAAGCTCTTACCACACACGCTAATGCTATTTTGGTGCATGTGATTGGTAAGGCTCCATACAAGTGTGGTCAGCGTTTAATGTAAATGTGTGGCCATTAGATGAGTGGACAGACCTGAATTCCACACAACGAAAGCCATATTGTGGTTACACTTTGATGAACAGCTTTGATCATGCATCCATGCAAGCATTGCGGACACTCGAGCCTACCCTCTAAATTGTTGCTCAAGTCAAACATTATGGGAACTCTTTGTTATATTGAAGCACTGAAGTAGATAAACCAGATGCAGCTGATAACTATTATAGTTTCATTCATACAACCTAGATCACACGTTGTTGCTACTATCCAAGCTTCATTCGAAATAAAATCTTTGAAACAATCAATGTAATGACAGAAAGAATAAACAAAATTTATAATAGAAGCAAAGGAAATAAGAACTACCAAAGGATAGAGCAAAGGTTAGTACATTATCAAACTAATTCCAAATATCTAGCCAACTAAAATTCATGCACCTTAGAGAAAAATGGATCCACACAATTCAGGAGCTTTATACCATCTTGTTGCAACATAATCTTATAAGCAAGGGAAATGTAATAAGTCCAATAATTTAGGAGCTCTAAAACATCAACCCTACTTGCACCAGCTTCAAAAATATAAGTCGGAGCTGCAACAATTTCATCATGAAGCTGTAAAACTACAGGTTTCAAAAGGTAGAAAGTCACATTTCAAAAGACAACCTTCGGTTTGCTATACAGGGATCTTCAAAACCATAGTCATACATTTCATGATTTGCAGCTCTTAAGGAATTAGAAGAATCATAGTCCATTTGAAATGGTTGATTCTTCTCAGCTACACCATATTTTATCTCACCAAGGAAATTATCATCTAGGGAGCCCAACCTATCTGGGAGACATTAGAGAAATAAGACTAGTTCATGCAACATTTCATTCCAAAGTGAATCAGAAGTTAAGATCTTAAATTGGACCAACAAACAAACTAGAAAATGTAATGTATTTTAAGTAGCTTAAAAATCATGTAGCATAATTAGTGATAAAGCAAAAACAATCATGTACCCCAAGGTATCCCAAAACAGTTGTGTAACGGTAACGATGTGCACTGTTAGGAGTTCTAGGGCTGACCATTACAGAAAATGGCCCATAATAGCCTGTTACAGAGCCATTACAGTTTCTTAAAAATAAAAAATAAAAAATAAAAAAAGAAGAAGAAGAAGAAGAAAAGAAAAGAAAAGGTCGTAATGGCCATTATGGCCTGTACACTAACAGTGTCAAAGGTTGGAAGCCAATTTCAGAACACACCGATGCAATTCAATTGTGAATATAGAAGTGATTGATGCAATTAGATGCAAAATCTATTCCCCCAGGGCTGGAGGATAAGGCCTAGTATTTCCACATATTCTTGGAATTGCATTATAGCTATTGAGAGAATTTCCTCGGTTGGATGTGAGATAACGATGTAAAAGCACAAGATTCTTTTATAAGCACCATAGATGCAATCATGTTTCATGGACCATTCCCAAAATACACAAATTGGAGATTATATTGCACCACCATTGCTAGGCTTTTGGTGCCATAAAGTTAGTAAGTGCTTCTCAATGAATACAGGGAAATGCTATTTGAAGCACACAAATGAATGCTCCAAATACAAGCCCCACACATGCGTCATGGCACATGCATACAAGATCTGGGAAGTTCATCAAGCATATGCAGTGGATGCTTTCTAACCTGAAATTAAGGCCACTCAATCTTGCAACGTCTCCTTTTCCCATTTTGCAAGTTAGATCCATTTACAATCAGTAAGTTGTGGATCTCAACTAGCAGAACATCATGTAGCATAAAGAACAAATGTTAGAGTTGCATGCAAACTTTTACAAAATGTGCAGCCCATTAGCTCAAACCAAGAGCTGAGAAGAAAGGGAATGGTGGTCATCTTTGAAATTCAAGGGCATTGGTGTCTTATGGTACTCAAGAGCATAGGCAAAATCATAGAACTAAGGATATAATATCAATTGAGTATTGACCATCTACTAGACCAGAACAAAACTGTAGCAGTTTTTGCTCTATGAAATCAGCCTAATTTTTCACCTTGAAGTTTGGTTAGTTGCAAAATCAAGGGTAATTGGATTGTTTGTGAAACTCAGGAACAACATGTATTGGACCTTTGATACAACCCAAACCAGGCTTTTACAGGTAGAAATATTTCCAATGCAATGTATATCCAGATTGTTTAGATGAGACAGAACCACAGTTTCACATGTAGAGAGAGGATTTATTCATTTCCACTTCATTTCCAAGAAGAAGTGAGTCAAAAATGATTTTATTCATGACCATGACAACTTACATCCCTACATTTCATACACATACATACATACATATATAATAGGTAAGCTGCACTCAAATCATGAACTCATACTGAAAGATTGAAGCCATAACAGCTCTCTTACATTTGCTTGGAAGGCTCTGATCCTTTGGATCTTCCAACTGCAATTTGTAAATATAGAAGAAGAGGGAAAAAGAAGAGCAAGCTTGTTTCAAGGTAGAATGAGATAATTTTTGCAAGTGACCGTACATATCAATCTTAGAAGAAACTCATAGTTTAATTGGCTTAGAACTTCTTTTCTCCATAACATGACAAAACTTAGTATCCACTTGGCCTTCAGATAAGTGAGTTGCACTTGGTCTACATCATATGTACCCATCCACCTTAACCAAATGATGATAAATAAAATCAATTTTCACTACAAGAAAACTGGCCTTTACCGGCGGTCAAAACCATCGGCAAAGACCCAGAAAACTGCCGGCAAAGCCCTTGCCCGTGGTTTACCAAGTGTCGGTGAAGCCTCAGTCGGTAAAGGCTTTACCTGCGGTCGTGCTCCCTTTACTGGCGGTTGTGCAAGCCGCCGCTACAAGTGGGATTTACTGGCGGTTGTTCTAACTGCCGCTGCATGTGGGATTTTCCGACGGTTTACACAATAGGAAGTTTTATTTGAATTTTCGACTCTTAATCCATGTGGGACTGATTTAACTTTACTAACACTTCAATTAGCATTTAGGCTCCTAATTTTCAATTAGCATTTAGGCTCCTAATTTCATAATGCATATGCATTTATAAACCTATCTATAATTGTGATTTGGTTTTTTCTTTTCCATATGCCTTACTAGTTAACATTTCTTTTCCATTGCCTATCGCAGCTTCATGTTGCCTGCAATTTCAGAATTCAACTCAATATTGCATCAAAATACATATTAAAGCAATCGAAAACTTACTTATTTCAAAGGATTAAAGCTTTGGAAATTACAACCCAAGTTTCAAAGGCTCCACTGAAAATTAATAGAAGCGGGAGTATCTATTCTTCAAAAACAAATGAAAAAAGAAAAATCCCCTGAAACTGCCAAAACAACAAAAACTTGGATAAGCAATAAGAACTCCTCGCCACTGAGAATGAGCAGTCTAAAGGCTTCTGAGTTGCTGAAAATAGAAAAGATATTTTAGCCAATGAGCGGCACCAAAAATAAATAAATAAAATCCTCCGATATAACTCTGCAACACAAAAATGCCTCTGTTGTAAACAACACAACATGTACAAGGCCCTCTGGAATTCAGATAATAAACTTGCTTCTTGTTATTTCAAGAAAATCAACATCAACTTCTTCATGAAAGGTGCAATTCCCACAGGTACAGTTTTGTTTTTTTTTATCTTTTTTTTTTTTATGGCAACAGTATGGAACAAAGTAAAAAAAATAAGCACGTGTGTAAAGAAGCACACAAATACAAAAGTACAAGTTCATGTTTCATCTCATGGCTACTACGGATTTCTACACTCCAAAACAAGATAGCTCATAACCTTGCGAAGTTAAAACTACAAATATGTCAGCCTCTTTGTATCCATCTTTCCCCAAAAACTTCTCAGTCTTGCTTCCATCAATTTTCAAATAATGTTCAACAGAAAATTTTATTGGGGTGCTGTCATAAAGTTCCTCATACTTACACATGGCATCCATAAAGCATGATGCACTTTCATACTATAGCTTCTGTGCACTTGAGATATTCCCAATTGCATTGATTACAGAAGGGAAGCAGTCTAGGGACAAGCGAAAAATCAGCTATCAGTCAAATGTATAATCCTCTTAGCATTATATCATTAAACAAAATGCGGACAGAATTATGAACTTTACCCCTATGAACGCAGCAAAGGATCCAAACATATAACTAGCAACCAAGTCAATCAAGATAGCTAAGAAGAACCACTGCTTATTAGAGGAATAGAGATTTTGAGCTTCTGCAAGCATCTAATTTATGGATAGCAAGAAAAGAAAACAACATTCACAACATCCATGATAATACACAACAGTATGATTTTGGGTGCATTCGAGTGAGGCGATGATGCAGTACTCACCCAATCTCGAATGTGATAGGTAGAAAAAAATTCCCTAGTAAGTGCTAAGATGAGGACAATAGGACCTTCAGCTTGTTCTGGTCCATAATCAGCAAAAAGAAAAAAACAGATAAATGAAATGTAGACAGTTGGATAACTACAACTGTCAATGGGCAAGGCTTGGGCTTAGAAAAATCGAAATTTTGAATAGGGCCAGCCAGATAAGCACATCCAATCAGTTCAAAATCCACACCAAAGGCAACCCAGGCCCAACTCATTAACAACCATATGGATAACAATATTGAAAATGAAAATTTATATCAAATACAAGCAACTTCAATCTCCCTATTAATAGTAACAAGTGGGTGTGGCTTTGCATTTATATGAACCAATCTGAGAACTCCAGTGTGAGATCCAGACCATTCATCTAGTGGGTTCAAAGGTGAATATTCCCAAGCTCAGTCCAGTCCACTCACTTGGTGGCCCACACATGTATGAAACAATAGATGGTTAGAAAATCAAATGTTCCTTATTCAATATACACATGTGTGCTTCTTTACACATGTGTGCTTTTTTTTTTTTTTTTATGGCAACAGTATGGATTTATTTTTTTGGGGGAAGTTTTTTCATCAGTGTGGCATTTCCACTAAATAAAGACCAAAAGTCTGTAGGAGTATGCATAAAGTGCTACAGACAGTGATGGGGAACCAGTTGGTGCTGCTACTCATATGGTACTAAATAATGAAACCAAAAAAGCCAGTATGTACAAACCTCACTCATTACAAGAACTTACAAATAACGGAGAGATTTCAAGGAAGCTAAGGAGAATGGAATATTCTGTCTCAGCCTATTGAATGTCAGGTTTCTGCATTGCAGGAAGAAAATAAATATATACCTTGGAATTGAGATTCAAATAAAATAAAATAAAATAAGATTAAATCCTATTGTTACTGACGTCATGAATGCTATTGTTACTGACGTCCCTGTACAAGGGAAGGATATTTGAATTAGTAAAGATAAATGGAACCAGATCAAATAAAAAGCTTTGTTTGTATGTTAAGCTTAACTTACAAAGTGCATTTAAGTTCATCCAGGTGAAGCTAAGCTCATCCCACGATTAAATCATTTTATAATAGTCAATACATGAAACATCAAGAAAAACCTACTCATAAATGCAAGCAACCTAAAGTTGAACAGATGTTAACAAAACCACACAAGCTTTTCTGTAAAGTAGATACCTTAGAAGAAGAAGATGAAAAAAAAAAAAAAAAACAATAGTAATGTGCATTAATAAATCTCAACATAAATAGCAGCAGATATTGTATGATTCAATTATAAAGAGCATTAGCATTTTTTTCTCATTGTTCTCATTAGTCTGGAAGAAGAAATTTTAATTGCTTTGGAACCCCAAATGGGGGGCCTGGTGTTGCCGAACAGGAGTGAAATTGAAGGGGAAATGTAAGGTCTTGAACTTGTGCAAATGTACCGTCACAATGTTTCATATATGTAGGGCCCATGGCTTGGTGATCCAGAGTGCTGATCTAATCCCTCTGTGGATTGTTCATGCTCCACAAATCATCTGTTATGAAACTCAGGTGGGCCATACCATCTAACCATCTTTAACAGGTTAGATGCCAGACCCACACCATGGATGGCTCACTAGCGATTCTTTCTACAAGGAGTTTGAGAGGAACTGGCCTCCATAATAATAGATTAGTAATTGCAATCAGCGTACAATTGCAATTAGACGATGTGAATTTTGTCCAAATTTCATCACTTATTACGTACAGAAGTACCAGTGAAGAAGCATGAAAAAAAAAAAAAAACCAGAGGAATCATACCAAAATCCAATTTGTTCATACATTTCTCCTCATAAGGCCAATCAAAGTAACACAAACCTCACTCTTGTTCCCAAAAAAGCTGGTTATGGGGTTTGTGTGCTAATGTCAACCTTAGCAAAAATACTATATTAATAATCTGAAAGGACTAACAGGCTAAATTGGGAAAGGCCGTCCTAAGTAAACTAGTTAGTTGAAAAAAAAAAAAAAAAAAAACATGGCTAATTTTGGGTAACCCAATGGGGCCTATATCCGGTGGAGTGTCCAGCCTCATTTTCAGGACGCCACACATATAAAGACCTTGGATTGCCTGCCAGATCTCACATGAAGTGCCCCAATTAGACGGATTTTGAAATCTAATTCTATTTGCTAAATCTTAGCAACTTAGAACACCAACATTTTTCTTTCTCTGATTACAGCCCCAGCCCATGCCATCTACATTCTGTTGGGGATTTTGACCTACGGAATCACACAGATCTAGATCTAGGATAGCAATCCAATGGCACCAAGCATACAAGAGAACACAGAGAACACCCAGATTTAACATGGAAAACCCTTTCGGGAAAAACCATGGCACAAAGCGATAAATCTCAACTATGAAAACAGAAATTACAAAGAGAGAGGACTTACCCGATTCGAACAACCTCAAATCTCACCCTTGCTACACCCTTTAATTTCCCTGCAATCCCTTTAGAAAACTTTCCCCTTCCTCTAAAAAGCCCTAGGAACACCTATTTACAGTTTAGGCAACTTTCCTTCCGCATCCCAGTTGCAAAAGGACTCAAATCTGCAGTTTCATGCAAAATCACGGAACAAAATGCGTAACCTATGACTGGTCGTATCCCTCCTACGACCGGTCCTAGACCCCTAAGACTGGTCCTGAAAATTCCAGGACTGGTCCTAGACTGGGAAAAAAACAGCACAACTCGCTGGACTTCGAGTCGTGCCTGGGCTCGAACCTACGACCTGTCGTGACTCCCCCACGACCGGTCGAGCAACATGAAAACTTGAAGATTGAAGGCTTCTCCTCAACAATCTCTACCAAGTCTTCATTCTTCAACCGTATAGCTACGTGACCTCTTCTCTTATTTCTGCATCTCATCATAGTTCCTTGTGCACACTTTGTCCTTCTTTTACGCCATCGCTAAGCCCAGAGAAGTTACACATAACTTCAACTTCTCTACAGGAACGATCTAGGAGAGCATGTCCGTCGGATCAGAATTCACGTGCCCAACCATCCTTGCTCCTGTCTTCTCAAAAGAAAAAACGTAGTCTTCTTACCATCTCACTGCTACCCAATATTACTTGCCGGGGTACTTGCTCACAACACTGATAGCCTGTGAAATAATCGGTCTAAACCAGACCATGGCATACACTGCCCAGTGCATTCGAATAAGGCTCATGAGATATCCTGCTTTTCCTCATCTGTTTTGGGACAAATCCTGAGGAAAACTTAAGGAGAGAAACGTAGGAAACGCTCTCCAGCTTTACATGGCCCATCACATCCTAGATCAATACCTACACATAAGGTATTCCTCCTATGATTACCAAAGCTTACTCCTCCTTCAGTCTCAACGCCAAGAACTATCTTTGCAGACCCCCCGATCCTTCATCCTGGATGTCCCGAGTCTTCAGTACATTGATTTCAGACATGTCATAATTGGCGATCCACATGTCATCAACATACAATACCTGACCCACCATGAAAGAATCAAACCACTACCTAGGCGACAGGCCAAACAATGACCTCCTACAAAGTCTTTTCTCAGCCCCTTTCACTTTGAACCGCCCTGGTTGCTTCATGTAGATCTGCTCTTCACTTTTCCTTACAGAAGTGCAGACTCCACATCCTTCCTTCCAGCTCAAGATCTCATTGGCCAACCAATGCCAGTCACAGATCTAATAGACACCTGCTAAATCATCGGTGCGAATATCTCTAAGAAGCCGATCGCTTCTCCCTGAGCATAACCCATCGCTACCAACCTCGCTCTGTATCTACGTTGTATCCTCCTGAAGATCCACCTGCATCTAACTGCTTTTCGACCCACTAAAAGCTCCACCCGCTTCCATATGTCGGTCTGGTACAACGAATCCATCACATCACACACAGTCACCTTTCACTTCTCAGCACCAGGCTCACCTAGAGCCATCTGAATAGAAGATGAATCTCTTGTGATATTGGAGTCGTCCACGTACCTCGCCGATGTCCTGCGATCATGCTGTGTGATTCTTCCCACAGGTGGCTGCTCCACCTGCTCTGTATCCCTGTCCACGTGTCTCAGCCTTCCTACCCTGCCCGCCCATGTGGCCATGCCCAACATGTAACACACGTACAAAGGTGGAATCTGCTACATCCACCCTAGCTCCACCTTTTGAAGTGCTCCCAATCAACTTGTACAAGTTACCAAGTCGTTACGCTTTCATGATTACCCGTGCCCCCTTGGATACTTTAAGAGCACCATCATTACCTGTGTACTTGCATCCTTTTGCCTCAAGCACATTAAGAGAAATTAGATTCTGCTTCAAATCAGGAACGTGCCTCACATCTGTCAAGGTACGCTCCACCGCATCAAACATCCTGATGCGCACAGAACCAACATCCATAACATTATAGGCAATGTCATTACTAATAAATACCTGTCCACCATCGCACTTCCTGTAGCTGGTGAACCAACTCCGATGAGGAGTCATGTGAAAAGATGCCCTTGTGTCTAACATCCACTCATCCTTACGATTATCGTATGACCGTCTGAGCGAAAACACAGATAAAATATCACCATCAAATCCACTTGATCCATCTGACGTGCCAACATTGGCCTCCCTGCATGAAGTCTCAGAATCTTCCCTCTTCGAATTAGGATTTTCATAATCCCTCTTCACATGTCCTTCTTTCCCACAATTCCAGCACTTTACCTTTCCTTTGCCCTTGCCCCTGGATTTGGATCTAGAACCAGAAGAACCTATACCTTGTCCAAAATTCCTATCCACTGTAAACAGTGCATCAAAAGACGTTCCCATGTCGCTGTTTAGTTGTCTCATAGCCTTCCCTTGAAGGGCTGAGATAACAGTGTCGACACTCAGGGTTTTGTTCATGCTGCACATAGTGTCCTTAAATGCCTCATAGGATGCTGGGAGAGAATTCAGCAACATACATGCTTGTTCTTCATCTTTCATCACTTCCTCCATATCCAGCAATTTGCAAACCAATTTATTAAAGTTGCTGATGTGAGCCTCCAGATCTCCACCCTCTGCCATCTTGAAGTTATACCACTGCCGCTTCAAGTGTAGGCGATTTTCTGAGAATTTCTTCGCATAGACATCCTCTAACTTTTCCCACAAACCAGCTGCAGTTTTCTCCCTCATGACATTGTAGAGAACCTCATCCGTGAGACAAACGGATCGATGATAAAGCCTTCTTATCAAGAGCATTCCAATCAGCATCATTCATAGTAGACTTCCGCTCCTCAAGAGCACCATCTTCACCTTGCTTGGTTAACAGGCTAATCATCTTAACCTTCCATAACTCAAAATTATTTTTTCCTGAGTACTTCTTAATCTCATAGTTAGCGCTCGCCATTATTACTAATCCCTCAGATTCAGATCTATGCCCCAACACGGTCTGATACCACTTGTTGAGAATTTTGACCTGCGGAATCACATAGATCTAGATCTAGGATAGCAATCCAATGACACCAAGCATACAAGAGAACATAGAGAACACCCAGATTTAACGTGGAAAACCCTTTCGGGAAAAATCACGACACAAAGCGACAGATCTCCACTATGAAAACAGAAATTACAAAGAGAGAGGACTTACCCAATTCGAACAACCTCGAATCTCACCCTTGCTACACCCTTTAATTTTCATAGAACCCCTTTAGAAAACTTTTCCCTTCCTCTAAAAAGCCCTAGGAACACCTATTTATAGTTTAGGCAACTTCCCTTCCGCATCCCAGTTGCGAAAGGACTCAAATCCGCAGTTTCGCGTAAAATCGTGGAGCAAACTGCGTAACCTATGACCGGTTGTAGCCCTCCTACGATCGGTCCTAGACCCCTAAGACTAGTCCTAAAATTTCTAGGACTGGTCCTAGATTGGGAAAAAAAAAGCACAACTCGCTGGACTTCGAGTCGTGCCTGGGCTCGAACCTACGACCGGTCGAGCGCCTCCCACGACCGGTCGTGGCTCCCCCATAACCAGTCGAGCAACATGAAAACTTGAAGATTGAAGGCTTCTCCTCAACACATTCATCAAGTTATCATAGGCATGTCTCTGTCCTACCTGCTTGCAATGCATTTGAAACTGGTCACACACACACACACACACACACACATGGCAGCCACTTGGCAACTACAATGTACATCAAATTCAATCAAACATTTTGGCAGACCTGATTTTCTGGCTCTACTTGAGTTTCCCAATGTTGGCAGTCTTGGCAGAAGTAGAGATCTACCAATATTTTGGCAGAACCCCTTCAGGGAATTCACTCTCAGCTGGAGGGCTTAAATTTACCAATCTTCTCAATTCTTGAGCTTGAATGCAAGCTACTTTAAGCACACGAGCACTGGCATCCAATGTCCTAAAAGAGGTAAGCATTTGTTCACCTGTAAGTTGTAAGATCCATTTCAGGCTCTTTGCAAGAACACTTGTAATCTCAGGATTATAAGCAGATTGTTCAAGTGCATCCAACAGAGCTGAACATTCTGGCTACCATAACAAGAAGGAAGAAATTAAAGGTTCATAAATTACAGAATGAAATTATTAAAGCCAGGATAAATGAAAAACACACAAAGAACATGCTACAATGATTTTATCAAATCCCAAATCCTTTGCAAATATAGGAAAAAACAACATCAAGAGCCTACACGAGACCATTAAATGGCCCTTCCAACAGTGAACACGTAACAAAGTTTTCACACATACGTCCTTCCAGATTATTTGTTGATTCCATTGGTAAAGATATGTAGTGTAGGAAGAATGAAGAAATGATGAAGAGAAGTGAAAACAATAGGGTGAAAACTAGGGGAAGGGCCCAAGTCCCCCAAGCACTTGCAACAATGGTTCCAAAAGGGCTTTGTCATTTTGTACTCATATCCAGGAATTCTCTTATTTGATCATGTTATTTAGGATTTTTAATTCTGCAACTCCAGTCATCATAACAAAGGTAAGGTTACCACCATCAGTCTCACACAGTAGTTCATAATGTAGCCATCACTATAAAACATGACATTTCTCTAAGCAAAGCTACTCACCCGGAGTCCATTGGTCATTCTCAGATCAGCAAACAGGTCCCTTACATTCTTTTCAGTCTCTTCAACATATTTACTTAGGACTTAAGGCCCATTAAACAAAAGGCTAATGGTTTGTTGAAAAAGGCCCATAGGATATTTTTCATTTTTAACTGTCCAAAAATATTCATACCCCTCCGGCGCTAGCAGCCTTTTCTGGAACAATCAGAACTTTAGCCTTCCTCAGAACATCAATTGCTTGCGGCGTACAGGGCATATTTGAACCTGGCACCCAGACATGTATTATTGGCAGAAAAGACAATTAAAAAAAACACACACACCGTGAGGCATTGATGGGTTTTAATGGAAAAGTCATGTACGTTTATAGATATCTGTTTTCAATCTCATTTGGAGTTTTGATGAGTTTTAGAATTTTATGATATTTAATAAAATCTGGTTCAACCAAACACACCGTAAGGCTTTGAAAGGGGCACTCAGAAAATGAGTTTTGATGTTTTGAAAGGCCACACAATGGATGGAGTTGACCAACCATGCTTCAAAATTGGATGGTGTGGTAGCACAGCCAAGGAAATCTTCCCAATCTGGCCAATAAAGGCATTGGATGAAAGGGGGTAGTCAATCCCGAAACTCGATTTGTTTCAAGTGTGGGAAGGTTGGACACTCGAAGAAAGACTACACCAATTAGACAAACATGGACTTTCACATACATCCCCATAAGTAAAAAGTGGGCCACCCATGAAAATCACCTGTGGCAAATCAAGTTGGTCCCCTCAATGGATGGGCCGCATCGTTGAAATCAATCGAAAGCCAATGGGCCTACTCAATGCAGGTGTGTTACTCACCTAGTGAGTCAATGGACCAAATTTTGATGACATGAAATGATCATGGTGTGACCCATATTTTATGCGGCTGAGATGTCTTACATGCAATTGTATGCCCTACTTTAGACGTGTGATAAACCATGAGCTATATGGAACTGTATTGACACATAAGTGAGAATTGACACACACACACACACAAATTCCAACCATCTGTATTCAACTTAAAGCACGCCCTACCTAATAAGTCCATTAGCTTGCTTGATTTTTGGGTTAAGCACATCATCACGGCATGCTCACAAATGTGAGTAGCTGGCATCTTCCACACACGAGATGTTGGAAGTGTGTCATGGATAGCCTCTTCAATCCCTCAATCAAATCTCTATCGTAATATCAAATGGAAAGATAAGGCGTAAAAACACAAGGAATTTGCTTGCACACTATTATTATAAGACTTGCTCTATGGCACTGAAATCGCAGGAAATTAAAAACTGCAAACATTTCATAAATATCACGATAATATCAGTAAATTACGGGTGTGTTTGGTTGCACCAAATATCATGAGATTTCACAATATTTCACGATTAATCAGTCTAATTAGGTGCAACATAGAGTGAAATTTCACAAAATTTGGTGCAATCAAATACAGCCTAATTTTCCCTGAAAATATTTAAGATTCTCAAAATCTCATTGATATTTGTCACAATGCTCAAAACACACCAAACTTGAACATAAACACATCCAAAAACACCAAAATCACACCAAATCCCTTCACAAAACAAATACCCATTACAATGATCAGTCCATGAAATTTGCCCTAATAGATCCATAAACTCCACCACTTGATCTGTCCAAAAAAAATAAATCGGCCCATCCAGAACCAAAATCTAGTAAATGCTGACATCACTCAGCGACTTACAAATTCAAACTAGTTCAGAAAATAATAATAATAATAATAAAGCAACAATGAAAATAAAAGCATGCAAGCATCAAATCTGAATAAATGCATCTGAATATTGAAAGTCAACCATTTAAAACATCACCAAAATCAAGATTTTCAAGTCACATATACTTGCTCCATGATCCATGGATTTACAGTCTTGGACAACCGGAATGGGAAAAAAAGCATATTTCAATAAATCAAACAAAATCAAGAAAATTAGTTAAATTAGTTCTAAAACTCTAACCAAAATAACCCCCAAAATTATTTTTTTAAAAAAAAAAAAAAAAAGGCATAGCCCATTTAAAAAGACAATAAAAATCCAAGTTAAATATATTCAAATCAAGGGATTTCAGCCTTACATTTATACCAACAGATCCAGCCCCCCGCCCATAAAAAAATAAAAATCCTAACTAGAACTGTAATCACCAACTTCAAATAATAATAATAACAATAATAATAACTGGCTAGCCTTTGAAATGAAAGATGTACCGTTGCATATATGAAAATAGAGATGAAATTTACAAAGAGAAGGGTTAGAAAATATGAAAATGAGAACATTTAAGAGAGTTTTGGGAATGGAAATGGCATACCTTTTATAGTAGAAAAAATCGTCGATTTGGGGATTTAGGGATTTGGGGATTTGATGAAGTTATTGAGATTGAGAGAGAGAGAGACCTGTCAACCGAGCTTTAGAGAGGGCGGTGGAGAGAGGACGTTGTAGAGAGAGGGCGTTGTGGAGAGAGGACCGAGAGAGAGAGAGAGAGAGAGAGAGAGAGAGAGAGAGAGAGGGCAGAGAGCGAGAGAGTGAGAGAGGGCACGAGAGAGAGTGAGAGTGAGAGTGAGAATGAGAGAAGACAGCGGGAGAGACTTAAGTCTCTCTCACGCGTGCGGGTCATGTGGTCGGTGCTCTATGGGCCCCACCATGTGTATGTGTTTCATCCCTGCTGTCCATCTATTTTTCCATTTCATTTTATGGTATGAGACAAAAAATGAGGTATATCCCAATCTCAACTAGACCACGTTATAGGAAACAGTGTTGAATGAGCGTTGACCATTAAAAACCTTTTGGGAGCCATATAAAGTTTTGGATCAATCTGATATTTTTTTCACTTCATCTGCGCCTGTATGACCTTATCAACAGATTGGATGTCAAATAAAAAGTACAGTGGACCTTAGGAGGGTTTTAATGGTCTAAACAATTAGTATTGACAATCTAGATGGTCTAGATTATAATATCAATGGTCTAGTTGGTTTGGATCATAGTATCGATGATCTAGATGGTATAAATCATCAAAAGCAATGGTCTGGATGTTCTTGATCATAATTTCAGCAGTTCAAATGGTTTAAATCATAATATTGATAGTCAAAATAATATAGGTCATGATATCAATAGTATAAATAGTTTGTATCATAATCTGATGGTCTAGATTGTCTAGATCAAAATTTCAATGGTTCGGATGGTCTACATCATAATATCAACAGCTTGGATTATCTGGATCATAATAGCAATGGTTTGGATGGTATAGATCATAATATCAATGGTCCAGATGGTCCACATGATAAGAATGACGTCCTAGATGGTGTCGATCATGCTTAATGGTATTGATTGTTTGAGTGGTAGTATTGATGGTGTGGATGGTCTCATAATATGCACTATTTGGATCATCTAGATGATAGTATTGACATTTTGAATAGTGTGGATCATAATATCGAGGTTAGGATGGTCCTTGGATCATAACATTGACAAACTAAATGCCCTAGATTATAAAATAGACTGTATGAATGGTACAGGCCATAATATAAATGTTTTGGATGGACTGTATCATAATATCAATAGTTTGGATGGTCTCGATCATAATATCCACAGATTACAGTTTAGATCATAAAATGATGGTTTGGATTGTCTTGATCATAATATCAATTTTTCGGATGGTCTAGACCAAAATATTGATGGTTTGAATGGTCCGGATCATACAATCAATGGTCTAGATGGTTTGGATTACATTATTGATGGTCAAGATGGTTTGGATCATAGTACCCACGGTTTCAATGGCCTAAATCATAATATCAGTTGTGCTCTGGATCATACTATTCATGGTCGAGATGATCTCGGTCATAGGATCAACAATCTAGATGGTATGGATAATTGTCTTGATGGTCGGAATGGTTTAGATCATAATATCTGTGGTGGTTTAGTTGATCTGGATCATATAATATCGATGATATAGATAATGGTATTGACGATCATCCGTTACGAAACTCAGGTGGGACATACCATCTAAAACATGTGAAGACATCTAAAAAATATATCTTCACATAGTTTTAGATGGTATGGCCCACCTGAGTTTCGTAACAGATGATTTTTTAGATATCTCATAAGCTAAAGTGGAGACATCAAATGCACGATCTTGATGATCGACACACATCATGATAGGCCCATTTTACATGTCTAGTCCATTCACTCTATTCTACTGATCATTACCCTCAATTTGATTAATTACTCACCTTGATCATATTGCATATGAGAAAGATATTGGGCAAACAAGATTGATCAACAATTTGAGTGAATTTTGATTTAAACATCTGAAGTTATTTACTCTTCAATCTGGACTGATTAGATTGTCCAAAAATGGATAAAGGTTGTTCATAATATCAAAAATATATGAATGAATAGAAAACACAAACATCAGCTTGATCCAAAACTTCTATGGCCTCCAATAAATTTTAAATGGTATAGGTTCAATCACACTATTTCCTGTGGTGTGGTCCACTTGAGCTTTGGATATGCTTCATTTTTGTTCTTTAGACCTCGAATTATCTGTTAACATGGATGAATGGAGTGGATAAAATAAATAAATAATGGTGGACCCCACAGAGTTTACTCTAGTAAAGGTAACGAGTAACTCAAATGTAGTAGAGAAAGGTTTCCTTGTAACATTTGTAATCATATATTAGGCCTGCCTAAATGTGATTCACATATCCAACCCACTCATTATGTGTGTCCCACTTGGATGAGGGATCAGACCAAGTTTCAACCGCATCCAAAACTCATGTGGGCTCCACCATGTGCTTTTATATTTTTTAGGATGTCTTCACATAGTTTTAAATGGTATGGCCCACTTGAGTTTTGTTTACCGATGATTTTTGAGATATCTCATAACCTAGAGGGAAGACATCAAATCCACAGTGTTGATGTTCGACAGACATCATGATGGGGCCCAAAAAACTTACTAACATCAATTCTTAGGTTCTCATGAGATCAGTAAGTTGGGTCACAATTTTAACCAGAATATTTGGCCCATTTTACATGTCTGATGCATTCACTCTATTTTACTGATCAATACTCTCAATTTGACTAGTTACTCGCCTCAATCAGGCTACATATGAGAAAGATATTGGGCATATAAGATTGACCAACAATTTCAGTGAAATTTGATTTAAACAACTGAAGTTATTTACTCTTTAATTTAAACTGATTAGATTGTTCAAAAACGATTAAAGGTTCAATTAGTGGATGTGCCTAATAATTTAGTAAATTTATTTTTCACAAATAAATTTAACATTTTTTTTTTCAAAAGGTATATTTTTTTTACCCTTTTAAATAAATATCATTTTTATTATAAAATATTTTAAAAATAATTAAAATACAAATTTTGAATTTTTATTTGCAAAATCTCAAAAATTTTCTCATATTTTAATTTTTTCTCAAAAATTTCAAAATGCCAATTTTTCTCTTTAAAAGCATTATTTTGTTCTCACAATTTTTCTTAAAAATATTTAAAATTTCTAAACTTTTCAATATTCTTTTTCATGTGATATTACAAATTATTTAAATATTACCTTTTAATTATATACATATATATAAAAAATTTCATTCATATGATATAAAAACTATATTATATACATATATATATATATATATATATATATATATATATATATATATATATATATATATATATATATTAAGGTTATAGGCAAAAAAAATTTTAAATTAAAACATTTTTACATTATTACCGTTGGTTTTCAGCCGTCGAAAAAATTTTTTGGGAAAAACACTTTCACCGACCAATATTTTCGTCAGTAAAAGTATTACCGCCACCATTTCCATCACCCCGCGAAAATTTGCTTTTCGATTTTTTGGAAAAAAATTCAAAAAATCCTTTAGCTACGAACATTTTCGTAGGTAAAGATGGGTTTTACCTATGCAATTACATTTCATAAGCAAAAGTAAGGTCTAATTTCATAGGTAAAAATGGGTTTTACCTACGAAAATACATTTCGTAGGCGAAAGTAAGGTATTCGATTTTTTCTTGGTTGAAAAATTCAAAAACCCCTTCAGCTACCGATAATTTTGTAGGTAAAGATTGGTTTTTACCCACGAAGATACATTTCGTAGGCTAAAGTAAGAATTCAAAAACCCCTTCAGCTACGAATCATTTCGTAGGTAAACATATGTTTTACCTATGAAAGAACATTTCGTAGGTAAAAGTACGGTTTTAGATTTTTGGTTTTTTTTAAAGAATCGAAAGACCCTTCAGCTACGAATATTTTCGTAGGTAAAAGTAAAGTTTTAATTTTTTATTTTTTAAAAAATTCAAAGCACCCTTTAGCTACGAATAGTTTCGTAGGTAACAATTTCGTAGGTAAAAGTAAAGTTTTACATTTTTTGTTTTTTAAAAAATTCAAACACTCTTTAGCTACGAATAGTTTCGTAGGTAAAGATTCCTTTTAGCTACGAATATTGATTTCGTAGGTAAAAATAAAGTTTTCAATTTTTTGTTTTTATAAATTCAAATGACTCCCTTTAGCTATGAATATTGTCGTAGGTAAATATGGCTTTTAGCTATGAAATTAGATTTCGTAGGTAAACGTTGTGGATGAAAAATTCAAATAACCCTTTAGCTACAAATATTTTCGTAGGTAAATATGGGTTTTACCTATGAAATTTGATTTGTAGGTAAAAGTAAATTCAAAACGCCCTATGTGAAAACACCTTTTACCTACGAAAAGTTTCGTAGGTAAAGATAGATTTTGGCTACGAAATTACGTTTCGTAGGTAAAAGCAAAGGTTTAATAAATTGAAAAGACCCTTTAGCTACGAATATTGTCGTAGGCAAAGATGGGTTTTACCTGTGAAATTAGATTTCGTAGGTAAAAGCAATGTTTTTTATTTTTGTTTTGGTTGAAAAATTCAAAAGACCCTTTCGCTACGAATAGTTTCGTAGGTAAATAAGGGTTTTACCTACGAAATTAAATTTCGTAGGCAATAGTAAATTTTTGGATTTTTTGTTTTTTTGAAAAATTCAAAACACCATTTAGTTACGAATATTTTTGTAGGTAAATATGGGTTTTACCTATGAAATTATATTTCGTAGGTAAAAGTAAATTCATCGATCTTTTGTAGTCAAAAGACCCTTTACCTACTAAAATTTTTGTAGGTAAATATTGCTTTTACCTACGAAATTTAATTTCGTAGGTAAAAGTAGGGTTTTACCTACGAAAATAATTTTCGTTGGTAAAAGTCATCTTTACCTACGAAAACTATTTTCGTAGGTAAAATTTTCGTAGGTAAAAATCATATTTCTTGTAGTGCACATAGACATGAATGAATGGAAACACAAATCTCTTGATATAAAACTTTTGTGGCTGCCAATAAGCTTTTAATGATGGGGTGTTCAATCTCCATTATTTCCTGTGGTGTGGTAAATTGAGCTTCGGATTTGTGTTAAATTTGGGCTCATGCCATAAAATGAGTCGAAAAAATGGATAGATGGTGTTGATGTGTTCACAACCCCAAATGTAGGGTCGCGATGCAGTAATAATCTCGGTGAGACCGATGTCGAATCCACATGGACTAATATCGTGTGTATTTTGAAAGCAACTAGAAGTAGAACTAGAAAAAGATATGAATCTAAATATGGAATTAAATGGAGTAATTGTGATGTGTGTAATTAGAAACTTAGTAATTCAAAGGTGGGAACTAGGGTTTCTAAGGATCCACTTGTAACAATCAGGGTGATTCCTTACTTAATTCAAGTAACACAATTGGAATTAGAGTCTTATCCTATCAAATTGGAAGATATAGCAATTAAGATCAAATCTGAACTTCCTTTGACCTAATCCTCATAAGAGGAGAATTATGATAATTAGCAGGGATTCCATCACCGTGTTGCTTGATCTGAACTCAAGTTGTAGCCCTAGTGTGTAAGGGTATTGGTGAGCCCCAGACCATCCAAATCAAATTCGCTACACTTAGCAGCACTTTCCTAATCTTAATTGTAATTCAAAAGAATGAATGATTCTGAGATGGACGGTGCAGGGCCCACAAAAATCTGGATTAGTCTTAATCCAAACACTGAACATCCCTACCCAGATGGACCATTAGCTATAGATTATATGGCATTTTCTTGGTTGGATGTCAACCATCAACATATTTTCTTTAGCAACTGTCTATTTCTTGGCTATTTATTTAGGGTTTAGGATTTTTCCATCTGGGACCTTTTCTTTTTACGTGAACACCATCCAATGTCGGTGCAATGACCACTTGTAAAAACTAAAAATCATGAACAGTCCAGTACAAAGTTTCAGCACATGGTTTGCATTGTAAATTTATAACTAAAAAACAACATACTACCATTTTTGCTTCAAAATCTAGTACCACAACAAGGAACATATCAGAAAATAAGGAAAACCTTTCCCGCATAGAAAATGTACGAGAATAGTTGCGACGACAAAATACCGAATGCTTTCAAGACAAGAGGACCTTTGTGAACTTAAAAACATTCACAAGATTTATCATTTCCTTCAAATGGTATGTAGAAAATGGACCTCATAATCTTACCATCAATAAAGATTAAGCAAGATAGAATCACATATAACTTCAAAAGAATAACTTAAGATACTAAAACAACAAATGATAGTACAGAGATAGTAATATTAAAATCATGGAGAAAACATCTTCAAAGACACTGAAACAAAGGGAAATTATTTCATTCAATAAAACACACCACTGTAAAGATCGCAACCAAAATGGAGAAAGGCACATCCACAAAACCCCTAGCCTCCTTAAAACTCCATAGGCTGAAATAGAATAGGAGAATACTCCTGGCAAAACCTCTGCCTGTTAAAACCATCAAACTTGAAAATATGGAAAGAAATGAAACAGTACTTCAGCTATAGTTTAAAGAAAAAAAATGGTATAAATGATAGGTACAGAGCAAGCTATTCACATGTAAAGAAAACCATAGTATTCAAAATAGGGTAAAACAAACAAGGAAACTCCATATTCAAAACTTCTATAAGCTTCTGGAGGAAAACCAAATAAGCACTACAATCCACAGCAGCAAACCTGCTTTCAGAACCCCTAAAACCATGAAAGAGCAGAGCAGAAACCCAACTTTTAAAATCCTATGGAATCTAGAGGATTTTGAAACTTGAGGAATCAAGAGGATTTGAAAATAAGGTAGTAATGCAAAAAAGGGCTCTTTTGAGGGATTTTGGAGAAATCAAAATCCTTGCTACCAAACGACCCAAAAACTGAAACCCTCACAAATCACTCAGAATTCATGCTGCCAGACGACCCCATAAAACAACATCAGAACTCTGCTTTTAAATCCCTAAAAACCACATCACAAACACTACTTACAAAACCAGATCCTGCTTTCAGAATCCAAAACCCAAAGGAAAAACCCTATTCTTAAAACACCTTAAAATCCAATGAAGTTGTTGTACAATATTCACCCTAAAACCTACAGTAGAACCCTAGGGCTTGTTTGGATGCCTGTAGCTTTTCTAAAATGTAACAAAGTTAGAGGTGACTTTGTTATAGTTGGTGTTTGGGGGAGGAAAGTCACAGGTAACTTTCTCTCAACCTGTGATTTTCTTATAGGAGAAAGAGGCGGAAATCTTACAGGCGCTTGAGTTGTTTTTCAAGTTACCTGTATCAAAGATACAGGTAACGGTTGAAAATTTTGAAATGAACATCGTTGGGAAGAATCGTACTTGCATTTCCCTCTCTCACCCTCTGTTTCCCTCTCTCAAGTCTCCTTCTCCCTCTCCCATCGAGCTTCCGCAAGGTAGGAAATCACTTTTCTCTCTTTTTATTTCGTTTCCCTTTCTTTCCTTCTTTTTTTTGGCTTCTGCATTGACGAACGCAGCTTGGTGAGGTGGCGTGGATAATGCAGATGATCTGTGGGGCCCACCATATTGTATTTGTTTTATCCATGCCGTCCATCCATTCTTTTGGATCGTTTTAGGGCTTGATTCCAAAAATGAGGGATATCTAAATTTTAGGCGGACCACACTACCGAAAACAATAATGATTAAAAGTCCACCATTAAAAAACTACTAGGGCCCACTGTAATGTTTGTTTCACATCCAAGCTGTTGATTAGGTCATAAAGACCTGGATGAAGGGAACAAAATAAATATCAGTTTGATCGAAAACATTGGTGGCCCACCAAAATTTTTTAATGGTGGGTGTTCAATCAACATTGTTTCCAGTGATGTGGTCCACCCGAAATTTTGATGTACCTTATTTTTGGGCTGATGACTTAAAATGATCTAGAATAATGGATAGATGGTGTGTATGAGACAAATACATCATAGTGGGCCCACATAACACGTCACATAGCCTTCATGGCTTACTTAAAACCACAGAAGGCCAAAGCAATTATCATTTGAGGGCTCCTGAATTTGTATTTTGATCCATTTTATAGTGATAGCATCATTTAAAGATCTTGGATTCAATTTCTTGGGTCGATTTGTTATCCTTTTTTGTTTCAATCACATGTTAGACTTCTGTTATTTTTTTTATTCTTTGGTATTGTTGTCGATCCGAAGATCTGGTTTTCTTGATATCATTATAATGAATTTCTTTCTCATGTTCTTCTTTTCTTTTTCTTTTTAAAAATGAGGATCTATTTTTCAGTTTTCGTTTGTGGGTTTTGATGATTTAAGATTGATGTTCTTGTTTCTTTCCATTTCTTGGGTAAGGAATGATAGGATCTCTTCATTTGGTGGTGATTAAACAGTTGATCTAATGGGAGAATGTCCAAAGATCTATTTCATTGGAAGATCTTGACCATTTGATCTTTGGCCTTCATCAATTAAATGAGGATTGCTGCCTTTTATTTTGTGTTAATCATCAAATCGTGGGCAGCTGGTCCAAAGGTCAGGATTTTCCAATCTGGAAAATATTGGGTTATCCAGTGTGTGCCCATCAGATCAATGGTCTGGATCTTCCACTTACTGTCCTGCATACCGTACATTAGTGCAAGTACCTCAATTTCTGACCTTCATGTGCCTTTTATGTAGGCCACATTACTAGCATTTTGAAAACATGGCCCACTTTTATGGCCCACCTGTTGATTAGTTTAGCCTAAGCATCGGCCAAACTATTCATTTACATGGGTTTAATAAAATAAAATAATTTTATCCCATCTTTTTTATGTGTCAATCTGATTTCTTAACAATTCCTTATTTCAACTTTATCTAGTGTGAATATTTAACTTATTACCTATAAGAAAGCTACAGGTTATCCAAACACAAAAATAAAGTTACCTGTAACTAAGTTACAACTTATATCCAAACAGAATTACCTGTAACTCACTTACACCTGTAAGTAAGTTACATGTAACTTTCTTACAACTTAAAAAAGTTACAGGCATCCAAACAAGCCCTTACACATTCAAAACCGAAAAACCCAAAGCAGAAACCCTACTTTAAAACCCTAAAGATGAGATCCCAAACCCAACTATCAAAACCCTAGGAAAGCCCTAAAGCTCGTATGAGAAACCAATATCACAACTCCACAAAGCAAACAATAAACCCTAATCACAAAACCCAAAAACCTAAATTACAAACCCTGCTTCCAAAAAAAAAAAAAAAACCAGAACCAACATCACAAAACCCACCTCCAAAACCCTAGCTTCAAAAAGAAACCCTAATTCCCATAATACTCCCAGTACCAAATCTAAAACCCTAACAAATAAAAAAAATAAAAATAAAAATAAAAAGAGAAGACCAACATCAAATTATAGAAAAACCCAAACTCTACCCCAAAAATATTTTTTAAAATAAAAAAAACCCATAAACACAGAACAAATACAAAAGTCCAGCCAACCCCCACAAAAATGATAAAAAGGACCAAAATTCACAGAAATATCCACGTCATAAAAGCAGAGGCTACAATTACAGTAAAGACGACATCATAAAAACAGATTTCCAGCAAAACCCAGATCACAAAAACAGATTTCCAGCAAACTCCAGATGAAAAAACAGCAAAAGAGAGAGAGAGAGAGGGGTGGAGAGGGGTTGAAATCCAAAATACCGCCAAGAGCAGCAAAACTAGAGATTTCCCAGCAGCAGCCAAAACAGCTTCTGCTACAACAGATTCCATTGCAGAGCAGAGCATCCTCTCCAAAGCAACTAAATCCTCTCTGCAAACACTGTCCATCTCCATTCCAATCCTCCCTACCAGATATCTCCAAGCCAAGCTCCCCAAAACCCTAAACAAGCAAAAACCCCTAACAGGCTGAAAAGACCAAAATACCCTCGACGACTAACTAAGAGATGGTGAAAAAAGACAAGGTGTGTGGATTCCATGGAAGGAGTAAAAGGGAAGAATTAAATAATAATAAAATAGAAAAATTCCCCTCCTCTCTCTGGATGGGGTGTAAAACGCTTTGAAAACTCAGGTTAAGGTTGTTTTGGTAACTTAAGGGTATGGTTGGGTAAAAACTCCGGTTAGGGTTTTAGGTTTGGTGGCCTCGTATGGTAGTCCGTGAACTATATATATATATATATATATATATATATATATATATATATATATATATATATATATATATATATATATATATATATATATATATATATATATATATATATATTGTTAATTTATTTATGATTATACATGATCTGAACCATTAGATATGTAGATCCTACCCTTGATAGTGTATTAAAAAAAATTAAAGATTCAAAATAAGATTATAGGCTTTTAATCTTTTGTAAAATGAAATATTTATGTGATCAACGGTTTTTTATTCAAGTTCATTTTGATAATGGTTAGATCATCTTTGCATAAAAGAAGTCTATCTATCGCCTATCCATTGTGGAGGTATCTTGATGAGGTTCATCTTGCAAAAACCAACTTTCCACAGATGGTGGACTACGTTTTCTTGCGCAGTAGAGGAGTACTGTATCGTGACCCTTTTAGGTTTTAAAGAGTTAGTACGCACCCTTGTGAGAAATTTAGGACTGTGGACCCACCTTTTATCCAATTGTTTTTATGAAACAATACAAACTTTATTTTGCAGCTTAGACCTGCACGTGCGAAGACCAAATTTCATGACAAAAACTCCTTTCACGGAAACAGATTGGGCATTCCCCTGCCACCAACCAATGGCGGATGGTTGGTGGTCTGTGGGCCCCACCATGATGTATGCTTTTCATCCATGTTGTCCATATATTTTTTCACATCATTTTATGATATGAGACCAAAAATGAGGTATATACAAATCTCAAGTGTACCACATTACAGGAAACAGTGTTGAATGAGCGTTAACCATTAGAAACCTTTAGGGGGCCCACTATGATGTTTGTGAGAAATCCTCCCCGTCTAAGTTCATTCATAGGGTCACAAAGACCTGGATGAAGAGGAAAAACAAATTTTATAATGATCCAAAACTTCTGTAACCCCTAAAAGGGTTTCGATGGTAGACGTTCAATTCCCCACTGCCTTTTATAGTGTGGTCCACTTGATAGTTAGATCTATCTTATTTTTTGTCTCAAGCCTTAATATGAGCTCTCCAAATATATGGACGGTTTGGATATAACACAGACCTCATGATGGGACTCAAAAAGCAACAGAACAAAAAAAAAAAACACAGACTGCTGCAGCACTGCCGGCGCACATTCGCTATGGTTATGGCTATGATTATAATCCATAACTATAGTGTATCGAAAATTGCAAGATTTTTTTGGCAAACTCGCTGGACAGTTCTGGACTTTTTCGATAATATTGAAGCCCTTTGATATATCGAGCTACGGCTATGGCTACGGTCATAATCCGTAACTATAGGGTCCCACTGACCCTAACTCACTAGTTTCCTTTTTCTTTTTCTTTTTTTTTTCATTGTAATCCCCACAGCATTTTGTGGGTCCCATTATGAGGTATGTGTTATATCCAAACCGTCCAACTATTTAACAAACTCGTATTAAGGCTTAAGATGAAAAATAAGACAGATCTAGTATAACACCCTGGTTCTCAAAACCCGTGGATAGTCACTCGAGTACAAGGACCCGAGGGGTACATTACGAAGTGGACTAATGTACATCTAAATAGATGCAAATTTCATAACATAAAACAAGGCAACTACCATGTAAACTAGATTATCCAGAGTAACAACAAGGAAGTTCAATACAAGTAATGGAAGGAAAAGTGAAATCTCCTAGTAGGAAATTATTATTACAATTCAAATATAACACAAGGTATGAAAATATGTAAATCCAAAATAGCAATTGAGATCCAACGGCTCAACTACATCGGCGTAAAGGCCCTCATTATCAATCTCCATCTCAACGGTCCCTGGAATCTCGTTCTAGGGATCTCCACCTGTTATCAACCTTGCATCTATTTGGTGCAACCGCACGATTGGGTGAGTGAAAACTCAGTAGGAATTTCTCGCAAGGATTCATGCATACCATGTCATTCCAAAACAGTTTAAACCAGACATAATCAATCATATTGAAGACAATGCGAATTTAAATGTAAATGTATTGATGTATGAATGTATGCTCAAGTCACAGATCTGGGGATGCACATCCAGCTGTCAAAATAAAGGGTCGCCCGCGGTAGTAGACTACCTGGAAAAAACCATACAAACCGCCTGCGGTAGATTAACTACCAGGAATAAGCCATTCAAATGAGTGCGCTCAAGGATATCTCCTGAAAAAATACGCGGGGTACGCCCGATGAGAATATAATCTCGGAAAAGCCTCAGAAAAGAAAGAGCACCCAAAGTGGCACAAATGCACATGCTCTGTAAGTTTAACTGAAGTGTTGAAACTTTAAATAAATCGAAAAGAGTGCGGCTTACATCAAGCACTCGAAAAAGCTTATATGTCATGCGTGAATGTCATGCACCATGATACTCATGCATACTCCATATGATTAATAAGGTTGCTTTCATAGACATTGTCAAAGATCACAATATATTAAATATCCAAGTGTGATTTCAATCATAGATTCATTTACATTTTTCTAGGTCCAAATGAGGGCTCATAAATGTAACATGTTAAGTACGATCAATTAATTGTTGGTAAGTTCTGGCTATGTTCCTTATAGAAAATAACATTCCACTCACAATATTCATTATACAATATGTAACATAGAATGAAATGAAATTTCATTACTCTTATCATTACTAAATGAGATATGAATGTAAGGGTTCAATTACCATCCACATTGTTCTATACATATTAGATTTAAACTAAATGAAGTCTAGCACATGTAAGAAGCAACAATACAATTTATAAGATGGGTGGAAACAAGATTGTTTACTTCATATTATACTAATAGGAAGGTATATATAGCAAAACCATTTCAAATGTAGCAGGAGAAGTATATTACTAAAATCCTATAAACATGAATTAAAGTAATATGCTTTGGAACATCTATTAGTATTATCAATATCAACTAGGTAAAAGGGAGCAAAATTTGAAATTATTCTATTCATTAGGCTTAAAACCAATTTGGATTAAAATGAATGAAAGAAGCCATGTGGGACATCCCTTGTCATGCCCCAAATTCGAAAATCGGATTCACATGAATCCCGATTGCCGAATCCGGTGCCGACAGCCTCCGTAGTGCCCCATTCTCGGCTCCTGGTAATCAAATGCCAGATTCCGATCCTGGGATCCTACAAGGAGGATTTTTAGAATGAATTTTTTTTTATAATGGAGCATAACCAAGTCACAAAACAACATCACCACATATCCACTATATCAAAATCTTTAAGTACAATGCAGAAAGGGAAGTACAAGGTGATCAAAAAGCTCAAAAAAAAGGTCCTGATATGCACTCCTGCCTCAGCGCTGTTGCTGTCCAACGCTACCTGCATGCAACGGTCATGCATAAGCTTACAAAAGCTTAGAGGGTGGTGTAAGTGTGTGCGTAAGGCCAACGTCAAGTGTACAGTATCAGAACAATGTGGAAGTATGTGGTAAGTCCATAGAATCAACCATGCCAAAGCTATGCTATGAGATATGAACGTCATCGGCCACACCGATACAAAGCAAGGCCTATGTAGACGAATGTCATATGCGAAATGCAATCCAAGCAAGTCGGTACTCCTCAAGTACGTATATCAGTACAGTTCCTCTCTGGATATCACCGGGGTCTAATACACTTCGCAGAGACTGCCACCTCCCTAGCTGCACAGTCAAGCAAGCTCACTATCCGCCTGACCAGTAGTATGCCAATACTTACCCAGCTCGTCGATAGCGGACTCATTTGCGAGCTAGTCAAACTCAGCCTACCTTATAGCCCTCTCACTCAGGCGGATAAGGCCACACCCCCTTCCAACCGACCACGACACAGTGGAAGACGCGGCCTACTGGTATTCGGCACTCGGGCGCTCGTGTATCCACTCGGTCTAGACGTTGGAGTATCTCTTGGTACCAAAAAGGTTCTGGGACTTTCACCCAAGGACATCCTAAGTGTCCACAGTGCTAGAATAAGTATTTTCGGTATCCAATACGGTCATCCACGATGTACCTGTGGATCCACGGCCCTGATGTCGCTAGGGCGTGCAGTGATCAAGTCACACGTATGCGAGATGCATGAATCACGCTGTCAAAACATGCAGCAATCCAGCGCGTACTGCGCGATCATATGGGGCACTCAGTCACATAACGAGTCCCGTAAATGGTCTGTCCAATGGCGTATGCTATGATCAGTCATTACTCATATCAAGCATATATATGATGCGTATGGGCATGAGTCATGAGATTATACTAAGCATGTTATAAGGCAATGAATAGCAACGGGTATGGACCTATCAATGGGCCCTAAAGAGAGTTACAATGCGGACATTTAACCAACATTGTACATATAATGTGGACGTCAAACCAACATTGTTTCCTAGGTACGGCTTGCCATAAATATCATTTCACGAACCATGAGGAACGTACATTGCAATGGACCCTAAGGACATCCGTTGGGCCTCGATCCCTGGGCCTTAGATATATCAAATGGGTCGTATTACATGGGCCTCACATTCACCAAATGGGTTGCATTAATGGGCCTCACCAATGAGCCTTATGTACATTGCAATGGTCCATGACCCATGGGCCATGAAACACATCAAAGTGGGCCTCACAACTTGGGCCTTAACTATATCAGATGGGCCTACACTCATGAGTTTTAATCATACTAAATGGGCCTCACATTTGCGCCCCATATACATCAAATGGGCTTGAATCCCGTGGGCCCTTTTATGTATAAATGGGCCGGATCCCGTGGGCATTGCATATGTCAAGTGGGCCCAAACCCAAGGGCATTATACATGCCAGATGAGCTTAATCCCATAGCCCTTATATGTATCAAATGGGCCTGATCATTTGGGCCTCAGATATATACCAAGATAGGCCTCAATGAATGGCTAAAGTTAAATCAATAAAGGGCCCTATACACATGCCATGGTGGGCCCATTTGAACTATAGATCTGGCTCATTTTAGCTCAAGCCATAAAATAATTTTACAAAAAAATAAATAAATTGACGGTTTAGATGCAACACATGCATCATGGTGGGGGTCACATGAAGGCCCACCATCATAATCATATTATGTTTAATATAATATATAATTTATATACAGTATATATATATATATATATATATATATATATATATATATATATATATATATATATATATATATATCTACACATACACACATGCACACGCACATGTGCACTCACACATGCATACACACACACGCACACACACACGTGCACTCACACACACGCGTACACACCCACGCACACTCACACGCATATTACAGTGGGCTCCACCGTCCGTACGGACGGTGGATTTCAGGCACATACATCACTGTGGGTCCCATGTGGGGCCCACCATAATACTTACATGCCATCCGACCCATCCATTAGGTCATGCAGACCTGAATGAAGGGTGAAAATAAATTTCAACTTGATTCACAACTTCTGTGGGCCCCAAAATAAGTTTCAATGGTAGAATTTAATTCCCACTGTTTCTTATGGTGTGGGCCACCTGAGCTTTGGATTTTGCTGAAATTTGGAGGGGGCCCACTTCAAGATGTGGCCCACCTCATGAACGTGTTGGATGACAAATGAACATTACGGTGGGATCCACGTGCAGGGCCGTGGGACCCTGCCCACCGCTCGCCCGCTAGCCCTTGCACGGCCGCACGCTGCCACAGCAGCAGCCTCTACTGCCTTTAGTTTTTTTTTTTTTTGAAAACCCATTTTTCAGGGTTTTTATCGTGTGGGGCCCACGTCTGAAGAATCCACTCCTGCCATTGGATTCTACAACCCACAACAAATCCAACGAGTCCAATATCGAGCCTCTTTCATCGTGTAAACAGAAATCTGGAAGGATTTCAATGGTATTGATGCTATTTTCAACACCATGGCCCACTAGATATCCGGATCTTCCTCATCTTTCGGTTCAACGCCTAAAATAAGTTGGGGAAGAGGATGGACGGCACGGATTATATACATACACCAAGGTGGGTCCTATACAAATGGCCCACCCCAATGGCTTGAACAAGCCTTTTTCTTTGGTTTTCATTCCAGTGACGTCTGGACGTCACTGGACTCTTTTCCCTTTTTTTTTTTGGGCTGTAGCAAATACATTCAAGGTGGGCCCTGATTAGGTGGGCCACCCCAAATGGATGTACATTTAAGATGGGCCCCACCCATGGACGGCTTGGATAAAATACATATTTCATGGTGGGGCTAATTCAAGTGGGCCACATAGCTACATTAACATACAAGAAAAATAAATAAAGAAGAGAGGGAGAGAGAGAGAGTGAAAGAGTGGGACACGCGTGATGGAGGGACCCCGGCACTATGGGCCCTCCGTTTCAACCATCCAATCATACATTAATGGGTCTTATTGCATATGAGCCATCCAAATAAAAGATCAACGGTGGAGATCCCACTCCACTAAAAATGGACGGTCTAGATGACCCCCTTTATGCAAGAAAGTAAGCATCATGATGGGGTCCATGGAGAATGACCCCATCATGAAATAGTTTTGATGATCAAGATGGGCCATTGGCCACATCTTAGGGTCCCAAGTGAGATCCAAACCATTGATCGGTTGACCTCACTTGGCCCATCTTAAAAACATAAAAAAAAATAGTCTAAAGAAACACCCACCACTTGATCTTCTTGGTCCGTTGGATAGCCGGTCTCCTAGAGCTTCACTTTGATGGTGGAGATGGTAAATGGATGGCTAGGATGGGAGATTTGGGATGGGAAGTGGGCCACCAAAATCACACTTCTCTCATGGGGAGCCTTGGACGTGGGAGGCTCTTGCTTGGTTGGAATTGTGATGAGAAATGAGAGAGAGAGAGGTGTGATTAATGAGAGATGGAGTGATGTGAAGGGATGATGGTTGATGGATGTGAGTGATGGGTGAGGTGATGTGTTAGTTGACTTGGGTGGTTGCTTGACTTGTGGAGAAAGGAAGCATGGGTGCTTGTACTTGACATGAGAGGTGATTGATGTGATTGATGGGACACTTTGTAGAGATTCTCTTGGGAATGTAAACGCGCGGTATTTTTCCTCGAACTGAATGCGGGTCCGCATCTCATCGTCTGGGTATCGGATCGGTGCGTGAGTTGCGGCGTTGGAACCGCGGCGACGGTGCGGTCGCAACGATACAAGTCTCGGATTAAGCCGGCTCAAATGAATAGAATACGACTTACGGTCGTGCGCAACGTCAACTACAGGTAGCGGATTGCCAAAATTTGACGAGAAGGATCGTAAAAAACAACGGAACAGTACGGATTAGGATACGAGTCTTACATCCCTCACCTTTGGTGTGAGCACATTTCTCGCCAATGGTCAATTTTGAATTCAAGAAACCTTGGATCTAATCCAACTCAAGCTACTTTTAATTGATTCCCCACAAACGATCTATACTTACTTGACTTCAACTTAGCTTGCTGTAAACCAGCTGGTTGACTCAGTGAGTTGACTCGGTAGGATAGGAGCCCTTCTTCTCTTCTCTCTCATTCCTCCTGCAACCCCTATTACTGGGATGCCCAACAACTCTACGGGCTTGAATCAAGCCCAGCAGCAGCAACGAGTGGATTGGTCTGATCCGCAACTCGACTAGTTCACACAGCGACTCGGTTAAGAAGGACGGACTCGGTGCAGCCCACCCTCTCTCTATACCTCCTGCTTCTTCCTTCTTCTCCTCTGATTCTTCCCCTTCTTTATTTTCTTTGCTGGGACGGTCAGTGGATTCGACCTAGACTCAGATTGAACTGAGCTAACTCAGTGCAGCATGGATGACCAGCGATCCCAACTCGGTCCTCTCTTTCTCCTAACCTTTCTTCCTCTTTTCTTCTTTCTCTACTTCTTTCTTCTTCCTTCTGGTTCCTCTTCTTTCGTCTAGTTCATTTCTTCTCTTGCGCCAACAACAAACATATCCACACATCTGGACTCGAGTTTTTAGCTGAGCCAATCAGCAATGGAGGCGGTGTGACTGATGGACGAGAAACAATCCGATCTCCAGCGTTATTCTTCTTCTTCTCTTCCTTCTTCTTCTATTCTCTTGATCTTTCTCTGATGGAATGACCAGGTGGGGTCCTGGACTTAGCCCGCTGTTGCAACAACTTGGGCTGAGTCGACCGGAACTAAGAGCTGGACTAGGTCGCGACTCGAATTGAGTCGACCGATCTTGGTGCGGCAACGACGCCTATTCTCTCTCTTTCTTTCTCTCTTTCCATTTTCGAAAAGGAAACCCTAAGAACTGTCTATTTATAGCCTTTGATTCGGTTTCTATCAGCTTCCTCACTAAACGCTGGATTAGTAGTGTTATGGGAAGATCCGAGCCCGCGATAACGCATCAGTCCGAGTGTTAGTCTGAGCCGACTCACTGTAATGACGTCTGAGGCACGACACGTCCGACCCGATACGAGCATCCTGTGAAGATCCAAGCACATGTAAAGTCCAAGGCGACGAGAGCCTCAGAGAAGAGAGCCTCCCACTTTGGTTCGGACCAGTGAGATCTGCTCGGACCTATAAGGTCAGATCGGTTATGATGTTCACTCGGATCTGGGAACTGTCCTTGCCTAACCGAACAGGCACAGAGGCAAACCGTCGGACGAGTCGAGCCGAGCATATACTCCGAGGCATATGTTCTATCTGACGAACATGAAAACTGCCATACTCGAACGTGGCCGATAACTTCGCTAGCAGATACACACTCTCGCCTGATACACTGAATGATCAGTAGATTACGAGAAGTATCTCCATGATCTGGGAATCCCCTTGATCGTGCCGAGATTATCGGATCCAGACCATTCTACATGCAAGTATAAATAGCACACGGCATCATATCTACAGGTACGCGATAGAAAACTCTCTCTTACTCTCGACTTAGACCCCGATTCCCTTGACCTGACTTAAGCATCGGGGTCCCCCGGCTTAGCTAGGGTCACCTTTGCCATTTCTCTTGGTGTAGGTTCCAGAGGTGGTACATTAAAGTGAGGGAGGCGTGGAGGAGGGGCCGACCAGATTTTAATATCAACATTTTTTGGCGCCATCTGTGGGAATCTGAGACTAAAGGTCAGGTTCTCGTTTTCCATCTCCTAAGCAATGGTGAGAAAAAAGAAGGCTGCGGTTGTGAAACCGGAACCGAACGAACAGACTCAGTCATCATCACCACTCCACGCCGAATCCGCACCAGGGCCTTCCTAACGTTCCCCCCAATTGGTTGAGTAAATATCGTGTCATGCAGAATAAAATTCAGGCATTACGTGACGAGATAAACAGAATGAAACAGTAGAGGGAACCAGAGTCACGCCCGGTTCAGGAACACCCCATCCTCGAGCCGGTGGGTTTGTTCATGGAGACTCGCTCTGTGCCAAGGAGTGTGAGACTTGAAACCCCCCAGCATTCGGGGGTGCCGCGTTTGGGTCAAAATCCTCCTACGGTGTGTGCTGAAGGATCCACGCGGAATGCCACTGCTCGAGCCCCCACTACCATCCATTCAGCCACATCCGCTCTGCCACCCATGGATCTTCATCATCAATTAGAACAAAGAAGAGAAAGAAGAACTCTGGAGATCGAGGACGCCCTAAAGGTCACCGATGAAAATAAAGATCCTTGGGAGGCACGATTTGTGGAATTAAAGGACCAGTTCTTAACGTTGGAGAAAAAGCAACAGCAATCGACAGTTTCGGCTATGATCCAGGCGATGATGAAAGAGACCGAGCCTCCCTTCACTCCAGCCATCATGGCTGAGGTGATGCCCCAGAGGTTTCGGATTCCTCCTGTCATCCAATATTCGGGATCTGGGGACCCATCCGAACATCTGGAAGCCTACCGATCATGGATGCAAATCTAGACTGCAACGGACGCGATAATGTATAGAGAATTTTCTATCACTCTTACGGGGTCCACTCAGATTTGGTATCGTCAGCTTAAACCGAACTCAGTGGGCTCTTTCACGGAATTAAGTCGACTATTCCTTACGCAGTTCATAAGCGGTAAGAGAAGTCAGAAACCCAACACTCACCTGCTCACCATCAAGCAAGCTCCGAAAGAATCGTTGAAAGACTACATCACCCGTTTCAATGAAGAAGCATTACAGGTCGAGGACTATGATGACAAGATGACACTTGCTGCCATTCTAAGTGGACTTAAGAAAGGAAAGTTCACTTTCTCCATCGGAAAGAATCCGCCAAGAACGTTAGCAGACTTCATGGCGAAGGCTCAGAAGTATACTAATGCCGAGGATTTCACTGATGCTCGTAAAGGTACGTAAGTAACTGACCAGATAAACAAAGGGAAGAGGCCTAGGAATGAAGACTCTCAGCCAAATGCAAAGGGTCAGACGACCGCGCTTCCTGCGATCGTCGACCGAGCCGAAGGCCAGAAGGAAAATTTCATTCTTATACCCCTCTTAATAAGTCTGCCGAGCAAATCCTGCTGGATATCCTAGGAGGTAGGCTACTTAATTGGCTAGTCTGCATGAGGGCTGACCCAGAGCATCGGGACAAGAAAAAATTCTACCGCTTTCACCAAGACCATGGTCACAACATGGACGATTGTGCGGACCTAAAAGATGAGATTGAGTCTCTCATCCGCAAGGGACATCTACGTCGATACACTAAAAAAGAGAAGTCCATTCGGAGAGAGGAACGACCATGAGAACAGCCAAACAACCCCCCAGAGGAACCCGCTGAAATCGTACCATCTTCAGGTGCTCAGCGGGGGGAGAGGATTTAAACAAGGCTCGAAAAGCTCATTCCCGGAGATCCAAGCCGGAACACTACATTCACTTGATGGAGCGTCCCAGCAAGGAACTTCAAGTCACTCCATGTAGCCTGACTTTCACCGAAGATGACACAAGAGGGATCTAACATCCGCACGATGATGCGTTAGTGGTCACGATGACCATAGAAAATCACAAGGTGTACCGCATTCTAGTTGACACCGGGAGTTCGACAGATGTGATGTACTCTGAAGCGTTCAAAAAGATGGAAATTCTACGGTCACGACTCCGACCCGTGAAGACTTCCTATACACGACTTCGCTGGAGAAAGAGTAATCTCTGAAGGTGCCATTTTCTTCCCAGTAACAGCGGGAGAAGGGCAACATCAGGTCACACTCCTGTTGGACTTTTTGGTTGTCAATGTTCCTTTTGTGCACAATGTGATCCTGGGCCAACCCTCCCTCAATGCAATGAGGGTGATCGTCTCAACTTACCACTTGATGATGAAGTTTCCAACTGAAGGTGGGATCGGCTACCTCCGAGGCGAGCAGCGTGAGGCCCGAAGGTGTTACGCGATAGCAGTTAGAAAAGGAGCTGCTAAGTAGGCACTTGTCGTGGACGCCTTGGATCCCTATGGACCAAAAGGAAGCTCATCAATTGAAGATCTGGAAAAAGTGCAGCTCGATGAATTAGATCCGAGAAAAACTGTTCAGCACGGGTCATCGTTAAATTTCGAGCAGAGGGCTGTGTTGTTGGACTTCTTGAAGCAGCACCGACATATCTTCACGTGGTCACACGCCGATATGTCAGGGATCTCTCCTGATGTATTGGTTCACAGATTGAATGTGGATCCGGATCACAAGCCAGTGCAGCAAAAAAGAAGGTCATTCGATGCCGAACGATATGAAGTCATTGCCGAGGAGGTCTCTGTCCTGTTCGATGCGGGTTTCATAGAAGAAGTATATTATCCTGACTGGATAGCAAATGTCATGCTCGTCAGGAAATCTAATGGGAAGTGGCGAGTTTGCGTAGATTATTCTGATCTGAATAAGGCATGCCCTAAGGACAGCTTCCCGTTACCTCGGATCGATCAACTGGTGGACAACACGGCCGGACATAAGCTATTCTCGTTTCTGGACGCCTACTCCGGGTACAACCAGATCACTATGTATCCCTCAGACAGGTAGAAGACTACCTTTGTCACGGACAAAGGGCTCTACTGTTATCGGGTCATGCCATTCGGCCTGAAAAATGCTGGGGCAACATATCATAGGCTGGTGAATCAGATCTTTGCCAAGCAGATTAGGCGCACCATGGAAGTATACGTCAACGACATGCTAGTGAATAGTACCAGAGCCTCCGACCACCTTGCCAACCTCGGAGAAACATTCAGTGTCCTCTGAGAATACCAGATAAAGCTAAATCCTGCCAAGTGTGCATTCGGAGTTGAATCAGGAAAGTTCCTTGATTTTCAAGTTAGTTAGCAAGGTATCGAGGCCAACCCGGATAAGATCAAAGCTCTCCTCGACATGAGCTCACCTCGGACCCTTAAAGAAATACAATGTCTCACGGGAAGAGTTGCAGTGCTCGAATGATTCATTCTAGGGCTACAAACAAATGCCTTCTCTTCTTCTAGCAGCTGAAGAGTCACAAGAAGGCAGAGTGGACACCGGAATGCGAGCAAGCTTTCCAGCAGTTGAAACAGTATTTGAGTTCGCCACCTCTCTTATCTAAGCCTGAAAAAGGGGAGCCCTTGTTCCTCTATCTCGTAGTTTCAGCTTCAGCTGTCATCTCGATTCTAATTAGAGAAGTCGAAAGTAAGAAATTTCTCGTGTACTATGTGAGCAAAGCCATGGTACTAGCAGAAATAAGATACCAATCCTCGAAAAAATTGGCGCTCTGCCTCATCGTCTCGGCTAGAAGATTGTGGCCATACTTCCAGGCCCATTCTCTAGTTGTGCTAACCGACTCTCCTCTGAAGCAAGTCCTCCAGAGACCCGAAGTCTCGGGTCAGATGACCAAATGGGCTGTTGAGCTCAGAGAGTTTGACATTCAATTCCGCCCTAGGACAGCAATCAAGGGTCAAGCTGTAGCCGACTTCATCATCGAGTTCACAACTCCGAGTAAGGAAGAAATCAGTAAGGAAGTCGAGATGACACTGCCTGTCTCGATAAGCGACAAGAGGCAGTGTCGGATCCGGGATGGGTCCTTTATGTTGATGGGTCGTCCAACGTTAAAGGAGCAGGAGCCGGTGTCGTCCTAGTCGCACCCGATTCAATGACAATCCAATATGTAATTAGATTGGGATTCAAAGCTTCTAACAACGAGGCAGAATATGAAATGTTGTTAGCAGGACTCAGGCTGGGGACAAGCCTGTATGTGTTCAGACTCTGTAAGTCCAATGCGATTCGCAGCTAGTGGTAAATCACATCTCTTCGTAGTACAAAGCCAAAGAAGTCAGAATGATCGCCTACCTCGAAGAAGCAAAGAAACTGATCGAGAAATTCTGGAGTTGTAGCATCTGGCAGATCCCTAGAACTGAAAACTCATGGGCCGATGCCTTAGAAAAACTCACCTCGGCCTCCGAAGGAAAGATCCCGCGTTTTGTTCCTGTCGAATTCATTGAGCACCCGAGCATTGGCCAGTCGGAGAAGGTCAATCCTATTCAGTCCATTCCAAGTTGAATGGATCCAATTTTTAATTATCTATCGTCCGGTGAAATCCCCTCGGACAAGGTAGAGGCGAGGCGACTTAGGGTCAGAGTGGCCTGGTACGTCATATTGGACGGAGTATTATATAAGAAGAGACATTCCCAACCTTACCTTAGATGCCTCCGACCGGATGAGGCCGACTACGTGATTCGGGAGATTCACGAGGGAATCTGTGAAAACCATTCTTGCAGTCGAGCCCTAGCCATGAAGATACTTCGTCAAGGGTATTTCTGGCCAACTCTTAAATAGAACATGAAGGATTTTATTCGAAAGTGCTACAAATGTCAATGTTTCATAGCTATGCCGAGGAAACCAGCAGAAGAGATGACTCCCATGAATGGGTCGTGGCCTTTCGCCCAATGGGGGATCGACATCATTGGTCGTTTGCCTACGGGGAAGGGACAAGTTAAGTTCATCATAGTCACAGTCGACTACTTCACCAAGTGGGCCGAGGTCGAGCCTGTCGCGAGGATCACCGAGCAGAAAGTAATCGATTTTTTGTGAAAAATTACCATCTGCCGGTTCGGAATCCCACGAACCATCGTATCTGATAACGACCGATAATTTGATAATTACAAGTTCCATGGTATGTGTCAGGGACTTGGCATCATGAATGCTTATTCATCGCCTCAGCACCCGCAGTCAAATGGACAGGTGGAAGCAGTCAACAAGATTATCAAGCACCATCTCAAAACAAAGCTGGAAAAGGCGAAGGGAAACTGGGCCGAGGAGCTCCCCTTCGTCCTCTGGGCTTACAGGACCACAGCTCAGACCTTAACGGGTGAAACCCAGTTTTCGTTATCCTACGGCTCGGAGGCAATAGTGCCAGTAAAAATCGGACTCCCTACGGAGCGAGTGAGAAACTTCGAAGAGAATCGAAACTTCGAGAAGATCGCCGCTAATTTGGACTTACTTGAGGAAGTCAGAGATATTTCCAAGCTCCGAGTAGCGGCTCGACATCAACAAGTGGCCCGTTTCTACAATTCAAAGATCAAGGTCAGGCATTTTCGACCTGGGTATTTAGTCCTCCATCGGGTCTTCCAGAACACAGCCGAACCGGGAGTAGGAGCACTCGGACCTAACTTGGAAGGACCATACCGTGTGGTCAGATCTACCAAGCCAGGCTCATATCATTTGGAAGACCTCGAAGGCTATTAGCTCTATCATCTTTGGAACGCTGAGCACTTGAAGATCTACTACCCATGAGGAATTAGCCTTTTAAGGATCCTAATAAAGTGTACGCCTCCGAGCGACTAGCCTTTAAGGCTTCCAATAAAGTTCCAATTCTACTTAACGAATGTTTACTCAATTGCCTTATCGATACGAGCACGAACTTAATGGTCTGATCCCTTAAGGGGTTGGAACCCAATCTTATAAAGATTCGACAAGGCATTCCCTTGGGGGGAAAAGCCTAATAATGACCCGACTATCCAATGGAGAACTCGGCTCATCATACGACCGAATGAAAGGTCTTCGTCGGGCAAGCGACGAGCCAAGTACCCGAAAAGATCGGACTCAACTAAGACTTGGGCGGAGGGGTCTCGGAGAACCAACTAAGACTTGAGCCGAAGGGGCTCGGAGAGCCTATTAAATAATAAGGAAAGGGCCAGACCCGTAAAGAGGTCAGCTCGGTAACACCCCAGAACAAGTTAACACAATGACAAATCCTTGAATATAAAAAAAATATCTTTCATTCAGTAAATCCCCTCGGAGAGGCAAAAAATACATCAACAGTTTAAAGATAAAAATAAAATAAAACATAAGGTCTTCACGCGGGAGGAGGCACTTAGGCATCGGGGGCTTGATCCGAGTGGACGACTTCGGCGAGCGCATCTTCAGGGTCCTCAGGCAGAAGAGGATCAAGATCGAGGTCTGGGTATAAACCCAGGACTGCCTCGATACAAGCATCGAAGTCGCGGTTGTAAAACGTTGTAGCTTTGGCGTCCCTCTCCCTGGAGGTCTTGAAATCTTCAATGGCGGCGACAACTGCCGCTGCCAGAGAAACCTCATCCTTGGCCCGCTAAGCCTCCACAGCCTGAGCGATGGCTCGGGTCCGCTCTTCAGCCTCCTCAGCCTTAGTTTGTTCCAAGGCCTCACCCAGCCGAGTGGTCTCCACGGCCAAGGAGTCAGCATGAGCTCTAGCGCGGGTCAGCTCGGTGGTCGCTACATCGCTGCTAGCTTTGAGGTTATTCGCCTTCTCTTGCAGCAGAAGCTCCCTGGCCTCTAGGTCGACCACAACCCCCTGTAGCCGACTCCCTATGGCCCTCTCGTCCGAAAGCTGCTGGCGCAGCTCACCCTGTTCGGACTTCAAGAGTGCGGATTCATCCCGTAAGGCCGCCATCTCAGCCTTGAGGGCCTCAAGCTCAATCCCCTCCTCTAATGCTCTCGCGCTCTCTCTCGAATCAAAAACAACTTCAAGACAGCCTGAATAGAAAATGAGACTCAGTATCTAAGAAAACATATACAATGGTAATACAAAGGAAAGAGAAGATCCTCTCGGAGACGTACCGTGTAACACACGACAGCTAAGTCGTTTAGAAAGGAGTCGTCCGACCTGCCGAGGTTTCGAGCTATGTCCTCCTCGGGGGCATGCTTGGCGGCCCACGAAGCCAAACAGGCCATATGGCAGCCCGGCTTGAACTTTCTACCGCTCGTCCCCATGTGGGGCTAGACCACAGCCTCCTCAGCCCCTACCATACAACCGATCGAGTTCTGACCCTCGGCGCAGACATCTCCCCCGACCTCGGGGGGAAAGTATGTTGTCGACCATTCTAATGGCCTCCTCCCGTTCGGAGGAAGAAGGAATAACAATTGGGGGCTTGGGGCTGCATTAGGAGCCTCCGCGGCGGGGGGAACGACGGTGGAAGGAACAGAGCTCGGAACGACTGGGATGCCGGCCACAGTCATACGGGCAAGCGTCGGGGGAGAAGCTACTACCGGGCCCCTGGTCGGACCGGATAACACCGGAAGCGGAGCCTCCGGAGGAGCCATGACCGCCGTGGGGAGCACCGGGGTCGGCGCTGCACCCGACGTCTGCGAGTGAGCAAGCACCTCCAGAGTCGAGCCGGTGAGCCTTGGAGCGGGAGCTGTAGAGATCGGCACTACAGCAGATTCCCTCTCAAGAGGGGGGACCTGCTTCTTCCGAGTGATCTTCACCCGAGGGGCATCTTTCAACAACTCGGCCGTTGTCGGAGCCGCATTCCTCTTCCGAGAACCAGACGCCTCGGCCATGCCTGCAAAATAAATAACAGTGTCAGTGACTAAGTAGGAGAAATTGGGCTCATCAAAAATATTGAGACAACTTACTGAAAGATGTGGGCAAGGGCTGTGACTTGCAAAGCTCGGACCGATAAAGATTGTCTGCTGTTATCAAGTCCATCCAGGAACGAAGCCCCTCCGATCACACACTAGCCTTCGCAATGCGGTTCTTTTGAGCCTGGTCGAGGAGTGGCAGTCCCTTTAGAAAAGCTACAAAATAAAACGAAGAGCTTTACTTCAATTGAGACGAATGGAAACAAAGGCAGCGATACGGATACTGGGTAAAGTCCGACCTGATTTTGTGAAGTGGGTCAGAACTCATGTTATTAAGGTTCCGAGCTCTACCGCTGGTGCCTCTCATTCCCCTGCTGCCCAGAACCATTTATTTTTTCAGTCCTTATTGGAGGACGGAAGGTTTATCACTAGCCCCGACCCCTTGCTGCCTCGGGTCGCGAAGTAGTACCATGGGTCATTGTTGTCGTGCTTGACCAGGTACAGACTCATCAGCTCTTCCGGGGTCAGCTCAGGGTTCCCGACTTGTCGCCAGATGATGAAGGTGAGATCAGCACCCTCCAGGCATTGGGAGAGAATTCTCCAGGAGTCAGCCCGAGGTAGGCCGCAACCTTCCAGACGAAGGGGTGAAGTGGGAGCTGAAGCCTGCACTGCAATGAATAGAGGAAGATTGCGACTTTTCCCTCGGTAGGAGCACCAACCACATCCATAGGCCCAGGGGCCCTTATTTGGATGGAGTTCAGAATTTGAAACTCCGAACGGATCCAATCTATTTGAGATTCCGACAAAACGGAACCTCCCGGGACTACTTCCGCGGTGCGTCCACTGGAGGGCATTTCAGTAGCCTCAGCAGTACTGACTTGGTGGGTTCGGGTGGCCTTCTTTTTGCTGGGTCGCTTGGTCTTAGCACCCGTCCCCTTTTGTCTCCAAGGCGGGGGGTATAAGGGTATAGTTTCGAAGGGGCCTTTGGAAACCCCACTTCTGTCTTCAGAACTCCCCGACTCAGAGTCCTCGGCGTATTCATGCACTATTTCGAGGTCGGAAGACATTATGAAAAGAGGGATGAAGATCAACCGAAGGCACTAACTGGATGACTACCGAAAATCGCCTTCTACCGAAAAAGGGTGATCGGTCGGAATCGCCCACCGAAAACTTCAAACTCGATCGGAATCGCCTATTCGAAAATCGCCTCCTCCGGTATACTCTCAAGACTCATAATGCAAAGTAACTGGAGGAAATTCGGGATCCCTTATATAGGCTACGAAAGATCTCTACATTAATGGCAAGTCATAATGGCCGCAGCCGAATCGGTACGAGCTTATCCGTAAGCACACGTGCCACACTTCGTTAGGGGAATACTCAACCAACGATACGACTCTGACATCGGGCAACGTGCTTCGATATGCGAAGCGACGCCCGAGCAGTGGGAGCCATCAAGTACATGCCTCCTCAGACCTGCGTGGCGACCTCTCATAGGCCGAAAGGAGATCCAGAATCATAACCGTCGTCACGCATCAACCAAAGCGACTCGCACGCGTGTAATCTTGAGATGTGACGGTTCGAATTCAAAAACTGTCATCAATGCAGTGTAGGCGGGAGATCTCTTGCATGAGTACTCTCCAAGTCTACAAGTACACTCGAAGAGTAGGGAGCTTCTGTTATGGGAAGATCCGAGCCCGCGATAACGCGTCAGTCCGAGTGCCAGTCTGAGCCGACTCACTGCAATGACTTCCGAGGCACTACACGTCCGACCCGATACGAGCATCCTGTGAAGATCAGAGCACATGTAAAGTCCGAGGCGACGAGAGCCTCGGAGAAGAGAGCTTCCCGCTCCGGTTCGGACCAGTGAGATCGGCTCGGACCTATAAGGTCAGATCGGTTATGACGTTTACTCGAATCTGGGAACTGTCCTTGCCCAACCGAACTGGCACAGAGGTAGACCGTCGGACGAGCCGAGCCGAGCATATACTCTGAGGCGTATGTTCCATCTGACGAACATGGAAACTGCCATACTCGAACGTGGCCGATAACTTCGCTCGCAGATACACACTACTCGCGTAATACGCTGCGTGATCAGTAGATTGCGGGCAGTATCTTCATGATCTGGGAATCCCCTTGATCGTGCCGAGATTATTGGATCCAGACCATTATACAGGCAAGTATAAATAGCACACGACATCATATCTACAGGTACGCAATAGCAAGCTCTCTCTCTTACTCTCGACTTAGACCCCGATTCCCTTGACCTGACTTAGGCATCAAAGGGTCCCCCGGCTTAGCTAGGGTCACCTTTGCCAGTTCTCTTGGTGCAGGTTCCAGAGGTGGTACGTTGAAGTGAGGGAGGCGTGGAGGAGGGGCCGACCAGATTTTGACATCAACAAGTCGGATTATTAGTGGGAGAAAAACTGAGAATTCTACTTATGGGTTTCTACATCCGATGTAGTGACTGTATGGGCTCGGATAGTTATTTCCAGAAGCTTTTGATGAAGTGGGACACACGATAGATGGTTTGGATGAGCGAAAGGATTATCTTTATAGAATGTGGATCCGCCGGCCGGGTTGGAGAAGGTGACTGACTGATAATGGCATATTCTCATGGGGCAGTTTATCTATAGATCAGGACCGTTTGGACAGTCCTGATATGTCCTAACAGCAGCGTGGGGTCCATATTATGGTGGATAGAAGGCTGTATGTTAAATGCATTTAGCCACAAGGAGGCGGTTTTGCGCTAATCCGACATTTCGTCAACTTCTCCTTAATTTCTCGGCTAGCTACGAGATTTTCAAAAGCCCTAAGGCCGACGTCCGAGATTGCTTGAGAGAACCCTCCAGATGACGAGAAACGGTTGAGATTTTCCCAGCCCAAAACGGAAATCTTCTCTCCGCCTTTTGGCTTGGAGTGGGCATTTTCAAAAAACTGATGACTTGGCTCCTACGGAGCATGGGACGCAATTTCGATTTCTGCTGAGGCGAATGAAACTGCCAACAGTGCGGAACGACGTGGCTTCTCTTTCCAACAGGGAATTTCGTGTGAAGCAGATTGGGGTGGGTTATTGTGCACGTGAATGTGTATCCACACGTGTAAGGAGGACGTGGTTACGGTCGGTGGGTCCCACAGATCATGATGAACGGTCAGGATTACTGGTACGACACTTAGAGGTGGGCCGATTCGTGACGACAGACGAACAGCCATTTTTGAACACGAGTGCGGTGGGAAATCTGGTGGATTTCCAAATTTTTTTGAGTTTTCATCGGGTCAAACTCTGTTTGACCCGAATTTAGTTTCCATGCACAGCCGGTGTGCACATGGTTCAGTGCACGGGCATGATTTAAAGTGGATCCCACCCGATCCTATGCGAAGATCTGAGCCATCAGATCTATTCAGGGTCTGTTTTAAGTAAATTTTGACCATAGCTTTATGATATTAGGTGGCTGGTCTAATTGTTGTAATGTATAGGGAGTTTAGTTATTCGACTTCTATTCTAAGTTTAGGATTAGAGCATGAGTTGCTACAGGGACTACTCACTATTAGTCACTTAGCTACAAACCCAAATATTGGGGTTTCTTTACATTAAACCCGACCACTCCAAATGAATGTCAAATTCCTAATTTTTGACATTCGGATGGTTCAAGTAGTTCAGCGGTTGGATCTCTTAATTTAAGGATGAAGATTTCTACCCACGGTCTTAAGGGTCTTAAGGTTCATTTAGATGAAGATTCATGGTTGGATTAGTGGTCTGATGGTTGAAGTATGATGAACAGGTGGAAGGCTTTCAAGTTGGACTCTGATGAATGATGGATCTATGATCTATGATTCTGATTTGATACTTAAGGTCCACTTTCAAGAGAATGTGATTGTCCCTTTCAAGGATCAATAGTTGGGATGAACGGATTTTGAATAATCAATCGTTAGCGAATATCATAGGTTAGGTGTGTACATTCACACAAGTTTGCTATCTTGGACTATAATGGTAACATCCTGAGTACTGAAAAGTATGGGGTGTTACTTCTAACTATCAAGTGGACCACATTGTAAATGGCAGTGGAGGATTGAACGTCTACTATTGAAATCCTTTTAAGGGTCATATAAGTTTTGGAACATTATGAATTTTTTTTCCTCTTCATCCAGGTCTTTGTGACCTTATGAATAGATTGGATGGAAAATATATGTTATGGTGGGCCCTACAAAATTTTTAATGGTGAAAATCAATTTTCCCACTGATCTTTATGGTGTAGTCTAGTTGAGTTTTGAATATGATTCTTTTTTTTTTTTTTTTTTTAAATGCTCCAAAATAATCTCGAAATATGGATGAATGTTGTGGATATAATAAATACATAACTGTGGGGCCCATGTAACTTTGATCTCTTTTGAGCACGGCGAACATGAAATTGAGCAGGGCAAACTAGAAATTCAGTGGGGCAGACATGAAATTGAGCAGGCCAAACTGGAAATTGAGCAGGACAAACTAGAAATTGAACGGAGCAAACATGAAATTGAGCGGTCCAAACTGAAAATTGAGCAGCCAAACTGAAAATTGAGTGGTACATTAAGTAAATCATTCTAGTTTAGATCCTCACTCTTGCTCGAGTGGAAGACTCTTAAGAGTTTCAATACCTGGCCAAGTATTCGAGTATCCATAAGTGGTAAAATTCCACTAGTGTGAGTGTGTAAAAAAAAATAAAAATTCATTCTAGTTTAAGAGATGCTTGTTAAATAAATTGACAAAGAAATGAATTAAAAGATAGAAAAATATTTTTATATACTTATATATACATTTATACGTAATTATGTATTAGAGAAAAATATAAAGGAGAAGAAGTTGTCCCTGTAAAAAAAAAATAATAATAATAAAAAATAAATTTGCCAGACTACTGCAGAAGTCTTAATTTTTTTTAATTTTTTTTTGCTGTTTTGCTTTTGTGAGTCCCATCATGAGGTCTGTGTTATATCCAAATAGTCCATCTATTTGGCAAGCTCATATTAAGGCTTGAGATGAAAAATAAGATAGATCTAACTATTAAGTGGACTACACTATAAAAGGCAGTGGGGAATTGAACGTCTACCATTGAAACCCTTTTAGGGTTACAAAAGTTTTGGATCATAATGAAATTTGTTTTTCCTCTTCATCTAGGCATTTGTGACCTTATGAATAAATTGGATGGAAAATAAATGTTATGGTGGGCCCTACAAAATTTTTAACGGTGAAAATCAATTTCCCCGCTGCTCTTTGTGGTGTGGTTCAGTTGATCTTTGGATATGATTTTTTTTGGGATAATACTCCAAAATGATCTCAAAATATGGATGACCGTTGATAGCTGTGGGGCATGTAACTTTGGTCTCTTTTGAAACGTTCGTACAACTCTCGGTTGGAGGAGCGCCTGCGCTCGTCTTCGAAAGTAGGAGAGGGGTATTTTCGTCCTCAAATTCCCTGTCCTTACGAGCAGGTCTAAGTTCCAAGACTAGGTTTGCATTGTTTCGTAAAAACAGCTGGATAAAAGGTGGGTCCACGGACCTAAATTTCTCCACCCATGTCCGTACACACATGTTTGAGAAACTCGCAAGGTGTAAGTAATACTTCATCCACACCGGAGTGGATTAGGAATGCCCCGGCCTCACCCAAGACAGTACGGCCCTTACCATGGGGCCTACTATGATGTGTGTACTACAAATCCACGCCGTCCATCTGATTTTCTAGATTATTTTAGGATATTATTCAAAAACCCTAGATCAAAATCCCATGTGGACCATATCATAAGAAACAGTGGTATTTAACCACTGAAATCTTTTTATGAGCTACAAAAGTTTTGGATTAATCTTATACTTGTTTTTTCCCATCTTTTAGAATTTTTGGACCTTACCAACAGGTTGTATAGAAAATAAACATTAAAAAATATTAACATGGGCATTGGAAATTTTTTAATGGTGGATCGTTCAATCACTACTGTTTCTTATAGTATGGCCCACCTGAGACTATGATCTACTTAATTTTTGGTCTAGCCTTAAAATGATCTAGAAAAACGGATGTACAGTGTGGATTTAGAATACATAGATCAAGGTAGGCCCCGTGGTAAAGGCCGTACCGTCTTGGGTGACACGTGTCGTAAACTGAATCGAATGTTGATAGGACAGTACATCACCCAAGAAGAGATGTTGATTGGACGATCCAAACATCTTATTACTGTCGGCCACCTGAAAACTGCAACCTCAACATTTTTCCCTAGACCGTTCATTTGATGTCCACTGATCGGATATTTAGGCTATACATTCAGTATGATGTTTTTCTTTTGATACATCTTTCGTAGGCCCCACGGATTTGACAGCTTTATTTAGGTTTTAAATGACCCATGGGTATGAATTTATGAGTGCATGGGTATAAATTTTCATAATCCATCGGAGCATGAAGTTCTCCTCTTTAGGCCCTGGACGCGGGTCCGGTGGTGTTGCCAAAACACCCCCGGTAGTTGTGTGGTGATGTGTTGGGTGCTGTGGGGTCTAACTAGATGTATGACTTATATCCATACCGTTCATCCAAATTTTCACATCATTTTATGGTATTTTTCCAGTAATATGAAGGTCAAGTGGACCACACCACAGGAAACAATGGTGATTGAATGGTCACCATTGAAAACTTTCTGGGGACAACAAATGTTTTGGAACAGGTCAATATTTACGTTTTCCCTTAATCCAGGTCTGATTGACCTTATCAACAGGTTGGATGATAATAAAAATTACAGTGGGACCTAAAAAGGCTTCAACGGTGGGTAGCATTATCCCCACTCTTTCCTATTGTGTTTCCACTTAAGCTCGGGATCTTCTTTAATTTTGATTCCATCACTTAAAATGAGTTGGAAATACCGATGGACAGCATGCATATAAAACAAATACATCACATTGGGCCTCAGAGCACCCAACACACCACGAGACAACCGTTGGGTGTGTTTGCAACACCACCTAATCCGGGCGTCGGAGGTACCACCTGATGGCAGCGGATTAGGTACGGCCAGGGCCATAGGGCCTACTTAATAAATACATAGTACATCCATGCCGTCAATACGCTTTTCTCAGATAATTTTAAGTCAGGAAGTGAGAAATGAAACAAATACAAATCTGAAGGACCACACTACTGGAAACGGAGGTGATTCAACGTCCACCGTTAAAACTTTCTAGGGCGATCTACCTGTTGATGAGGTCACAAAGCCCTTGATGAAGGGAAAAAAGCAAATATCAGCATGATCCAAAACTATTGTGGGCAACAAATAGTTTTTAATGGTCAATCACCTCGGTTTCCTGTAACTTGGTCCACCTGAGACTTGGATCAGTTTCATTTTTAGTGGTCCATCTGATGGGGAGACGTCATTTTCGATCCAAGGATATTCATTGTGTCCACAAGTCTACTTGTTCCGTTCAAGTGGGTCCTTTCTTGTCGGTGATCAAGAGGGTCTATTTTATATCTTCAATTAGTAGACTATGCTTCAAATATCTCTTTAATTGGAAAATCTAACCCTTCTTCAGTTGGTGGCACCAAATAGGTGGTTAATAAGAAAGTTTGGCCACGGTCCACATTCATTGCAAAAAAGAAAAAACATTGGACCATTGGGATCTTCCTATCTGGAAGATCTTAAAGGATGATCCATGGGATCCACCATATCAGCCGTCTGGATCACCACGCCGTGGGCCATTTTCAATACACTTACGTTTTACAACTGGATCTTGATTCAGTGACAGTTATTCGGGATCAATAATCTACTGGGCCTACTCGTGATAGGAGGATGGCCCAAAAATTCTTATCGGCAGCGCTTACTTTTATATCCTATCCTACTTTTGACCATTCGAGGATACTAGATCATAAATGACATATATCATTGCGTAAAACAGAATACCTTACACAAAAAGATCTTTGAGGTATTTAGGGTGCTACTATGCCTTTAGCACTTAACTAGATAATATACATCATCTAATAACAAGGCACGATTGAAATAAGTATAATGGACACAAAGTCGTGAAGAGAACATGAACAATTAATAAATAATAGAAACAAATATTGAGTACGAGCATAGCAAAAGAAGCTTATAAATATAAGTATAAATTAATAGAACAAATCGTCTCAGACTAACTAAACAAACTAATCAATTTACCTTTCTTTATCATAACTCTAACTCTATTTTAGGAGTAACAATCATCTTTAGCAATAATCTTTACTTGTAATTTGAGTCTATGCTCATATGTTGGATTATTTCCGTTTCAGTACAAGCAGTTCTTCGTTCAAGAGGGCTCCTTGCGGTCCCGTTCCATGGTTTTAAATGCTCGGTATAGCAAGTCCTTTCGTAAATAAGGTAGAGTGCAACCCGTCTTCGGAGGTAGAACCCCACCATTTGATAATCGCCTTATCGTCTCATAACAATATTGTATGAGTAGTTGAATACACAATCGATCTTCTTAATTAGGTCTTGGTCATATACAATTGCATTTGACATATCTGTCTATCTTGGAGCTTGGGGTCAAAGTTATTTGGTTTGAATCGAGCCACAAAATCGATTCTGGCATACCCCCACACACCGCACATGATCGGAAAAAAAAAAAAAAAACGAGAGCCAATAATTTTTAGCACACCCGGTGAGACTAAAAACTAATTGGTTGTCTTAAATATTTATTTTGCACCTATTCAACATGAGCCGAATAGGTCATAACAGTTCTAGTGCTAATGAACCTCTTACACAAGAAGTGGAAATACAGGTGCAGCCAGTACCTGAGATGTTGCCGAACCCAACACCCGACCCTTTAAATTAGGACATGATATCTTTATCTCGGACTGATCATCTTGAGATAATGTTGACATGACTACATGATATGCAATTAGGGATTCAACATATTGTAAAATAGTCATGAGCTCAAGCTAAGCAATCTTGAATTCAGGCTGAAATTTTCAATAGGTGGATGATTAGTCAGACCGATAGCTTAAATTGGAGATGACTATTTTTGCTAAAGGAGCACCAATTATGCCTCAACAATTTGTGCCTCAACCAACTATTGATATTAATTCTGTCGAAAATTTGGTACAAGCACTGCCAATATTGACAGCACCACTTGTACCTTTATTACAACGAAACACACATCCTACTCTAGTACAAGAAGTGTAGAATATTCCTCAACCCATTGAGATCAGACGATCTGAACAAGAGAATATGAATTTTATTCCTGAGGTTATGAAACAGGAATTACCCATGGGGCAACCTTTTCCTAAAAATATCTCTCACAATAAAGAACAATATCCTGTAAGTCCTGAGCCACCTCTGATGGTTGAGCCTCACCATATGGACCATGACCAAATTTTGCAAGTGGTATAAGAGGTGACATGTTAAAATCTTGGTCGAACTACCACTCTTGTTTATCATAAACCATATCCCGAATGGATCAACTAACAATATCTATTGCCGATAAATTATCAACATGATTTTTTACTATTCAGATGTGACACTGATTAATCGACTATAAAACACATAGGCATATTTATCATGCAATGTGGAGAATTAGCTAATAATGATCATCAGTAATTACAATTGTTTGGTCATTCCTTAACAGTATTAGCTTTCACTTGGTACTCTAATTTTTTGCTAAATTCCATTAAGAATTGGTAAGAAATGAAAGTGAAGTTTCACACCCAATTCTTTTACAGGGACGGAGAAATTTTTATGGCCGACCTTATACATTTTCAGCAGTTGACAGGAGAATCGGTCAAAAACTATATCGTCAAGTTTAAAAGAGCCAAAAGTCGATGCAAAGTAGTCACGACCAATGCCAAATTTGTACAACTGGTCCAAGACTGTCTGGAATTTAAACATCGTAAAAACTTTATTGGAACGAAATTTGCTAATCTTTATCATTTAACTATAAAAGTATCTCGGTATGAAAGTTTTCTTCAAAAAAGAATGGGGAAGAAGAACTCGTTGGTCGGGACATTATTATGACCCTAATTATGACGTGATGGTGGCTGAAGTAGTGGCGAAATAGCCATTTGTTTATTTGGCATTAGTTAAAACAGAAGTGACCACGTTGGCCGCATAAAAAACTTTAAGGACATATACATTTGATATTATCTGGGCTGATAAAATCTTTGATATAATGTTGGCCATGATGTTTGTTAAAATTCTCATCATTCATAAGATACCGATGGTCGAAGAATTGAAAAAGACCAAATACTGCAAATGGCATGGAATTTAGTCTATTCTACTAACAAATGTGTTGTTTTTATGAACGTTATCCAGAATAATATTGACTAAGAGGTGCTGAAATTTTTTGAAAAGGAAAAAGATGCGATGTTAATTGACACCGACTCATTTCCATGAAACATGAATGTTAATCCTCAGAAGTTGGTTTGACTGGGACAAAAAATTGACCTTGGGTTGAGTAACTACCAAGATGTGGGATGACAACCTAAAAGAGGATCCAAGATGACATGACGAGCGGTAATGAGTGTGGAAACTCAACCAAAAGCAGTATCCCCTACTTATCGTGAACCACACTTATGTGACCAATGCGCACGACTAATTCGGCTCACCGGATAATTTTTTTGGCCAAATATCCAAACTAATGACCAAGCCAAACTATGGTTAAGGAAAAAATAAAAGATATAAAATCTTGCCAGCATCCCATTAACCACCCTCAACTGATTCTAATATTAGGACGAACAATGGTTAAACCTCTCATTCCCATGGAGTCTAGAGAAGGGTCAGTCACCCTAAGTTTCTAACCATACCTGAAGGGATGACTCGCACCTAAAAACGACATTGACAAAGGCAACATGCTACCAAGCGATGAGAATTGGTTGATGTTTAGAACAAAAATCAGAAAATGGTAATGCGGGTGATGCGATTATGGCCGATGTCGAGGATTCCGCAACTAGAGGATAAACATATAATTATGAACATAATAGACTTGACTATAGAGCCTCATCTTCACAAGTTGGCCAAGAATAATCAACAGCCTGACATGAAAGGTACTGACTTTGAAGAATTAGACGAGTATCTTAACGATGAATACTTTTCAGGTGATAATCTATTGATCGAGGAACTCTTGACAAAGACAAATTCACTAGAAGAAACTTCACCTAATCTTGTGGGAAAAAGGGGAAACCTCGGTCAACAAAATAAAAGAACGACTGAATTCAGAAATGGCTCGGGGCAATGTCCGAATTTATTGATATAGTTTGGATCATTTTCACCAGTTGTTTTGGATTGCAATATGGTGTTTACTCTACTATTGAGCTTGTTAGACAGCTCACATACCTTGTATAACGAGTATACCTTGTATAATTTGTTTCTATAGGTAGAGGATTCTGAGTTTATTATTTTTCTTATATAGATGTATGTAATTTGTATATATTCAACCCCATTGGGTTGTCTCAAATACAGAAAATCTTTTCGCTTCATATTTTTCATGGTATCAAAGCCCTACTGATCCAAATCCGGCCACCCCATCATCACTAGCTCCACCACTTGTCAAATCCGACCATCCCTGCGTCCGGTCATCATTTCTGCTGCGTTTGACCACCATCTCTGCTGCGTCCGGCCCCATCCCTGCTGCGTCCAACCCCATCCCTTCTGCTTCTGGCCCCGTCCCTGCTGCGTTCGGCTACCCCCTGCTCGAATTTCTAATTTTTCAGGTCCAGATCCAGCGCCCCTGCTCGATTTTCCTGCTCTAGATCTAGATCCAACGTCCCTGCTTAATTTTTCTGCTACAGATCCAGTGCCCCTGCTCGATTTTCCCTCTCCAGATCAAGATCCAGCGCCCCTACTCTATTTTTCAATTTTCCAGATCCAGATCCAGCGCCCCTGCTCGATTTTCCAGATCCGGATCCCGATCTAACGCCCTTGCTCAATTTTTCAGATTCAGTTCAAGATCCAGCGGCCCTGTTGCCTCTGTTGCTGATTGCTTCTGATCTCTCTTTTTCAGATCCAGAGCTCCTATTACTGTTGCTATTCCGCCAGATCCAAAAATTACAATCCCTTGGGTATCTCCTTCTGTACGGTAATTCTACAACCTTCTTCTACTGCAACTCCTTGCATGCTTTACATTACTTCAGATCAATAGACAAGAACTCATCACGTGCAGAGGCCCCACGTTGTAGTTTTGATGGTACCAACTATTCTCTATGGGCCATCCATTTTCAGAGCTTCCTCAAGGGTCATGGTTTGTGGGGACTAATTGATGGATCTATTATTATTCCCACTTCCACAGATACTGATAAATTAACTGATTAGGAAATGAACAATGGACGGATTATTACCTGGATTCTCGATTCCGTCGATCGGTCCATTGCTGTTGGCCTCACACCTCATCGCACTGCTAAGGCAATGTAGGACCATCTCCAAACAATTTATCAACAGAGTAATGCGGCCCGGTTATACCGCCTGGAATAGGATCTTGTTACCCTTACTCAGGGTGACGACAGTATTCAATCTTTTTACTCCAAAATTGTCTCAATTTGGACTAAGATGACTATGATGGATCCAACATTTCCTCATGACTTTAAGATATTCCAAACTATGTGCGAGAGTGCGCAAGTTCAACAGTTTCTTATGAAGCTGCGTTTGGAATTTGAACATTGTCGGGCTGCTCTTTTAAACCGTAGCCCTACTCCTTCATTGAATGAGGTTATTAATGATTTATTGACTGAGGAACAATGACTAAAAGTTCTTTCTATTCCTTCCTCAACTCCGGGATCATCTGATATGGTACTTGCTGTGTCTACCACCACACCGACACGTGGTTTCACTCCTTTGACTTGTCGCAGCTGTAACAAGGTGGGTCATGTTGTCGCTCAATGCAAAGAATAGTGCGTTTATTGTCAACGGACTGGTCATGGTATTCAGAACTGTCGTACACATGCCTATGCATCTTCTTTCAGCTGTAGACGTGGTGGTCGTGGTCGTGGTCGTGGTCGTGCTCTTTCTACTACTGCTGCTACTATTTCTTCCAAGCCGTCTATTAGTGATTCTTCATCTACTGTTTCTGCTGAAGGTCTTTCATCTCCATTAACTCCTATGATGCTCCAGCAAATCGTTAAGGCCCTTTCTACGGCCGGTATGTCAGGTATTTCTCTATCTTTTACATGGTTTTTCGATTCGAGTGCTTCCAATCATATGACCGGTGCTGTATCTCATCTTCGTGACATTCGTCCCTACACTGGTAATCAGACTATTTCTACTGCGGATGACACTAGACTACCTATTTAGTTTGTTAGATCATTGACTTTCTCTCCTTCTGCTCATCGCCGGTTCACCCTTCGTGATGTGTTTCATTTCCTTAACCTCTCCTCCAATTTAATTTCATTTAGTGAACTCACATCCAATAACTGCTTAGTCATATTTTTTTCCAACTGTTGTTTTGTGCAGGATCTGGCAATGTAGAAGGTACTTGGGAAGGGTAGGTTGCATGGCGGCATGATCGTCTGTACGTGCTGGACTTTGATCTGTCTGTCAATCCAGCTTGTTGTTTCTTTTCTCCATCTTCATCAGATATTTGTTCGACAAATAAATTGTGAAAACTGTGGCACTGTCGCCTGAGTCATCCCCATTCAGATCGGTTACTTCAGTTAATTTCTTCTGGCATGTTAGGGAACATTTCTCTTAATAAAAATGATTTGGATTATTCTTATTCTTCTTGTTATTTTTCAAAGAGTAAGCATATTCCCTTTTCTCTAAGTGCTACAAAATCATCTTTTATGTTTGAACTTATGCATACGGATGTCTGGGGTCCATCACCAATTATGTCTCTCTCTGGGTTACGATACTATATTATATTCATTGATGATTTCTTATGTTACACTTGGATTTACTTTCTGCAATCAAAGTCACAGGTTTTTGAAAAATTCAAGTTATTTCACTCTATGGTGAAGACTCAATTTTGGGTTCTGGTTCAAATTCTCCGCTCTGACTCAGGGGGAGAATATCTCTCAATCGATTTTCGTACATTTCTTCAAAGTCATGGAATTATTTATCAGACCATCTGTTCTGATGCTCCATAACAGAACAGGGTGGCTGAACGAAAAAATCATCATATTATTGAAACTGCCAACACTCTGATGACATCTATGAGTGTTCCTCATTTTTTCTGGGCGGAAGTAATGTTACATTCAGTTTACTTAATTAATCAGATGTCTACCAAAGTTCTGAATATTAAATCTCTCTACTTTGTTCTCACCGGCTTACCTCCTGCATATTCCACATTTCATGTTTTTGGTTGTATCTGTTATGTTCACCTGGCTTCACGTGCACGTAACAAACTATCTCCAAAATTGGTCAAATGTATGTACTTGGGATTTGAAAAAATTTAGAAGGGTTTTCGATGTTATGATCCTATTTCTCGTCGTGTTCGGGTTTCACGACATGTTGTTTTTCTTGAACACATTGCCTTTCATTCATCTCTTCCTCCTCCCCACACTCCAAACTCTCCTAGTCTAATTGTCTTTCCTAAAATTCTATTTGCCTCAAGTACTCTCCCTTATCCGTTGTAGGTTTATTCACGTCGACCATGTACAGATTCACCACCGATTACTCAACCCGAACCTACTGTACCTGTTGCAGATCCCGAGCCTACCTCGATACGTCGTTCCGCTCGTGAACATCGAGCACCTAATTGCTTTATATGCTCTATATCTGCCATGAATGCTACTTTGGATACTGTTTCTATGCCTACTTCATACTCTTAGGTAGCTACTCATGATTGTTAGAAGAAGGATATGGCAGAAGAATTTGCGGCATTGGATGATAATCATACGTGGGACATTGTCACTCGACCTACTGACCAACAGCTAATTGGTAGCAAATGGATTTATTCTGTCAAGATCAAGTCTGATGGATCATTGGATCGATACAAGGCTCGACTTGTCGCTCAGGGATTCAAACAGGAATATATAATTGATTACGATGAGACTTTCGATCCCGTGGCAAAGATGAAAACTGTTCGTACTCTTTTGGCTATATCTTCTATTTGCTCATGGCCACTTGCTTAAATAGATGTGAAAAATATCTTTCTTCATGCAAACTTTCAAGAAACTGTATATTTGAAACCTCCTCCTGGCTCTTTAATCCCTAACAATAAGGCATGTCGTCTAAAAAAAGCCCTGTACGACCTCAAACAAGCACCTTGAGCATGGTTCCAACGCTTTTACGATGTTGTTACGGGTGCTGGCTTTACTCAAAGTGGTCATGACCCATCCTTATTTTTGCGCACCACTACTCACGAAATTGTCATTGTTCTGGTCCATGTTGATGACCTCCTACTTATTAGTAGCGATGCTACTGACATTTTAGCTTTAAAGGAAGTTCTACAATTATCATTCAAGATAAAAGACCTCGGCCATCTAACATACTTTCTTGGACTTAAATTTTCACGTTCCAACCATGGGATCCTGGTCAGTCAGCGTAAATATACTAAGGATCTTCTCGCCTTGGCATCATTGATGGATTAGAAGACAGTTCAGACTCTCTTAGAACTTAATGTTCACTATGGCTGTGACGATGGTGATCTACTTGCACAGCTCGACCTATACCGCCGTTTGGTTGGGAGTTTGATTTACTTAACTATGACTCGCCCTGACATTGCCTACGCTGTCCAAGTCGTCAGTCAGTTTGTTTCTGCTCCTCGGACTCTTCATATGACTGTGGTGTTGCGCATCCTACGGTACCTTTGTGGGACTCTAGATCGATCCTTGTTCTTCTTCTCCACAGTGATATACCTTGTGTAACGAGTATATATACCTTGTATAGTTTGTTTTTATAGGTAGATGATTCTGAGTTTATTATTTTCCTTGTATAGATGTATGTAATCTCTATATATTCAACCCCATTGGGTTGTCTCAAATACAGAAAACCTTTTCGCTTCACAGTTTTCATAGCTAACAAGCTAAACTAACATAACCAAACAACATAAAAGGAGATGTGGATAAACTTAGTCTTCATATAATTATATAGCATGGTTCTTTTGACATTGAAGAAAAAACTAGGAATGTTGTCGACTATTATAGTTGAGACAAGCATACTCTCTAAGAAAATAGTGATATAGACCACTAGTCAGTTGTGCAAATAAATTTAAGTTAAACATTTTTTCACTTAAACTTCTTACATTGTAAGGTTGTAAAACTTTATAGAATTGCATACTTTGGCAATTCATACATCTATGCCTAATAACACTATTTCTTGACTAAATCCCTACACTCTTCATGTCAATGTCCAAATCCAGAGAAATTCTATTATGTTCATCTTTATTTGAAACCATTCTTTCTAAAGCGTTAAGAAATTCGACCATATAAAACACTGCTGATGCAGTCCAATCGGCAAACGCAAAGAATACTACTGGATTAAAGATGTAGGTGGCCGAATATAAAGGGGATGGCATTTGGCCGCTCCATATAGTATCTAGCTATAATATTTAGGATGGACTGGTAATCGCGTTCTTTATAGTTGAAGTATTCTATTATTTTATTTTTGGCCCTCTCCATCATATCGTAGATATAGCTTATGGGTAGCTTTTCATCAGCATCCATTAATAGTAACACACTTACTATGGGTTTCGATTATTTTAAGGCCTTTACCACTTGAGCCTAAAATTGACTGAAAAAATAGTTTGTTGGACTAACTTTCCTTCGGCCTTCTTTGACCATAGTCTATTTTTCTAATCGACCGACACTACAACATACTTAAGTTCATATTTCTTTGAATTTAATATTTGTAGTGTTAAAAAAGCTATTGCGAATTTGTAAGACCCGTATCCTAGACCGTACCATTTCGTAGACTTTCGCGGTCTTACGGGTCGAATTCCGGTAACCTTCGAACTTTAACCGATATTTACGCGCGATCCTGATTCATATGTCGTCTAACCGTATCGACTCAACCTAAGACCATTACCATAGCGACTGCGCCGTCGTTGCAGTTCCGATGCCGCGACTTGTGCGCCGAGGCGATACCCTGGTCAAGAGATGTGGATCAACATTCGGTGCGAGGAAAACACCGCGCGTTACGAAACTCAAGAGAATCTCTACGACTTATCAAATCAATCCCATCAATCAATCAATCTCATCACATCACATGTTAATCACATGTCAAGTACACATCACCTTTCACCCATACCCAAGCAACCACAAAAGTCAAGAATCTCTTACAAAGCCCATACCTTTCTTAGACCAAAAACCCTCAAAGTCAAAAAGTTCTTACACCTCCCATGCCTTTCTTACACAAATGGCCACAAAAGTCAAGAAATTCTTACACACCCATCACTCACCACATCCATCACCCATCACTCTCTCTCCCTTTTACAACTCTCTCTCTCTCTCTCTCTCTCTCTCTCTCTCTCTCTCTCATTTTCAAACTCAAAAATCCAAGCAAGAAGACTCCATATGTATGAACTCTCCAAGCCTCTCCCTCTCTTTCAAAACTCCAAGTGTGGCCCACCTCTCCATCCCAAGATCTCCCATCCTAGCCATCCATTCCTCATCTCCTCTGTTGGAATCGACGCTAAGGAGCTAAGGAAGTCAAGGGTGCAAGAAGAAACCGGTGGGTGATTTTAAATTTTATATTTTTCATTCATTTGTTTGATTTAAGGGCCCACTTATAGTGGGACCCACATTGATGTAGGCTTTGTATCAAAGAGGGGCCCATAGTGGCGGGACCCCTCCATTTTTGCCAGTGTCTTTCTTTCCTTCTCTCTCTCTTCTATGATTTTGGCCCACCTAGAATGTATATATTTCATCCATGCTGCATACCGGTGGGCCCCGTCCATGTGGGACACACTATGATGTTATATGTCATCTCAACTGTCCATAGGGAGCCCACCTTGAAGTAGCTAATGCTGAAGTGTGACCTAACGTGGGCCCAACTCCACAGCTCACGCGGTTGACTGAGTGAAAGATACAGCGTTTCAACGCTGGACCCACCGAGCATCATAGCTCGTGTAGTAGATTGAGTGAAAGATGCCTCAGTTGAACGCTTGAGGTCTTGGTATCTATCCCTAGTGGAGGTGACTAATGTGGATGGGACCCACCACAAGGTGGGTCAGAGTAACGTGGGTGGGACCCACCATGATGTACGTCCCTGTGGGACCCACCGGAATGTATCTATTTATGCACGCCATCCAGCATCTCTGGACGCTGGACTGGCAGCGTTAACACGCTGCATGTAAAAAAAAAGAAAAAAAGAATTCTTTTGAATGGGGCTGCCCATGTAGGCCCCACCTTGATGCTTGGACTTAATCTAAGCCGTCCATCCTAGTCCTGAGATCATTTTAGCCATTGAGCCAGAAAATGAATTCAATTTAAGTTTCCTGGCGGGTCATAGTTTAGAGTGTATTCCCTTTTGTTGTTGAAATACGTCCCGATGTTTCTGTCCACCAAAAAACTATCGAATAGTAGACTCCACGTGACTGTCTTGGGCTGTAGAGTGCAATGGCTGGGTTGGATTACTCCGACATGGGCCCCATCCAGTGAATTTCATGGAAAAATAGATTTTAAAATAATTAAAAAAAAAAAACAAGCAGCGTCCGCTGCTACTGCCTATAGGAGGAGGCGGATTGCGTGCTGAGCAACCCAGCATGCTAGGCGTGCTGAGTAAACTCTATGGGGTTCACTAGCGTGCTGAGTAAACTCTGTGGGGTCCACCCATCCCTCTTGATCCCAAAAATGAGATATATTCAAATCTCTAGTGGACCTCACCCCAGGAAATAGCGTGAATTGAATTTTGCCGTTGAAAATTTCTTGGGGCCCACGGAAGTCTTGGGCCAAGCTGATATTTATTTTTTTATCCATCTACGTGTAATTTTATAAAAATGTTTGATGGAAAAAAAAAATAAACATTTTTGGTGGGCCTAGGCCAAGCCTTAATGACCTTATCAATAGTTTGGGTAGAAAATAAACATTATGATGTGGCCCACTTTGATATATATGGGCTGATGTGCTTAGGCCATCTTGATGTGTTTTTAGGCCCATTGTTGAGGCCCATTTTGGTATATATGGGCTGATATATTTAGGCCTATCTTGACATGTGATTAAGCCCATCTTAATGCATTTGTGGCCCGTTGTCGAGGCCCACTTTGTTATATATGGGCCCATGTGTGTAGGCCATTTGATGTGTTTATAGGCCTGTTGTTGGGGGCTACCTTGATATATATATAAGCCCACATATGAAGCCTATTTGATGTATTTAAAGGCTCATGGGATTGGACCATATCGATGTATTCTAAGGCCCATGGGATTAGGCTCATTTGATGTTTTGGGGGCCCATGGGTTAAGGCCCATTGAGATATACTAGGGCCTATGGGTTGAGGCCCATTTGATGCACATATGGAGCCTAATTGGTGTGGCCCATTTGTTACATATAAGACCCATAAGATTAGGCCCATAGGTTATGACCCATTGCAATGCACATAAGGCCCATTGGTGTGGTCCATTTATGTGGCCCATTTGATGAATAAAAGGTCCATATGACATGGCCCATTTGACGTATTTAAGGCCCAATGGGATGTACCTAAGGTCCATTGTAATGTGTAATCCCAACACAGATTATGTAACGATGTTTACGACGATCGTGCCTTGGGAGCAATGTTGGTTTGACATCCACATTGTGAGTGTAATGCTAGTTGGATGTCCACATTATGACTCTCCTTAGGACTCATTATTAGGCCCGTTCTTATTGTGTATAGGCCGTCCGGGCCCATCTGCATTGTAAGGATAGTTCATTTTATTATAACATGTTTAGTATAGATCCATGACTCATGATCATACACATCATATGTATGCTTGATATGAGAAGTGACTGATCATAGCATATGCCTTCGGGCAGATTGTTTATGGGGCCCCGATTAGGCGGTGTTACCTTACATGAGCGCACGATACGCACAGGATTTTCTGCATGATTGGATAGTGTGATTCATGCATTGTGTGATATGGTTACTGTACGCCCTAGCGACATCAGGGTCATAGCCTCCACAGACGTATCGTGGTTGACAGGATTGGATACCAGAAATCTCATTCTACATGGGGTGCTATAGATATCCTTGGGTGAAAGTCCCTAAACCCTTATGGTAACAAGAGGTTGCTCCAACGTCTAGACCGAGTGGGTAGATGAGCGTTGAGTGCCGATTATCAGATGGTCGCGCTCTCCACTGTGTCGTGGTCAGTTGGAAGGGGGTACGACCTTACCCGCCCGAGAGTAGGGGGCAAAGCTAGGCTGAGTTTGACCAACTCGAGAAATAGGTCCGCTATCGATGAGTCGAGCTCGATATTGGCAGACGGATAGCGAGGTCTCTTCCACTTACCTTATTGCGCGTGATGAGGCGACGATCTGGTTTAGAGTGTACTAGACCCCGGTGATATTCCAGAGTTGAGCTGTATTGACATGTGGAGTTAGATGAGGATTATATGCTTGACTTGTATCTTGTATCGCATAGCCTTGGTACGGCTCATGATATTTATGGATCCATCTGCATATTATGCATTACTCTGATATTGCATGATCATATTACTACCTTGCGCACACACTTTCACCACCCTCAAAGCTTTCTATAAGCTTATGCATGACCGTTGCATGCAGGTGACGTTGGGGCACAGCAGCGCTGAGGCAGGAGCAGTTTGTAGATCATTTTGGAGTTTTTGTTCTTTAACATTGTATTTTCCTTTATGCTCATTATACTTGTAAAGTTTTTGATCATAGTGAAAATGTAATGGAGTTCTTGGTTGTTGTTTGTGGGTTATGCCTTTGGTTATGCTTATTACGAATCAAATTGACATTGAAAATTATCCTCGTAGCATCATAGGATTGGAACCTGGCGAATGGACGCTAGGAGCCGAGAATGGGGTTTTACGGAGGCTGTCGGCGCTGGATTCGGCGATCGGGAATTTTGTGAGCCCGATTTCTGAGTTTGGGGCGTGACAGAATTGGGTCATAGCTAGACGAAGAAAGTTGCACCCAAGGTGGCTTCTCATGTGATGGAGAAGAAGGGCATGCTTGTACATAAAAATTGTGATTCTTCTAGTCTAAAAAATTACTTTAAGATATAACCTACTTATATCTTCTAACATAAAATCGACATAATGTATTGTGCATGGTGTCCAAAATAAACGTAGCCTCTTCTTTATACGATGACGACCAATATCTGCATAATTAGTTGTGTTGTCCATGATAACTTTGACAATATATTCCTCTCCTACCTCTTCATCTACACTATCTACCGATTTAAATAAATGTTCAGCTGTGTGGGAATGAACTGATGCATCCACAGACCTTAAAAATATTGTCCCAGTTGGACAATTTATAAGGAAGTTTATCAATGTCAGACCAGATATATCGGTCCATCCATTAGCCATTAACGAACAATCATATATTTTTCAACTTTCTTTGTATTCAGAGATCAAGTTTTTATTAAACGCCACCTTCTTTTTTAGGCAACTCTTGCGCACTTCATGATAGAAATGATATTTCAAGCTAGGTCCAAATCGACCTGTAGCTTCAACCATTACTTTAAAACTCTTAATCTTCACAGTGTTAAAAGCTACATGAGTATAATACAACCACTTTACAATATACTGAATCATGGTTTTTCTATCTTTCTTATACCAGTTTTCTAAAGTGGTTTGGGTAGGTCATTTGCCTTACTCCATTAGTCAACTACATCTTTCAGATGTAGTCTACATCACCTATCCATTGGCTCATGCCCATGTGCTCTTTTAGGAGGCCGATCTAGAGAGCCCTGTGGATGCAAGTGGTGTAGATTCATCTAAATCTACTACACCGATGTCCTTATAAGCTTCTCTCTTTATAAATTTTCTTATATAGTCGTTGTGTCATGTATTTTTCAAGTATGCTTATCCATGTACTCTATAATTTTTCTATGGATCTATGTACTAACATTGGGATATGCTCTTGTATTTTTTCTCAATGCACGCACAAGGTGTTATTTATGCCAGCCAAAATCGCTAGAATTTATGAATCCGCATATATCCCACACTACTTGGAACTTTTCACCGACACTTTGATAATGCCCATACTTCCAACTTAGGTTGTTTGACTTTGGCTTCAAAGTAGAAGATTAGAAGGAAGACATGATAACACTATGTAGTAGGGTAGAGGAGTATTAATGTTGTATGCTAATGTATGATCAGTAAGTGTGTATTAGTCTTAGAGTCTAAGTACTACACTAAGTAGTATGTACTACTAAGTATTAGTACGGTAAGTACTAAGTAGTAAGTAACTCCTAAATAGTAAATATCAAATTGGATATTAGTTACTAAATGAAGTAAATACTTAAATACGAAAAGAGAGGGGGGGGGGGGAGCATCACTAGTATGGTTGTGGAGTTACAATTGTAAAAGAGGAGAGAGAGAGAGAGAGAGAGAGAGAGAGAGAGAGAGAGAGAGAGAGAGAGAGTCTTGAACTTGAAAGTTGAAACTTGATTACTTGAAAGTTTTGAAATTGAAACAAATAAGAAACTATAAACAAACAAAGAAACTATAAACTAAAAAAATATAAACTTAAAACTTGAAAAATGAAACAAGAAACTAAAAACTTGAAACTAGAATCTATAATTAGAAATTAGAAACTAGAAACGACAATTACAAATTTACAATTTAGAAATTACGATGAAACAAAATAAAAGATCTTGTTGGTTGACTTGAGTCTTAACTCTTAAGTATGCTTTCCACTTGACTTGACGCTTGAGTTGTTGAGTCTATTGGGTCGAGTTTTAAGTCCTGACTTTTGATAAATGATAATTCTAATGAAAGAAATTAAGAATAGATCACACAAGTTAGAATAGATATTAGAATTTAAAATTAGAATAAGAGAATAGATTAACAAGAGAGAAAGAGACAGTGTGAATAGTAGAGTGATTCTTCTTATTGTTTTGCTTCTTGATCTTGAATCCTTGATTCTTGCCTTCAACTTCAAGTGAAAATAGTATAGCTAAGAGAAATGAGGGAGATCCAACGACTAAAGTGAGCCGTAAGATAACCCCGAGTTGTTTCAATGGTGCGATTTCAATCCCACTATTCCCTAAGTGTGCCCCACTTAAGCTTAATATCGACCTCATTGTTGGGTTGCCATAAAATGAGCTGGTAAAACAGATGGATCGGGTGGATTTCTCACAAACATTTTGTGTCCCATGAGTGTTTCAGTAGTGGGTGTTTAATCTTCCTGTTTCATGTTGTTTTTTGGCCCACTTGAGCTTTGGATCTGGCTCACTTTTGTGCCATCGACAATGCATGGAAGCACCCATCAAATCAGCGGTCTAGAGATTTAAACAATTTTGGGCTATGGTGTGGCACCCATCGACAATGCAACACCCATTAGATCTACTCTATTCATTCAATCTCCACTGATTCTTGTTGTGTGGCCCACTTTGAAAGTGCCCTGGTTTGTCAATTAGCATGAGGGTTGAGTCGGTGAGTCAAGTGAGCCCCATATGAAGATCATACAAGCTACTGCCTCAACCAGATGTGTGTTTTAAGATCATTAAAGGTAAATTAAGCCTCACATCCCATCTCTCAAAATACTCAGGTAAATAAATCCTTAAAAACCTTAGAACAATATAAGGGTTAAAAGTATGAAAACTTGTTTTTAAACAGAAAAATTTTCTAAGTTTTCTTCTTAGTTCGATGTCATCGAGCTTACATTGATAACATCGAACACTCATGTTCGATGACATCAAAATGAGACCTTTTATGTCCAACAACCATATAATATTTGGAAAAAATATTTGATGAATCGAACATGCCTTCGATGACATTGAACATTAGTAATCGATGACATCGAAGGGGAGTCGATGTCATAAAAAAACTTAGAGTATTGTCAAAACTTCTTGGAAAATATTCTTACTTTGCTCGAGGAATCGAACGAGCTTCGATGTCATCGAAATTCAAATTTCGATGACATTAAGCAAGGTTCGATGCATTGAATCTGGACGAGTCTGTGTCCAGTAAGCTTCAAAGGAAAATTAACTAAAAAGTTCAAGGAATCGAGATTAACCTCTATGTCATCGATATTTAAACTTCAATAACATCGAGGGAGACTCGATGACATTGAAATTGGACAAGGCTGGTCCAAGAAACTTGAAAAGAAAATCAAATGGAACTGTTCGAGGAATCGAGATAGCCTTGATGACATCAAAATTCAAACGTCGATGACATCGAAACTAGTTCGATGTCATCGAAAATGGACAAAGAAGTGTCCAGCGAGGTTTTAAGAAATATCTTCTGAAATGATTGATGAATCGAATTGGGATTCGATGACTTCGAACTTCGAAATTCGATGACATCAAATCACGATGACATCGAAGACAGCCTTAAACTTGTCTAGTAAGCTCTTGTGTAATATCACATAGGATGTCGAGGAATTGAACTATAATTCGATGTCATCGGAGTTCAAATCTCGATGACATCGAAGAAGGTTCGATGTCATCGATCTCATGTCAAAAAAGTTCCAGCAATGTTTTTCAGTTGAGTTCGTATCATCAAACTAATATTCGATATCATCGAAAGTATACGTTCCATGACATCGAATCAGGTTTGATGACATCGTACTCAATTAGACACTGACTATTTTATTACCATTGGAGCATTTTACCTTTATAAGGAGAGCTTGTTCTTGGTTGCTAGATTAAGAAAAAAAAAGAAGCTTTAAGAGAGTAATTACATACCACCTACCCTAAACCCTTTTTCTCATGGGAGTTCATCCTTCAATCCACCCTCATCATTGATATTCAATAGAGTGTATTAGTGAATGAACTTCCTCCTTCAAGGATCATCCAGCTACCAACTTAATGGAAAACCATTGAGCTGGGATCCCTTGAATGCTTAAAGACCTTGGAATCATCTTCGTCTCTTCAATGATTAACATTCATTAGAGTGATTTCCAGCATAACCATGACCTAACCCCATTGCCTTACATTGGAGCATCATCAGTGTTACGGATTAAGAGAGCTGAAGATTCTCTGTCATCAAAGGAGAACATCTTCATCAACGTGCAGAACGGGACTCATCTACTTATCTGTAAGTCATTAAAGTTTAGAGACCATGATGATCATTCATTATGTAGGATTGGGTCACAAGTGCATCTCAAATCTTTCAAGCCCTCTTTGGAGGCCTCCGATGGGAGAGTACGTTTAGGTACTTTGTGTAAGACCTTTGCTCTTATGTAGGGCATAAACTTAGGTCCTTTGTATAGGTCATTGGCCTGTGTGGCCTAAACTAGGTTCCTTGTGTGGATCCTTAGCCTGTGTGGCCTAAACAAGGTTCCTTGTGTGGATCCTTGGCCTGCGTGATCCAAACTAGGGTCCTAGTGTAGATCCTTAACCCGTGTGGTCTAAACTAGGTTCCTTGTGTGGAGCATTGGCATGTGTGGCCTAAAAATTAAGTGCTTTGTGTAAGATCTTCGCTATTGTGTAGGGCATAAACTATCGTGTCCTTGTATAGGATCGTTTGCCTTGTGTAGGCATGTTTAGGTACCTTTTGTAGGTCGTAGAGTCAACCTTGTGTATGTTGTAAAGGTTGAGGTGAACTTGATTTGAAACCTCCGTTAGTGAAATTCGGTATACTCAAGGGTTGAGTGCTTCCGTCGGGAGTGGAGTAGGCACATAGCCGAACCACTATAAATGACTATGTTTGGGATTGTTATTTGCATATTCTTTTATTGTGTTTACTTTGAATGTTCACATGAAGCATATTAACATGATTATCTAGAACTGATAAGAATCACATCCCACACACTTTCACATAGGTCATCCATCATAGACTAATTGTTATATCTTGTTTAAATATTGAGTAGTCTTGTGATTGGATTCGCTACTTGGCTTGAAAGCCATTAGAGTTAAAATGAGTATATCTTGATGATTGCATATTAGATCAAGATTAGGTTAATAGGATTTTAACTTGCCATAAAATTTTATAAAGTCCTATTCACCCCCCTCTAGGACACTTTGACCTATTCCCTCAAGGTGTATAAATTAACTATGGTATTAGATCCAAATTTCTAATACCTAAGGTTGATCTAGATTTATTGTAGCTGGAATTAGATTATAGTGGTGTGAGATAAGTGTTGGAACTCCAATAGGGAGTCCTATGATTTCTTAACCTATAAGCGTTATTCTACGATATCTAGCAGACCTTAGATTGTAACTCTCATTTGGCTAGTGGTGACTTTAAGTTATATGCATTATCTCATCTAAGTAAAATCACACCTTAATCACATAAATACTAAAGGAGAGTAAGAAAAGGCCAATTAAGTAAAGACAACATGCTTACATGAAAGAACTTAGGGCCTGTTTGGCTGGGCGCATTGGAAGGGATTGGATGGTATTGGAAGGGATTGAAAGTTAAATCTTGGGATTGGCCGGGCGTGCTAAACGGACTGGGTGATCTGATCTCGGGATATAGCAATCCCATAGATCTTAAAACAATCCACTGACAAGACCATCATTACCTTTAAATCCCATCCAATCCACCCTAGTCCGTTCAAATTTTCTTGGGAAATGTTTGGTTGGAGGGATTGGAAAGGATGGGAAGGTTTAATCCCAAGATTAGCTGGGCATGCCAAACAGACTCGATATAGCAATCCTAGGATATAGCAATCCCATGGATCTTAAGACAATCCACTAACAACACTATCATTACCTTGAAAATGATGCCATCCACCCTAATACCATTCAATCCCTTCCAATCCGCCTGGCCAAACATGCCCTTATTTATTAATAGTAAGTTGGCATTCCAACATCTAAACTAATTACTTACTATTGAAACATCAATTTTAAAGCTTTTGCATAAAATAAATTAACAATTAAACATCTTAGTAACCCAATATTCTTCTTATTATAATATGATAATGTCTTTTTCATATTAAATTCACTGTCTAGCATAATATAAAATAAAGAAAAAGAAACATATCTTCTGATATATCCAATATGAATACAAGTACGCTCTTAACCGAAGACTAAATATATCCAGAGCTTGTTTAGAAACGTATTCAACAAAGTAACTTTGTTTGAAAATATTTTTCAACATAACTACCGATAATAACTTAGTAGTGACTGAGATAAGACAAACCTCCATCTAACATTTGTGATCTAACTTGTATGTCTCTGTGAATCCTGGCTCCAAGATACCGGTTCTTAATTAAATGCATTTCTGAAGCCACATCTTTCATGCACATTCGTTCTCTTGGAGACTCCGAAGAGCACAACACACCGATTTTGACCATCAAAATCAAGCATTCATGCATTCTATTTCTTGTATTAATATGATTTCCATTGTCCTGAGTAACTTCAGTGTCTTCTATAAGCAGTTGTGGCTCAACAATCTCCATTACTCGTTCAGGTAAAGCCAACTTAGCGAAATGATGAAGGCTTAGATTGTCTGTAAACATGCTATTAGTTGGCCCATTTCCAGTGATCATCTCTAATAGAAGGATTCCATAGCTGTAAACATCTCCTTGTGTAGATGCTTTATTGCCCATTGCATATTCTGTAATTTACACATCTCATATTAGAATGTAAGTGACCATTTGGATACAACTAATATCAAAGGTTAAATTTAGAGAGAGGGGGAATATTCTATTTAAATAAGTTACTATTCTAAGGGTCTAAATTTCTAACATTGTTGTGTTATGAACGTGTAAGTGCTTACAAAGATGTTCAAAATTGATCAAGACTCTATTACTAAAGTGAAAGAACTCAACATGTCAATCATCAACTGAACAAAAGACTTATTGTTATGATTTTTGTGGAACACATATCTTAACTAAAGACATTATAAGAAAATAATTCTTTATTTCTTGCTATGGTGTGATTAATGTGGGGGTGCAAGTGAGTACAACTTTGTCTATCTAGATCTTGTTGGGTATCTCCTTTAAATCTGAGGTCATTCTTTCAGGATCTAAAACCAGATAAAATCAAATTCAGGTAAGATTTACCAGTGTTCCACATTCAATGTACAAGAGGTGGCCTACTTGATCACAAGAATGATCGGGCTAGATCTCACATAATGAATAGGTATTAGTTATATGTGGGGGCTTATAAAAACCTTAGCCATTCAACAAGTGGAACCCATTATAAAAATATCATACCAATACAGTAAAATGTTCCATTAATCAACAACACCTATGGGAAAATTTGGAAGCTTAGAAAAACATGACTAGTATTTCATGTTCAAGGTACATGTGGTTGATCAATGTACACAGATCTACCTATTTAACTCAGAAGCATAATCTTATCCCAGTGCAGATTTGAAATGGTCCCAACTCATGGATAGCTATGATTTTATTGTGTATACCACGATAGGATGTGTACTTTTCCAGTACATCTGAGAACCCAAAGAAGTGATCGCGTGAGCGTGAGATGCTCCAACCACATGTATGCTTTGAATTAGTATATTTGGGATACTTCTTAAAAGTGCCCATATAAGTGGATGAGCCTTACTTTGGCGCAAGATTGTCTACATGCTAGGATTACCTTGTCTCACACACCCAAGTAGATAAGTGTAAAGATATGTAGGGTGATAGACTACTTTTTTGTCTATAGAGGTACTAGGGGTGTGGTCTCACCTTTTTGGGTTGTGTGTAGAGAAAGAATGTTTCATCCAACTAGTTGGACCACAAGTTACACTCTACCCAATGGATAAGATACAACCTCTTAAGTGAATGTGGCATCCAACCAATCTATTAGGTTAGGCCCACCATGAGGATCATTTGCACTGCAAAAATCAGCTTCATCCACCCATAAGGTGGATCACATATATAAAAAACAATGACCATCCATTGATAAATAGACTTGCTCAATTATTTGATGGTTGATTTTTTCATGAGACAATCCTTGTGATGGGGCCAATCTATTGCACAGATTGGATGCTTATTTGAAATCCACCCAAATCATAAGGTTTGTCACCCGATTTCACACCAGGGCCAAAAAACATCCCCTTCCATGATTTAGGTAGACCACAAAATTGGATATAATACATGGAAAAACACTCACCTTTCAAACTGTTTCAAATCATATGACTCACTTGAATCATGGATGGGTCTGATTTTTGAGCCTTGGGCCTTATTTTAGTGTGCAAGCTAATGGTTGGAGTTGATTTCATATTATCATGGTAGTGGACCCAATAAAAATTAAGGGTTGTCCTCTCTCCTAACTTTTAGTTTGATGTGGCCCACTTGAATCATAGGTCAGCCTAATTTTTGGCCCCCAATCTTACTAAGGATGACATATCTAATGATTGGAGTAGATTTCACAATGGGCCATATAGAAATTAACAATGGTAAACATCTCTCTCCCCAATTATTTCCCTTGGAATGGCTCACCTAAATTAGAACGAGTCTGATTTTTTGACTTGGGGCCTAACATGGGCTAATGCATCTATTGATTAGAATGGATTTCAGATGCATATCACAGTGGGCCTACCCAAGCCCACCCTACTTTGCCCGCATCGCCAGTACTCTCCTGCGAAGCGAATAGCCAGACTAAGTGGGTGTGTGTTTTTGTTCATATTTATGTATTCATATACAAGGAATTAAATAAGGTAATAGACAAAACTGTTACCTGGAGCGATGTATCCAACAGATCCCTTGATTCCAATTGAGCTAGTTTGAGCAACCTCAGGTAAGAACCTAGCTAGCCCAAAATCACTTACACGAGCAATCATGTCATCATCAAGAAGAATATTGCTTGGCTTTAAATCTCGATGAATGATTGGAGTTTGGCAATGATTATGCAGATAATCAATTGCAGAAGCCACATCAATAGCTATGTTTAGCATTTGAGTAAACTTCAAGTTCCTTCCAAGCTGCTCATGACCATCTCTCTGCAACCACTTGTCTAGACTTCCATTGGGCATGTACTCATAAATTAGAGCTTTAAAATCATTGCCCTTAAAATCAATGCTTACACAGCAAGTTAAGATCTTAACAAGATTCCGATGCCTAATGTTTTTCAAGGCTTCGCATTCAGCCATGAAGCTCCTCAAAGCTCCTTTTTGTTGAAGATTGAAGACTTTCACTGCTACCATAGTTCCATCACGATCTAGAACCCCTTTATATACAACGCCAAAACTTCCGGTGCCGACCAAATTGGCAGAGGAGAAGCCATCTGTTGCTTTAAAGAGCTCCGCATAAGACATGGTGACAAAAGGATCCTCCGCAGAAGTCACATCAACAGGTTTCCTTCTTGACTTTCTTACCCAATAAAGAGGGCCAAGGATACATGATACTAACATAAGGCACAGGACAACAACAACTGAGATTTTTACTTTTGATGCAAGAGACTTTTTCCGTTTCTTGGAAGCTTGGCTAGAGCATTGAGGCAAATTTAATTCTGGAATACCCCCACAAAGCTTATTATTTCCGAGCACTGAAACTTGACTGGCATTTCCAAAGACCCCTTGTTTTGGTACTTCACCCTTGAAATTATTGAAGGAAAGATTTAGAGACCCTAGAGCAAGCTTCTCCAGATATTTTGGAATCTCTCCAGATAGGTTGTTGCGTGAAAGATCCAGGGATCGAAGGCCTCTTAGAGTACTAAATGTTGGAGGAATTGATTCTTGAAAGAAGTTTCCATCCAACAAGAGATACTCCAGGCTGAGACAATTGCCTAGCGAGCTTGGAATTTCTCCTGACAATTTGTTATTTGAAACACTCAATGCTGTGAGAGTTTTCAAGTAACCAACTGCAAGTGGCAGACTATCGGTGAAAGAGTTATTTCCAATGTAAAGTTCAATCAAAGATGGAATGATGAAAAGTTGTTTGGGTAAGCTACTGCTGAACCTATTACTGTGGAGGTATATGAATTGCAGGTTTTTGCAATTACCAAGAGTTGAAGGTATGCTCCCCGATAGATTGTTTTCAGATAAACTGAGTAGCAACAATTGGGAGATGTTGCCTAAGGAAGACGGAATTTGCCCAGATAATTCATTTGCTTCAAAGGAAAGCTTTCTTGCCTTGTTAAGCTTCCCAATACCAATGGGAATATTACCTGTTAAAAAGTTATTCGCCATTTCCAGTACTGTTAAGTCGACAAGATTCTGAATCCCAGATGGGATGCTTCCGAATATCTTGTTATCTCCCAAAGTTAGCCAAGTCATTTGGGTCGAAATATTAGAGATGGAATCGGGCAACGCACCACTGAGATGATTACTGGCTACCTGCAGCAGTCGTAAGCTAGTGCAATTGGTCAAAGAATCCAGAAAAATCAAGTCATGAGATTTTCCAATTCCAAGTTTATTATCCCACAAAAGTAACGAGGACAGACCCTTGAGGCTTCCAAAATTCGAAGGTACAGATCCGCTAAAGCTATTCTCAGCAAGGTCAATACGTAACAGTCCTGAAGCATTGGATAATGAAATTGGTATGGGTCCTGTGAATTGGTTTCCTCCGGCGTAAAGCAATTGGAGATTAGGAAGAGTGAGGCCTAAGTTAGGAGGAAGGCTTCCATGCAATCTGTTAATTCCCACGTCCAAAAACTTAATGGAGGAGAGATTGTATAGCTGGGGTGGAATCCTACCTGACAGTTCATTTTCAGCAATGAAAAACTCCTCTAAGCTTGCTAACCGACCAAGGTCATCTGGTATGCTGCCATCCAGACGGTTTGTTGTGAGATAAAGGAAAGAGAGAGACGAAAGGTTTCCAAGTGAAAGTGGGATGCTTCCTGTAAGATTGTTCTCACTAAGATACAATACAGTGAGTTTCGATAGAGAGCCAATCTCAGTTGGAATCCTCCCTGCCAACCGATTCTGGGAAAGATAAAGGAATTCGAGTTTCGAACAGTGGGTCAGATTTGTTGGAATTTTTCCGGTGAGTGTGTTATTGCGCAGACGGAGATACCACAAGCGGAACAACTGGCCCATCTGTTCAGGAATCGGTCCCCTGAAGCTGTTGTTTGCGAGATCGATTATCTTGAGGAAGGTGAGGTTCCCTATGAAGGGAGATATGGGGCCTACCAAGTTCTTGTTTGTGAGGATCAAGGCAGTGACCCTTTGAGGATGGCGGCGACCACCGCATGTGACTCCTTGCCAGCGACAGAAGTGGAGAGTATGGTTCCATGAGCTCAAGGAATGGAGAGGACCGTCGGTTATCAGATCTTTAAAGTGGAGCAAAGCAAGGTGATCGGTTTCGTTGGAGAAGTGAGCGGCTGATGCGAAGAAGCATGGAACGTGAGTGGAAGAGAGAAGGAGAAATGACCAAAATGCCAATAAGGTCATAGGTGGGAGCTCCATAACAGTGTTTGTGAATGAAGGAAAGCCAAAGCGAGGAGACAAATATGGAATGGATTCAGCCCTTGATGACTAGAGGAGCCTACTTATAAGAAAATGATCAGATGATTTTGGTAGGTCCCAGTTTACCATCATACTTTCTTTCTTTCCTTCTTTCTTTCTTTCCTTCCTTTTTTTTTTTTTTCTTTTAAATTAATATATTTATTGGTGTGTAATAATACTGAATCAGGTCGCTGTCCAAAAGGGTCGCAGATCCGGTACTACCCCCACACTTCTTTTTCTTTTTTTCTTTTTTAACAGACGCACACATACCCAACACTTGATGTGCCTCGTTATTGGATAAATATCTTACAATGATCTATCAAAATGGATAAACGGTGGGTCTCACGGATTCCCTGATAGGACTGTCCATCTCCAGTGGTGAGGTAGTACCCAATGGACATGATGCAGGGGTTTTATCCACTCACATCGATTTTGACAAAGTATTTTAAGAGATGCGCTAAAAAATAGGCGGATGCAAGGTTTAAATATAACCACACAAAGGAAATTGTACCATTACCACTTAAAAAATTTTCAAAAGGCCTGCCATGGACGTGGATTGCGTCCTACCCTCGCCCGGACGGTAATCCGTCCGGGCAAGTATATGTGGGGCCCACCGTGATGTAAGTGTTTTATCCATGCTGTTAATCGTTTTTCTTAGATCATTTTAAGCTATGATTCAAAATATGAACTAGAAAAAGAGATTAAATGAACCACAAAGTGGGGATTTAACTTTTACCATTAAAAACTTCTTGAGAGTCAGAGAAGTTTCCGATCACGCTGACATTTGTTTTTTCACTTCATCCACGTCTACATGACCTTATTAATACGTTATATGATTAAAAAGAAATCACGGTGGCCGCTAGAAGGGTTTCAACAGTGGGTGTCATTATCACTACAGCTTCCTTTGGTGTGGTCCACTGGAGCTGTAGAACTGACTCATTTTCAGGCTTATTTATTAAAATGATCTAAGAAAAACGATTAAGGGCGTTGATAAAACACTTACATCACGATGGGCCCTACATAGCCCTGCCCCGACGGATTACCTTCCGGGCGGGGGTAGGACGCAATCCGCGTCCGGCCTGCCATAATCTTTATTAGCCATCCAATCATTCGACAGGATTTTTTTTTATAAAAAAAAAAAAAAGAAAAGAAAAGAAAAAACCCTAACTGGATGAAGGGAAAACACAACTATCATCTTGATCCAAAAATTTTAAAACCAAAAGGGAGTTTTTAATGGTGGGGGGTTAATCACCGGTGCTTCATGTGGTGTGGTACCCCAGAGATCTTGCTGTGCTTCATTTTTTGGGTCGTGCCCTATAATGAACTGGCAAAACAGATGGGCGATGTCCAACGTCTGTATATAACACATACATTATATTAGGCTGTCACGGCCTGACTAAGATCCATGTTACCCCTAGCCTGACCCAATCTCCTCCACTATCAATTTAAGTCAGCCTGATGAGTGTATGAGGCAAGTGACATGGTACATCTGATGAGATATACATAATCCAATGTTAAATATAATCAATATTGAGAGGCTTATCATCCTCGATGGATTATAAAAGGTTGGATAGGGACCACAAAACAGCATAGCCTAATGATTTGAACCACACATACTTCAGGCACTTACCATGGATAGCCCATGATGTAGGAATTATGCTTGTCGATCGTTCTTACCATCCAATCAGTTGATCTTCAGCTCTTTATCTAGAAACTGATGAATTAATATACATAAGGGGCCCTAAAGAAAACGTCGACGCCCTAGAAGCTTAAAAACAACTATAGATAAAGGGTCACATGCGCATTTTGCTTAGGCTTTTCAGCCTTTGCCCTCGGTTGGACCAGTCCTCCCCCACCCATTATGAGATTCATAAATTGCTATCTTTAGCCACCTCCCTGAACTCTTTCCTACTAGTGGACTGCTAGATCCCTTTGGGATCAGCCTTCTGAATTCTCTTCTCCAAACTTTTATTTGGAACCAACTTGGATTGCGAACAAGGAAAAAACTGAACTCTCCATATCTGATCCAGGTGCAGATCATCGAGCAGACTTCATGAATCATTTACATTTTTAGGCCTTCTGAGTCAATTACATGTAATCTCTACTGTATCCAGAAGAAGGTCGAAAACAGTAAATAGTACAGGCTTAATAGGAAAAAGTCCATTCATTGGCTAACTATGATGACCAATCCACATTAACTTTGATCCTCGACCCATCTACATTTTAGTACTTAGCATATGAACAGTTGGGATCATCTGAACAAGAACATACAAGATTGTCCAATAGATAGGTTGAGGCAAGGCAAGCTAAATGTTCCCCCTTTTTATCTTTGATGCAACACACCTGACTTATGGATCAACTAATTTTAGGATCTAGGCCTGTGTGGAGCAGTGTATCTAATGAAGATCTATGTCACTTAAACATCATAGTGAGCCCCATATAGCTTGAATGTATTGTAACTCAAATCCATTCTAACCATTAAATGTGTAATCTCTTGTTAGGCCAAGGGCCAAAAAACAGACTGACATTTGATTCAGATGAACTACACCAAAGTAACAGTTGGGAGAAAAGTTATGCCTAGTCTCCTCCACGACATTGAAAAGTAAGTTTGGCCATGGAGAAACCATGCCTTATTGTTGTCTAAATGTCTTCGATTTGTACATGAAATAGGGGTCTCGATCGATCGACCAAACTGATCGATCAATCAATTGAGCCCTGGATTATATAGACAGGTCTCTAGACAGTTTTAGACAGGCTCGATTGATTGACTTGAGAGGTCAAGCAAGCAACTATTTTCTAATAATACTTGTAAACTTTCTGAACCATTTTGAGCATGTTCGAGCGATCAAACAAATGGATGCCCATTAATCGATGGTTGCTCGATTGATGTCGATCGATCGATACTTAGATCGATGACGTATGCAGTTTTGTGTAATTGTATAGATTGTTTACTATTCCTGGTGTTATGCTATAAATATTGGTGTAATGCGAGATTAGGGTATGACTAAGATAACTTCAATATTTTTAAGAGCGTTTTGAAGGAAACTAGGGTTTTCTGAAGGGTTTTGCTTTTGTAAGTTCATGTAATCTCTTCTAATTAATTCATTCTTCATAGTGGATTTGCTTGCCGCTTTGTGCTGTGATTTGTTTCCGCAAGGGATTTTCACATAAAATTGTGTGTTCCTGTGCTTGCTTTATTACGTTTATCTTTTACTTGTTTGATTTGAATTTGGAGTTTGCTTCCATAGTCCTCTAACAAGTGGTATCAGAGCTATATGTTAGGATTGGAGTTTGAATCTAAAATATGATGTTGAAGGGATTAAACATTAAGTATGAAACTGAAAAGTTTACCAGTAAAAATAACATTGAACTATGGAAAGTGAAGATGAGACATCTTCTAATTTAAAATGGATTGCAACAGGTACTCCTTAATGTAGTGAAGCGTCACGAAACTATAAGTGAAGAAGAGTGGGAAGAACTGGATGATCGAGTGAAAACCTCGATTCAATTATACATCTCTGACAAGGTCATTTATAATGTCATTGATCAAAAGACCACTGCAGGATTTTAAACAAAGTTAGAAAGCTTATACATGACAAAATTTCTTTCAAATCATCTGTATCTGAAGAAAAAAATTTCTATCACCTAAAGATGGCAGAAGGGTCTGATATTAATGAATACATCACTACATTTAACCAGTTACTTTGCAAATTGATGAGTGTGGAAGTAACAATCAACGAGGAAGACCAAGTCCTAATTATGTTGAATTCTCTTTCAGAATCTTACGAGAGTCTCATAGATACTAAGTGTCATGGTAGAGAGACTATAAACGTCGAAATGGTCATCTCAACCCTTCGTTCAAAGTAGTTAAGAAAGAATGATAGTGGTGGTGGTTCCTCTATGGATGTGTTGGTTGTTAGGGGATGAAATTTGTAGCAGGAGAATGAAAACTCACGATCTCAGTCTAAGTCTAAGGCAAGTGGAAGATAGAATGCTGGAATTGTGAAAGACATAAACATATGAAGAAGAATTGTTGGAATCGTAAAGCACAGAAACAGAAAAAATAAGATGAAATGCCAAAGGAAGCCAACACAACAGAATTTAGGGAGGCTTTGACGTTCTGACCATATCCAAATTTGAGTATTTCAACAATGAGTGGATTTTGGATTCGATCGCTTCATACCACATAACCTTTTAGCATAGTTGATTCACTGGTTGTATCAAGTATGATGGTGGCCTAAGTGTTTATGGGAAAAGAATTTGCCTATACGGTTGTTAGCGTTAGATCAGAGTACATCAAGATGTTTGATGGAATGGAGTGAATCCTTATGGATGTGAGACGCATTCCTGAACTGAGATAGAATTTGATAGCCCTAGGAGCTTTCGATGCATTTGAGTGCAAGTTCACAATGTTTGATCATGTCCTAAAGGTTTAAAATGGGCACTCATTTGATGAAGGCACAGTGGAGTGGTAACCTTTATAAGTTGATCGGGAATACCGTATTGGGTGGAGCTACAACGTCTATAACAAAATCCAGATCGGTATGATTGTGGCATGTGCACTTCTCTGTGTTCGTTGCTTGATTCATGCTTTTAAAAGTATTGATTTTAATATATGTGACTATTGTATATATGGTAAACAATCATAATTATCTTTTAAATTTAAAAGGCATGTAAGTAAGTGTGTGCTAGACTATGTACATTTGGATGTATGGGGGTTGTCGTCCATTGTTTTTGGAGAGAGCTCATCATTTTTGTCTCATTCATAGATAACTATTATATAAAAGTTTGGGTTTACTTTATGAAGCATAAATCCAACATTTATATCGCCTTTAAGATGAGTAAGGAGATAGTATAAAAATAATTATGGTGAAAATTGAAAGTGTTGAGGATATACAATTATGAAAAATTCAATTCAAAGGAATTTAATCAGTTTTATAAATATGAGGGGATCGTATGGAATAAAAAGTCAACAACACACCAGAGTAGAACGGTGTAGCGGAATGAATGAATCAAACTCTCTTAGAGAGAGCTCGAAGTATGTTGAGTAATGCTGGATTAGGTAAATATCTATGGATTGAGGCCATTAAACGGTTTATTACTTAGTGAATCAGTTCCCAGCTGCACTGATAGACTGTAAAATTTCAGAAGAAGTGTGGAGTGGTCATGATGTAGACTACTAAGGGTTGTGAGTATTTGGTTGTAACGCTTACTCTCATGTACCGTTAGTTGAGAGAAATAAGATAGACCAAATGAATAAGAAGTGAACCTTTGTAGGCTATGGTAATGGTGTGAATGAATACATGTTGTATGATCGGGTTAAATTGAAGATCATGATTAGTTGTGATGTCAAGTTTGACGAAGATTCCTTGTTCCTTAAGGATAAACATAAGGAAATAGAAAAATTACCATTTATTGATGTCGAAGTCGGAAAATGTGAGACATATAGAAAATGAGTCACAAGAAGAGGCACAGGAGTAGGTGGAGCAACCACCTGTGAAGAGAAATCCAACAAGAGATCGCAGATTACCGGCCAGATATAGAGTGACTTAAATATTGCATTTGCTCTCATTACAGATGAAGGAAATCCAGCATTGGATGACCCAAATGTTAAGAAGTGGATAGCGGCGATGCAAGACATGGTGAACTCTCTGTATAAGAATGAAATATAAAAGGTGGTGTAGTTTTCCATTAGGTGTAAAGAGATCAGTTTTAAGTGAATCTATCGAAAGAAATATGATAAATACAATGTGAGATTGGTAGGAAAGGGTAAGCTCAGAAAGAATGCATAGACTTCAATGAGATTTTTACGCTTATTGTCAAGCATGTTTCTATTAAATTTATATTAGTAATGGTTGTCCAATACAATATGAAACTGGAACAAATGGATGTAAAGACTATCTTCTTACATGGGGAATCAGTAGAGTATATCTACATGAAGTAACTAGATGGGTTCAAGATACAGGGGTTAGATAATAAGGTTTAAGATATCGTGTATCTTATTTGAGTGCACTTGACAATTTGATGTATGTCATGGTCTCTACGAGATCGAATATTTCACATATGGTTGGTGTCATTAGAAGATACATATCAACCCCGACAAGTAGCATTGGGAGGTAGTGGAATGACTACTTCATTATTTACGAGATACAATGGACTACATGTTGACATTTGAAAAATTAAAGAAAAAGTTGGTAGGATATGTACACGTATATTACCCAAGAAACGTGGACAAGTTGACTTCTGATAACTCATTTATGTTAGCTGGTGGAGCAATCAGTTGAATGTTGAAGCTTCAGTCTGTGGTTTCTCTTTCCACAAACGATGTTGAGTATATAGCGGTGACAGAAGCTTTAAAGGAAGATGTTTGATTGTGTGGAATGATGAATGAGTTGGAGATTCAGTAGGAGGTCATGTCAGTTAATTGTGACAGCGAAAGCAAGATTAACCGAGGAAAGAATTGAGCTTACTACTCTATAATTAAATATATTGATGTTCGTCATAATTTGATCCAACAAATGCTTGAGGAATGCGGTGTTACATACTCTTGAGAAGATCCACACAAGAGTGAATCTAGTGGATATACTTTGAAGGTGGTTCCGATAGAGAAGTTCAAATTATGTTCAACTTCTCTATGTCTAACAAAGGTTTGATGAATATGGAGTGTGCATGAAAAGCATGGATAATGGTGAAGATATGATGGAGGCGATTAGAGATGGAGCTTCAAGTTGTGGTTCATTATGATCGAAGTCATGGTGGAGAATGTCGTCTGGATGTATTCAATATGTACATGAAACATGAATTTTGGTCTATCGATCAAACTGATCAATCAATCAAGTGAGCCCAGGATTATACAGATTGGTCTTTGTAAAGTTTTGGACAGGTTCGGTTGATCGACCTGGGAGGTTCAATCGATCGACTATTTTTGGATAATATTTGTAAATTGTATGAACCCTTTTGAGCATGTTTGAGAAATCGAACATGTGGCTGCCAATTGATTGAGGGTTGCTTGATCGACGACGCATTCATTTCTGCATAATTGTGTGGATCGTTTCCTATTCTGAGTGTTATGCTATAAATATGGGGGTAATGCTGGATTAAGGTCTGATTATGAGAGCTTAAACATTTCTAAGAGGGTTTTTAATGGAGGTTAGAGTTTTCTGAAGGATTTCACACACACACACACACACACACACACACACACACACACACACATATATATATATATATATATATATATGTTCATCTAATTTCTTATAATTCGTTCTTCATAGGGGATTTTCTTGTCGTTTTATGATGTGATTTTTTCCAGTAAGGATTTTTCACATAAAATTGTTTGTTTCTGTGCATGCTTTGTTGTGTTTATCTTTCGCTTGTTTGATTCCACTTGTTTGATTCGAATTTGGGGTTTGCTACAATGGTCCCCAAATACCTATCTCCAGCCAATGGATTTAAACTTCTTAGGACTAATCAGCTTGACTCTATTAGAATCCTCATATGGTATGGTGTAGCCCATGGAACCTGAGCATGCTAAAGCCATCTCTTCACATTACATGTAAAATGAAGATGTATCAAATGATTATTATCCAAATAGTCTCCCCTGCTTTCCATGGTGAAATGGTCCAAATCAAACATGTATAGTTGATGGTTAGAATATGTTCGATTACATATCTACACCACCTGATCTACCCCAAACATCTCAAAATACCCTCATAGTAGTCGGAAGAACTTCTATACACACCAGTTGCTTTGGACCCTACGACCATAAGAAGTTTAATACGTTAGTTCATTACAACAAGGGAAGCAGATTCCTTGATAACCCTGCCACAAAGACTCCGTGAGACCCATTCTAATGTATGTGTTTTATGTTAATGACATCAACCAATTTTGACCCCTTATTTTATAACAACAACCATTGAAACCTTCCAATGACCCCTCGTGATGGTTATGCTTATTTGTCATCCAACCTGTTCATACCGTCACACAAACCTAGACGAAGGGAAACACAAATATCAGCTTGATATAAAACTTTTGTGGCCACCGAGAAGTTTTTAATGGTGGGGTGTTCAATCTCCATCATTTCATGTAGTGTAGTCCACTTGAGTTTCGAATTTGCTTCAATTTTAAGCTCATACCCTAAAATGAGCCGGCGAAATAGATGGATGGCATTGATGCAAAATACATACATCACAGTGGACACCACAACATTGCCACCAGGCAATAGGCTTCTAACAACAAGGATCACACCAATACAAACCATAAGCTGGGAACGAGCCCCAGACATCGCAGGCAGTTTGGGGTCGATTAACCAACTACCATGCATTATAAGCAATATTGCAGAACCAAAACTAGCATGCAGGTCACTCATCACATCATGGAGTTTCAATTAACTAAGTGGTCCACACCATCTTAGATTCCATTTAATTGTCGATAGCTTATCCACTACCATCTTAGATTCCATTTAATGGATGGTAATGAGCAAGCCTACTCAAAATATTAATTTTTCCTAGTGCAGGCTTGGCCCATTGCCAGCTTTAATCATTCCACAATTTCAACTTCAGTATCAACATCTTGCTAATAATCAAGTGGTCCACACCATCTTAGATTCCATTTAATTGTCCATAGCTTATCCACTACCGAGAGTTTCTATGGCCCACCTACCACTCAGATCCACCTCATTTTTTGTCCAATGATATAAAAGGAGATGGAAACTTTGTTTGATAGTATTGATCAATGAAGTTAATTACGTAGGTGGGCACCATTTCAATCTTCTAAAGGCTTGGCGGATTTCATTGTAATAAAAGAACTAAGCCAGAATAGCAGGATCAAAGACTAATTGAGATTCTAAAAATGTATGATGCGAGTAGATTTCTTTTTCTTTTGCTTTTTCTTTTTCTTTTTTCTCTTTTTGACTCCTTTATAAAAAGACCAAAGCTGTGTAATAGATTGGTCCTCCTTTTCGAAATAGCCCTCCTATTAGCCGTTTGAATCATTCATTAGTGGCACTAGCTTGGAGGATCGCCCAGGCATTGGATATTGACTGATCCCTAGACTTGTTTTTCGGGTCGCTCACGGTCTTCATCTAATGTGAAAAGACATTCAAATCTACTGAGAAAGCTGATGCACCGTCTCACCATACACATGTTCTTCATCTAACGTACAAGGAAGTCAAGTCTAGCTACAGAAGTCATGACTTATCTTCTCCAAACAATGAAAAATTATAGATTTTTCTCATTGGATTTTGACTGATCGCAAGACTTGTTTTTCGGGTCGCTCACGGTCTTCATCCAATGTGAAAACACATGTAAATCTATTGAGAAAGCAGATGCACTGCCTCACGATTCACATGGTCTTCATCTAACGTACAAGGAGGTCAAGTCTAGCTACAGAAGTCATTGCTTATCTTCTCCAACCTTTGAAAAAGTGTAGGGACAAAAGCAATGCCCTGTCTCAGCCAACTTGAAAAGTAATTTTGGCCAAGGAGAAACCATGGCCCATCTCTTATGTGAATCCTAGTATGGTATGGTGTGGCCTATGGAACCTGAACATGATAAAGCCATCTCTTCTGTGAAATGAAGATGTATCAATTGATAACTATCCAAATAGTTTTATCTACTTTGGATGGTAAAATGGTCCAAATCAAACTTTAATAGGATGTCCCAGCTGTTGATTAATTAGCATGGAAACTTGGAATAAATTGATGGATGAGATTGTCTAATATGTGTAGTATTGATGGTTAGAACATGTTAGATTGAATATCTACACCACTGGATTTGCTACAAACATCTCAAAATACCCTCACGGAGGTAGGAAGAAATTCAGATCCAACCGTTGCTTTAAACCCACTACAAGAAAAACGGGCATAGGCTACGGCCAAAATCCGTAGAAAAAGACCTTATGCTACGGATTTAATCCGTAGCACGTCCGTCGCTATTGGTGGGGTAGCTAAAAGTATAGCTACGGATTATATCCGTAGCTATTTGTATCAATTGCTATGGATATAATCCGTATTTATACTTTTAATTACCCCACCAATAGCGACGGACGTACTACGGACCATATCCGTAACAAAAGGAATTTTATCCATAGTAATAGATACTAATAGCACCAATAATATCCGTAGCAATAAATACCAATAGCTAAAGATTATATCCGTAGTAATAGATACCAATAGCTACAGACAAATGCCATAGCTATAGCTACGGATTATATTTGTAGATATTTTTAAAAAAATTATAATAATACGACCTGTTTCCATTGCAAGAACCTGCTGTGATTGATAACTCATCTAAGCTTAATACTGATAGAAATAGTACATAAAATGCAATCAGAAAAAAAAAAATGATGCATTTATTACAAATAGCAATCAAATCATACAATGCATCCTACATTCACATTTCTAAATAAGCAATACTTCACTTTGCTTAACTTATCATAAGAATTACAACCAAGGCGTGCCCTCATGTGCAAGAAACAAATACACTCCAATACAGTAAACACCCTCCATATGTATTCAATAATGCTCACATTTTTACAGAACTTTCTTCCTTCAGACGGTCAATTTCAGCAAATGCAGAAGATAGAGCTTCTTCTTTCCTTGAAACTGCAGATGTAACTTTTGTGGACTTCGACACAAGATCACTTTCAAGTTCTGAAACCCTTCCCTTGAGAAAATGAATTTCATCCTCCACTGACTTCTTTAGATTGCCAGCCTGTATAAAACAACATTTATAGACACAATCAAATAAGCATGCCTTTGTACACATCTTAAAAGGAAGAAAGATAAAAAAAAAACACTTATATATGAAGAAATTAAAAATGTACCTACAAATCTTCTAAACTATGGCAAAATCCAACATGAGTAATGTATTCAAACCTAAGATGGACTTTTAAACACAAAACCTAGGTTTAGGTTAAGGATATAGGTTTAGGTTTAGGTTCAGGTTTAGGTTTAGGTTTAGGTTCAGGTTATAGGTTTAGGTTCAGGTTATAGGTTTAGGTTATAGGTTATAAGGAGTTAAGATTAGGATTAGGTGTAGGTTTAGGTTTAGGGATTTGAGAATACATTTAGGTTTCAGGTTTAGGTTTAGGTTTTAGTTTATAGGTTTAGGTTATAGGTTTAGGTTTAGGTTTTAGGTTTAGGTTAAGGTTGGGTTATAGGTTATAAGTTTAGGTAATAGGTTATAGGTTATAGGTTAAGGTTAGGTTTTCAAGTTTAGGTTCGGGTTCGGGATCGGGTTTAGGTTTGGGTTTTCAAGTTTAGATTTAGGTTAAGTATTCGAGATTAGGATTAGGTGTAGGTTTAGGTTTAGGAATTTGAGAATACATTTAGGTTTTAGGTTTAGGTTTAGGTTTTAGGTTATACGTTATAGGTTAAGGTTATAGATGTGAGACCCGTATTTTAGCTCGTACTATTCCATAGGATCCCGCAGTTCTTCCGATCGAATTCTGGCGACCCGCGGTGCGTAGATAATATTTGCGCGTGCTTTTGAATCACATCCTATAAACCTGAACCGACTCAACTCAAAACCTATGCCATTGCAACCTCGTTGTCGCCGCGGTTCCAACGTCCCGTCTCGTGCGTTAATGCGACTCTTAGATCATGAGATGTAGCTCGTGCATTATAATAGCTGTGGACCGCACATTTACGGGACCCACGTATCACAATGACACTATTTCCTAGGTTATCATGGATGATGTCATCACCCCATGCCAAGTAATAAATGCTTACAAACAATTATAGCATTTATTTTTCCCATGAGTCAACCCTAGCATTTATGGCCTTACATGAATTAATTACTCTCTCTCTCTCTCTCTCTCTCTCTCTCTCTCTCTCTCTCTCTCTCTCATTTTCATCTCCCCTAGCAACTAAGAAGCCATGGACGTCCCAACCCATCTCCATGGCCAACCCTCTCACCTTAGATCCCCTTCAATCTTACCATTAGAAGCTTATCTCCACCGTTGAAGGAGCCTCATTGGAGCTTTGGAGCACTACGGAGGAAAAAAAAAAGGTGGGTGCATCTTTAGGGTAGATTTCTCCATTTTTATGATGTGGGAGCTTTCCTCTCTCTCCCTCTCTTTATCATTTGTTTTGTGTGTGAAGATGTAATTGTGTGGCCCGCTTAATGAGTTGTGAGATGTCCAAACCGTTCATCAAATGGACCTCACCTTTATGTGCGTCTTATGCACACCATCCAAACATTTGGTGGCCCACTCTAGTAGTATGTCTATGGGTGGAGCCCACCTTAAATGTGTTATATGCAGCCGTCCAGCGTCCTGGACGCTGGACGGGCTTCACAGTGAAGTGTAAATAGTGGGCAGCGCCTCTGGACATGATTTGTAAAGAAAAAAAAATCAGCTTGATTTAAGCTTTTTAGGTGGGCCACTCATACAAGCCCCACCTTGATGTATGCACCTTATCCACGCCATCTATTTCATTCCTCAGCTCGTTTTAGGTGTTGAGGCGAAAAATGGAGTCAATCCGATTTTCTGGTGGGCTATACCCTTGAAAATAGCAAATTTCACTGTTTAAATCCACTTTAATTCTTCCTACATGTTGAAATACATTGAATATTGGGCTCGTTTGATCTATCTTGAGCCGTAGAGTGTAAAGGATGGAGCGGATTCTTCCTACGCGGGCCCGATGCATTAAAAACCGTAAGAAAACATGATTTCAAAAAAAAAAAACACACAAACAGGCAACACCTGCTGCTGCTGACGCAGCAGAATGGCGTTTTGGCGGACAGACTGCAGGGACCCACAGGTCCCAGCTGTGGTCCCCACCATGATGTATTTTTATCATCCACATCGTTTATTTGGTGGGCCCCTTCGTGAAGTGGGCCCCCTCCAAAAATCAGCTCTATCGGTTACTTAGGTGGCCCACATCACAGGAAATAGTGTGATTGAATGGCTGCCATTGGAACCTTTTTTGGGTGTCCCAGAAGTTTGGATTATTATGAAATTTGTTTTGCTCTTCATCTAGGGTCTGTGTGACCTCATCAACGGTTTAGATGGCAGATAAACGTTATGGTGGGCCCTGCATGGGACCCACTGATGTGTCTTTCCCACACCGTCCACCCATGTGGACCCTTCCATGATGTATGTGCTACATCTTAACGGCCCGTCCGTGGAGGACGTGGACCCCCCTTCATGTATATGTTTTCCATCCAAACCGTTCATGCATGTGGTGCCACCATCAGCCGTCCATCGCTGACAGCGTTGGCACTCCTGTACATATTAGATATGATATATATTATAATATAATATAATAGTTTATATTATAAAAATATCATTGTACGTCTGGCCTGCCAGGTACGACCCCACCATGATGCTACTTCGTTTTCCTACCATCCATCTGTGTGTGTGGGATGGTGGGGCCCATCCATGGTGCATGTGTTTTACATGTACCCTCTATCAGTGGAGCCCACCTATCTCTTGTATGGGTTGTTCCCATACTATCCAGCAAAGGACGGTGTTGCTGGAGCACCTTGATGTAAGTGTTTTATCAACGTCGTTCATCTGTGGTGGCCCATCCTCATGGGACCCACCTAATGTATAAATCTCATCCGCACCGTCCATCTGTTTACTATCCAGAATATCTGTTTGATGGACGGTGGGCCAGCCCCATGTAGCTGTAACGTCAACAGGTTTTGAGGACTCCACCACTGATGTATATGTTTTATACCCACACCATTAATCTGTTCATCAACCATCCAGCAACAAGGTTGCTGCAGTAGGGCCCTGATGTGTATGTTTATCCATACCGTCCATCTTTTCTGGCAACTATCACGTGGGGCCCACACGATAGTATGTGTGAGATGCGGACCATTTTAATGGTGTGGGCCCAACTTGACGTGTACGTGTGGCTCACCTCATCGTCCAGTAGTAAGGACGATGGGTCCCACCTGGAGTATGCATTGCATCCAGGTTGTCCAGGGCCTGGACGGCGCTAGCATGTATTATATGGAATATATATTATATACAATATATAGTATTATATTATATGTATTATATATTATATATAATATAATATAGCTTATATCATACATAGTATTTGGTGGTCTATATGTGTTTAGTCCTTCTGCCCAGTAGCATGGGATCCACGCACACGTGTGGACTCCACAGTTATGTGAGACGTGGACCCACCTTGACGTATGTCTGGCCATCCACCTGGCAGTAGGTGGGGTCCATCATGATGCGTGTTTTATCCATACCGTCCATTACCTAAACGATGGACCAGCAACCCTCACTCTAGTAGGGGTCTGATGATCGAGACCGTCCATTCATGTGGAGCCCACCTCGCGTGTATGTATTCTACGTCTAGGCCATCCATCCATCTCTGGACGATGGACATTAGTTGCATTTCTATATAATATTATATAAAATGATATATATTATAATATTATATTTTGTAGGTCACACCCATGTGAGATCCACCTGTTGTGAATAGGTTGGTTCGTGTACTGCACTCAGCGGTATAGCTGATGATTTTACGACAACAAGTGTGGAGGTGGGGCCCACCTTCATGTGTGTTTTGTATATCCACCACCCATCCATTTTGACGTGACTACACCATGATGTATAGTTTAATCCAAACCGTCTAGATATTGCTGGATCAAGTTTGGACGGCGTTGTGGACCCCACTTTGATGTATGTTCCATATCCACACCATCCACAATGTTTGGGCAGTGTTGATCATCACACATGGGCCATGTGTGCAGTGATACACATGTTACACCTACGACTCTTGAATGATTTTTAGTGTGGCGAGGCCCACTTTAGTATATTTATGCCCGTCCATGAGGCTCACCTTGATATATTTATGGCCGTTTATGTGGTGTATTTGAGGGCCCATGAGCAGGGCCCACCTGTTATGTATCTGTGGCTTTTGTCGAGGCCCAATATGAGGTTTTTTTTTATATGGCCCACCTTGATATATTTGTGGCCCATCCCTGAGGCCCACCTTGATATATTAGTGCAGCCCATTAATGTAGCCTACTTGAGGCCCATTGTGCGGCCTTACTATGAGGCCCATCATGATGTATTTTTGGCCCATGTGTAGGGTCCACTTGCCTTGTATTCTGAGGCCCACGTGATAGGGCCCACCTTGTAATGTGTTGTTCGCACCATCCATTCACTTGGCCCCCACGTGATGTACATGTTTTATCTAAGTTGTCCATTGATGGGCTCATTTGGAATGAGCAGGGCCCAACCCATTGAGGTGTATTTGAGGCCTAGGTACGTGGCACATTAGATGTATATGAGACCCATGTATAGGGCCCGCATACTGTATATGAGACCCATTAATGGGTTGGATATGAGACCCATTAATGCAGTCCACTTGATGTATATTGAGGGCCACGGGTCGTAGCCCATTATGATGTATCTGAGGACCATGGGTCATGGCCCATGGTGATGTGCAACCCGTAATTGGGGCCCATTGTGATATGTATTAGGCCCATGATGCATGACCCATTTGATGTATTCGAGACCCATGTGTAAGGCCCACAGGTCATGTATTTAAGGCCGATGAGCAGGGTCCACCTGTTGTGTATATGTGGTCTTTGGGCAAGGCCCACTGTGTTGTATATTAGGCCTTGTGTGAGGCCGTAGGCCCATTATGTGTTTAGCTTGATGTGGGCCATTCCTTGGGGGCAATGTTGGTTAAATATCCACATTGTCGAAGTCGATCATTGATACCGTTATGAGTATGTGACAGCATAGCATCATGATACATGCCCATACGCATCATCTTGCATGTTTGTTATGAGATGTGGTTGATCATTACATATGTCATTGAGCATGTTGTTATGAGACTCCCTGATAGGCTGTCACGCCCCAAACCCGGGAATCGGATTCGTAAGAATCCCGATTACCGAATCTGGTACCGACAGCCTCCATAGTACCCCATTCTCGGCTCCTAGCATTCATATACCAGATTCCGATCCTGGGATCCTACAAGGAGGATTTTTTTTTTGTACATATAACTAATAATAAGCATAACCACAAGATTACTCAATTCACAAAGGCAACATCATCATCACATATCCACTAATATAATTGTTTGAGTACAATACTAAAAGGGAAATACATAAATAAAAATCAAGCCCCAAAAGACCACTGCACGCTCCAAGCTCAGTACTGCTGCAACCTAACATCACCTGCACGCATCTATCGTGCATAAGCTTATAGAAAGCTTAGAGGGTGGTGTAAGTGTGTGCACAAGGTAAGTGTCAAGTATTCAATACAATGCTATAATCATACAATACCGAAAAAATTAATAATCCATAAACCATACAATGTCTAAATAAGCAGAAATACTAACAAGAGCAAGAATTATCAGAGTAAGCGGAAATACTGACAAGATATAAATCATACGATAACAGAGTAAGTGGAAGTATGGACAAGTCTATAAGTTAATCAATATCAGAATACGCAATATAGAATAACTATGCGATAAGGAGTCATAAAGAGCTAAATATCAGATGTAGAGAATGCAATGCAATATACAAATCCTGCTAAATCTATCCAGGCCATATAAGTGCAGAAATAGCAACCCAAGATGCCATATGCCTGCGGACGTAATGTAATATGCGATGCGAATGAAATAACCATGCTGGAGTGTGCAGTCGGGATGATAGTACGTAGTATCGTAGGCTATAGGGTCTACCACAAGGGACTTCTATCCAAACTAGTCCCATACCTAAATTTGGATAGTCAGACTCATTGTGGTAAACTCCTGATCTCAGGCTAGTCGCGCGCCCAACCGAAATCCTTGCCATAACGAAGGTACACAACAATTAGTTGCGCACCACTAGCCCGAGTGGATAGTGAATGAATGAATGAGCATGCATCTCCTACTCAATAAGTCCACATATCAGTACGGTTCCTCTCTGGGAAATCACCGGGGTCTATTACATTCCAAACCAGATTGCCGCCCCATCGCGCGCAACAAGGCGAGTGGAAGAGACCTTACTATCCGCCTGCCAATATCGGGCCCGGCTCGCCGATAGCGGACCCATTCCTCGAGCTGGTCAAACTCAGCCTAGCTTTGCCCCCTCCTCTCGGGCAGATAAGGCCGCACCCCCTTCCAACCGACCACGACACAGTGGAGAGCGCAGCCATCTGGTAGTCGGTATTCGACGCTCATCTACCCACTCAGTCTAGACGTTGGAGCAACCTCTGGAACCAAGAGGGTTTAGGGACTTTGACCCAGGGATATCTATAGCACCCCATGTAGAACAGATTTTCGGTGTCCCATCTGGCCATCCATGATAAGCCTGTGGAGGTTACAGCCCTGATGTCGCTAGGGCGTACAGTAATCACAACACACAGTGCAAGATGCATGAGTCATACAATCCAGTCATGTACCAATCCTGCGCATACCGTGCGCTCATGTGAGAAAATCTCCTCCTATCAGGAAGTCTCATAACAACCAGCACTATGACATATGCAATGGTCAATCATGTCTCATAACAGACATGCAGATGTTGCGTATGGGCATGTATCTTGATGCTATGCAGTCACATACTCATAATCGGTATCAACAATCAGCCTCGACAATATGGACATCTAACCAACATTGCCCCAAGGAGTGACCCTCACAGATCCAAACATATAATGGGCCTACGACCTCACACAAGGGCCTAATATACAACACAATACGCCTTACTCAAGGGTTACATGTACACAACAGGTGGGCCCTGCTCATGGGCCTAATATACATCACAATGGGCTCCTCTGCCTGACCCTCAAATGCATCACAGTGGGCCTCATCACCTAGGCCTAGATATACATCACATTAGGCCTTAGGCACGGGCTGAATACACATCATGTCGGGCCTCAAATACGGGTTGCATCTTCATCACATTGAATCTCGACAATCAGAATCGGCAATTAGGGTCGATAATCGGCATCGGTCTGAATTATCGACACCGATAATCAGTAGATCAACAAAGCGAGGTCCATAAATGATCAACCGATCAACCATAATATAATGATCGGTCCTCGGCCGTAGTTACATCAAATCCGATAGCACGATGCTATCCATCTATGGTGAATGGGGCCCACTTATTTGGGTTAACCCACGAAGAGGATGGGCCTAACAAGGCCTAAGGAAAGGTCACAATGAGGACATCTAACTGTCATTGCCCATCAATGTGGACATTCAACCAACATTGCTCCCAAGCAGTGGCCCATATAACGTCAAACATAAGGTGAGCCCATAGCCTCACGTAAAGGCCTAATGTACATCACATTGGGCCTCATACAAAAGATATATATACAATAAGTGAGCCTTGCACATCGGCCTCAGATTCATCGCATGACCACAACCCATGGGCCCAATGCACATCGTAATGGGCCTCATTAAATGGGTTGCAAAGTGTCACAATAGCCATGCCATATGGGCTAGAAATACATAACAGGTGGGCCTCCAATATCTAACAAGTGGGCCTTGAATATTCATCAGAGGTGGGCCTTGTACCAATAGAAAGTGGTCTACACATCATAACTGGGCTTACCAAAGGCCCAGCCAAAGAACGGCTTGGATAACACACACATCACGATAGGTTGCATCATTAGGCCGCACCAATGGGCCTCATATACAACAAGTGGGCCATATCAATAGGTCGTATCATATGGGTCTCGAATACAACTCGATGGACCACGTCAAAGGTTCATAACTACACAATAGGTGGGCCTTGCACATGGGTCTAATACACATCTGTGACATCCCGAAAATCGGGGGGTCGAGCAAAAACCCAACTCCCGAGTTCCAAAATGTTATTTATGCAACATGGATATGTATGATTGAATATTGTCTGTGATAATGTATTAAACATGAGTGAGATTAAGCCAGAACAACATATCATACTCCAGAGACAGTTAAATTTGCAAGCGGAAGACTGTAATAGTATGTATAACGTATATAAACTGTTGTATGTCTCCAGAGTGTGAATATATTACCAGGTTAACACATACATGTATACTTCAAAAGTAAACAAAGTGAATATACATGAGGGCACTAAAAATACAAAATGACAATGTCAGAGTATCTAATCAACCTCCCTGCAATCCCGTCAATCAGAACACGCATAAAGGAGGAATCCTCCTCCTCATCATCAAGTCCAGCTCCGCCTCACAGGCCGCGCCATCATCTGCAATCACAGAAGGGACTGGTGGGTGTCCGGAAACACCATCCCGTAACGTGGGAGTGAGTGATCAACTCAGTGGGATAAGAGAGAAGAGATTAGCATGTTCACAATTCAATCACGCGATAATAGTAAAGCAGTAAATCAGACAAATCCTAATACTGTTGTTAATGCAAGATGATATGACGTGATGTATGCCCTCACCGACGATCACCCTCATACGGCAACATCTTAGGACCGCGGCATGCCACACTCCCTAGAGTGCTCCACATCTTCCAGGCACATGCAATGCTATGGTGATATGATTACCAAGTTGTTATTAGTCCATTCAAACAGCAGGATTGGGAAACTAAGGTACCTCCCTTGTATCAATCCCAACACGGATCCTGTCTAGGGTCGTCACTCCTAGTAATCTCATACGATGTACATTTCGTAGGTCACTGCAAGGGCTGCCAGGGCTGTTGCTCGCACTCGTTGCACCGCTCCCCCATCACCTTATCAATACAGGCCTACTGTACTCTACTGCACGGAAGGGTCGTCGCCTCCCGTGAACTCAGAATACGCTCGCGGTCACTACAAAGGGCTCGTCGCCTGATCAGTGTAGGCCGACAGCTAGAATATAGTGTCCCATATCACCATAATCTGCTCACGAGTCAAGGTGCTCATTGGTCACTACGGGGAGGTTTGTGGCCCCAGCGTAGGCCGACAGCTCGACCACGGTGTCCCATACCACCATGCCCGGCTCATGAGTCTTCGTGGATCAAGGTACCACGGTTAATAGGGTTTACAATGGTAAGTTCAGTACCCTAGGTTCAAGCAGTTATGATACATACAAGGTGAACAAACATCGGCCAGTCGGGTTACTTGACGGGCTCGACTAGCGCGATCGCATCTCGAATTGAACGACATGAAGTGCGTAAAACACTTCGCGTGGCCTAACCACTGCCGCCAACTCTCAACACGAATCACATTCATCGACGCGTCGTTCGTGGCTATGACCAGTCAGCCACGAATTCGCTCGGTTACCGACTGCCTGGACTAAGTCAAGTCCCACACATCTATGGAATTACATTAACACTATAAAAAGGTATTGGAATTGAAATACGTCATGTGAGCATGTTAGCACATGTTATAACATTCAACTTAAGCAAATCTTCAAGGCATACTTCCCATGCATATTCAACTTAAGCAAATCCTCAAGTACATACATTCCATGCATGTAATGAAATCATGCATTTTGTCAACATGTAGAAAATCATTTAGGTCGGCATAATAATTGAAAAATCAATCACAAACTATCAAATAACATCATTTAATTCAATACATACTAATACAAGCATTTATACAAACACATACACTACACACTTAAGTCTACATATAGTATGTCGACCCAAAGTGTGCAACTAGGCGAATCTCTTCGCCAAAATAATTATGCACGCATTCCTAACTTCCTAATGCGACAACAAACCATGTCAATCACATCAGCAAAATATGAATGTAAACAGTACTTCCTACAAATGACTAAAATGCCCTAAATCTCATATTCTTCGTTAGCTTACGAAACGGGAAACGGAGAGCATTTTGTACATGTCAAACGGCGATGCCGTCAAGAATCTACTATTAAACGACATTGAAAGCGTTGGGAACCGTCAATCAAAGCGTCTAAAATCCTCACCTTATGTCTTGTAGACTCGAAAATTGAAACGGAGCGTATACGCTTCGTCTACGGCGAATAAGGAACCAAATACACAAGATTCATAAGCTACATCGCTATGGAAACAAGGGAAACTCAAATCAACAACTATTTAGGGTTTTTACTTACTTAGGATCGCGGTGGAATCGCCGGGAAAGCGGTAGAGGTGTGTTGCTTAAGCACGTGCAACGCGTAGTACAAGTGGCAGGAAGAACTCTCCCACACTCCCACAATCTCCCACCTTTTTCTCTCTCCCAAGCTAGGGTTTCTCTCAAATTCGGATGGAAGAGAGGAGTGAGGGTTTCAACCCCTTTTATAGCCTACAACATGCCCAAAATAGGCTTGGGAACAATGTTTACTTGGTGCCTAACCAAATCGGGGCCGTTTCGGTCCAAAAGGGCATTTCTGAAGGTCCCCTGGCCAAATGCGGTCGAACTTAAGCTCATGCATACTGGATCTAGCACACATCCAGTTTTCAGGCCGGTAGGGTTCCCAGATCGCACGTGGCGGCCCAGTTTCAGTTTAACGGTCACCGCACCAAGATCAGGCCTATAAGTCTCGTGATATGTAATAGAAATTTTTCCTGATCCAAGGGTGTAATTTGGCTGTATTTTGACGGTCAGAATGCTTAATACTGATGCGTCAAATTTGTGTGCCAGATTTGAATTTGAAATTCCAACTATGTCCCTATTCACACTCTCTTCGGTCCGGGCTCAATGAAATAGCCTGTGATCGTCAGTTGGACTTGATATTCGAAACGATTGCCAAGCCCAGCTAAGTGGTCATAACGGTCTAAGATGGTAGGCATCTGACTTACGACGCGCGGTCTAGATCCAATACAAAGTTTCAAGGAGGTCCCGAGAACAAACCGGCTTAGAGTTTGATCCGAGGCTTTAGAGCATTATAGCACCCTTGGTTCCACTCGCTTTGGGCCTTGTAGAACGTATTTAAAGTGATTAGGGACCATTTCCCAGCTATTCTAACGTTGCACTAGCTAACTTAGTCATATTTTCTAAAGGAATTGATTCTAAGTGGTTTCTTTGGCTATGGAATTGGTTTCTAAGCAATTTTCCAAGTGTTTTAATTGACCCATTGCCTAAGAATGTCAAATCTCAGATTGGCCAAAATCCGGGGTGTTACAATCTACCCCCCTTAAAACACAATGTCGTCCCCGACATTGGCGAACGGCAAGGAGTACCTAGAGGGACTTTAGTATTGACATTCTAAGGAAGGTTCAAATCCTACTTAATAACCTAATCGTATGTATATCTGAACTCAAAGGTTTCGATCTTGGGCCAGTGGGAAAGAGGCCAACCACTCTTCCGCTGCGCCACTCTGATCAAACGGTAGCGTTGACTAACCTAACTGGATTGGACTCAATACGTTCTACCCCCCTTAAAACTTGGTTTTACTTAAGGTTGAAGAATATTTGCATCGATCCGTATATCAGAACGAGGCGCAACTTAGGGGCTATCCTTAACCTTTCTCTACATGGTTTTAAGTCCTTGCCATTTCCCAAAGACAATGTGATCCTGTTTAGTTGTAGATGGTTGGGCCATCACAGAAGAAAGGTTGTGTAGTGGGTCTAAGCCGGATACGTTGAACCTTCTGTCTAATCAGGACAGAAAATGTGTTGTATCAGTTCTTAATCCGAGTCGACGCCGATCCTCTGCTTGATCAGAGCATTGGATTTATTGGTAACCACTAGGATTAAGAAGTCGATTCAAACCGCGAATACATCGCTTACATGTAGTTCCTTTATTCTGCATTCCCGAATGCAATAAGTCCTTGGGGAAGGCAATTCTAAGGGGTGTGCTAGTACATTTTAAGTTCAATCTGAGGGAGTTATAAATGTTCCCTTAGAGTGTATGGTTCCTTCCTATGGGCAACAACAGAAGTCTATAAGCCATAAAGGAATCTACCGAAGGAAGGGAGTCCCATTCCAACCAAATCTAACCTACTATCCCTTAACATATATAGGCCTTACACTGCCTAAGACAACTAGTAGCCTAGTCTGTAACTCTGTAGCTATAATCCAAAGCCTAAGATTATACAGTAAATGACTTTCTATTCCATTTCTACTACAGGGAATTCTTCTATCGCTTAGGGTCAAGATTTGTCTAACTGGAATTGGATTTCTTATGTCGTCAGATCCTTCAAATCTAGGAGTGCTAACACTAGATCCAAAAACGCCTAGGGCCTATGTAGCCGGTAACGTTTAGTTGTCTTAAATGGAACCGCATTCCTAGTCCCATAGCGGGATAGGGAGTGGCATGCTTGGTTGGAGGGTGGGGTGGGATAAAAATCTAATTTGTAGGCTGAATCCCGGGAGTTACAATACTCCCGATTCAGGGACAATAGCTTACAGTGAAATGAGACGGCATGCACTCCATTCCACAAATTTTGGCTACATTAAGCCCAAACCACAACACAAACATTCACATAATAAGTCGAAAAGCATCATACATTTCATTAAACCAAAATTGTCATAATACAAGGGATATCTCCCTATAAGTATCATGACAAAAAGTACATGGGAGCTATGTCAGTCAGCTACTACAGCAACATAGGTAAACTACCAGCCTTATCAGGCTTACAAAACACAACTTAAAACAGGAAATGACTAACTACTAATAATAACATCAAAGATCGCATCGCTAGTCGGAGTCTGGTGATGGAGGAGGAGCACCCTTATCCTGTAAGCAACACAGGATTGCCTTCAAGGTGCGAGTCACCTTGCCAAACTTCTTCTTTGTAACGGCCTTGGCATCAGCGACTTCTGCTCGAAGTTCTTGGACTTCCCTACGCAAAGCGGTCTGACTCTCCTCCATCCGAGCAATGCGGTCGTCGATAGTAGTCTGCGCAGAAGGAGGAGGGCTCTCATCAGTATCCTGAGCCTCCTCTTCTGCTTCTTCCTGAGCCTCTTCCTGAACCTCTGCACTAGGTTCTTCTTCGCTTTGATCTTCCTCTTCATCAAAGTCATCCCCACTATCCCTTTCAAGTTGATTTTCACGGTATTGCGACCCAATCTTCATCTTGACCATTGTCGACTCATCGATAGTGTGAATCGATACCGGTAATTCGGGTCCAAGTCTATAGGCAAACTCAAGCGCAATCTTGCAAATGAGTCGGCCAAAGGGAAGGGATTCGGATGTTCTCCTCGACCTGGCTATGAGAACTATCTGCCGTAAGATGAAAGTGGCCATACATACGTTCTCTCCCTGGGCCACCAGAAATAAGAAATCGACCATAAGACGTGTGCATTCAATGCGGTTCGTTGACCTGGGATAGACATTGAACGTGCAGATATGGTGCAGCAGGCGCAAATCCTCAGACATGTACGTCGCCTTGAGGCTATTATTGGGCTGCCATGGAACCAACTTACCGCACAGAAACCTGGTGCGGCGATCTCGTTCACGTCTAGTCCTCAAATTCTTCTCACTTGGATGCACATCGCCTAGAGGCACGTTGAGAAGTCGCGCAATCAACCGAACGTCGATCGTAGCCATCCGATCTCTACCAAAAGGGATTTTGAACTGCAAAGGCTCCAAGGTAGGACTCTGGATGCTAGCATAGAAGGCACGAACAGTGCTCACATTAGCACGAGCGCGAGCTTCAAAGATCGGTCCCCAGTGCGCGGCTTCAATGCGTTCGAACAACAGATACTCGCCGAACAATCGCCCATCTATGTCCGCCTCAAATAACACTCTACGATCAGTGTATTCACCATGACGCATCTCTGATAGAATGGTTCGTCCAAGGTGTGCATGGGGATCCAAATCCCGCTTTGTACGGCACTCCAGGACTGCAGCTGGACCTGCGGCGGCGCTTGAACTTGCGGCACCACCCCGCGGTCTTCTCAATCGAGCAGGGCGGCTCGGCCCAGCCTCGTCTGTTGCAGTTTTCCTCTTACCCATCAAAGACAGGATGGATGAGAGTGACAAAAGACCCAAAATGGCTTCCACGAAAGCCATGGAAAATGCCGAAAATGCGGAGAAATGGCTGCCCAATCTGACAAAAGGAAATCTAGGCGTCGTAGAGGGATGCTTCAAGCTTCCCAAGGCTGTACTTTCAGGGAAAAATAAGAACAAAAAGATGGGATGGAGCACCTCACGATTTCAGCACTATTTGGGGGATTTTGGAGCTCCAAATGGGGAAATCTTCAAGGAAGGAGGCTGCCAACACCCAATAACTGATGGGTGGTGGTCGGTTTTGGCCAAGGAAGGTTGTAGAGGTGGTTTGGGTCGCCGGGGTTTGGAATGGAGTGCTGAAAATCGAATCTAGGGTATGCAAGGGGGCTGTTTGTGAAGGAGAGGTGGGTTTTGGGGGTTTTTGTGGGATGGGAGGTAGCTAGGGGTGATGTGGACCCTATTTAAGGGGGTGCGCCCGAAGGACAGCACCATCCGTGCTCGCCGGCCAACCTTCAGGTTGGCCAGCGGGACCCCATGGGTCTGGTCCCCCATGGTCCCAGGGTCCCAAAAAGTTAGGTCCCACCCCTTGGTTCATTGTATTTTGGTCTCTATGAGCCCAAACATGTGTTCGGGGCTTTCCGGGTCCACATCGCAATCCCAAATACCAAACCATATGATGCAGCATATGAATTTGGGGTAGAAGGAGCCAGTACATCTTTCTAGCTCCTTAGTTGCTAAATAAAGTGAAGTTAGAATGGCCTTATGGCCATTTTTCATGAAATTTTACTATTCACTGTAAAATTTGGTGAATGTACTAATTTATGTTATTTTAACATTAGGTTTGATGCCTAACATGAAATGGATAAGAAATAACTGAAGGTTGAAGTGTTTAGAGAAGGAATTTTGAGAATTTTTGGCAAAACGGGGTTTTTAAGCCCTGACGATTGATTACTGGAGTCGTGGTCATTCCACGGCCCAAAGATTCACTTTTGCGGTTTAAAACCGCTCATAGGACGTCTCCACCCGACTTCCTACAGCTTAGAAGTGATTCGGGTCGCTTTACGCGACCCGATATGCGTTACAGACTCGATCTTGCGATCGATCCTTATAGACTTCGCCTATCGGCGAATCTGTGATCCTAGAAGTGTTTCTAGACCCTTCTCGCACCCACCTAAGTCAAAGGAAGCGACAGCGTACGTCGCAAGACCATAACCCAGGCCCAGTATACTCTCATTCATGCTCTGATACCATCTGTGACATCCCGAAAATCGGGGGGTCGAGCAAAAACCCAACTCCCGAGTTCCAAAATGTTATTTATGCAACATGGATATGTATGATTGAATATTGTCTGTGATAATGTATTAAACATGAGTGAGATTAAGCCAGAACAGCATATCATACTCCAGAGATAGTTAAATTTGCAAGCGGAAGATTGTAATAGTATGTATAACGTATATAAACTGTTGTATGTCTCCAGAGTGTGAATATATTACCAGGTTATACACATACATGTATACTTCAAAAGTAAACAAAGTGAATATACATGAGGGCACTAAAAATACAAAATGACAATGTCAGAGTATCTAATCAACCTCCCTGCAATCCCGTCAATCAGAACACGCATAAAGGAGGAATCCTCCTCCTCATCATCAAGTCCAGCTGCGCCTCACAGGCCGCGCCATCATCTGCAATCACAGAAGGGACTGGTGGGTGTCCGGAAACACCATCCCGTAACGTGGGAGTGAGTGATCAACTCAGTGGGATAAGAGAGCAGAGATTAGCATGTTCACAATTCAATCACGCGATAATAGTAAAGCAGTAAATCAGACAAATCCTAATACTGTTGTTAATGCAAGATGATATGACGTGATGTATGCCCTCACCGACGATCACCCTCATACGGCAACATCTTACGACCGCGGCATGCCACACTCCCTAGAGTGCTCCACATCTTCCAGGCACATGCAATGCTATGGTGATATGATTACCAAGTTGTTATTAGTCCATTCAAACAGCAGGATTGGGAAACTAAGGTACCTCCCTTGTATCAATCCCAACACGGATCCTGTCTAGGGTCGTCACTCCTAGTAATCTCATACGATGTACATTTCGTAGGTCACTGCAAGGGCTGCCAGGGATGTTGCTCGCACTCGTTGCACCGCTCCCCCATCACCTTATCAATACAGGCCTACTGTACTCTACTGCACGGAAGGGTCGTCGCCTCCCGTGAACTCAGAATACGCTCGCGGTCACTACAAAGGGCTCGTCGCCTGATCAGTGTAGGCCGACAGCTAGAATATAGTGTCCCATATTACCATAATCTGCTCACGAGTCAAGGTACTCATTGGTCACTACGGGGAGGTTTGTGGCCCCAGCGTAGGCCGACAGCTCGACCACGGTGTCCCATACCACCATGCCCGGCTCATGAGTCTTCGTGGATCAAGGTACCACGGTTAATAGGGTTTACAATGGTAAGTTCAGTACCCTAGGTTCAAGCAGTTATGATACATACAAGGTGAACAAACATCGGCCAGTCGGGTTACTTGACGGGCTCGACTAGCGCGATCGCATCTCGAATTGAACGACATGAAGTGCGTAAAACACTTCGCGTGGCCTAACCACTGCCGCCAACTCTCAACACGAATCACATTCATCGACGCGTCGTTCGTGGCTATGACCAGTCAGCCACGAATTCGCTCGGTTACCGACTGCCTGGACTAAGTCAAGTCCCACACATCTATGGAATTACATTAACACTATAAAAAGGTATTGGAATTGAAATACATCATGTGAGCATGTTAGCACATGTTATAACATTCAACTTAAGCAAATCTTCAAGGCATACTTCCCATGCATATTCAACTTAAGCAAATCCTCAAGTACATACATTCCATGCATGTAATGAAATCATGCATTTTGTCAACATGTAGAAACTCATTTAGGTCGGCATAATAATTGAAAAATCAATCACAAACTATCAAATAACATCATTTAATTCAATACATACTAATACAAGCATTTATACAAACACATACACTACACACTTAAGTCTACATATAGTATGTCGACCCAAAGTGTGCAACTAGGCGAATCTCTTCGCCAAACTAATTATGCACGCATTCCTAACTTCCTAATGCGACAACAAACCATGTCAATCACATCAGCAAAATATGAATGTAAACAGTACTTCCTACAAATGACTAAAATGCCCTAAATCTCATATTCTTCGTTAGCTTACGAAACGGGAAACGGAGAGCATTTTGTACATGTCAAACGGCGATGCCGTCAAGAATCTACTATTAAACAACATTGAAAGCGTTGGGAACCGTCAATCAAAGCGTCTAAAATCCTCACCTTATGTCTTGTAGACTCGGAAATTGAAACGGAGCGTATACGCTTCGTCTACGGCGAATAAGGAACCTAATACACAAGATTCATAAGCTACATCGCTATGGAAACAAGGGAAACTCAAATCAACAACTATTTAGGGTTTTTACTTACCTAGGATCGCGGTGGAATCGCCGGGAAAGCGGTAGAGGTGTGTTGCTTAAGCACGTGCAACGCGTAGTACAAGTGGCAGGAAGAACTCTCCCACACTCCCACAATCTCCCACCTTTTTCTCTCTCCCAAGCTAGGGTTTCTCTCAAATTCGGATGGAAGAGAGGAGTGAGGGTTTCAACCCCTTTTATTGCCTACAACATGCCCAAAATAGGCTTGGGAACAATGTTTACTTGGTGCCTAACCAAATCGGGGCCGTTTCGGTCCAAAAGGGCATTTCTGAAGGTCCCCTGGCCAAATGCGGTCGGACTTAAGCTCATGCATACTGGATCTAGCACACATCCAGTTTTCAGGCCGGTAGGGTTCCCAGATCGCACGTGGCGGCCCAGTTTCAGTTTAACGGTCACCGCACCAAGATCAGGCCTATAAGTCTCGTGATATGTAATAGAAATTTTTCCTGATCCAAGGGTGTAATTTGGCTGTATTCTGACGGTCAGAATGCTTAATACTGATGCGTCAAATTTGTGTGCCAGATTTGAATTTGAAATTCCAACTGTCCCTATTCACACTCTCTTCGGTCCGGGCTCAATGAAATAGCCTGTGATCGTCAGTTGGACTTGATATTCGAAACGATTGCCAAGCCCAGCTAAGTGGTCATAACGGTCTAAGATGGTAGGCATCTAACTTACGACGCGCGGTCTAGATCCAATACAAAGTTTCAAAGAGGTCCCGAGAACAAACCGGCTTAGAGTTTGATCCGAGGCTTTAGAGCATTATAGCACCCTTGGTTCCACTCGCTTTGGGCCTTGTAGAACGTATTTAAAGTGATTAGGGACCATTTCCCAGCTATTCTAACGTTGCACTAGCTAACTTAGTCATATTTTCTAAAGGAATTGATTCTAAGTGGTTTCTTTGGCTATGGAATTGGTTTCTAAGCAATTTTCCAAGTGTTTTAATTGACCCATTGCCTAAGAACGTCAAATCTCAGATTGGCCAAAATTCGGGGTGTTACAACATCACATGGGCCGCATCACATCCCAGTGGACTACGACATACAGGCCGGAAGTACATCACAATGGGCCTCATCATATGGGCCGAGAAAACATCATAATGGGCCTTGCCAAATAGGCCAGAAATATATCAAAATAGGTCTCGCCCACGGGCCTTGAATACATCACATTGGGCCTCGCCCACAGGCCTCGAATACATCACATTGGGCCGCACATCCCATGGACAGTGTGGATAAAACATACATCGAGGCAGACCCTATATAATCTAGATGGTTAGGATACAACACAAATCATGGTGGAGTCCCCACCGTCCTAACTGATGGACAGTGTGGATTAAATCAAACATCAAGGTGGACCACGTGTATAGGGTTCACGTCCAACATGTGGATGGGACGATGGACGAAATACTTACATCATGGCCAGTCCCACATACAGATGGATGACATACATACATCAGGGCCCCAGCTGGACAGACAGTGTGAATATACAACGCATGCATTATGATGGGGCCTACTGTCCACGCTGGACTGAATGGTGTGAATCAAAACCAATGCATCACCGTAGTGTCCCACCATCTAGAATAGATGGGCGGTTGGGATAAAACACTTGCATCTCACGTGGGTTCCTCCACAAGGGGTAAAACACGTACATTGAGGTGGTCCCACACCACTTGCCAACATGGTACAGTAGCAGCAAGCCGCTGGTGTGGGTATACTACCCAATCCGATTCCCAGATGGGTCACCATCGGGACAGACAGTGTGGATTGAATCCACCAGAGGTGGGTCGTGTCAAAATGGATGGACGATGGATATACAATACATACAATCAAGGTGGGACCCACGGAACTTGCTGACGTCATCACAACAGCCACATGCTGCTGCGGCCCACAAAAGTGACATCAACACATCAGCTAGGAGGTGGGGTCCACATAAATCGATGACATTGGTAAAGCACATGCGCCATGTGGGCCCTTGCCCATGTGGATGGACGGTGTGGATGTAATACATGCCTCGAGATGGGGTCACAGAACTTACCGAAGTCGGCAGCAGCTCAAGTTGTTGGGCCCACTGTCGCATGTATGGTCTGGATACAACATTACATCATGGACCCCATGGAATTGTTAACGTCAATACATTAGGTATGCATTAGCTGGGTGAAGTACACTAGTCAATCAAAACGTTAGCTGAGGTGAAGTACACTAACCAATCAAATTTTAGAGAGGTGGGTCCCACGTTGGCCCACCAAATATACAATATAAATATATTAATATAATACTTTATATTGACAATAAAATATAGGTCCAGTCCAGCGTGTCCAGGGTCCAGACGCTGGACGTTTGGATGTAATCCATACAACAAGGGTGGGGTCCACTGACCGTCCACTAGCCCAGTAGAATTGCTGGACGGCATGGACAAAACACGTACGTCATGGCTGGGACCCACGGTGCAGCTCGTGAATCATGGTGGGGCCTGCTCATCAGCGCACAGTGCAGCAGCGCTGCACGCCCCATGAAACACCTACATAAGTGGGTCCCACGTGGGGCCCACTATAACGTTTACTTTCCATCTGATCCATTGATAAGGTTCCACGGACCCAGATGAATAGGAAAAAAATAAATTTCATATTGTTCCAAACTTCTGTGGCCCAGAAACGGTTTTCAATGGTTGACGTTCGATCCTACTATTTCATATGACGTGGGCCACCTCAGCTCCATATAAGGCTGATTTTTGAGGTGGGGTCATAGTTAAAAGGGGCCCACCATATGTACGACATGGATGAAAAATACACATTATGGTGGGGCCCACGGCTAGGACCGTGGGTCCCAGGTCGTCCGTCCAATGCCCACAGCTCAGGACACACAGGCGTCCTCTCTCTCTCTCTGCCAGCAGCAGCAGTTGCTGTCGTCTTTATTATTATTTTTTTAAAAAAATGGTGATTTGAAGTTCTTCATACGTGGGGCCCACATCAGCTAAATCCATTCCATCCATTGCACTCCACGGCTCAAGATCAACTAAACGAGCCCAATATGCGGCAATGTTCTAGCGTATCGAAACATCGGGGTGAGTTTTAACGGTAAAAAGACTATTTTTCTTTGGTATGGCCCGCCAAATAATCAGATTCATTTCATTTTTTGGCTCAACGCCTAAAATGAGCTGAAAAATGAAATGGACGGCGTGGATTTGATCTTTACATCAAGGTGAGTCTTACATGAGTGAACCAGCCAAAAGCTTGGAGTATAATATATATATATTTTTATTTATTATCACTATTTCTCTTTTCTATTAGCTGTTAGTTCACCGAGTCACGCACTACATGTCCAGTGTCCAGCGTCCCTGGACAGCATGGATATAACACGAGCAGTGTGGTGGTCCCATATGGCACCTTGTGCTTCACATTGAGGTGGGTCCACACGTGTGGGACCCACCATCCTTAGATAAAATGTAAATTTGTGTATTTTCTTCAATTAGACTCGCTTAAATGGACTGCTAGGTAGGCCCACTAGGTGGACCACATGGATGTGAAACATATCACAAGGTGGGCCACGATTAAACACAAAAAAAGGGAGAGAGAGAATAGAACACCCACCTCGAGATCTCTTCTTCCTTCTTCCGCCTATGCACTCTAGAGTTCCAAGAGGACATTTTCAATGGTTGAGATGATGGTCCAAGGGTTGAATTTTTATGGTAGGAAGGTGGGCCACACTAGCTCTCTCATGGGGAGCTTGGACGTGGCTTGCTTCCATGGGAGTTTTCTTGGAATGATAAGAGAGAAAATGAGAGAGAGAAGGGTGAGGTGGAGTGATGGGATGAGAGGAATGGTGAGTGATGTAAGGGAGTACTTTTGTTGTAAGAAAAGTTGACTTTTGAGGAGGGTAGTTGTACTTGGCATTAATTGGTGATGTGTACTTTGATTGATAGGATTGATGGGATGTTTCATAGAGATTCTCTTGATACTTGCAACGCGCGGTGTTTTCTCGAACTGAACGTGGGCCCACAACTCCTAGCCTGGGTATCGCCTCGGCGCGTGGGACGCGGCATCGGAACCGCGGTGACGGTGCGGTCGTCAAGGTACAAGTCTCGAGTTGAGCCGACTCTGAAATACGAGATCCGACTCGGGATCGCGCGTAAATGTCAGAAAAGGTCGAAGGTTGCTGAAATTTGATCGGAAAGACCGCAGAGGCATATGGAACAGTATGGGCTAAGATACGGCTCCTACATAGGCGGAGGTTATCTCACATGAGCACACGGTATGCACAGGATTGATGCATGAATGGATTGTATGACTCCTGCATCTCGCATCATGATTACTGTATGCCCTAGCGACATCGGGGCCATAGCCTCCATAGGCATATCGTGAATGGCCAGACAGGACACCAAAAATTTATTTTAGCATTGGGCTACCATAGATGGCCCTAGTTGAAAATCCTTAAACCCTCTTGGTACCAGAGGACGCCCCAACATCGAGACCGAGTGGATACATGAGCGCCTGAGTTTCGAATACCAGGAGGCTGCGTCTCCCATTGTGTCGTAATCGATTGGGAGGGGGTGTGGCCTTATCCGCCTGTGGGTAGGGGGCATTACTAGGCTGAGTTTGACCAGCTCATGTATAGGTTCGCTATCGAAGTGACGGATAGGTATTGACAGACTATTGGCCAGGCAGATAGTGAGGTTTCTTACAATCACTTGGACTATGTTGCTAGGAGAGGGGCAGTGCCATTTGGAGTGTACTAAACCCCGGTGATGATCTCAGAGATGAACCGTACTGATATGTGGACTTATTGAGCAGGAGTTGCATACTCATTCATTCACTATCCACTTGGGCTGGTGGTGCATAACAAATTGTTACGTGTACCCTCGCAATGGTCAGGATTTCGGTTGGGGCGCGCGACTAACCTGAGATCAGGAGTTTACCGCATCGAGTTTGACTATCCAAATTTAGGTATGGGACTGGTTTGGATAGAAGTCTCTTGTAATGGACCCCATAGCCTGCAATACTACGTACTATCATGCCGACTTCACATTCCAGCATGGTCATTTCATTCGCACTGCATGTTGCATTACATCCACGGCATATGGTATGACTGACGCTGTTTGTGTTACTCATCAGGAATGTATATTGCATTGCATCCTCTACATTAGAATTTGGCTCTCTATGATTCCTCATTTGCATAGTTAATTTTTATTACGTATTTTAATATTATATGACTCATGCACTTATCAGTATTACTGCTTATTCAGACATTGTATGATTTATGGATTACCAGTATTTCTGGTATTGTATGATTATGACATTGTATTGAATACTTGGCACTTACCTTGTACACACACTTACACCACCCTCTAAGCTTTCTATAAGCTTATGTACGATAGATGCGTGCAGGTCATGTTAGGTTGTAGCATTGTTGAGCTTGGAGCGTGCAGTGGTCTTCTGGAGCTTAATTTTTTATTTATGTATTTCTCTTTCAGTATTGTACTCAAATGATTATATTAGTGGATATGTGATGACAATGTTGCCTTTGTGAATTAGGTAATCTTGTGGTTATGCTTATTACGAGTTAAACGCATAAAAAAAATCCTCCTTGTAGGATCCCAAGATCGAAATATGGGATATGAATGCTAGAAGCCGAGAATGGGGTACTACGGAGGCTGTCGGCACCAGATTCGACGATCGGGATTCCTGTGAATCCGATTTTCGGGTTTGGGGCATGACAAAAGAAGGTATCAGAGCATAACTTAGGAATACCTAAAGATAACATCACATGTTTACTAATAGCTACCCTTCATTGTATAATTGTTGAGAACATAGAATGGCTAGATCCCCAAGTTCGAGTAACTTAGAGATTTTCTAATAATAGCTCCCTACCATTGAGATTGTGAGGCTGCATAGTTTCCCACTTTCGATTGTTTCTTATTCGGGATCCAAGGATCAATGGTGACATCATAGCGTTGATGAGGCATCCCGAGGGGGGCGATGTTGTGATTAGAGAGTGCTATCTTCATCATTTTGTAGATTAATTGTACCCTAACAAACATACATGATAATATTTCTTCCCTTGTTTATTATGTAAATTTCGAGGACGAAATTTTTATTAGGAGGGGAGAGTTGTGAGACACGTATTCTAGCCTGTACTATTCCATATGATCCTGTGGTTCTTCCGATTCAATTTTGGCGACCTGTGGCGCGTAGATAACAATTGCGCGCACTTTTGAATCACATCCTATAAACCCGAACCGACTCAACTCAAAACCTATGCCATTGTAACCTCGTCGTCGCCACGGTTCCAATGCCGCGTCTCGTGCGTCAATGCGACTCTTAGATCAATAGATGTAGCTCACACATTATAATAGCTATGGACTGCACATTTACGGGACCCATGTATCACAATGACACTATTTCCTAGGTTATCATGGGATGATGCCATCACCCCATGCCAAGTAATAAATGCTTACAAGCAATTATGGCATTTATTTTCCCAATGAGTTAACCCTAGCACTTATGGCCTTACATGAATTAATTACTCTCTCTCTCTCTCTCTCTCCTTCCTCATTTTCATCTCCCCTAGCAACTAAGAAGCTATGGACGTCCCAACCCATCTCCATGGCCAACCCTCTCACCTTAGATCCCCTTAAATCTTACCATTAGAAGCTCATCTTCACCATTGAAGGAGCCTCATTGGAGCTTTGGAGCACTACGGAGGAAAAAAAAGAAGGTGGGTGCATCTTTAGGGTAGATTTCTCCATTTTTATGATGTGGGTGCTTTCCTCTCTCTCCCTCTCTTTATCATTTGTTTTGTGTGTGAAGATGTAATTGTGTGGCCCGTTTAATGAGTTGTGAGATGTCCAAACCATTCATCAAATGGACCTCACCTTTATGTGTGTCTTATGCACACCATCCAAACATTTGGTGGCCCACTCTAGTAGCATGTCTATGGGTGGGGCCCACCTTAAATGTGTTATATGCAGCCGTCCAGCGTCCTGGACGCTGGACGGGCTTCACAGTGAAGTGTGAATAGTGGGCAGCGCCTCTGGACATGATTTGTAAAGAAAAAAAAATCAGCTTGATTTAAGCTTTTTAGGTGGGTCACTCATACAGGCCCCACCTTGATGTATGCACCCTATCCACGCCATCCATTTCATTCCTCAGCTCATTTTAGGCGTTGAACCGAAAAATGGAGCCAATTCGATTTTCTGGCAGGCCATACCCTTGAAAATAGCAAATTTCACCGTTTAAATCCACTTTAATTCTTCCTACACGCTGAAACACATTGAAAATGGGGCTCGTTTGATCTATCTTGAGTCGTAGAGTGTAATGGATGGAGCGGATTCTCCCTATGCGGGCTCGATGCATTAAAAACCAGAAAAAAAAATGATTTCAAAAAAAAAAAAAAAACACACAAACAGGCAGCGCCTGCTGCTGCTGACGCAACAGAATGGCGTTTTGGCGGACAGACTGCAGGGACCCACGGGTCCCAGCTATGGTCCCCACCATGATGTATTTTTATCATCCACACCATTTATTTGGTGGGCCCCCTCCAAAAATCAACTCCATCAGGAACTTTGGTGGCCCACATCACAAGAAATAGTGTGATTGAATGGCTACCATTGGAACCTTTTCTGGGTGTCCCAGAAGTTTGGATTATTATGAAATTTATTTTACTCTTCATCTAGGATCTGTGTGACCTCATCAACGGTTTAGATGACAGATAAACGTTATGGTGGGCCCTGCATGGGACCCACTGATGTGTCTTTCCCACACCGTCCACCCATGTGGACCCTTTCATGATGTATGTCTACATCTTAACGGCCGGTCCGTCGAGGATGTGGACCCACCTTCATGTATATGTTTTCCATCCAAAATGTTCATGCATGTGGGGCCACCATCAGTCGTCCGTCGCTGACAGCGCTGGCACTCCCGTACATATTGATATGATATATATTATAATATAATATAATATAATAGTTTTATATTATAAAAATATCATTGTACGTCTGGCCTGCCAGGTACGGCCCCACCATGATGCTACTTCGTATTCCTACAGTCCATCTGTGCGTGGGACGGTGGGGCCCATCCATGGTGCTTGTTTTTTACATGTACCCTCCATCAGTGGAGCCCACCTATCTATTGTATGGGTTGCTCCCATACTGTCTAGCAAAGGATGGTGCTGCTAGAGCACCTTGATGTAGGTGTTTTATCAATGTCATTCATCTGTGGTGGCCCATCCTCGTGGGACCCACCTAATGTATAAATCTCATCCGCACTGTCCATCTGTTTACTATCCAGAATATCTGTTTGATGGACGGTGGGCCAGCCCCATGTAGCTGTAACATTAACAGGTTTTGAGGACTCCACCACTAATGTATATGTTTTATACCCACACCGTTAATCTGTTCATCAACCGTCCAGCTGCAAGGTTGCTGCAGTAGGGCCCTGATGTGTATGTTTATCCATACCGTCCATCTATTCTGGCAGCTATCACGTGGGGCCCACATGATAGTATGTGTGAGATGCGGACCATTCTGATGGTGTGGGCCCAACTTGACGTGTATGTGTGGCTCACCTCACCGTCTAGTAGTAAGGACGGTGGGTCCCACCTGGACGGCATTGGCATGTAGTATATGTAATATATATTATATACAACATATAGTATTATATTATATGTATTATATATTATATATAATATAATATAGCTTATATCATACATAGTATTTGGTGGTCTATATATGTTTTAATCCTTTTTCCCAGTAGCATGGGATCCACGCACATGTGTGGACTCCACTGTGATGTGAGACGTGGACCCACCCTGACGTATGTTTGGCCATCCACCTGGCAGTAGGAGGGGTCCATCATGATGCGTGTTTTATCCATACCGTCCATTACCTGAATGGTGGACCAGCGACCCTCACTCCAACAGGGGTCTCATGATAGAGACTGTCCATTCATGTGAAGCCCACCTTGCGTGTATGTATTTTACGTGCAGGCCATCCATCCATCTCTGGACGATGGACGTTAGTTGCATTTCTATATAATATTATATAAAATTATTATATTTTGTAGGCAACACCCACGTGGGATCCACCTATTGTGAATAGGTTGGTTCATGTACCGCACTCAGCTGTATAGCTGATGATTTTACGACAAGTGTGGAGGTGGGGTCCACCTTCATGTGTGTTTTGTATATCCACCACCCATCCATTTCGACGTGGCTACACCATGATGTATAGTTTAATCCACACCGTCTAGATATTGCTGGATCAAGTTTGGATGATGCTGTGGACCCCACTTTTATGTATGTTCCATATCCACACCGTTCACAATGTTTGGACAGTGTTTGATCATCACACGTGGGCCATGTGTGCAGTGATACACATGTTACACCTACGACTCTTGAATGATTTTTGGTGTGGCGAGGCCCACTTTGGTATATTTATGGCCGTCCATGAGGCCCACCTTGATATATTTATGGCCGTCTATGTGGTGTATTTGAGGGCCCATGAGCAGGGCCCACCTGTTGTGTATCTGTGGCTTTTGTTGAGGCCCAATATGAGGTTTTTTTTTATGGCCCACCTTGATATATTTGTGGCCCATCCCTGAGGCCCACCTTGATATATTAGTGCAGCCCATTGTGTAGCCCACTTAAGGCCCATTAGTGTAGCCTAACTATGAGGCCCATTATGATGTATTTTTGGCCCATGTGTAGGGCCCACTTTCCTTGTATTCTGAGGCCCACGTGATAGGGCCCACCTTGTAATGTGTTGTTTGCACCGTCCATTCACGTGGCCCCCACATGATGTACGTGTTTTATCTAAGTTGTCCATTGATGGGCTCATTTGGAATGAGCAGGGCCCAACCCATTGAGGTGTATTTGAGGCGTAGGTACGTGGCACATTAGATGTATATGAGACCCATGTATAGGGCCCGCATACTGTGTATTCGAGACCCATGTGCAGGGCCCACTTGTCGTGTATATGAGAACCATTAATGCAGTCCACTTGATGTATATTGAGGGCCACGGGTCATAGCCCATTATGATGTATCTGAGGACCATGGGTCGTGGCCCATGGTGATGTGTAACCCGTAATTAGGGCCCATTGTGATGATTCGTGGCCTATGGGCAAGGCCCATTGTGATATGTATTAGACCCATGATGCATGGTCCATTTGATGTATTCGAGACCCATATGTAGGGCTCACATGTTATGTATTTAAGGCCCATGAGCAGGGCCCACCTGTTGTGTATATGTGGTCCTTAGGCAAGGCCCACTGTATTGTATATTAGGCCTTGTGTGAGGCCATGGGCCCATTATGTGTTTAGCTTGATGTGAGTCATTCCTTGGGGGCAATGTTGGTTAAATGTCCACATTGTCGAAGCCGATCGTTGATACCATTATAAGTATGTGACAGCATAACATCATGATACATGCCCATATGCATCATCTGCATGTTTGTTATGAGATGTGGTTGATCATTACATATGTCATTGAGCATGTTGTTATGAGACTCCCTGATAGGCGAATGTTATCTCACATGAGCACACGGTATGCGTAGGATTGATGCATGACTGGATTGTATGACTCATGCATCTCGCATTATGATTATTGTATGCCCTAGTGACATAGAGCCATAGCCTCCACAGGCATATCATGGATGGCCAGACAGGGCACCAAAAATTTGTTCTAGCATCGGGCTGCCTTAGATGGCCCTGGGTGAAAATCCCTAGACCCTCTTGGTACCAAAGGATGCCCCAACGTCGAGACTGAGTGGATACATGAGCGCTCGAGTGCTGAATACCAGGAGGTCGCGTCTCCCACTGTGTCGTGGTCAGTTGGGAGGGAGTGTGGCCTTACCTGCCTGAAGGTAGGGGGCATTACTAGGCTGAGTTTGACCAGCTCGTGAATGGGTCCGCTATCGACGTGTCAGATTGGTATTGGCAGACTATTGGCCAGGCGGATAATGAGATTTCTTACGCTCACTTGGACTATGCTGCTGGGAGAGGGGCAGTGCCATTTGGAGTGTACTAAACCCCGATGATGATCTCAGAGATGAACCGTACTGATATGTGAACTTATTGAGCAGGAGTTACATACTCATTCATTCACTATCCACTCGGGCTGGTAGTGCGCAACAAATTGTTACGTGTACCCTCGTAATGGCCAGGATTTCGGTTGGGGCGCGTGACTAACCTGAGATAAGGAGTTTACCACATCGAGTCTAACTATCCAAATTTAGGTATGGGACTGGTTTGGATAGAAGTCCCTTATGATGGACCCCATAGCCTGCGATACTGCATACTATCATCCCGACTTCACACTCCAGCATAATCATTCCATTCGCACTGCATGTTGCATTACATCCACGGCATATGGTACGACTGATGCTGTTTGTGTTACTCATCAAGAATGTATATTGATTGCATCCTCTGCATTTGATATTTGGCTCTCTATGATTCCTCATTTGCATAGTTAATTTCTATTGCGTATTTTAATATTGTATGACTCATGCACTTATCAGTATTTCTGCTTATTCAGACATTGTATGATTTATGGATTACCAGTATTTTCAGTATTGTATGATTATGGCATTGTATTGAATACTTAGTACTTATCTTGTGCACACACTTACACCACCCTCTAAGCTTTCTATAAGCTTATGCATGATAGATGCGTGCACACTACTCCAAATTGGGCAATTTGTGACATATTTTTGCTACGGACTTCTTCCGTCGCTAAAATTTCTTGGTTTAACGATGGATTTAATTCGTTGCTAACGGAGAAAGTCCGTCGGTAATCCCGTGATTCTCAAAAATTCGTAGTCGAAACGTCACTGAATTTAGCGACAGACCAAAATCCGTCACTAATATCTGATTTACGACGTATTTACGAGGGATTTTGGTCCATCGTTAATAGGCGATGGATTAAATCCGTCGTAAAATTTCATTTTGTCTCAACCATATATTGCCGCCCAAAACACAATGGCACAGTTTTCAGATGCTTTTGCGACGGATCATTTCCGTCGTAAAAGACCCTTTTGCCCTCCCAATAATTTTTTCCATTTTTTTAAGAATATGGTGGAAATTTTAAGTTTTTTTTTTAGTCTAATAGTTTTTTTTTAATAGAATTTTGGTGGTTTAATTATACATATTTATATCTAAGATTATTTTTTAATAATTGATTGAATGCAAAAAGACATTTTATTATGTTTTTATATTAAATGAGTGGAATTTTTGTTTTTATTTTTAATTTAAAATTATTATTTAAATGATTTGTAATATTAGATGAAAAATAGTATTGAGAAGTTAATAAAATTTAACAATGTTTGAGAAAAAAATTAGATTTTGAAAAAATAAAAATTATAATTTAAGAAAAATTTATTTTGTAGAAATAAAAAAGATTTTTGAATAAAGTTGATAAATGTGAAAAAAAAAAAAGCATTTGACTTTTAGAAAAAAATAATATCCTGAAAAAGAAAATTAAAAATATTTTTTAAAGTGTGAAAATTTTCACAATGTTGAAAAATGAAAATATTTTTAAAAAGAAAATGAGAGTTTGAAATTTGAAAAATAAAATAAAATTTTATATTTGAAAAAATGTGAAATTTTATTTTATTTTCACTCAAAATAAAATAAAACGATATTAAAAAAATCGATACTTTATCAAAAAAAAAACATTTTGAAACGAAAAATAAATAAGTTGAATAATTTTGTGATTTTGAAATATAATTGAAAATGTTCAAAATTCAAAATTAAAAGAAAATGTTTTTAAAAAAACACCAAGATTTTGAAAAATTATATGTATTTTTTTTAAAATTGAAAAGTTGAAAACAACATGATGCTTTTGAAGAAAAAAAATCGGCATTTTGGAATTTTTGGGGAAAAAAAAATTTGTGAAAATTTTAGATATTTTAAAAATAAAAATTCAAAATTTGTATTTTAATTTATTTTTTGAAATATGTTATAATAAAAATGATATTTCGATAAAAGTTTTTAAAGAACAATTAAGAATAAAAAAATATACATTTAAAAAAAAATGTTATTTTTAAATGGAAATTGAAATTTATTTATGAAAAAAAATAAATTTATTAGGGACATCCACTAATTGAACATTTAACCATTTTTGGACAATCGAATTAGTCCAGATTGAAAAGTAAATAACTTCATATGTTTAAATCAAATTTCACTCAAATTGTTGATCAATCTTGTATGCCCAATATCTTTCTCATATGTAGCTAGCCTGATTGGGGCGAGTAACTAGTTAAATTGAGGGTATTGATCAATAAAATAGAGTGAATGGGCTAGACATATAAAATAGGCTAAATATTGTTGTCAAAATTGTGACCCAACTTATTGACCATGCGAAAACCTAAGAATTGATGTTAATAAGTTTTGTGGGCCCCATCATGATGTATGTCGAATATCAATACCGTGCATTTAATGTGTCCCCTTTAGGTTATGAGATATCTCAAAAATCATTCATAAACGAAACTCGGGTGGGACATACCATCTAAAACCATGTCAAGACATTTTTAAAAATATAAAAGCACGTGGTGGGGCCCACATGAGTTTTGGATGCGGCTAAAACTTAGTCTGACCCCTCATCCAAGTGGGACACACATAATGAGTTGGTTGGATATGTGAATCACATTAAGGCAAGCCAAATACATGATTATGAAAATTTTAAGGAAACCCCTCTACATTTAGGCGAGTTAGTCATTGCCCTTACCAAAGTAAACTTTGTGGGGTCCACCGTTATTTATTTATTTTATCCATTTCGTTTATCCACATTAACAGATAATTTGAGGTCTAAAGAACAAAAAGGAAGCGTATCCAAAGCTTAAGTGGACCACACCACAAGAAATAGTGTGATTGAACCTCTACTTTTGAAAATTTCTTGGAGGCCATAGAAGTTTTGGATCAAGCTGATGTTTGTGTTTTCTCTTCATTCATATATATTTGATATTATGAATAGGTTAGATGGAAAATAAATGTTACTATGGGCTCAAGGAAGGTATCAATGGTGGAAATCATTATTCTACTTTGTTTTGTGTGGCATGGTCCACTTGAGTTTTGGATTTATCGAAAATATGGGATCAACCCACACCGTTCATCCACTTTTCGAGATCATTTCAGAGAATTATTCAAAAAATGAATCATATTCAAAGATTAAATGGACCGCACCACAAACAGCATGGATGGGAACGGATTGGCTACTCCCCTGCCACCAGCTTGTTGGCTAGTATTCGGTGCTATGTGGGCTCCACCATGATGTATGTATTTCATCCATTATGTTCATCCATTTTTACTGATCATTTTAGGGCTTGATTAAAAAAACGATAGGGATATAAACTTAAGGTGGACTACATCATAGGAAAACAATTTGATAGGATATCCACCTTTAAAATCCTCTTCTAGGGGTGGGCCCCACTATGATGTACGTGTTTCATCTATTCCGTTCATCCATTTTTTTCAAATTATTTTACAGTTTTATACCAAAAATTAGTGGGACATAAATCTCAGGTGTACCACACCACATGAAAACAATGGTGATTGGATATCCACCATTAAAATCTATCTTAATTAAGGCCCACTGTACTGTTTTTTTGACATCCAATCTGTTGATTAGGTCATACATGACCAGATGATGGGAAAAACCAAAGATCAGCTTGATCCAAAACTTTTATGGCCCCCAAAAGGTTTTTTATGGTCCACGCTCATTCAACACTGTTTCCTGTAATGTGGTCCATTTGAGATTGGGATATACCTCATTTTTGGTCTTATACCATAAAATGTTCTGGAAAAATAGATGGACGGTGTGGATGAAACACGTACGTCATGTTGGGGCCCACAGAGCACCAACCACCAGCCATTGGTTGTTCGCCACTTTTTAACGGGACGCGGATTTCCTATTAAAGCCCTTGGCATCCTGCGCAAGGATGCTAGGTGGGGCCCAACACCATATGTTTGGAAAATCTACTCCGTTAATCAATTTTTAGAGATCATTTTAGGAAGAGACCAAAAATGAGTTGGATCTAAAAATCAAGTGGGTCACACGAGAGGAAACAATGTGGAAACAAAGACCTATAGTTGAAACCTTTTGGACTCCACCTTGATGTTTATGTGCCATCCAAACAGTTTATAAGGTCATTAACACTAGGAATAAGTGAAAATACAAAAGGAAAAAAAGAAAAGAAGAAGAAGAAGCCTGAAACAAAGCTTTTTATGGCCATAAGAATGTTTCAACGGTTCTCACTGAATTCCCAGTATTTCATCTCGTGTGGCCCACTTGAGTTTTGGATACACTTCATTTTTGGTATCTTTCTCTAAAATGATCTCTATAAATGGATTAACGGAGTAGATTTCCCACAAACATGGTGGTGGGCCCCACCCAACATCCATATGCACTAACGTGAAAGGCTTTTACATGAAGTCCACGTCCACATCCTGGAACAGATTGGTTACTCTGCCTGAGATGCTGGTGGTCGGTGTTCTGTGGGCCCCACCATGATGTATGTGCTTCATCCATTCTGTTCATCCATTTTTAAAGATCATTTTAGTGCTTGAAACAAAAAATGATAGGGATATAAATCTTAGTTGGGCCACAGCACGGGACAAAAATAATGAATGGATATTCACAATTAAGATCCTCCTAAGGCCCACTGTACTGTTTATTTGACATCCAATCTATTGATTTGGTCATAAAGACCCATATGAAGGGAAAAAACAAATATCAGCTTGATCCAAAACTTTTATGGCCCCTAAAACGTTTTTAATGGTCAAATTTATTCAACAATATTTCCTATAATGTGGTCCACTTGAGATTGAGATATACTTCATTTTTTAAACCATATCATAAAATTATATATAAAAATATATGGACGGATTGGATGAAACATATCCATCATGGTGGGGCCCATAGAGCCCTCCCCTTTCCAAAGCTTTGTTTATGCTTTATTTTCTGTAAAAAAAACTGTGAATTTTGTACAAAATGTAAAATAGTGGTGACTTGTTCATAAAAATAGTGGCAATGATATAAAGTTATCCAGACCATTGAAATAATTCGTCTCATTGTATTTATTTAATATTTATAATTTTATTATATAATACGATCTTAACCATCCAGAAAATGGTCCTTCTTGCATGTACGATTGTTAACAGAGTGTTTGTTATAAACAGTGGTAAACAAACACTGTTTTGTATTTCAAAATTTTATAAAATTTAGAAAAGGATTCTCAAAATCACCAGCGCCTTCTCTCTTATCCTATTCCTTCATTCCTTCTAGCCGCGAGGCTTCTTCTTCCATCGAGTGGTCCGGCTTTTCTTCCATCGAGTGGCGCTTGCAGACGACCATTGCACTGACCCCACCAACAAGATCCACCTATCATAACTGTTGGTGCTTCTACATTTACTACTGGAAAAGACACATCTACCTTCCAAAAGGTATGTACGCTCATGATCCTTTTATCTGTGGGGACCACTTCTTTTTCTTGGTTGAGATCTTCCGATTGGTGTGTTTTTTCGGTTTGTGGTACATTGTAGAGGGGATTGTTGTTTTGACGGTGCGGATTGGTTTTTCTATTTCTGAATGTGTGTGGCTGATGGGGCTATGATGGTCCACTGGTGAGCAGGTACCTCTATCTGAACCGTCCAAATCTCGATTCAAAGTGGACGATCATAAATACACGATCAGTTGTGGTTGAATGGGTGATTGAGATGAAAAGCAGTTGATCGTCTGAATTTGAAAAACATATCTTTGTTAATCAGATGTTAAGGTTTTTTTTTCTAATGTGGTTGTAAAAATCATTCATCAATATCCATATTCGATGGAGAAAACTGACCAAATTGGATGTTAGGATCTTACACCTAGATTTTTTAGGGTGTGGTCTATCTTTGGAGAGTGAAATCATAGACTCCACTTTTTAGTCTCGAGGCTTTGGGATAGAACGCATACCTTCAGGAAAGAATAATGCAAGTCCTGTGTGGGGAGTTCTACTAATACTCTGGTAGAGTGTGATGGTTCACATGCATGCACTCAAAATTGTGGAGTACATGTTAGTAAATCAAATCAAACATTCCCAAGTGGACCCCACTGTTGACCGGGCATGACCCCCAAATCAGATTGACCTAATAATCCTGACCTCTAATTAGTGGAGATCGGAGAATTGGGTGAATTTAGGGAATTTTTTTTTTCTAGGATCGCGATTCTCTAACAATCTTAGTGAAGGTACTTCTGAGATTGATGCCTTAGCTTGGAGGGAATTGTTTGTTTGTCCCTCCTCTATTTTAAACAGGGGTGAAAGTGGGCCCAGTTGGCACGCTCAGCTGGATTTGGTTTGATGGTGAAATTCGAAGGGATGAACTTGGGCATGAGTTTTGAGGCTAGAGAAATAAGTCGAAGGGACTGTCATCTTGATGTGCATAAAGGCTTGACATGATAGCCTGTTCTGGCCCGACTCATTTAATGTCATTCGAAGGCATACTCAACTAATGGGCCAGATCAGGATTACTTGTTGGGCTTGACGTGGACCAGAATGTCTTGCCCACATGCTAGGCTGGGACCGGCGTTGGCCTGTCCATCTTGGCTCATTTACACCCCTAGTAATAAATGTCAATCTCTTCTTTTTAGTTTGCACGAATTGGGATAGCTCTCGAAGATCTTCCCTAGGTGGGAAGTCAACTGATTCCTGTGAGTTATATAAATTCCTATAACAAATTAAAACTACTGATAGCCATGTTTTTCTTAGTTTCTAGTCATGCTTTCATCTTATTTTGCTAATTCCCACACGTACCAATGATTCCCACACATCAAGAACATCCAGGCTGCCATCAGATGGACAAATGAGTGGCTACAATCTTATCATCTGTTGCACATCCACACATGTGCCTGCATTGGCCATGTATGGAATTAGCAAAACAAGTCTGTCATATACGACGTTTGCTTTTATCCCAGGCTGGTACCTCAGCCCACAAACTCGACATAGGATGATTTTTGGGGCACCTCCTGTCCATTGTTGGATCCCCATTTGAATGAGTTGGATCCTCCTCCCAACCCATTTGAACGAGTTAGATCCTCCGCCCCTCCACAGGATAGGCATTGTGTGTGTTGGTGATGATCAATCACACTAACATTCTATGCATGCACAAGGAAAATGATAAGGGATCCACCTTTCCTTTTCCCAACATTTGAAATCCATACTTGCTTGGGGTATTTTTGCACCTTTTAATCCATACTTACATGTACTATGAGAAAGTACATGTTGATTTCCCTAATTTTGATATTTGAAGATTGGCACTATGAGTTGCTGCTGATGTATTTAATTCTTTCACAAGTTTTGTTTACTGTTTTGTGTGTCTATCATCTGTTTGCTTTATTTTCTTTTACAAGGTTTAGAAATCATATCATGACCTTATAATGGTTGAATGTAAACAATGTGTACTGTTAATTTTAAATCTAATGCAATCATTTCTCGGGTAGAGAGATTTCATGATATGTTTTGTCTTTCAGTTTGTACATGAAGTGAGCCAAGTTCCTGTTCATAAGTCAGATTGGTTGAATATTTCTAACCTGATTGGGACACTTGTTTGTCAAGTAAGACCATTGGACATATTTCAGTTTTGACTGCCCAATCAAGTTTGTTTTGAATCTTATTTTGGGTTTTAGATTTTGTTAGTTTTTGTTAGATTGATTAGGATTTTCAGATTTTGGTCATGTCTACTTTCATGTGTGGGACTAAATAGATTACACCCATCTGTTAGAAAAGAATATCCCCATCACCATGCTTAATAAAAAGAGAGGATAAACTTGTTACACTTGTATTGAGCATTTTCTTTTTGTTACTACTGGTGAAAGGAGGATTCAATGTTATTTAATGTCATGCTCTGAGTTTTGTTTATCTATTTATGTATGGAGAACGGGTGGTGCTGGCATCTGGTGAGACTGGTTGTAGGAAAACAACTCAAGTTACCAGTTCTTTTACTTTGATAAATGAGTTGTATTTTGAATCATGTTCATTTAGATTACAAATTTTGATGTAATTGTATATAAATTAAGACAATCAGTTACCCATTTAAGGGTTTTTATGTGGCCAGGCATAGATACAGTGTGCTCCTTGGTACATAAAAATCCTTAAATTGTCCCTGTTTGAACAGTTCAAGACTGGATAGAATGTGATGCTTTCATTTTAGTAATTCAAATGCACTTGCCTTTTCTATGCATCATCTCTCTTTTTCTCTCTGGATATGTTTCTTGCATTCATTTCCATTGTCAATTATCCTCACTTTGTGTTGATACCCGACCTGGGAATCAAATACCAGATCAATATATCTAGAGAGATATGGGGAGATGCTTTTTAGCCCGTCATTCTTTCAGGCTACTAAAAGGGTCAACTGGACTATTCTTGAACTGAATCATGATCTCAAAAATTATCTATGAACCAAGGGAGATTTAGAAGGAAACAAGAAGAACAAGATCTAGTAACATGTTTGCATGATAAGAGACAAACTCAATTCACATGATACCTCAAGTCATCGTGATGAGTCAGCTCCACCTCTACGGGTGGAACAAATCTGTCATTTGACAAATATTTGTAGTCGAGTTGTTGCACGTGGGCGTCTGATTAGAGATAATGCAGGCATCCCTCCAGATTGCATCAAAGTTATATTGGATGTTGTTGAAGTTCCCAGTGCGAATGTGTTTGATGACATTGAGAAGACGTTAGCCGAGTGTGACATGGGTGATGTTCTCGTTGAAATAGCAGTGAAGACCGATTGAGTTGAAGTAGGAATATGGCCATATGTCTTAGAGGGGGGGTGAATAGGACTTTTTAAAGATTAATGAGTTATATTAAAATCGTATCACTCTAATCCTAACAGGTATGCAATTTTTAGGATTAATCAAATGTAACTCAACTTGCTTCCAAGCCCAGTAGAGGATCCAATCACAGAACTATTCAATTAATAAGCATGAAGCAGTTATAGTCTGTGATGTATGTGACTGTGTGTGTGAAGTGTGAGAAGATATGAATGCAATTAACATAATCACACAAATGATCAAGCACAAGAATCAATCACAGACACAGTCATTTTTATAGTGGTTGGACTACTTGTCTACTCCACTCCTGGCTGCCACAATCAACCCTTGAGTGTACCGAATTTCACTAAGGAGGTTTTCCATAGTTCACCTCAAACTAAGGTTTTAAATCAGGTTCACCTTCAACCTTTACAACCTACATAGAGCCTGACTGTTTATGCTCTCACGAGCAAGGGTCAACACATAGCGCCCGGTTTAGGCACACTGGACAAGGATCTTACCCTAAGACCCTAACAGAGGTTTTACACGGTTCACTTCATAACTCAGAGTTTTACTGGTTCACTCCTAACCAGATGTTTATGCCCACACAGAGCAAGGGTCCACACAACGCACCTAGATGTTTATGCTCTCCACAGAATAAGGGTCCACACAACGCACCCACAGCGTACACTCCCGCCGGAGGCCTCCTTTGAGGACTTCAAAGGGTGAACAATACCTAAGACCCAATCCTAGAAAGGAATGATCATAAGTGTCCTCTGGACTCTAGGTACTTACATATAAGTTGATGAGTCCCTTTTAGCACAGTGATGAAGATCTCCCTCTTGTTGATGAAGAGTCTTTAGCTCCCTTGATCCGTAACACAAAAGATGTACCAATATCCGGCTTTGGTCGGGTCAAGGTTATGATAGAATTCTACTCTCTAAAGATTTTTCTATTAAGAAGATAGAGTGATTCCAACCATCTATGCATTCAAGGCATCCCGGCTTAATGATTTGCCATTAAGGTAGTAGCTGGAGGATCCTTGAATGCGGAAGTTCATTCCCCAATCCACTCTATTGAATATCAATGATGAGGGTGGATTGGAGGATGAACTCCCTGAGAGAAAGTGCTTAAGATAAATGATATGGAGTTTAAAACACTCAAAAGCACTCTCTTCTTTCTCTACCAGCAATAAAGACTAACCTCTCTATATATAAGCAAAAGGTTCCAACGGATATAAAACGGTCATATTTATAACAGAGTTCGATATCATCGAGCAAGGTCGATATCATCGAGTGTATACTCCCGATAGCATCGACTGATCTCTCGATGATACAAACTCAAATGTTATTTTCGCTTTTGGAAACCTTTTGCCAACCGATCGATGGGATCGAGACACACATCGATGTTATCGGATTTCGAGCTCCGATTCCATCGATGGAGGGATTGATCTATCGACAGGTGAAAATAAGAGAGACAAGCCTTGAAGAATTTCAGGTTCTAAAGATATGATCGGGGAACAGTTGATGTTATCGAAATTTGTATATTGATGATATCGGAGTCTATATCGATGGGATCGATAAATCGTATAGATTTACCTATAAGCTTGCTGGATGGTTTATGTCTGGTCTCGATCCAATCGACCAGGTCTCGATATGATCGACATATGAATATCGATTTCTCGACTGGCCCCCCGATTAACGTTTAAAATACCCTGAAATATTTTCTGGAGGAAACATGCACCCATTGTCGATATGATCGAATGACTTCCGATACGATCGATATTTGAATTCAGATTGAATCGGACAGTCATCGATATATCGAAGCTTATAGTAGTTTTCTTCAGAAAAACAGGGGCGCCAGAAAACTTCTTGTCGATATTATCGATCCACTTTCGTTGGGATCGATATTCGAATATCGATGATATCGATTGAGATTCTGATATATCGATAAATCATCTAGGTGAATGTTTGATTGCTGGACACTTTTTGTCCTCACTCGATTATATCGATTGAGATGCTGAAGACATCGACAGAGCAGGTCAATCATATCGAAATGTGAATCGATACAATCGACAGGGTAAGAAAACTTGAAGATTTTTTTATTTGGTTAAAAGTTTTCTTACAATAAAACCCTAAGATGTTCTACTTAGTTTTAAGGGTTTTAATCACCTGGTGTTTTGGGACATGGGATGTGAGGTTATGATTTACTTATGGCGAGCTTCCACACATCCAGTTGAGGTAGACACTTGAATTGATTTTCCTGTTAGGCGCTGTTGTCCAACTGACTCAACTTACACCGTAATTGACAAACCAGGGCACTAGTAGGTGCACTTTCAATCTCCCCCTTTGTCAATTACATGACAAAATACCCAAAACACCCTACGAAAATATCTAGACAGATATATCCTAAATTGTGTGTATATGCATTAACAGAAATTTACAAATTTTAATCACCCATGTAAATAACCATAATTTACTCCCCCTTACTATAAAAACCCCTTTCTTGGTGCAGCTGCTCCCCCTTACACCTGCAACATAGAAGAGCACAAATATCCAATTTTGCACAGGGGTGTTTGTAATTTTTCTCTCCCTTTTTGTCAGTCATTGGCAAAGGTATAATAAGTGATATTGACTGAAAAACTTTAAGCATATGGGAGAATCACAGTTAGATAGATGTATATAGATTTTCAACAGCAAAAGCATACATCAATGAAGGCAGGAAGAAAAATAGATGAAGCAATCAGCACAGTCATTGTAGAAGAAACAGGAATGACAATGAAATAAGACTTGAATTCAGCCATATCAACTAGTAAAAAAAAATATATAAACTGCCACAGACAACAGTATTATAATCCATTATCCAAATAAAACAAAACCCATTTCAGAGCCGCCAAAAGTTGTCACCAATGTTTCATCCCATCCAAGGGAAAACACAACAAAAAAAAATAAAATTCAACCTGTGTAAATAAGAGAGAGAGAGAGAGAGAGAGAGAGAGAGAGAGAGAGAGAGAGCTGTCACATGCACTCAAGAGAGCGTAAAACTTCAAAAAGATATAATAGTTCATACGTTGAGTTAAAGAGTGAGTGTGTGTGACAGCTTTTAGAAGTCAGTGCTAGGGAGCAGAGTGAGAAGGAGCTGTGTCATCTCACCGACAGGTCATTAGATAGACCAGCTGTTGCACAAACTGTTGTACTTTAAGGACAACACGCTCCAAGATTGTAAGTCGCTCTTGCACTGATTGAATGTCCCACTGAATTGCCCCGATCCTGTCCAGCTTGTATTGTTTAGTATGCCCAGGGATTGACATAGATGGGACTCGATCAACTCTGGCAGATTCACCACCTTCCATTTCAGTTTCCTCACCCTCAGGGACACTAGTACCTTCGTCTCCTTCTTCTTGAATTCCTCCTTCCTTGTACTTGTGATAAATCAGATCCATTTTGTAAATATTTTTAAAATTAAAAACATGGAGTGGAAGCACAGGATCATTTGTAGTAGGAAAGCCAATGCTTTGACAGATTCTGCTAATAATTCAAGGATATGGCAGATGCAGATCTCTAGATGTATGTATGGCATTGACAAACTGATTGACAATCAGTGTTGGAAGGCAAATCTGTGTTCCAGTTGCAACGGAGTATATTATCATGACCATGAGACTTGTGAGATCAGATCGATTTGTACTTCTTGGGTACAAATTTGTAGTGAAAATCCCATGCATGACTCGAAATCGAGGCTCCATATACCTAGCTTTTAAGGCATTCCCTTGATGCCATGGAATATCTCTGTTGTGACATAGGTATTTGGTTATCTTTGATTGGACATCTGGAAGATCGAGATCCCAATTTGGAAGGTCTTCTGGAGCCAACTGTAGATTGAGAATGTGAGCTGCAGTGGCGGGAGTGATAAATGCATCATCACCATCCAGGGATACTATGAATGAAGGAGGATCAGATACTGGAGAATAACACGCTGCAAGAAAGTTGCGTGTTTGTTCTAGTTAACAGGGTCCTCCAAAATCTAGAATAGGCAGCCATCCTATTGCGGTGAATAGAGATTCCAGATTGTATGGTGCCAAATAGCCCTTGTTAACTTTTCTCTCATGGATCAGCTTCCTTCCGGTGTATTTTGCAGGACGTTAGATAGCCGGAGGAGGTGACGTTGGTTGAGACGGTGCAGGAACTTCAGTTTGGGACCTACTGTGTCATGATCTTTACCATGTGGGGGTCCCACGGTTAGGGATCCTCGTTCTTTCCCTTAAGGCAAGGACTTTTTATCGGGTAGCCCTTGAAGACTCCCCCGGACCGGATGCTACGTTTTTGTCTTTTCCCATGTGAAAGAATAGGCTGTTTGAAGTATTTGGGGAAAAATGACAAAAATGCCCGACAAACCAAGAAAAGAAAATTTTGTTGATGTTAGAAGAATATTACCTGATTTGTGAAAGGATTTGATTAGTCCGATGTGGCTTCTGGTGATTGGTCGAGAGGATTGGGAAGGGAAGACGACCGAGAAGCCTTTTGAAGAAATCTTTTTTTTTTCGACCTGCTGACTTTTATCGGGCGCTATCTGTCGATCATATCGACCAATGTATCGATGGTATCGAGAAGTTGCTAATCGATTCTATCGAGTCTGTCCACGATGTCATACGCAGTCATACGACTTTTCATATTCTGAAGAGCCGTCAATTGTATCGACCCTCAGTCGATGAAATCAAAAAAGGCCGACACTCGTATCGAAAGTAGATACTATTCAGAATTTTCACAATTTCGACACTTTTTTAGGTATTTCTTAGCTTGATTAGTATATGTCAAAAATTTGTACTAGTTTCGTACAATTATAAACATGATAATGTTTATATATAAAAGTTTGAGGTCTCCAACCTCAGATGTAATATTGAAGGCTCAACAAAATTGCATCATTTCATCAAATATCCAGATCTAGATGCATAATCTAGATTTGTTCCTCTTTTTGCTTAATATATCAAGGTATATGGGATTTAATCATTAAACAGTTCATTTTTTCTTTAACTACCCATTGTGAGACAGATTTCTTCATTCTGTTCTTTTCTTTAGGTGGTGATGGATGAGTACTTCTCCTAAATGGACTTTTAACATTCTGAGTTTCTCTGATTGGTTTAAATTTTTCAATGTGATTTCGATCAGAGTTATATAGAGTCCGTCTAGGTGCTAAACATTCAAATTTATAATGACCAACATCACCACATAAATGACAAACTGGAGAAATTCCCATATTGCTACTTTAAGCAGTAAGTTTTGTTTGGGTTTTATTTTCAGTTTTCTTTTTACTTTTCTCATATCCTAGTCCACTTTTGTCTCTTCCTAGTCTTCCCATCCCTAACAATTTTTTTAATTTCTCACCACTCTAAGAAAATTTGTAGTTTATCTCGGCAAATTTCCTAGATTTTTCTAAGTTAATACAAAGCGAGTGGTTCTCATTTTTGAGTTGTGTATTATCATCTCTTAGCAATTCAGCCTGGTTCATAAGTTTTGATAATTCTGCTTTTAGGGATATGTTTTCACTTTCTAATTTATCATTATCTGTGTGATATTGTTGTAAATCATTGGCTAAATGTATGTTTATTTTCAAGGTTCTGTCCAAGTCATTCTGTAAAAATTTCTTTTTATTTTCAGACATCCCGAGTTTTTTAAGGATATAGATGCTATGAATGTATAGTTGATTATAAGCATCTTACAATTTATCCTCTTCAATTTCTTCATCTTCTTCAGACTCATCATCATCAAATGAACATGATTCAGTGGCTTGTTGTTCTTCCTTGCTTTCAGATTCCATAGTAACGATTGGAGTGATGGTGGAGACCATAAGAATTTTCAATGATTTCTGATCTCCATCACTTTCTGAGTCACTATTTTCTGAATTTGACTCCTTCGTATCATCCCATGTGACGGCCATTGCCTTGCCCTTGGTTTTTCTATTTTGGCATTCAGTAGATAGGTGTCCATACTCCTGACAGGCATAGCATTGTGGTTCTTTTGTCCTTTTCCCAAATTTGCTTATAGAAGGTTTGTCATCCACCTTTCTATCTTTAGAGGGGCGGCCGCGATTCCTACGAAAGAACCTTCTGAATCTGTGCCAGCAAAGCCACTTCCTCATCTTCATCTTCTTTGTCACTCTCTCTGTCCTCATGTTTTGTTTTCTTTGACGCTCTTAGGACAGTGTTTTTGGATTTTTGAGGTTGTGTGAAGTGTAGTTCAAAAGTTTGTAGGGAACCTATTAGTTCTTCTACTTTCATCTCATCAATATTCCTACACTCCTCAATTGTTGTTACCTTGGGATTGAACTGTTCTGGTAGAGACCTCAGAATTTTCCTACTTATTTTTGATACCGGAACCTTCTCTCCCAATCCACCCATGCAGTTACAAATGATATTCAATTTAGTGAAAAACTCCATAAATGTTTTATGCTCTTCCATCCTGAGATTTTCGAACTGTGAAGTCAGAAGTTGCAATTTAGACCTCTTCATAGTACTTGTGCCTTCATGGGTTGTTTTCAGTAAATCGATGTCCCACACATACTTATTTGATTGAATATATCCTGGGACACGGCACAGTAGATGACGTTCATAGCTTTTGCTTCCGCAGTCTGTTTATCTTTGTTGGACATCGTCCACTTTTCTTTGGGTTTGAGTTTTGTGATGGTTGTGCTATCTTCGAGTACAATCTATTCAGATGGTAGAACATATCCACATTCAACAGTATTCCAAACATCATGATCTAAAGATCTTAGGAAGTAGTGCATTCTAGCCTTCCAGTATGCATAATTTGATCCATCAAATACTGGAGGTCTAGTGACTGATGAGCCCTCTCCTTTGGCCATATTTCAACTTCAGTCAAGATCACTCTCTAGGCGGTGAAGCCCTTAAAGAGAGACCTGCTCTGATACCAATTGAAATAGCAGTGAAGACCGCTTAAGTTGAATTAGGAATATGGCAATATGTCCTAGAGGGGGGGATGAATAGGACTTTTTAAAGATTTATGAGTTATATTAAAATCCTATCACTCTAATCCTAACAGGTATGCAATTTTTAGTTTTACTCAAATATAACACTACTTGCTTCCAAGCCTAGTAGAGGATTCAATCATAGAACTATTCAATTAATAAGCATGAAGCAGTTATAATCTGTGACGGATGTGACTGTGTGTGAAGTGTGAGCAGATATGAATGGAATTAACATAATCACACAAATGATCAAGCACAAGAATCAATCACAGACACAGTCATTTTTATAGTGGTTTGACTACTTGTCTACTCCACTCCTGGCTGCCACACTCAACCCTTGAGTGTACCGGATTTCACTAAGGAGGTTTCCCATGGTTCACCTCAAACCTAAGGTTTTAAATCAGGTTCACCTTCAACCTTTATAACCTACACAGAGCCTGACTGTTTATGCTCTCACAAGCAAGGGTCAACACATAGCACCTGATTTAGGCACACTGGCTAAAGATCTTACCCTAAGACCCTAACAGAGGTTTTACACGGTTCACCTCATAACTCAGAGTTTTACTCGTTCACTCCTAACCAGATGTTTATGTCCACATAGAGCAAGGGTCCACACAACGCACCTAGATGTTTATGCTCTCCACAGAGCAAGGGTCCACACAACACACCCGTAGCGTACAGTCCCACCGGAGGCCTCCTTTGAGGACTTCAAAGGGTGAGCAACACCTAAGATCCAATCCTAGAAAGGAATGATCACAAGTGTCCTCTAGACTCTAGGTACTTACAGATAAGTTGATGAGTCCCTTTTAGCGTAGTGATGAAGATCTCCTTCTTGTTGATGAAGAGTCTTCAGTTCCCTTGATCTGCAACACAAAAGATGTACCAATATCCGACTTTGGTCGGGTCAAGGTTATGATGGAATTCTACTCTCTAAAGATTTTCCTATTAGGAAGATAGAGTGATTCCAATCATCTATGCATTCAAGGCATCCCAGCTTAATGATTTGCCATTAAGGTAGTAGCTGGAGAATCCTTGAATGCGAAAGTTCATTCGTCAATCCACTCTATTGAATATCAATGATGAGGGTGGATTGGAAAATGAACTCCCTGAGAGAAAGGGCTTAAGATAAATGATATGGAGTTTAAAATACTCAGAAGCACTCTCTTCTTTCTCTACCAGCAATAAAGACTAACCTCTCTATATATAGGAAAAAGGTTCCAACGGATATAAAACGATCATATTTATGACAGAGTTCGATATCATCAAGCGTATACTCCCGATAGCATTGACTAATCTCTCGATGATACAAACTCAAATGTCATTTTTACTTTTGGAAACCTTTTGCCAACTGGTCGATGGGATCGAGACACACATCGATGTTATCGGATTTCAAATTCCGATTCCATCGATAGAGGGATCGATCTATCGACAGGTGAAAATAAGAGAGACAAGCCTTGAAGAATTTCAGGTTCTAAAGATATGATCGGGGAATTGCCGATGTCATCAAAATTTATATATCGATGATATCGGAGTCCATGTCGATGGGATCGATAAATCGTATAGATTTACCTATAAGCTTACTGGACGGTTTGTGTCCGGTCTCGATCCAATCGACCAGGTCTCGATATGATCGACATATGAATATCGATTTCTTGACTGGCCCCTCGATCAATGTTTAAAACACCCTAAAATATTTACTGGAGGAAACATACGCCCACTATTGATATGATCGAATGACTTTCAATATGATCGATATTTGAATTCAGATTGAATCGGACAGTCATCGATATATCGAAGCTTATAGTAGTTTTCTTTAGAAAAACAGGGGCGCCGGAAAACTTCCTGTCGATATTATCGATCCACTTTCGATGGGATCGATATTCGAATATCGATGATATCGTTTGAGATTCTGATATATTGATAAATCATCCAAATGAATGTTTGATTGCTGGACACTTTTTGTCCTCACTCGATTGTATCGATTGAGATGCAGAGGACATCGACAGAGCAGGTCGATCATATCGAAATGTGAATCGATACAATCGACAGGGTAAGAAAACTTAAAGATTTTTCTATTTGGTAAAAAGTTTTCTTACAATAAAATCCTAAGATGTTCTACTTAGTTTTCAGGGTTGTAATCACCTGGTGTTTTGGGACATGAGATGTGAGGTTATGATTTACCTATGGCGAGCTTCCACACATCCAGTTGAGGCAGACACTTGAATTGATCTTCTTGTTAGGCGCTGTCGTCCGACTGACTCAACTTACACCGTAATTGACAAACCAGGGCACTAGTAGGTGCACTTTCACTCGTTTAGCCTAGAGTGCAGACGAAAACATAGATATTAAGGAGTTTACTTAAAACTTTTCTTAAGTCACGAACATATTTTTATAATTTGGTCAGGACATGTGGATTGTGTTTGAGGTTATTTTGGATATTATTTGACTAAATCTTTATCTTGAATTATTTAGTAGTTTTGCTTGACTAATCTAGTGATTTATTTCATCTTTTCATCTTCTTACGCGTGACAGAAGGTACACATATTTCTATTATGATTTATTTTGATTTTTTCTTTGCTTGTGTAAAATGTTCTGATTTAAATATTAAGAACTACGTAGTGGCTTGATCCCAATCTTTCAACATTGGGTATGTAGGCAGCCATTCATACTAGTCCGTATCGGTGCAGCCACAAATTATTATTATTTTTCCCTTCTTGTAGTGTGGATGCATTTTCGTCAGGACTACATGGCAATAAAAGTGAGGTGGATGTAAGTTCTTGAAACTTTTAATTAATCTTGAATCATTTATATCTCTATCGCTTCATTTATATGCTGTCATCAGGTTCAACTTATAACTCCTCAAAACCTGCTCTGCCGTAAGACATTACGGTTCATGACGGTTCCTAACAGGTTAAGTTGCAAATTTTTATTAAGAGTTGGTTGAATATATTTTATTTTTTGTAAATGTTATTAATAGTTGGATGGATGATGAATGTATTTGTGAAGGTAAATGAAAATAAAAAACTTATGATATATGTGTGTGTGTGTGTGTGTGTGTGTGTGTGTGTGTGTGTGTGTGTGTGTGTGTGTGTGTGTGTGTGTGTGTGTGTGTGTGTTATCAATGGAGGATGCCTTGTTTGGGGGGACATGAAATTTTGTAGTTTATGGTATGGTGCCCCAATATTGGTTGTATGTTACTAGTAAGTAGTAGATAATACTAGGATCAATAATAAACATTTTGTTTTGAATGGAAGACTGAGATTGCTGCTTGGTAAGATGAGAGGCAAATTCAGGAGCATCCCCCTCTACCACCAAGACTGCTGCTTGGTAAACAGTACTGACCTTATTCCCAGCCTTCAATGCACCTATCGCTGCCTCATGTGCCTTGAGGAGAACCTCATAAGCCTTACTCTGCATTGCATTTTCATCAATGAGAAATGTTCTGGCAATGTTTGAGTAGTAGCTGTTGTAGCGCTATCCGATTGCGCATATGATCACACATGTCGAGTCATAGTAAAGATCCTCATCATTACTTGATGCACTCGGCTTGAGATCAAATTCACCCCCACTCTGAAAAATTGGGGGGTAATAGATGTCAACATTCTCCGCTTTTAGTTTGACTTTGACTTTTGCTGAATCAGGTATGGCCTTCTCTGTGTCAACCATCAGTGATGAATGAGAAACCTTCTTCTCCTCATTAATGATCTTCTCGAGCTTTGGGACATCGAAGTGTTTCATCACAGATGAAGTTAAGTATGCAGCCTTCTTCACATTTGTAAGCTCAGTGCCATCCTTACCAGTCTTCTTCATGTTTGTAAGCAGCCTTCTCGAGCTTAAGCTTTTGGAGTAAATGGTTATTTGACAAATATGCCATGAACATTATTATGTAATTATCATTAAGAGAGTTGAATTGGCAAACCAAATGAAAAGAAACTCCATACAAAGGCTTATGGGCTGCCTTCGGGATATGACCCTATTTATTTTGATTTGTCTTGAATCCTTGAACAACCAACATATCCACAAAGTTTCAGCTACTCGCTAGATGTGTTTGTGATCTCTGTTTTATAACATGTTTTTATTTTCCCTGTAAGTTTTGTATGCACAGAGGAGCCTTCATAGATATCGCCCACCAAAATGACATTTGAAGGACCTTCCCTCAAGAATGGAAACCTTATTACACCTCATCACTGATTCAAATACCAGCAGCATTTAGGTTTTGCATTGCCATTTCAGTGTTCTGCCATTGAAGCTATTTCGGATCTAGAACAACTGAAACCTGCAACAAACCAAACAGAAAAATGCAGAGATAACCACAAATTTCAAAGAAGGTATGTCTCTTCTTTCCTTTCTCTTATATTTCACGAACAGAATGTAGTTCATCTGCAAATTAGAGTTTTTTTTTAAGGATTTAGAACTTTTTAAAAAAAATGAAAACTACTAGTTGAAAAGAAGAAAAAATAACATTTTCATTATATATATATATATATATATATATATATATATATATATATATATATATATATATATATATATATATATATATATATATATATATATATATATATAAACCCATGAACTAAACTTCAATTCCTGGTTTCCAAATTCCTATTATACAATCATCATCTGAGCCTTTCTTCCATTGATTTGGTGTTGGCTTTAAATGGTAGATTGGCGGAAAGAAATTATGATTGGCTGTCAAATGTGTATATATATATATATATATATATATATATATATATATATATATATATATATATATATATATATATATATATATATATAAACCCATGATCCAAACTTCAATTCCTGGTTTCCAAATTCCTATTATACAATCATCATCTGAGCCTTTCTTCCATCGATTTGGGGTTGGCTTTAAATGGTAGATTGGTAAAAAGAAATTATCATTGGCTGCCAACTAGACATTCACCTTCCTCTTTACCAAGGTCTTGGAACTGAAAATGGCAAAGACTCACATTGATACTGACTCACATGCCAAACATAATTCCACACTACACAATTAAGACTGCCAACAAGCTAATCGCATATTGTAGCAACATTTAAAAACAGAAAAATGCCCCTATTCCCAGTGGAGGTATACTCTTGATGGGGCTGACAGGTACAATCTGAAACGTTGGTTGCTGACAGGTACAATCTGAAACTCCACGCTGTTCGACTGTGACTGTTCGATTCCCATCTTGGCATCGGGTAGGACCCAACTGGATGAGTAGTAGTGGAAAGTATCTGCAAGATTGACAACCAGAAGGGAGGTACGTGTAATTATCATATGATAGAGGAAAGATGGGGAAAAAAAGCCTTTCGTTTGGTAAATGACTAGTAGGAGTCTGTACATATGACATCGTTAGGTGATATAAACCATTTATCTTATGAGGTTTGTTGGAGTGCATCCTGATGTATTGTAATATGATATGTTAGACTTTAGGTATTGGAATTCTTTCACTTCAATGACCCAAACCATTTATCTGATTGGGATTATCTTGGATTGGTGATGCTTGAAAATTCTTTCAGATTGAATGTTTTGACATTTTGATTATACAAAGGTTATGGTAACGGTATTTGTTGGGTGTCCACTAGATAATACAAGACTAATTGGATAAACGGTTTGTATCAATGGAAGATGACCCATATGCAATGGTTAGAAGTCTCGATGTATCATATTGCAATATGTTGGGGTCTATTCAAGCAAACCTCTTTAATATGGAAGGGCACAACAACAAATTTAGTATGGGCCATCTGGGAACATGTTATATAAAGTGCTTTAAACCTGGGTTTGTTTTATACAGTATGGGCATGTCATGTTCACAACAATGACTCAAAATTAATGAACTTTGACCCCATTTATTACCTATATGATCATATTCCAAAAATAACAGTTAGCCATTTATATGATTTTTCCATTCCGAAACACCCCTTACGTCATCTGATCATCTGAAAACCTCATAATTTTAAATCTTTACTTACAAGCAGTTGCTTGAATTGACAAGCTCTGGAATAATGCCGAGCTGAAACAAGCAATGACTAGAAAATCCAAATGGTAATCTGTCCTTTTTCTTCCTCTCATCAATTTTCTAATGAAGAAAATGCCATTTTCTATAGATTTTTTTACTTCCCATTCCACTACCATTAATAATTCTAACCTTATCTCTTCTGCACTTCCCTTCCAGACACCGATTGTTTCGAATTATTTTTTTATAATTATGACCCATGACCAATCCAAACCATCGATTTCTTATTGCCTGATATAAGAGTGCAATTTCAAAATGGTAGAATTGAATCCGATCACACGTTTAGAGCTTGCGTTTTCCGACATCGAGGAGTTTTAGAAATAGGATTCAAAGCTGTCGGGTTTTTCCACATTTGATCAACATGAAGGCTAAAGATTCAGTTCTATCACTGTTCTAAAATTATTGGGTTTCTGATTTCGAGCAATTTTCATTATTGTAGACCGCTTTTGGATGTTTCTAGCGATCTTACTATCGAAGTGGGAGCTATGAACTTTTCACTCCACAAGGTGAGATTATCATCAGCTCCTTGTTGATTATGATGCGAAAAATGCAGCGTCGAATCCTGTCATTCTATTTTTCCTATTGAATATCTTTCATGGGTTTCCTAGGAAATTTATATATATATTCTTGGATTGAATCTGGTTGTTTGTAATATATGTAGGAAGGACTCAAAAGAAGGTTGAACAAGAGAAGATACTAAGTAGCCAATTCAAGGTAAGGCATAGCCAACAGTTGAAGTTCCGGGTACGAAGTGTTTAGTTAAGAGGGTTGAAGTCAATTTTTGTTGGAGTGGACCACTTGGGTCATTTCCTCTTTTATTAAATTGAGTTGTTACCAATTTTGTGAATAGGATTCTTATCAAACAATAGTGCGAATTATTTTTTGAATGACTATCAGGTGCAAGATTAAAAAAATAAATTATCAATATATATTTTTTTACAGATATTTTAGCGACGGACCAAATCTGTCGCTAATTTCTGAACTGAAGATGGATTTGAGGTCCTTCGCTTACTCATATTAGCAACGGACCTTATCCGTCGCTAATTTTTTAAAATTTTAATGACGGATTTTTTATTTTTTACAACGGATTTTATTCGTCGTTATCTTGCGACGGACCTTATCCGTTGCAGAATAAATGACGGATTTTATCCGTCGAAAACAAAAATGACCCAGTAAACAGCGACAGACCAAGCGACGGATGAAGTCCATCGTTTATTTGGTTTTACAATGGATTTGGTCCATCACAAATCAACAATTTTGGCGTAGTGGCAGGTGATGTTAGGTTGCAACAGTGTTGAGCTTGGAGCGTGCAGTGGTCTTCTGGAGCTTGATTTTTTATTTATGTATTTCCCTTTCAGTATTGTACTCAAATGATTATATTAGTGGATATGTGATGACAATGTTACCTTTGTGAATTAGGTAATCTTGTAGTTATGCTTATTACGAGTTAAACGCATAAAAAAATTCCTCCTTGTAGGATCCTAGGATTGGAATCTAGCATATGAATGCTAGGAGCCGAGAATGGGGTACTATGGAGGCTGTCGGCACCGGATTCGACAATCAAAATTCCCGTGAATCCGATTTTCGTGTTTGGGACATGACATATATGTTATAGGTTATAGGTTAAGGTTAGGTTTTCAAGTTTAGGTTCGGGTTTGGGTTCGGGATCGGGTTTAGGTTTGGGTTTTCAAGTTTAGGTTTAGGTTAAGTATTTTGAGATTAGGATTAGGTTTAGGGATTTGAGAATACATTTAGGTTTTAGGTTTAGGTTTAGGTTTTAGGTTATAAGTTTTGGTTTAGGTTTGGGTTTAGGTTTTAGGTTTAGGTTATAGGTTATAGCTTTAAGGAATTGAGAATAGGTTAAGGTTTAGGTTTAGGAAATTGGGTTCGGGTTCGGGATCAGGTTTAGGATCGGGTTTAGGTTATAGGTTTAGGTTTAGGTTTAGGTTATAGGTTATAGGTTTGGGTTACAGGTTTAAGTTTAGGTTTAGGTTAGGTTATATGTTATAGGTTATAGGTTTAGGTTTAGGTTATAGGTTATAGGTTAAAGTTTAGGTTATAGGTTAAGGTTTAGGTTTAGGTTATAGGTTTAGGGTGTGGTTTTGGTTAAGGGTGTGGTCCCTACAAATACAGATATAAACACGGCCTGTCCAACTGGTCAGGCTCCTCCAATGCTGTCCATGCTTCACCATGGTCATAACAGCGGTTCTCACCTTCCACGGACCCCCGCCCAACATCCGGATAGCTCCGATGCACATCCGAATCTGCTTCGTCAATTTTGAGATAATACATAAATACGGGCCTGTCTAAATGGCCAGGCTACCCATATTGTTGTCCATAGGAAATGGACAGCTTCATCATGGTCATAACAGTGATTCCCACCTTCCTGGGACCCCTGCTCAACATCTGGATAGCTCCGACGCACATCCGGGTCTGCTCCATCAATTTCGAGGAAATACAGATATAAACACAGCCTGTCCAAATGGCCAGGCCACTCCAATGCTGTCCATAGGAAATGGACAGCTTCATCATGATCATAATAGTAGTTCCCACACTCCAGGGAACCCCTCTCAACATCCGGATAGCTCCGACGCACATCCGGGTCTGTTCATTTAAATAAAATGGATTATCAAGATCATTTAAATAAAATCAGGTCCAATCAACAATCTGACCTGAAGGATTTTGTTAGCATTGTTGACGACACCTCAAATCTTGTCTTAGGGCCTAGAATTTCAAAATTAGATATAAAAATTAGAAAAACCAAAGAAATTTAAGAAAGATAGTCAAAGTCCATGTGAATGAGCACAAGTATGCACCTACATATGAATTCTGAAAAGCTATTGCATATCACAAAAAATAATAATAATAATAATAATAAATAAATAAATAAATAATAAATCCTTGCGTTTGGATATTCAACAAAATGGGTTAGAATGAATTCATTTGCCTAATTCATGGAAACCTTACGTTTGGATATTCAACAAAATTGAATTGTAATATTTCATTTCAGTTCAATAAACTCAAATTTCTGAGAAGGATTTAATGGTTTTAAATCCATGGTTTTCTGAAAAAGGTCCATTTCCTGGACGTCTAATTCAACGGGGAAAGTATCAGTTATGTCTCTTCTTTACCTTCCATTTTCTTCTTAATAAGAAAATCCATATTTACTAATATTCTCATTTTTCTATTTTTCAAAAGAATGAGTTTGGACTTCGAAAGCATCGGCTCCAGCACTCATACTTTCAGTCCAAACCCTAACCAATGACTCCAAAATTACCAAGTACTCATAAAAATTCATTGCAAGCATTTTTTGTCTATGTGCATGACGACCATACTGTTAAGATCAATCCTCTTATCTTCATTTACAGAAACTGGTGGATGACAAATTATGTGTAACATACAGAGCTGGTTCATCCACTTATGCAATTAGGGAAGGTTCAAAATGGCCAGATTTCCACATCAAGCATCAGTTGCATACATATGATACAGAAGGACAAAAGTATCACCTTCAACATGACTATCAAACAAGTTTCCTCACCAAAAATTCAGATCACAAACCATCATGGCATGTGTCCAATTTTGGTTTAATTTTCATTTTTCTCTTAAATTTTGGTTCTTTCTTTCTGTTTTCTAGTTTTAGTGTTTTGATTGCTGAATTAGGAGAGGTGTGGGTCATAAATCCTTTCACAATTGAATGCATCAATTACATGTGCAAGAATGCACCAATTACAATAAGAAGTGTGTGAGTAGGATTCTAATTACTACCATCCCTACATGTGTGTAAGATCCAATTTATCTGGTGGTTGCCACCGTGTATGTGCTGCGGCTAGAAAAATCAGGTTAGTTCTGTTTTTGAGATGAGCCACATATGTATGGTAAGAATGGAAACTGAGTCAACTGGCAATCCAGATTTGATGCCGATGTATGGCCCAACTGAGAATCAGACATACCTAATGAAAGGCCTGGATTTACATTGAATATAAATGATGCCAGATATAAGAAGAGATCTTTGCAAAGACATGTCCATAAGTGTGTGGTTCGTGCATGCAGTAAAGGAGCTGCTTGTACATGTATGCAGGGTCAGAAAGCCTCATACAACTAAAGCCAAGATTGATGGGTCATTTTAACTCATGAGGATTTGGATCTTTCAGGTCTTTTATTTTTTAAAGCAAATCTTTCCAGCCTTAGTTCAAACTCAAGGCCCAATAGGTGACTCAAAGCAAATTTCAGCTAAGCTGACTCAACCTAGTTTAGGTCTCTAGTCAACTCATTGAGTAAATGTCGTTGTAATAATGTAGCAACATTTTATTTTTCCTGCTGCCCACGACCTAATGAAAATAAATTCTATTTTTTACACATCCTACTACGAATTGGTCATGTCTAGGATATCTATACTTCATCTATGGGAATTTAATAGGAGAAAATTGAGAGATTCATAATCATGAAGCATTCAATGTGCTTCGATGTCGAATAATTTTAAGGAAAGTCCAAAATTAATGATAAGAATAATGAGCTATGAAATATTTTACTGTATACTATAAATCATTAAAGCACTTGCCTAAATCAAGATATCCTAACATCCGATAATCTAATGCTGATGAAATAGTAAGGTATGACTCATGATTCTGCGAAGAAGAGGCTTTAAAGACGAGCAAAGTCTTTGCAAACTATCCAACTTCAAAGCTTCCACAATGACACTGCAAGAGATATACATGCACTTTAAGCAAAAGATGTGAGAAAGAAAATTTCATGCCGACCACCAAAATCGATAAATGAAATAATGAACTAAGGACATAGTACTCCGGGAAAAGGAAAACAAACAAAGTGTGGAAAATTATTGTTCTTACAAGTTTCCTACTGAGCATTGGGTTATATCAGACCTGGTAAAATTGTTGTAAGATAAGTCCCTACAAGACAGCATCATGCAATGCTATGTTTATGCCTTTTCAGAAGTGGAAAAAATAATAAGCCAGTAGGAATCTGAAAGGACTAAAGTAATCTCACAAGAGAGTTTAACAAAACATTAATATGCATGGAAAAAGAAGCCAGCAAATATACAGATCCTGTTGCCAGTGAAATGTAATTTGAGATTTACTGAGTAATACTTACAAGTTATGGTTGCTACCTCGGACCTAAGAGGGTATGACCCCAGTCAGCATGTTGCTAGTAAGATACCTACATTAAAAAATATATATATCATGAGACAGATTTCTAATTTGTGACAAAAATATCACCAAAGCATCATTGAGGGTCCAAAAATTACAGAAGGATTGTCCATTTTCCTGAAGCATCTAGCAAGAGAATTAGTGAAATTTTGGTAATGAATGTCTATTTTCTTACATATAATCTGGCGCTGAGAGTCTTGAAAAGCTGTTTGGAATTTCTCCTGTCAAATTGTTAAAGTTAAGTTATCTACAAGAGAAAATTATCATTAGAAAAAAACTAGGGAAGATTCTCTCTGAAATGAATTTGTAAGTTACATGTATTCAATGCGTGTTCTCGTCCATAGCAGGCCATGAGATTGAAGATTGTAGTATATTGTAAAGAACATGGAATGCACAAAAGGATTTTCCTTGTCCAGTAGCATGATGGATTAGCCATTACATGGCAAAATAAACATAGAAATGAGAGTGAAAGGCCAAATCACCATGAATTTGGCATCGAATCACTTCGGTTTTGCACTTCCCTTCCTAACTTAACTTCTTTCAAACCATGAACAGTTGGCTGGACAGTGGTCGTGATTTGCACGTCAACTCATGGAGCTGAATCTTCAACTTTCATTTTATGTTTTCATCACTTAATTTAGAGTTGACCATCCAAACTTAAGAATATTGTGCATCTAACAATGCCTAGTCAGCACTTAATGGCATGGGAAAAGAAATATATAAAGGCCATGTATAAAAGATTTGTCCAAAGTAACTTACAAGGATTTCAGATTTGTCATTGTCCCAATATATTGTGGGATTATGTCAGAAATCAAGAAATTTCTTAGTACCCTACAGTATACGAGCAAGACAGACACTTCATGAACAAAAGAAGCAACGAACAATGATATATTTATGCCATCAAGGGTATATCCATTCAACTCACAATTTCTACATTTTGGTCATATCCCCTAATGCAGGGAAAGGCATGCTCGATCCATTCAAATCAGATATCCTCCTGAAAGTCAAAATATATTGGATTCAATAAAGTAATTCATTTCATACCACTTCTAAGGCTGGGTATGAATCCAAGAAAATTCTAAATAATAAAGCAGCAAGAAAAGAACATGGAATGTGCCCTCACAGTTCAGTTAGATTCACTAAGAAAGAGATGTTAGAAGGAATAGGTCCCGTCATAGACGTGCCTTGCATATGCCTGCAGTGGTTCAGAATCACGGTTCATATAGATGTTCTCATATAGAAGCAAGAAGCAATTTACATTGAAAACATATCAAATAAAGTTCTCACAGTCTCTTGAGTCGTGTCCAAGAGAATACTAAACTTCACCTGGCAACACAGCTGTGTATGGACGACTCCAAGATATTGTTTGACTAGTCTTCCGTTGCCCACCTCCCTTTAGCATGGCCCAGATGTTCTAGAAAATTAATACATTGGTAGGAAAGAAAATGTGTTGTATGTAAATACATGCTATTTTAATGAATAAAAATAATGTAGTGGGAAACAATAGCGAAATCAATACGAATAGTAAGACTCATGAGATGACATATGTACAAATAGTGACAAGACTAGCTGTGGGGCTAAAAACTTTACCATTTCAATACTGAACATTGTAGTAGCAACATTGATCTGTGGGGCTAAAAATACATCAGCCTGCATATAAAAATCTCAAGTTAGTTGGGCCTTTGAGGTCCTCAAATGATAGTAGAAGAAGCCAGAAAACTATTGAAATTAACCATCAAGAATTTTAAAAATCCCTATCAGAAAATGAAGGAAAAGAACACAACTCACCTTGATGCCCATTCTCCCTCCTCCTTTACCTGGGCTTGGGACTGGCAATGCAAGGAGTTGCATTGGCGGAGTTAAAAAGGGGCTTTGGCTCCATTTGGTTTGTGATGACCAAATGGAGTCTAATATATTTAAATATAGAGTATAAAATTCATTCAAAATTACAAAAACCAAACCAAACAACATATAGAGTAACAAAAAAAAAAAACAAGCGAAACATCAATATAAAGTAACTAAAAACCAAACCAAGTTCTGAGTTCATCAATATAAAGTAACTAAAGTACCAAATTAGTTCAAAATTAACCCAAAAAAAAATAAGCGAAACATCATATAAAGTAACTAAAAAAAGCATCCACACCAAGTTCAATTATAGAGTATTAAATTTGTTCAAATTATTGAAATCTCAAAGATTCCTTCCCCCATTGCACAAGTGATCCCGAACCGGCCTCTCCAAGTGTAGATGCAAACCCATCTTCTTTCCACAAATAAGTGTCAGGATGTATAATCTCAGTCAAGATAATAACAAAAAATCCCTCCTCCAATGGTTCGCAATGGACAACTGCATTTGGATTAACTTCGTGTACTTGACCTCGAGCAATTACGTCACAATTTCCCCAACCAAGCAAGTCGCATCTCTTACATATATATATATATATATATATAACATCCAACTACATGTACACATATAAAATGGCATTAGTATTGTTATCATTTATAAAATAATTGTAAGTTCAATATAGTAGTAAATTTACACTTGCATATCGACAATGCCTGAGCAGATTTAACAATTGTTGGTGATGAGAGGTTTTGAGTAGATTGCGCATGTTGATGCATCTCCTTCCAGGCCTCCATCTTGGCCAATGATTTCTTTATATCAAATATCTCCTGCACTAGGCTATCCCTTTCTTTTATCAAATTCTCTACCTTTGAATGGGCAGGGGCTGATATCTTCAGTCCTATCTTGGTTATTGAGTAACCTAGACCCCACATTCGCCCTCTACTGTCAGAACCAACCAACTATAAAACATTGTGACGCAGGGATGAACGTGATAAGGTCGATCACCGTCTTCCTCAAGGATAACTACCCTGAATCCATGAAGCTTCTCTGGACTCCTCACAGAGACTTCTCGGATTCACGAGGAAAGAAAGAAAGAGAATAGAAATAAATTCTAATAAAATTGGAAATTGACTAAAGAATAATTGATAATTGTCTAATGTGTCTCCTTCACCATTAATATAGAAAAAAATAAACTAAAATTCGTAATTACCAAAAATAGCAAAATTCTAACTCTAATAAAAATCCTAATTCTAATAAAACTCTTCTGAGGCCTAATTTCTAAAAATAAAAATTGCAAATAAACTTTCTCTAGAAGAGTCCTAGTATAACTCAAAGTTATTTTTAAAAGGAAAGAAAATGTAAAACTCTAAAAATATTAAAAAAAATCAGAATTACAAAAAATAGTAAAAATTTTTCAAAAATTCATTTTTGAGCTGGAAGTGCGCATTTTCTGACGAAACGGACAAATGTGACCCACGTTGTGGGTCAGTTCACCTCGAATGGCCCGTTTCAGTAAAGATTGATAGGTTGTGCGCCCCGTAACGATACCCAGATAAAAAGTTATGGTCAATTCACAGTCCATCTTCTTTTGGCCCAACCATGCTAGGAACGTATTTATGACACGTTCTATATCAGACCTCTCCACTTGAAAAAAACTTATCCTCGAGTTACGCAAGAGACTTGGCACATGAGTCTGAGATAACTCCTGACGTCGATGTTCATTAGCCCTTTTTTTGTACTTGACATTAAGCTCTTGAGCTGACACAATACATATACTCATGCTTTCCTTGACCTGACTAATATTCATCAATTCCTTCACATGTCTTCAAGACCTCATATTTTTTCTGATAATGTAGCCCTGAGATGGGATCAACGTAATTTTTTATATCTCGTATGGGAGGCAATTTATTGGGGAGGGGTTCATCGAACACAATCTCCTTGAACTCCTGCAACATTGGCTTCAAATCTTCTGGGATATTCATAGGCTCCATATATTCTTTCTTTTCAACTAGTGGATATATATCTCTTGTTTTCTCAGATTGTTTAATAAAAGCCTGTTCAGTTGTGAGAGACTGTTCCTCAAATTTAGAAGTCTTAGGTTGGTCTTCCCTTTCCATAGGGGCGAGGATAATCTTTTTGCCATCTTTAATAAAGAAGATAAATAGGTTATCCCGATCCCTATGTGTAACATTAATATTATTTTGCCAGGGTTGACCAAGTAACATGCAACAAGCTTCCATGTCGACCACGTCACACAATACTTCATCCTTATAATATTTACCAATGAAAAAAGATATACAACATCGTTCAGTTACCTTTGTTTTGTTGATCTTCTTGATCCATCCAATCGTGTATGGAGATGGGTGTCTTTCTGTTTTTAGTTGTACCTTTTTCATCATTATTTTCGAAACAAAATTCTTATCGCTCCTGACATCGATGATCACATTGCAGACCTTTTTGTATGTAGTGCACCTTGTTCGAAAGATGTTGTCTCTCTTTAACTCTATTTCTACCTTTGACATGTATAACGACTTCCTCATAATCGAAGTGGTGGCCTGTGATTTACCATCATCTGATGGTGCTTTGTAGAAATTGGAGTTGTTTCGTACAGCGGCCATGGGCAGTTGAGCATCACTTTGAGCTCGGGGCGGAATTAGCTCATCCGCAATACGGTTGAGGGTTGCCTGCAGTCCTTACATGGTCAACTGACTCTCCCGGTGAAAAGCTTCCATTCTTTCCAAAAGATAAAGAATCCCTGGATCACCGTCTATAGGATTTTGATTCATACCTTCATTATTTTCCATCGGCCCGAGGGGAATCCTCGCTCTGATACCAATTGATGTAGGGATGAATGTGATGAGGTTGATCACCGTCTTCCTCAAGGATAACTACTCTGAATCCACGAAGCTTCTCTGGACTCCTGACAGAGACTTCTCGAATCCACGAGGAAAGAAAGCAAGAAAATATAAATAAATTATAATAAAATTCAAAATTGATTAATGAATAATTGATAATTGTCTAATGTGTCTCCTTCACCATTAATATAAAAAAAAATAAACTAAAATTCATAATTATCAAAAATAGCAAAATTCTAACTCTAATAAAAATCCTAATTCTAATAAAACTCTTCTAAGGCCTAATTTCTAAAAATAAAAATTGCCAATAAACTTTCTCTAGAAGAGTCCTAGTATAACTAAAAGTTATTTTTAAAAGGAAAGAAAATCTAAAACTCTAAAAATATTTAAAAAAAATCAGAATTACAAAAAATAGTAAAATTTTTCTAAAAATTCATTTTTGAGCTGGAAGCGTGCGTTTTCTGATGAAACGGACAGATGCGACCCATGTTGTGAGTCGGTTCACCTCAGATGGCCCGTTTCAGTAAAGATTGATAGGTTGTGCACCCCGTAATGATACCCGGATCAAAAGTTATGGTCAATTCATAGTCCATCTTCTTTTGGCCCAACCATGTTGGGAACGTATCTGTGACACGTTCTACATCACATTGCAAATCAAGTTATTAGAAAATTCATAATTATCATGAATCTCACTGTAATTTTTAAATTTTATTATTACCTGTGTAAGGGCATCGTCAACGCCAGTAATCTTAGAAGAAGGATTGGTAGAATAAAGCTCATCTAATTTTTCCTGCGACAAAATACAAATATATGTAAAATAATTCAAAGTTATACATTGGCATCTCATAAAGGTACTCATTTGTGGTAGAAGGGGATGTACTTACACACAGGTCATGCAAAGTCTGGATGAAAAGCTTTTTCTCTTCTTTTCTTAAACAAAAGGACCTTGTTTCTAAATCATCTTGCCATTGTTCTTTTTTAGCCATAGACACTTCTTAATTCCCAACCGTTTCAGGTCCCTGTGTGCATTAGCATCATCCTTGGTCTTGCCAGGTGTGTTCAACAATAAGGCGATAAGGATTTCACATATATTTTTCTCGACATGCATAACATCAAGGTTGTTATGCATTGGAATATCTTTTCAATACTCCAGATCAAATAATATAGACCGTTTGAAGAACCACGGTGATTCAACATCACCCGTTAGCTCTTGTCGACCTCCATCAATACCCCTCATATTTGTCTTCTCAGTCTTCCCCCATTGCATATACAGGTTTGTAGTCTGTCTTTCGACCTCAATCCCGTCTAGACGAATGCATTGACGTCATATCTCCACCTTCTTATTGAATGTGCCAACACTTGTGTCCTTCCTTGCCTGGTCTGACATTGGCAACCATCTTCTGTGACCCATATAAACATGTTTCTTTCCATATTGGAGTCATAAGGAATCTGTGTTGGGACCACATACAGGACAACTATACTTACCCTTAGTCCTACAACCAGAAACGTTATCATATGCTGGAAAGTTGTGGATTGTCCAAAGTAAAACGGAACGCATCTTGAATTTATTTTTATAATATGCATTTTATGCCATAAGTCTTACAATTCATCAATCTATGGTCATAAATAAACATCAATATCATTTCCTGGTTGTTGTGGTCCCTCAATGAACAAAGTCAACATAGTAAACTGAGGTTTCATGCAAAGCTTTGGTGGAAGATTGTACGTCACACACATAACGGGCTATGAACTATGAGCTGTAGTGAAAGCACCGAATGAGTTAAACCCATCTGTAGCCAGGCCCAATTGAACATTGCAAGGCTCAGCTAAAAAATCCATATACTTCTCATCGAGATTCTTCCATGCAATAGAATCAGCCGGGTGCTCCATCTTTTCAGGTTGCAATTTCTGGTTGAGTGCCAGGACATTTCTTTCACTAACCATGGCACACTGAACATTTTTATGGCCTTGGTGTTAATGGAAAATACTTTAACACCTTGACAGGTACTCTAGATTATTTTTTCTCAACATTCATTTCTATCTTAAACCTAGGAGCTTTACAAGTTGGACAACTGGTTTTCATCTCCTTCTCTTTACAGTACAAGATACAGTCATTTGGACAAGCATGGATCTTCACATAATCAAGACCCAACTTTATAATGATCTTCTTCGCTTGGTAGGTATTAGTTGGGGCCTTGTTATCGGAAGGTAACACCTTCTTTAGTAGTTGAAGGAGCTCTGTAAAACTTTTTTCACTCCATCCATGGTTCACCTTTAATTTGAAAAGTTATACAATAAAAGTCAGTACGGTGAAATCTTGGGCCCCTGGGTATAGCTTAGTCATTGCGTCTCGTAGATTTTCTTCAAACTCATTAGTTTCATTTTCCCCAAAGATGCCTTCGACTACAGGGGTCACATTCGGCTCATCCTGTACAACTTCATCTAGGTTATTACCACCGAGTTCTTGAACAATCGCATTGTGAACCTCATTTAAGTTCAGGACATTGTGATAATGTTGGGAACTTGATGCATATTCAGTACGCTTAGGTGATACATGCTCACCATGCATGTCCCAAACCTTATAGCTTGAGTCGAATCCATTTTTCATTAGATGTATTTCCAAATCATCATAAGAAACCGGTAATCGTAAACATCTGCAAGTGGCGCATGGACAAAGAATGGTTTCTCTACTAGGAATGTGTTCTCGTGTAAACTTCACAAAGCTTCTGATTCCAGAAATAAAATGAGGGTTCGGAAAACTTAGTGTTATCCACTCCCTATCTGTTATAGCCGGATCCTGATTAACCACGAGGTTCATTTTGAACCTACACCTTACAAAAAAAATAAAATTTATTACTATTTTTCACCCATTCACCGATCTAATTCTAAACACATGCATCTATGACTATCTTTGGAGTTTAGTCTTTAAATAACTTTAACTTTTCATGGGCATATCACGAGGGACCTGGATTGCCTACTAACGGTGTTGTGTGGGTCACCGCATGATGTATGTGTTTCATCCATGCCATTCATCCATTTCTCCATGGCATACTTTATTGGTTTTTATATTTTAGAAATTTTAAGTGTGGTTTAAGACATGATGGTGAAGGATATTAACTTGTTTTTTATTTCAAAAAAAAAAGGTACAAGGCATGTTCATGTATATGTAGTGCCAGACTTGGCACCAGGCTCATATGTTGGACATAAATGCCATTTTGACACATGTAGGGTCGACCTCTAGCATGGCATGTTCATGGGTTTGTATCAAGCATATCATGCATGACTTAATGGAAAGAATTAAGAATGATCAACATTGGGGACAAAGACTCCAAGGATCCTTACTACCTAAGGTCAAGAAGGCTATACAACTATCTTCAATTATAACCACGACACCACTACATGGCTAAAAGAGATTACTAACGCCCAACAATAACAACATGCTTGAAGTCCATGGCTGAGAAGACGCCGCAACATCCTTAGAAACTCCTAGGTAATAAACACCTATCTTGCATCAAACTACAACAAACAAGAATCCAACTTTTCCTCAAGTCCCAATCATGGATTGTTTAATCTATGCACGATTCATGGCTGTGCGGTGTAAAAACACAGTCTAATCCAGAGAATACCGTTGGTGTTCTAATAATGACAGGAAAAGGCGTTCGTGTTTTGGTCACTCCTACAAGTGATCTCGGCAAAATTCTGGCATGCATGCACGGTCTAGAAATTGGTGGTGAGATGAACATGACTGTCGGGATCCAGGTAGCTCAATTGGCTCTTAAACATCACCAAAACAAAAAGCAGCAACAAAGGATTATATTTTTTGCTGGAAGTCCTATCAAATATGACAAGAAGGTACTTGAGACGATAGGAAGAAAGTTGAAAAAGAACAGTGTTGCTCTTGATATTGTTGATTTTGGTGAAGAAGATGATGTGAAACCGAAAAAGCTGGAGGCCCTTCTTTCTTCCGTAAACAATAATGATAGCAGTCACATTGTTCATGTTCCTCCTGGTCCCAGTGCTCTTTCAGATGTTCTTATCAATACACCCATATTCACTGGAGATGGGGAAGGAGGAAGCAGTTTTGCTGCAGCTGCAGCTACAACAGGCGGTGTGTCTAGATTTGATTTTGGCGTGGATCCTAACTTGGATCCCGAGCTGGCTCTTGCCCTTCGGGTTTCAATGGAAGAGGAGAGGGAAAGGCAAGAAGTTGCTACTAAGAAAGCTTCAGAGGATGCTACTAAACAAGAAAAAAGAGGGGAGTAGGCATCTAGTTCTCAAGATGCAACTATGGCTGCATCTGTAAGCAGTTTAGGTCCTGGGGCTGGTAACAAAAGAGCTGATCTCATGGAGGATGAGACTGCCTTGCTTGAGCAAGCCCTAGCAATGTTAATGGATGATCCTAGATCTAGTCAATCTGGTGGTGTGCCTATGGGAGATATAGATATGTCAGAGGCAACTACAGAAGACCATGAGTTGGCTTTTGCCCTTCAAATGTCTGTGCAGGACAGTGCAAAAGATACAGCTAGCCAGAATGACATGAGCAAGGTGCTTGGAGACCAATCTTTCGTGTCATCTATTCTTGCTTCTCTTCCTGGAGTTGACCCTAATGATCCTTCAGTTAAGGATTTGCTGGCATCTCTCCAAGGTCAAACAAAGCAAAAGAAAGATGAAGATTAGCCACCAAGCGAGGGCGAAAAGTGATGGTGCTTTGTAAGTTGTCCATGCCTCCACATGCTCTCCAAAGGTCAGGTTTGTGATATACATACAGAAGGCTCCTAGGAAAGTTTGTGAGAAGTAGACATCTCTTTTCAACAATGAATGAATTTGATTTAAATAGTTTCAATGTTTCCAAATTATGATGACTTGAAGTGAAGCTCTTGTGGTGTAAGCTGTTCTTGTTTGGGACTTTGATGGTGGCAGCAGCAGCAGCAGTCAGGGAGGTTATTTGTACATTCAATTAGAGGCCTTCGTAAATTCCTCCTAGTTTGAATTAATCAAACAACCACCTATTGTAGGTTATTTATTTCCGAAGCACTGGTTTAAAATGGATGCATGCCTGTCATCGAATTCTTTGACACAGACCATGCAAACACGCCATAAAAAAAATAAAAATGGTTGTACTGCTTCTAATATCTAACTTGTTGTCAAGTTGAGTTAGAATTTGTAAACTTTGAGAGAGTGCATTCAAATTATTATATATAAATAAATATAAATATAAATGTATATAGGAAAAAAAAATTCAAAGTATGGAAACTGATTTCACAAACTAGTCCCAATGCATGCCTTGCGGCATTCTCAAGCCTTCTAGGGTTGCACTGCTTCTAATCTTTAACTTGTTGTCAAGTTGAGTTTGAATTTGTAAACTTTGACAAAGAACATTCAAATGATTATATATAAATAAATAAATATAAACATATATACATACATATATGTGTGTGTGTGTCCGCCCGCGTGTGTGGACATTAGAAAAGGCACCAGCCCCCACTCAGAACAAGAACCCAAGCCTACAGAACCATCAATGCATATATATGATATGGACATCAGAGCATACAACGCCTTGTTTGGCTAGAGAGTCCACTTTAGAGTTTGCCTCTCCAGAGATGACCTTTAAACTGATTGGATGCACTCCGCACAAGTCCTGGGCTTCCTCAAATGCTCGTTATATTGAGATTATGAATGTTCTATCACAATTGCAAAGAATTGCTTGGATTGAGAATTTGTATTCCAGATTTGCTATATTGAGTGCTATAAGCATAAACCAGACCATCACTTTCTTATGTTTGCATTTCTTTTTAGCGGCTTATAACTTATCAGTAGATTTTTTGTTGTTTGTTTTCTTCTACAGAGGTGTGATGATTGCGCCCACTACAATTGCGTCACAATATATTCCACAAGCTTGCAGAGGAGCAGTTATTCTTGCATTTGTATGGTTTTTGCATAGGTGGAAGACAAATGTATTTACCTGTGCTCTAGCCACCCAAAACATAACTGGCCCTGATCGAGAAAGGTTGCTAGCCTTAGACAAACTCTCATCCGTGGGCTCCTTGTACTAGGATTGATGGCTTCAGTTGAGGCGAGTCGTGTGGCTATGCAATCTTGACCGTTGGAGGCATAGGAGGTAAACATCAAATGTCTGCTGCTAATACTGGCGGAAATTTTCTGTGATCATATGATTTCTCATCCAGCCATTTCAACAAACATATAGCATGCCATTTCAAATTAACTCTCCATTCATGTATATATTACAGAAGATTAAAAAAAAAGAAAATCTCATCCACCCATTTCAACAAACATATAGCATGCCATTTCATCAAACAGTTAGCGTATATCAAATCTGAAAGACAGGAAAAGAGATACAAATAGAAGAAGATATCAAACCTATGGAGAGGAGCTTCATGGCGTGTGTTTCTTCGGGTAGGAGATTCATGGCTGCCGTAATCAAGAGAGAGAGAGAGAGAGAGAGAGAGAGAGAGAGAGAGAAGAGGGCGTTCACAGCCCGTGTCTCTTCACGGCTGATGCATTGGAGAGTGGGAGGAGAATGATAAAGATGGAGCAGAGATCGGGAGGGAGAGAGAGGATTAGGGCTAATGAGAGAGAGAGGGAGGAGACAGAGAGAAGGAGAGACCGAAAGACGGGTGTTTGGGCGCGGCTCTGTTTGAGCATGCACCCAAATTTCATATTTTACTTGACAGACGGATGCAGAAGCTGCGATCAGGGGATCCATGGGGCCCACCATGACATATTTCATTAATCCATTCCGCTCCATAATTTTAATAAATTATTTCACTTTATGACAGAAAATTTCAGGTATATTGAAGGCCAAAGTAGACTACACCATAAGAAATAACAATAATTTAATATCAACGTTTCCTACTGTGTGGTCCAATTAAGCCTTAGATCAAGCTGATTTTTTTTTTTTTCCTTCCTCTAAAGTAATATTTAAAAATTTATAGATGGCTTAGATAGAACATATAGTTTTTCTTAGGCCTCATAGAGCCCCTTACAACACTATTAATTATGCACACGTGGCAGCATTGGACTTGTTCCCCACTAGGAATACAAGCAGTTGGACACGTGGCATTCGAATAGAAGGTGAAGACGAAAAGCAAGCAGCCTGTCTATGATCATCCAGCATTTTGTGCACTTGCCGGTGGGGCCCATAGTAACGTAAGATGGAATTCTTACCTGTCTTTCAAAGCAATAGTTAGAGACTTCAATGAAAAGAAATGTACTAGAGAGATAAAAGTTCAGCAATGGATTGAATCCACGTTCCATCAATGGCCATAAATGAGTAAGTTCTCACATCCATGGAATGGATTGAATCCACCAACCACATCCATCCACCCGTCCACCGATCTACTTCAACATCCTGTCCCTCCATCAATATACCCCACCCAAGATAAGTACAAAATACAGCATACAAGATCTCCCATTCCCAATTTTTTAATTCCATTTATGTCCTTCTCTGCTCCTGGAATCTTCTCAGTACCCCTACCAGGGAAACATCAAACGCATCCTTCGTACCTGTATACTGTGATACTAAGTCTCCTTTAACTTTGCCTGTAACATTGAATGTAAATACAAGGCCGTATTAAAAATCTGTAAAAGGATGCTAGCTATTTGATGTAAATACAAGGCCGATTATGACACACAGCAGGGCTCACCTGATGAATAGATGGGTCACGTTATTTTGAGAGAGAACTGATCACACCGACGAGGGACCATCCTGGTAGAACCTGCTAGATGGACTCCTATGACGGGAGAAGTGCTTACATAAAAATGACGCTCAAGACCCAAAAGCACTCGAGAAATGCTTCCATAATGATGGCGCTCAAGACCCAAAAGTACTCGTAAGAGTCTAACCCAAGACCTCGCAAAGAAAAATAGTTCACCTCTTAAACGTTAATGTGCTTGAGTTTTCCATATTGGGCCTGGCCTGACACTCTGGCTCCTGGATGCAGAAAGCTCAGAGCGCTTCCAAGGGAACTGTCATAATTAAGATGAGAAATGAGAATACTTGTGAAATGTTCAAAATAGAACACATGCGTGAGATCAAGATTATTTGTCAAGTGGGCACAATTTGATCAGAATACGTTCACTCATCAAGTGGGCCTCATCTCATGTACATGTGAAAACTGAACCTTTATTAAAAATAAAATAAAAGACCAACAAACCATAATCAAGGTATACATTTGGTCCCACCCTTGTTTAGTTGACGGTCTTATTATGGGCCATCAAAGGTCACTGATCAACATCTGTCCTATCCCAGAAGGCAAACAGAAATACACTGTTAGGTAACAGTGTATTATGGGCCATCAAAGGTGTAAAAGGAGAGCATCTCATTTTAGCTAACAGTAATCCTGTATTTGGCATCTTGATTTCTAAAGGAAAATGAGATCATTACTATCAACGAAAATAAAATAAGAGGGGCACTAAACCCATATAAGAAATAAAAAAGCACAAGGAAAAATAAACTTGGAAGTTAAGCTTAAGATAAGGTAACAGAGTATGATAAACTCACAGCTAGGTGTAGTTAGCTTGAGAGTCCTGAAGCAGATGTCATATAGGGCCTTGTTATCAAGCACCATACACTCATCAGCATTCTCCACCAGCTGGTGGACAGAAAGAGTAAGCATTGTATGGCTCGACCACTGTGTCAGAAACCTTAAGTGATGGGAATACAGAGAACGTAGGTATTCTTCCTTGATCTTCAATATGAGCAGGGTTCCCATACCAGAGCCAGTTCCTCCACCTAGAGAGTGGCACACCTGAAACCCTGATCACCCAAAAGAGAAATATTTCATGAAATATGGCATGACCAAACACGCCCTAAGAAAGCAAGTGCCAACATTTCAGAATCAATATGAAAAAGATCCCACTGATCAGCAAAGTAAGATCATCCAGAATACCAATTCCTGCTGCTTAGCCCATACACATTGGGCCCCACAGTCCTATAAATCCTATCACAGGAGGCATTTGGGGCCAGTCACCAATTGCGGATCTAACCTTAAAAAGACCTTGAAAAAAAAATCCACCAAAGGCAAACAACAAATCCCTAATCAATGTTGCAAAACTAAAAGATCCCTGCTAAAGCTAAAACAAATACCCCATTAGATTTCAATGGCATTATAGACAACTAGGAGTAAAGGGCCCCACCTTGTGTTTCCATCTGAGGAGGAGCTAGAAAGAAGCTGGTTGGAACTGCAGGAGAAACAGCAGCTGCAGCTTGTGTTTGATGATAATGATGATGATGTTGCTGATGATGGTGGTAATGCTGATGAAGGCAAGGCACTGAAACTGATCATAAGATTTTACAACTCACATAATTGTTAGTTGAAAATTTTTCAGAAAAAGATTAAAAATCAAAACCCATCAAGCAATTTGATGTTTCAGGCCAAACGATCAATAGATAAACAACATGATATTGAACTCTTGAATTGACAAACCTAACATCATATAATCATTCGTGATATTGAACTATGATGCAAGAAGAAAATCTCTCCTATACAGATACCTAAAAATAGGCAACAACAATGCAGTGTTAGCCAAACTGGTAGTCTACTTTCAATAAAGTGTTTTATTTGTGATATAATTCCTTACCATGCAATGATGATCGAAGCCATCAACACATTTGTCACAAACCTGCATTACATCTATCATGTCCAGTCTATAGAAACAACTAATCAAGTAAGTTATACAATCAAAACATATATACAGTCCAAAAAGGTTAAGTGTCCAAAAAGTATTAGACTATTGTCGCTAATCGGTGAACTCAGTAAAGCAATGATGTCATGCAACAAATGAGCCACTTCCAACTTCTCCTAAAGTCGAATGATATCCGTCTGGCTCAGGCAATTCAACGTCTCCTTTGATAATGATATCAATGGAAACCTTGTAAAGATCTTCCTGAAGAGGTTTGCCATGAATCATTTGGGGCCCATCTGCTAAAATAACTCGCCCTTGAGCAACGAGCTCCTTACCCCAAGAGTACAACTTGCATGGCCGCATTCTCTCTACACATTGATGATTCCCAACTGAGGTTCCACCAGTCGATTGTAGATTCTCCGGTTGAACCGAATCCACGCGTTGTTGCTGTAATAAAGTTCCACACCATGTGTTATATACGATAATTGAAAAAAAAATATATATTACTATTTAAATTTTAAAAAGGATTTCAATGAAAATTGACCTGAATCATCTCTTTGATACCCCCAATTTGGTCCATTAGAAAATCTATTTTAGAAGAGAGGTCTTGAATTTTGATCGATTGCTCTTGAATTGTGGACGATTGCTCTTCTACTTTTCCTTTATATGAAGATACTTTTTCAAGAGCTGCAGCAAACCCCCTGATTTGTGATTGGGAAACAGTGGTCCCAACACCTCGAACACGACCCCTTGTATCAGGATCAAACACTTAGGTTAATGGATCGTTGAGGATGTCGTGGGAATTACTTCCTTCGCTAGCAAGTAACTCTTTGACTTTTTCCTACAATATTATACAATTACATAAGTAATATATTGACACTGAATTTGAATTCTATAAAATTAAGTTTAAGACAACGAGATTAACACATGTGAAGCCGCATTACTGTGAATAGAACCATCCTTTCTTGTATGGGTTTTAATCCATACATCAGTCCTACTAATCAGGGTGTTTCTATCTTTCTTTTGGCGTTGATATATTTGAATGAATTTCACATTGTTAATTATTAAGAATACAAAGAAACTAAAAAATTTAAGTTTCATATAACTATCAATACTTACCATTTCTTCCTCAATTCTCGCATGGCCATGCCTGCCACTCGTATGGTAAATTTTTAAAATTTTCCTATTCTCAGCATTTTTTTTCCTTTGTTCTACAATTTTGGGATCCGAATTATGTTCAATGAACATTTTCCAATCTTCAGGCCTAACTCTTGGTGGACGGTTGTTTAATTTGGAATCAAGATTTGAATGAGGATCGAGGTACTTCATCCTCAATTTACACTTGTACTTCCTAAACATATCGGACATGCTTTTAAAGCATTTCTCCTTATAAGACTGAGGAATAACAAACTCGTCCTACAAGAAAATTTGAGATTGAATTTAGTTGAAGAAAAAAAAAGAATAATGATTAATTTATAACATAAGAAATTTTGTTGTATCTTACTTGTAAGAGCTTCCAAAGTTTTTCTTTCTTACTCATTGGCACTGCATGTTATATTTATAACACTTCTTTCTTTCTTACAAATTTCTTTCTTACAAATTTATAACACTTCTTTCCAAAGTTATATTCCCAGTTGAATCATCGCCATAACTTTTTCATTTCTTCCCCTTCGATTTACTAATATCCATCTGAATACCGATTACCTTCGCTTCAACCTGTGAACCACTTAATCGATGAGAAGGTCTTCCTTCTACTTTATTATCGAATGGTGCTTTTTGGGTCCTAAAAACATGATTAATAGGAAGAAATCGTCGATGGCCCTGATAAGAGTACTTCTTGCCACTCTTAAGTCGTTCAAAGACGGTTCCCTTGGCACAAACAGGGCAAGCATATTGTCCATGTGTAACACATCCTGATAAACTCCCATATGCAGGAAAATCATGAATTCCCCACATTAAAATGGCTTTCAAATTAAAAATTGCCTTTGAATGAGCATCATATGTTGATACTCCATTAAGCCACAAATTCTTCAACTCATCAATCAACGGTTGTAGGTAGACATCAATGTCCTTACTCGGTCCTTTTGGACTTGGTATCAATACCGTTAACATTGAAAACTCTCTTTTCATACACATCAAAGGGGGTAGATTATATGGCACTATAATGACAAGCCAACAACTGTAGACACTACTAAGATGTCCAAATGGGTTAAATCCATCAGTCGCAAGCCTTAAATGCACATTACGGAATTCTTCAGTAAAACTTGGCCACTTGTTATTTATTACCATCCAACTTGATGAATCAGATGGATGCCGCATAACACCATTATATTCTTTCGGTTGAGAATGCCAAGTCATTTGCTCCGCTATCCATGGCACACTAGAAATAAATTTTTTTTTTTAAAAGATTACTTATTAATTTATTTAACAAAAGGTATATAGGATAATATTAAAATTATATTTAGCATTGAATGCACACCTATATAGCCTCTGTAGCCTTGGTGTCAGAGGAAAATATCTCAAAACCTTTGATGGAACTCTAATGCCTTTTTTCTTTGCCAAGTAATCTGACCTCCATCTCGATGTATAACATGTTGGACAATTTTGTCTATCTTTATACTCTTTCCAATAAATAATACAATCATTGGGACATGCATGTATATATTAAAAAAAATAACTTCTTAACCAATTGAAGAAGATCATTAAAGTTGTTATCCGACCAACCATTACGTGCCTTTAAACTATACAACTCAACAGTAACCGATAATTTTGTGAGTTCTCTAGGGAAAGAAGGGTATAAAAATTGTCTTGCATCATCAAATAAAGCCTTATATCTTTCTGCATCAAGGTCTTCATGACAATTTTCATTTCTTCTAAGATCATCCATAAGAGTATCAGCATGTTCTCCAATATTTCTAAACGCATCATTAACAAGTTCCTCCATTCTAGGATACTCATCATCGGATTGATCATCAAACATCGATGATGATGGTTTCTCGTTACTTTTCGCAAGACTTTCACCGTGAAAAATCCAATGTGTGTATGACTTATCAATACCGTTAATGAGCAAATGCTCATGAATCTCTCCAAGAGTGAACATCCCACTCCCATTTCTACATTTCACACAAGGACACGAATAATGATCAAATCCACCACTGTTGTTCTTTGTAAACTCAATAAAATGCATAAGTCCATCCAAATATTCTGGACTTAACCTATGTTTGTTCATCCATGCTTTGTTACTTAATGACGACATTCTGCAATAAAGGAGATAATCAAGTCAATTTTGATGTTAAAATGATGGTTGGACCCTACTAACTAAATGTGTTTAAAGTGAAAAAACAAATTCCGATGCATGCTTTAGTGAAATAAAACAAGTTTTTTATTTCCATTTTCAATCGCAAGTATGATAACAAACTAAAATAAAAAACATTACATCTCTTTTTTAGACTCAACGGGCACATATGTTTACATGAAGTAATAAAAATATAAATTAACTAAGGCTATAGGTAAGCACACAATTATACCTGATTCAGCAGGTTCTTCTCTACAACAAGAGAAGTGGACTTCAACAAATATGATTATATTCCTGAAACAAAACAATGATTAAGTAGAAGATTAGATTGGATTTGATTTGGCGTTGAAAGATCGGTTCACATTTAGTACTGTTTTCATATCTAATGCATAAATACATACATACATAAATACATAAATTTGTTGATAACTAGCTTTTGATGCTTTAGATCAGAGAATGGATCAGATTGTAATGGCAATGGTATTCAGATTGTAGGAATGTTTGATCAGATTGATACTATATACCTGTCCAACCTGTCAATGCCCTTGGAGCTGCCATCGCCATCCTTGGAACCTTCCTCTATTCCCAGGTAATCTTCTTTCCATTTCTTTTCTAATCTTTTAGTTGAATATGACTGCAATTTTTGTATTTCTGTTATCTTGGAATAACTAAAGTTCCCTTGAGTTTGCACAAGGACCGAAAGGAAACATATAAATTTAGTGCAGTGCATCAATTCCATTATCATGGGTTCTGCACTGATATTGGACAGTTTTTACAATTGTCCATCTAGACTGTTCATTGGGTGGGTCCCACAGTTGGACCACTGTCCCCAAATTCCATGATTTGAAGATTAGTGACTAGGATCATCAATTTGGGGGAGTCTTCCGCATGATCCATAAACTGTGGGAGACAGCAGACAATGGTCTAGATCGTATAATTCCTCTTTATGCTATGCAACACTTATAATCAAGCTACCTCCACCTGTCTTTGGCTCGTTATTTGAGTTGGTAGAGACAGTATAATATATATGAGTGATCCAGGGTTCAATCCCTGGTTGTCTTTCCACATAAGCCTCACTAAGTGTACCCAAAAATAAATAAATAAAAACTACTTCTACATAATGCCTCACACAGTACATGTTCCAACCCAGCATGTAGGAAGTGTAAGTTTCCACTAAGGCAGTTCTAAAAAATCTGACCAGTCAATTCCTCAAGTGGACAACCACTTGGAGGAAAAGAGTAGATGGTTTACTAAAACTTGCCAATTGTCCACATGCAGTACACTTGTTTGCCCTGCTGGATGGGCGACCTGGTATAACCTTTGTACATGTTCCTCTTTACATTGGCCCATCTGATACCCTGCTCAGATTTCCCACAAACTACCCTGTTCGGCATATTTTTAGCATGTGGTGAGGTCCATATATGGGTCCAAGCAAATCTTTGCCCTAGATTTTTCTTAATTCTAGTTATACACTACTAAAACCTGTACTGGGAAATTCAGAAAAATGAAAAAAAATTCAGTTTAAAAAAAAAAAAAAGCTTTGCTGTCTGTAAAACACAAACATTTGGGGGGAATTCAATATTTAACAAAGAAAGTCAAAACAAAACTGCTAAAAATTACCATAAAATAGTAGAACACACACACACACACACACACATAGAGGTGAAACTGAATACTTGAAATTCAACGAGCCCCTCCCCCCCCCCCCCCCCCCCCCCCCTTTTCTTTTCTTTTTCTTTTTTCTTTTTCTTCTTGAGGAATAACTAAGATGAATGAAATTTTTTAACCATAAAAATATATATATTTTTTCTTTCTTTTACATGGATATGGATTTTACCAATCAGGGAATGATAAATATACATGTACACATAAACACACACAAGCATAAACACACAGAAGCACCCATGAGCAGGCTCATAGAGAGATCAACTTTACAAAAAAAGATGAAAATAAAAACATGAAAAGAGAATTACCTGGATGAATAAGAACTTTGCGATCTCCAATTGAACAACGCAATCGAATGATAAAAGAAGCAATTGGAGGCTGATCTTTATTAAAATTTGATATCACTGGATACAGCTTAATATTCAGAACCTGGTTCTTTTCTACTGAAAGATGCCTTCATATAAATAGAACAGAAAAACATTCAACATAAAAAATCACTGATAAAGAAAAGATGAATATTATATATCCATTGTAATTTGATACCACCTAATACCACACATCAAACAAGCATTTTTAGTCGAATGACCTTATATATACAAAATGATACCTGAAACAAATAAAAATGATACCTAATACCACACATCAAACAAGCTGGTATTCGTGTGCAAGATCAACCTACTCATCAGATGCAATGCACATCAGCTTCCATGAACCAAAACTCAGGCTATTTGCTAATCAAATCTATCTATGCAGCCAAAAGAAATTTGTTTAGTCATCCATCGGTAGCACTAGCTTTCTTATTTTAGCCATCCATTGATAGCACAAGCTTTCTTATTTTAGCCATCCATTTGCTTCATACACAGCAGCCACATGATCAACAGGAGTATCTAACAGGAGCTGTTCCAATCCATCTTTTATTTAGCCTAATTTTCTATAGTCATCTGTACTTTTCCAAGCTATGGATGGGATGGTTATGAATATTTCTTAACAAAAGTGAGTCTTTACAAACACAAGCAATGTAATTAGATGATATAGAGGTGGATAACTGTAATTACACATAAATATAAGTGCTCTACAGTAATTTCCGTAACAACTTTACACAGGTGAACAAGAGGTGTAGAGAGAACGTTTATGGAGGACCCCGCCTCTTTACATTATCCTTTGTTACAAATGCTACCAATAACAAGGGAAATTCACAAAGAGTTGGTTTTGCCTCTGCCACAGCTCAACATCTGGACTATGTAGCTCCCTATTAGGACCCACATAAGCGGTCCACTGATTGGAACCATGCACGCTGTAGACTCTGTGCTCCATTAGCTACTGGAAAAAACATATGTTGCACTGATGCTTGTGAGCCTCTCAGTTTGAGGAGAACATTTTCAGTGGCTCTCATTCAACTTAAAAAATCAAAGTTCAGGATCATCACTGAAGCGTGATCATGGGAAAGTAGCTTATTCATGGAAGCAATGAGAATATGGACAAATAGTATGATTGGACCATCTCAGCAAGTGGGTTCCATTGGGACCCACCACATGCTGGATCCTGATTCAGGACACGGAGGCAAAAAGAATCCATTCACAAGACTTTGGATTTGATTGGTAGTTTGAAATTTACAAGGGCACTTTGTTAAGTGTTGACCTGGGTCAAAGAAACTCTCTGTTTGAAGAATAAGGAGTTATTCTTTCAGAACTCTCTCCTTTTGAAGTGACAAGAAGTTCCTTGGATTTTTTATTTTTTTTTAGGTCATAAAAAATATGAAATGTGGTTGAAAATAAGGAAATTTTGTAAGATAGAAGTCTATAACTAAGTATACCTCATGCAATAGAAATTTAGAACATTCAGCTCACGCATAAGGTGTCTTACCATTTATGTGAATGTGATGCCTCATGCTAGAGAGGGTATTGCACTCTCTAACAAGTAATACCATTGTTAGCAAGGAATGTAACAATCATTTTTAAAATAAGCTCTCCACCATCACTAAGAACATTCTTTTGGGTATGCAAGCCATTCATTTGTAAAGAAAATGAGTTTACAGGAACAAGTGGGAACTGCAGTGGAAGAACAAGGAGATTGGCCTGGTAAAATGTAAATAAAAACATGTACCTTAGTGCGCCCTTTCACAGCTTTTAGGTCTTTCTTTTCCTTTGTAATACCGAAAACATCAAAGCATAGGCCCTTCATAGAAGTTGAAACCTGCAACCATGATTTGGAAGTCCAATAAAAAAAAATGCTACAAAGTAGAAATAAAGAAAATGCTAACAGGAGCATGTCTTACACTAGTAAATTCAGATTTTGATGTGCCACAGAGCTCAATAAGCTTAATCTTGTCTAGGAAGAAAAAAGAGGCCTGCACAAAAATGATGGCCTGCTTGTTTCAGCTCTTAGATAAAATGAGCAGAATAACAATTTTGGACCAGTTTGACAGAAAAGGGAATAATCTTGCAGTTTCAATTGGCAAGGTCTTGCAGCTGTGAAATGAAATAAATCTTCTATCGCAGCAACAACAGAGCGCATGTCAAAGGACTTCCATCCTTGAGCATGTGAAGCATTTGTAGCAGATTTATCAGAATTCTCTTCAGCTGACTCAGATGCCCATTCAGAAATTGCTGCTACCTGGAATAAAGGAGAATTACATTTCAGAGAACGTTTGAGGCCCCAGTTGCAGGATCCCTAAAGACAAAAGGAAATTAATGGTAACTGATAAATTTATTCTCTTTAAACAGGGTTAGAATATTTGGTAGGCATTATTGATGCAGCCATCATTTGATCCTCCAATTGCTAAGTTTAAATCAAGCAATGATTTATGGTTTGATTGGGTTGTGGGGCCCACAAATCCAATTAGATGCCCCATTCAATGGTTTGATTGGCCTGTGAGCCCCCAGCATGGCCCATTAATGATCCAATTGGCCTTTGAAGCCAACAAGACAAATTGGGTGATTCAAATGGACTGATTGGACTGTAGACACCCCACAAGTCCAACAGGAAGCTGAAAAGTTGTGTATGTGTGTTTTGTTTATGGGCCGGGAGTTTGGATTGGATGCATGTGGGACTGTAGAGGCCCCACAATTTGTAAAGTGGTCTTAGAATCGCATGCTCATTAATGAAATGGCCCACAATGATTTGTAAAAACCTGGCTCTTGCAGTTTCAATTGGCGAAATACCATGGACCCCATTTGTACAGAAATCCATCACTTTACAAATTTCAGCTCGCGCATTGTACAAACAGTTTGGACTGCTAAACCATGGACTCCATTTATACAGAAAACCCATAACTATACAAATTTCAGCCCGTGCATTGTATAATATCTCATGCGAAATTACTTTCAGCCTATGTTAGCATATAAAAAGTATTTTGATATTCACCTTGCTTCTTTCGATGATAATCCCGGCTTCTGTAATAAAGTTGGCTAGGAATCTAACATTGCACAAAGTGAATTCAGAGTAAGATCATGCCATACATAATATTTTTTTTCACGCACCATGTTAGGAAGATACAACACATGGAAATCAAAAGAAGAAAGAACAGAGAGCATGAAACTTCCTACATCAGTGAACTATCAGTTCTGTTGTGAATTATTGTTTGACTGATTGATTATTTGTGGCAATGCTAAAATGCAGTGTGAACAGAAAAATAAAATAAAATGGTTATTCAACAGATCCAAAAACTAAATCCGTGTTCCTTCATGCTAGGATCTAAAAATCATGAAAATCTACAGCCTCGCAACTAAAAAATCAAAAAAAAAATGCTAAATAATCCACGTATGGATCAGATCAAGAGACGAGATCTCGTCCATGACTACAGAAAATAGAAACTAAATTGAGAAAAACATCAAATAAAAATCTCGCATCTACAACTACAAAGCAGAGCTAAAGCAGAAAGAATGAAAAATCTAACAAATCGCAGCTTCAAGAGACGTAGAACGAGATCTACGACCTTACAAGCTGAGATCTGCTAGAGAGATGGTGACTGATATAGAAGATAGAAGAGGAAGATGAATTACTTTTCTAGGAATTCGTTGTTGTTGTTGTTGCTGCTGCACTCACTCCCTCCCTTCAGTCTCCCCCATTTAACCATGAACGACAGATCACACACCCCATATGGAGCTGCTGCTGCTGCTTCTACAATATTAGATACCCCATATGTGGGGACTATCGTGGGATGGTTGATGTTGCAGGGAGAGGGAGATCGAGAGAGGGAGGGAGAGTGAGAAGGAGATCGAGAGAGAGGGTTGAGATCGGGAGAGGGAGATCAAAAGAGAGGGAGATCGAGGGAGAGGGAGATCGAGAGGGTTGAGATCGCGAGAGGGAGATCGAGAGGGTTGAGATTGCGAGAGGGAGATCGAGGGAGAGGGAGATCGAGAGAGGGTGTTGAGATCGTGAGAGGGAGATCGAGAGAGGGAGAGGGAGATCGCCTTTTGGGCATTGGGGAGGGATTAGGGCGTTTGGGCGATGGAAATAATCCAGTAGTCTGCGGCATTTTATATAAATGTGACTCTCGTGATATGTGGGGTCCACTTAGAGGGTTCTAACTGAATCCATTCCGTCCATTTATTTCAAAATAATACGATAAACTATATTTCTAAGAAATAAGAATATATAACAATCAATTAGGACACACCAAAAAAAAAGTTAAAGTAACAACGTACAACAGCCACTACTCGAGTACGGTTCAGTACCGTCTCAAATCAGGAACGGCTTAAAGCCGTTTTTGAACCAAAACGCCGACCGTACTGGTTTGGCGATTTTGGTGTAGTGTTGATCTAAAACTTCTATGGCCCACAAAAATCTCTTTCAACGGTAGAATTTCAATTCACACTGTTTCCCACGGTGCAGTCCACTTGAGATTTTGGTATACTTCATTTTTAGTATCAAGCCATAAAATTATCTGTTAAAATGGATTAACAGAGCGGATAAATATATAAATCAAGTTGTACCCCACAGAGCTTACTCAGTATGCAATCCGCTTTCCTTAGAAGTTTAATACGCAAACAGTGGGAATTATGACACCAACCCACCTTGATGCATGTGTTTTATATCAATTCCATCAATCAATTTTGCCCCTTCATTTCAAGGCATGAGCCAAAAAAGAAGCAATCCAAAAACTTAAATGAACCACACCACAATAAACAGTGGGAATTATGATGCCTTGATACTTTAAAAAAAAAAAAAAAAAAAAAACCCCTATCCACATTTTTTTACACACGCACACACACCGTAGTGAGATTTCACCACCTATGGATACTCGAACCCTTGACAGGGTGTTGAAACCCCCCGAGAGTCTACCACCAGAGCAAGATTAAGGTACCTATGACCAATCGTGATGCTCTTGCTCATTTTCCATCCAAATTGTTCATATCATCACATACACTTGCACGAAGGGAAAGAAAAGACAAACATCAGCTTGATCTAAAACTTTTGTGGCTGCCAAGAACTTTTTAATGGTAGGGTGTTTAATATCCATCATTTCTTATGGTGTGGTCCACTTGAGCTTTGGATCTGCTTCAATTTTGGGCTCATTCCCTTGTCACAAAATGCATAACCCTCATTGAATTAGGCTTATTCTACTTGAGATCCGTGGAGGAGCCATCCCCGCATAATTAGCACAAGGTTGGTGTAGATAATACTAGGCATTGTATGATTAAAATTTATTGAAAATAAAGTATTAATTAACTAGCACTCACCATAGGCATGGCACAGATGAATGGATCTACAATCTTCTTCGACTGAAGGCCCATCGGAGAAGAATTTCCTCATTGGATATTGACTGCACTGCAGATAGCTAGACTTGTTTCTCGGGTTGCTCACGGTCTTCATCCAATGTGAAAAGACATACGAATCTACCGAGAAAACTGATGCACTGTCTCACCCTACACATGTTCTTCATCTAACGTACAATGAATACAAGTCTAGCTACAGAAGTCTTGGCTTATCTTCTCCAAACACTGAAATAGTGTAGGGACAAAAGCTATGGCAAGGTGTAGCCGATGGAACCTGAGCATGATAAAGTAATCTCTTCACATTACACGTAAAATAAAGACGTATCAATTGATTGTTATCCAAATAGTTTTCCCTGATTTTTATGGTGAAATTGTCAAAACCAAACTTTGATAAGATGGTGCAATGGTCCAAATCAAGCATGTATAGTGCTGATGGTTAGAACATGTTAGATTAATATCTACACCGCACCAGATCTACCCCAAACATCTCAAATTAAATACCCTCAGATGGGTAGGAAGAACTTCTAGATTCACCCGCTTGCTTTGGCCCCTCTGGCACTTAGAAGTTCAATACGTGATAAATGCGGATTCCCCGGTAACCCCGCCACCGACCAGACTCTGGGAATCCCGCTGTGATGTACGTGTTTTATATCAATGCCATTAGTCTATCTTGCTTGCCAGCCCAGGCATGACCTAAAAAAGAAATCAATGCCATCAGTCAATTTTGCTTGCCAGCCCAGGTATGACCTAAAAAAGAAGCAATCCAAAGGGCGCGGATTAGCTAGCGAACCCGACAGTAGCGAGTATGGCTAGTGAAGCTAGGATACCGTATTTTTTGGGCCCCACCATGATGTATGTGTTATATCCATACCATCCATCCACCTTGGAGAGATAAATTTAGGTCATGAGCTAAAGAATGTGGTAGATCCAAAGCTCAAGTGCACCCCACCATATAAAAACAGTGGGGACAGTAATGGCCACCGTTGAAAATTTCCTAGGGCCACCATGATGTTTATTTGAGATCCAACCTGCTTATAAGTTAACAAATACATGGAATAAGGAAAACAAAAATATCAGCTTGATCAAAAACTTCTGTGGTCCAAACAAGTTTTCAATGGTAAGCATTCAATACCCACTGTTTTCTGTGATGGGGTCCACTTAAGATTTGGATCTGCCTACTTCTTTGGCTCATACATAAAATGATCTCTCCAAATGGATGGGCGGTGTGGATACAGCACATATATCATGGTGAGGCCCACAGAACGTGGTGACGTCACTTAAGTAGCTAGACACGCTATTGTCGAGTTTAGTAGCTAATACGCGTTACAGTCCAAACCAGTGGGAATTATGACACCAACCATTGAAACCTTCCTCTGTTCATACCGTCAGATAAACCCGGATGAATGGAAACACAAATATCTTGATCTAAAACTTTTGTGGCTGCCAATAAGCTTTTAACGGTGGGGTGTTCAATCTCCATTATTTCCTGTGGCGTGGTTCATTGAGCTTTGGATCTGAGTCAATTTTGGGCTCAAACCATGAAATGAGCTGAAAAAATGGATAGATGATATTGATGCAAAATACATACATCGCAGTGGACCCACATCAATGCCACCAAGCAATAGGCTTCTGACAACAGGATCACACCGATACAAAGCATATATAATCTATGAACGAGCCCCAAACATCACAGGCGGTATCCGGTCGATTAAACACCTGCCATTCATTGTAAGAGATATGGTACCAAAAAAAAACTAGCCTTCAGGTCACTCATCACCACGTGGAGTTTCAATCAAACTAGTCAAAATAGCTGATAATGGACGGCAATGAACAAGCCTGCGGTTGGCTCAGGCCTACTCAAAATATTGATTTTTCTTAGCCCAGTCTTAGCCCATTGCCAGCTTTAATCATTCCACATTTTCAACATCAGTATCTACATTTTACTAATAAAAATATTCAGTTACATTTTTTTCCATTAAATTTTTCAATAAACTGTTGGACGATAGACAATTGTACAATTAGATAGACATGTAAATATCTTTGCAGTGAGTTTGATGCAACCATATAATAAAAGCTGAGGAAACCAATGGCCTGTTTAAATCAACCGCACATTCAGGAGGACAAGCCTCCTCCATCCTAGATCTGACAGCAGAGATGGTGGCTAGCCGAAAATCAAGGCCGTAATTAGTTGCGCATAGCAGGCACGACCTCAATGTAGTTGCCCCATCTTCATCCTATAGGGAAAGAAGTCAAGTCTCAAAAAAAAAAAAACATGATGCCCTATCTTCTCCTTACACACTGAAAGTCTAAAGAAAAAAACACGATGCCCCGTCTTCTCCTTGCACACTGAAAAAAAACATGAATTCAATTCTACGGATCCATAATATGGTAGAGCCCGTCGAGCAATTGATGCCATTCAAAATGCTTTCCCCACTTTAGATGGTAAAATGGTCCAAATCAAACTTTGATGGGATGATCCCAGCTATTTGATTAGTATGGCTAATTGAGGTTTGATGGATGGAATGGTCTTGTTTACACTCATTTTCAGTACTTGACGTAGACCAATGAAGATGTCATGTGGAGACGCACAGAATCGTATTATGTGTTTGGAACAATCAGAATCATACTAGTGTCAATGGTGATGGTTAGAAAGCTCTGTAAGATAGAAAAAGATTTTACTAGCTACTGAAATCGCAATTTCAAGGTTCACAAGAGCGGTTACCAATACAAAAGGGATACTAGATGTCGAGCTGCAGGTCATGACAGCATTTTTCTTCATCAAACCAGATACCAACTACACCGCACTCTTAGGGAGATGCTAGATAAACTCCAACAGGTGCCTCCCCTCATCAATGCACCAGCTCCTAATATTCTGGGGTGAACCCTGAGCATATATCATCTGGGCTAAAAAATTGTCATTCACCGTGGACTCAAATATGTTTGAAGCTAAGTTCTACAATAGATGGTTTAATCCATTACCCCTTATAGGCCAAGACAAAAAGGGTCATCCAGCCAGAGTCATAATGGAGTCTAACCTTTACAAGATTTCGACGTGCTTGTCTCGGCTAGTTCAACTAGACAATGGGATTCTTTCGCTATTGGACAAAAATACATTGAAATGAAGACCGAATTGAAACTCCAAATTGGCAGCATAATTGCTATATCGCAGAACTTCTCGTTAAGGTTGATTCTTGCACCTTTGCAGCACCAACCAGTTATCAACATATTAGAGGGCTGGTCAATAGAACCGACTATTACGATTGCATTGCCGAAGAAGCTTTAGACATAGAAAAACAACCGAGAACGGTTATTTCATATCAACAACAATACTCTATTAAAGAAATCCCTTAATCAAAGACAAAAGCAGAAATGCCAAAATCACGGCTATAATTAAAAGGCTCAAGAAATGTCTCTATACCTCCAAGGACCAAGGAGACTCCTACGTCCACACCGCTGAGTGCCTTACGGAAGAAGACATTGTAGCGGATGATGGATTAGCCTTTCATGAACTCAAGCCAACACCCCCCAAGATGGACGATGCCAAAACCAACTATTGGAGTAAAAAAAAATGTGAAAAAAGTATGAAAATAATATTGTTACACGACTGCCCAACAAAGGTGCATTTTACAGCCACACAACATAAACAGTGATGCTAGAATGACAGTTTGGGAGCAAATTGCCCAGGATGCATGAAATACCCATTCCGTGATTGCGCAACAGGGGTGTATTGCGCTGATGCACAACTGCACTCATTGTGTTGTTTTGGTGGTTCACATGTGTGGAAGGCTATAAATACCCCCCTCCCCCTCTAATTTCATTTATTCACAAGTGAGGAGCTTCAAAAAGATCGGAAGAATCTTAGAGAGTCTTCGAAGGTTCTAAAAGTACCTTAGTTTGTCAAATTACATGAATGTTGAGTCTGTCCTTAAGAGAGTTCTAAGATGAAGATTTCAAGATGAAGATCTCAATAAGAATGAAGTCTGAGTACTCCAAACAGGTAATGAAGCCTCACTTCCCTAAGCCAAACCCTAAGGTATATGACCTCAATCCAACTTATAACTTACTTCAATTCATTGAAAATCATCTTTGGTAAGTTTAAGTATTGAACACTTAGAATGATAGAGTTAAACATGAATTAAATAGATAAACTCAATTACATCGATTTGCAATCGAAGTCATTTTCGATTGCATTGAACATGGTTCGATTTCATCGAATAATATGCCCATTCTGTCTAGCAACAACATAACCACCTGTTGGGAAATCTCGATTAATCGAATATAGCTCGATCTTATCGAAATTCAATAGAATTGAACCCAATTCGATATAATCAAGTTTGGGCTCTCCTATATAGAATCATTCTCAAAAGTGTTCATCGATCCAATCGAGTCACCTTCGCTTATATCGAGAGTTAGTTCTCGATTGAATCGAATCATACTCGATTACATCGAACTCGAGGAACATTTTGTCTAACAAGCTTTCAAAGAAAAAAAATATATATATCTTTAATCGCATCGAATGATGATCGATTGCATCGAACTTCAGGATAAAATCCTCTAGTAACCAAAGAAAATTTTCTGAAGAAATTCTGATAGGATCGAACTACCCCTCAATGACATCGAAGTGCACATCGATGGAATCGAATGGTATTCGTTAAATTCGAACAAAGTCTATTCTACACAAAAACGAACATATATATGTAGAAAGTCGATACAATCGAATGAGACTTGATATTATCGAAATTTAAATTTCAATAATATCGAAGACTGTTGGATAGATTAACAATGACAGATTTCTGCCCCTATTTTTATCATTGGGATTCTTCTTCCATAAATACCTCAAGTTTCCTCTCAATAAAATAAGCTAGAATCCAAGAGAGTTTGAGCCTGTTATTCCAAGATCTACCTACCCTCTTACTCACTCTCTCTTTTCCATTAGAGTTCATCATTCAATCCTATACTTAAGCATCAACTCTTATCTTATATTCTTGGATTGAATTATGAACTCTAGCATTCATGAAGTTTCCAACTAAACATACTATCCTTGGAACTTCTGAATGCCTAGTTCATAGGAACCTTCTCTATTGATTTAAATCTTATCATTTAAATAGAGAAGATCAAAAACCCTAAACCTCAAAACCTCAGAGCCTTCACGAAAGTATCATTAGTAGGTTGCAGTTCAAGGGAGCTGAAGATTCTTCATCATCATCAAAGATCTTCACATTGCGCGAGAACGGGACTCACCAACTTACATTATAAGTATTTGAAGTCTAAAGTTTTTGAAGTTCTTTCCTTATGTAGAATTCAGATTCAGAGTTTGAGTGTCAAACTCGCCAAGTCCAAGTTGTGGGCCTCCGAAGGGAGAATACGTGTGTGCCCTTGTGTAGGACCAAGTAACCTTATGTCAGCTTAGATTGCCTTTGGTAGGCTCCCAGTTGATTAGTCCTTATGTAGGACGAGTCACCATGTGTACGCTTAGCCTTGTGTAGGCTCCCTGTACTGTGTCCTTGTGTAAGACATGTGTCCTTGTGTAGGACGAGTCTCCTTACATAGGCTTGGGTTACCTTGGGTAGGCTCCCTGTGTTGTGTCCTTGAGTAGGACAAGTCGCCTTATGTAGGCATTCAAGGGAACCTTGTGTGGGTCCCTGAGTTAACCTTATGTAGGTTGTAAAGGTTCATAGTTAACCTAACTTAAAATCAATAGATAATGAAATCCAGTACACTCTAGGAGAGAGTGCCTCCGCCTGGAGTGGAGTAGGCAAGTAGTCGAACCACTATATATGATTGTGTTTGAGATTGTTTTGAGTACATTTATCTAATTATGCCTATGTTCATCATATGTTCATAATGATGCATGATTTAATTAATGTATAAGTATTGATAGAAGTCACATCTCACACATAATATATACTATCCTTATAGGCTTTACTTTTACATATGAATCTTGTATAAGCGTATGTGAATTGAACCCTCTATTGGCTTAGAAGCCATAATGTTACTTTGCCTTACTTCCTTGTTTTATAAGTTAGGCATGGATTGTTATTAAAAGATAACAAAAAATTGAAAACCTCCTATTCACCCCCCTCTAGGACATTTAGTCATACTTCATACTTCAGTATTAGTGGTTCTACCATAATTTTAGGTTCAAAGTAGCAGTCTTTAGGTATCTCGTGGCGCGATACAGAAGAAGCAAGGAGGAGGAAGAAAATGCAAGAAAGTGGTGCAAAAGCCTGTCATGCGACTGCACAACAAGGACTATTTACGCGGTTACGCAACAAGGACTGTTTGTGCTGTCATGCAGCAGGAATCCTAATGCATGTATTATGTGTGTATTGGCGCAGAATGAGGGTTTCAAACCCACACAACTTTTCTGTCACTATGATGGACATTATACAAGCTAAGATGCTGCGAAATCACTATGAGACTATTTTCTTTTCTTTCTATTACATTGATTAAATGTACTATGTCTTGGAATCAAGGGAAACGCAAGGGATGTATTAAGAATTTATAATCAATAAAATAAACAATGATGCTTGTTCTTTGAGTTTCCTTTATTTATTGTTGAATGTAAATATTCCAATCCCCAATACTTTTTTCTTGTCAAAACAAAATGGTGACTCCATTGGAGATTGAACCTAGAATCTCTGGTTGTAATATCTATATTTAATACTAACAATAGAATAATCTAAAGAACACTTATCATCAACTAGCACTATAAAGGAGACAAAATGACAACTCTCAATAGCAACATCCCCCCTTCATCACCAAAATAAAGTACATTCTTATTTAACCTAAATGATCGATAGACTGCTTCGTCTTCAGGTACTTTACTTTTCAAACAGTCATAATGACTTGTCCCCCAATTAACATAGTTTTCTAATTCATGCCTAACAAATTCACCGTTGACTACACCGGCAACATGTGATCACCGTTCGAGAGTCTGGTAGAGAAATTTTGGTCAGTTGCAACCGAAAATGGAAAGATGTGAGCAATGTCAGGGGTAATCTTTGCTTCGCTGACAGTGTAAGAAAATAATGAAGAATGGATAGTGGTAATGACTAAAAGGGCAAAGACATGGTCTCCTTAAACGAGAAGTATGATCTCACTATGGGCATTTAGAGGGCCAATTATGCGAAAAGCTACAAGACGTAACCTCGCGTTTGCTCCGCCCTCGCTTTTCCATGGACAGGTCAAAAATGCTCTTTTCACTCCGCAAGATTTTCTTGTCTTGCCCACTACAACTTCGTGACCTACACAAAAAAGAAAAAAAAAAAAGAAGAAAAAAGGCGAAGACCTCTTTAATGAGTGGGTCGTCATCTCCAGAACCCATTTTGAAAACTCTACTACAAGTGTCAATGCCAAACATGCCCTGGTTAGAATTTTCAAAATCACCGGTACCATGCCAAAGCATTAACAGATCTGGCAAGGGCTCTTTCTCTCTAAATTCTCCCTCGACGACTTACCCACTCTCGCTTCGATGTCTGAATAATCAAGGAGTAGAGAGGCAAGTGTTTTTATACTAGGAACAAGCCAAACCCAACCATTATCTACAACTGAACTCCTAGTTGAAATGGCTTCTGCACAAACTGTCTTGATGGAAGAGTGTAGAAACCTCAGAGAGGTATTGGCCACACTGGCTAGCAATGTAGCCCAAGCTACTACCACTCGCATGATGGTCACGGTGAATGGGAATGAACATCAAGCAGAAGGTTCATAGCCCCCAAGAGTAGGATCGCATGGGTCAGCACCCACAACTCGCACAATAACACGGGATGAGATTCAGTAAGTGGTGGCCAAAGTGATTTGAAAGGAAAGAGATAGAAAGCAGGCATGGAGATTTCGTTTTTGAATGTTATAGAGGCACGAAGTTGAAGACGTACCATTCCCCGCAAATTTTAAGTACCCAGATTTATAGAAGTTTAATGGAGACGGGTTGCTAAAGGAACACATGATGCATTTCATCATGACCATGGAAAATTTCTCTACGGTCCCATAAGACTATTTGTGGCTATTCAGATCATTGCTAATAGGAAAAGACTCCAGGTGGTATTAAGGTCTGGCATGAGAATCTATGCACACATGGGACCAAATGCAAGATGCTTTTATGGAAAACTTCTTTTCGTCTGATAAAGATGTTAGCTTGACTGAGTTGGCTTCCATACGACAGTGAGAAGGTGAGCTGGTAGAGAAATTCATCAACTAGTGGAGGATACTGGGGGAATTATGCTGATAACTCTCGGGAGAAAAAGAACAATTGAAAATGTGTCTGAGCTCCATGGAAACAAGAGTCACATTCCTCTTAACGAGTGCCAACATACGAACCTCCCATGATCTCGCCACTAAAGTCCATGCGCTTGAAGCCATGACAAAAAAAAATGCCCACTTTACAAGCAGAGACGGTGCATCGAGGTTCGAATAAGGTATCAACAAATATAGCCGACAGGGAAAGAAAGAGGGAAGACACCCATGTCAGGTAAAGAGATGATAGAAGAGAGAGCAGGAACCGTTATATGGGCCGGACGAGTGATAAATGACCCAAGCAATACTACGATCATGAGGGGTATATGTTCAAGAATGAAGACATGCTCCCTATGATGAATTAGTTGTTGGCTGCAGGGATGACTGAATTGCCTCTGCCAAAATACCTAGAAGATGTAAGAAAAACATAGAAATGAATTACTGCTATTATCATCACATGCTTAGCCACCCAACTGAAAATTGTTTCACTATTAAGAACATACTCCAAAAAAATGATGAATCGAGGTGAGATCATGATAGAGAAGGGTAAAGAGAAACACAAAAAGGTGATGGCAAACATAGTGTCCATGTGGGACACATTTCACCCACTTGCACTTTTGGACTGATGTAACATAACAGCCGAAGATGGGAAGGTCAAGCATGAGAAATGTGTATCATACTCACATGCCAGACATAATTTTGAGAGTTGTTATGTAATCGTGATTAGATCAACAACATAACCAGTCGGTTCTCCGTTGGAAAGCACCTGTAAAGTTACAACAGTTATGTTACGGTCAGGAAAGAAAATAGCTAGCCTCCACGAAAACAGGACCTTGCCATAACACAAGAAAGGGAATTTGCGAGTTTGTGAAATAAGGAACCTCCTCATAATGAAGAACATCAAAAAGATGAAACGCCATGTAGCAAAGCCATACCAGATAACAAAGTAACCTACGATGAACTGAGCCACTTAAAAGGAATCCCCGCTCGGCTAAGCATATATGATGAGTTGTGTTTAACCAAAGACTTTCACCAAACTTTAATTCCGGCATTATTAGACAATGAGGTGAGACAAGCACTAACCATTGAAAGGAAAATACATAAATAAAAGGGGACAACTGTATAACGCAGAATGTCATGCACGAATAAATGAAGGAAACTAACTACATGTTCGTTATCACATCTCGGATGATGATCTAACGTTGGGAGAAAAGGAACACAACAGGCCGCTCATGATCGTCAGCTACATTTGAGAGAAACAGGGCAAGCGCATAATACTGGATAATGGCTCTGAAGTGAACTTGTTGCCACTAAACATGCTCAGTAAACTTTGGTATTGTCGTTCACATCTATGCACTAGTGCAATGATGATTCAAGGGTTCAATCAAGACGATCATTGAGCACTAGGAAAAATCACGCTGGTATTAGAAATTGGCAACCTAGTCACAAACGTTGTATGCCACATGATTGATGCAGTAACGAAGTATAATCTACCTTTGGGACGATGGTGGTTGCACTAGTATGACATCATCCCATCCATGCTACATCAATGTTTCAAATATTGTAGAAATAGTTTTCAATACAAAGTGTGGTTGACACAAAGCCGTATAAAGTAGCAGAATCATTCTTCGAGGATGTGAGTTATTATGATTAGTTTGCGATAGAGAGAGATGAAATGATAAATAAAGGAAACATGCAGTTAAAGGGTCATGAGGCCCAGATAATAGAAAGAGAAGTCGCGTAGGTTAAGCTATCCAAAGAAAAAGACAATGGGTAGCCAAAAGGTCATGAGCTAAGTATGATGGTTGGCAAGAAAAAGAAGTTTTACTTTGTTCTAAAGTATTTGAGATAACCAAGACAACCTCCTTTGGTGGTATTTTCGCCGGAATAGATAGAGACTTTGCAATCAAATTATATAGTGCCAATATCACGATTGAAAATGAGTACATTGTTTCTTTCCATGCGAAGCAGATTATGTGTACATTTCAATTCCACTAATCTGAGGCCAAAAGGGAAACAAAAGGAGAAATAAGTAAATTAGCAGCCAACGAAAAGCTCTTATAAGAAGACTCAAGGAGATATAGACTGATAAACTGGAAGATTATAAAAGCCATTGTGTTTGATTGTGGTGAGCTGACAAGACTGAATAACGATAGGGGCATCCAAGTCCTAATAGGTGTGCACGAAAAGAAACGAGAAAAATCATGCAGATTGGGAGCATCCTCTACATGTGTGAGCCACAAATGTCAGACAGTTGACAAGGAAACAAAGCCAGAGACAGGTGAAAGTAGTAAGGAAGAAATGAAGTACCCGGAGATAATGGCCAAACAAATAGAAGATGAAGGAAAATCGACCATTGATGCACTGTGAGAAATAAACCTAAGGACAAAAGATGAACCTCGGAATCCATATATAAGTGCTAGCTTGCCAAAAGAAGAGGAAGAACAATATGTTATAATGTTGAAAAGAAATGAAGATGTGTTCGCCTTGACATATGCATAAATGCCTAACTTATAACCGACGGTGGCAATGTACTGGCTCAACATTTCTAAACATAAAAAGCCAATTATGTAGGTACATAGACACTTTTATCCCAACTTAATACCTTTGATAGAGAAAGAGGTAAACAAACTAATTAAAGTCAGTTTCATAAGGGAAGTAAATTACCCCAGGGGGATCTCTAATATTGTCCCAGTAAAGAAAAAGAGTGGAAAAATCAGAGTCTGTGTTGATTTCAGGGATCTGAACGAAGCATGCCAGAAGGATGATTTCAAATTACTTATAACAGAATTATTGATTGACAGTACAACGAAGTACGTGGTTATGTCCTTCATGGACGGATATGGTAGGTATAATCAGATATACATGGCACCAGAAGACGAAGAGCCTACAAAGTTTAGAACATCCTTGGAAATATATTGTTATAAAGTCATGCCGTTCGGGCTAAAAAACACTGGGGCCACGTCTTAGAGAGCCATGTAAAATATTTTTCGGGACATGATACATAAGCACGTTGAATGCTACATTGATGATTCGGTTGTTCGATTTTGCGACCACGTAGAGCATTGTGAACATTTATTATCAGTCTTTCGCCTGCTCAAGAAGAAACAGTTAAAGATGAATCCGACAAAGTGCGCTTTCAGTGGATAATCGGGTAAGTTTCTTGGGTTTGTTGTTAGGCATCAAAGAATTGAAGTCGGTCTAGGAAAGATCTGGGCAATTCAAGAAATGCTACTATCGATAACACTAAGAGAACTGAAAATTTTGCAAGGAAAACTAGCCTATATTGGACGCTTTATCTTGAACCGAGAAGGAAGATGCCAACCATTCGCTCATCTCATGAAAAATGGAGTAGAATTCGTATGGGATGAGGGATGTCAAAATGCATTTAATTTCATCAAAGACCTTTTAAAGCAACCCCTAGTGTTAATAATGCCTGTAAAAGGTAGGCCTTTGATCTTATACATTGCCGCATGTGAAAATTCTTTGGGAGCTCTACTGGACTAATGCAATGAATAGGGGAAAGAAAACACTTTATATTACTTGAGTAGGACTCTAATAGGTTGGAATGTAACTATTCACCCATTGAAAAAATATGCTTGACCTTTTTTTTTTTTTCGCTGTGCAGAAGCAGCGGTATTACTGCCTATTCCACAAGATAACGTTAATCTCAGATCATTTAAAGTACTTTATGATGAAACCAATATTATTTAGAAGGCTAGCCAAATGGATGTTGTTTCTTTCTGAATTTACGATCTCTTATGAACTGTCGAAGGCAGTAAAAGGATAGGCAATGACAGACTTTTTAGTAGCCCATCCGTTTCCATATAATTAAGAAATTTTTGATGAGCTTCCAGATGAGCAGGTACTTCTAGTTGAACCGTTAAGTTTGTGGCAAATATATTTCAATGGTGCCTTCTGAGAATCGTGAACGTGCATCGGAGTGATCTTTATTTGTCTCCATGGTGATCTATTGCCATATCGTATTGAGTACAACTTGTACAAATAATGAGGCCGAATATAATGCCCTCATCATAGGGTTGGAAATAGCACATGAGATGAAAATCCAAGCTCTGCAAATTCTTAGGGACTCCAAGCTGGTGATAAATGAGTTGACGAAAAAATTCAAAATAAGAAAGCCAGAATCCCCAATTATCGTTGATTATCTCCTATTGTCAAAAAATATCCCCTATTATCGCCGATTGATATTATCTCTGGTTAGCGTTGATTATCTCCTATTGTCATTAAATATTGACGACTATCATTGATTGATATTTTCTCCGATTAGAGTTGATTATCTCCTATTGTCGAAAAATATCGTCGATTATCATAAATTGATGTTATCTCTGGTTATCACTGATTATCTCCTATTGTTGGAAAATACCACTAATTATCGTTGATTTATATTATCTCTGATTATAGGCAATTGATATTCTCTAATTATCGCTGATTATCTCCTATTATCGAAAAATATTACCGATTATCACTGATTATCTCAGATGATTATCTATTCACCAAATATTATGCAAGGCAGCGATGAGTGCCATGAAGGCCAACCATGCATAAGACCTGTTCTATATCGCTAATTCACCAAATATTATGCAAGGTAGCGATGAGCACTGTGAAGGCCAACCATGCATAAGACTTATGCTATATCGCTGACTCGCTAAAAACTATGCAAGGTAGCAATGAGCACCATAAAGGCCCACCATGCATAAGACCTGTGCTATATTGTCAATTAGTCAAATATTATTCAAGGCAGCAGTGAGTGCCATGAAGGCCAACCACGCATAAGACTTGTGCTATATCGACGATTTTCCAAATATTATGCACCATGAAGGTCAACCACGTAAAAGACCTATGATATATCATCGATTCGCCAAATATTATGCAAGGCAGCGGTGAGTACCATGAAGGCCAACCATGCATAAGACCTGTGCTATATCGCCGATTCACCAAATAGTATGCAAGGAAGTGTGCACCATGAAGGCCAACCATGCATTAGATTTATGCTATATTGTTGACTTTTTAAATATTATGCAAGGAGGCATTGAGCGTCATGAAGGTCAACCACGCATAAGACTTGTGTTATATTGCCAATTCTCCAAATATCATGCAAGATAGCGTTGAGCGTCATAAAGGCCAACCATGCATAAGACCTGTGTTATATTGTCGATTCGCCAAATATTATGCAAGGCAGTGGTGAGGGCTAACAGCTCAATGTTCGCTTGATACCCTAAGTGCAGGGCTGCAATGTAATAACATGGTGAGACCAAGGTCATACTCATAGGGACTTACTATATGTGTGTTTTCTGAACTACTTTAGAATTAGAATTAGAAGCTAAACTAAATCTAAAATTGTTTAGAGAATGTTTGTGAAGTGAAACTATCAACTTAAAGTACTAGAGCGCTAAGGATTCACTCATAGCCATCTTAATGCTATTCTACTTGATTCAATCTATATACTTTAACTGGAATTGAAGTCCTAATATGTTCGTACATGTCTCACCGAGCCCTGTTTCGGTCAATTAGAGTCGTTTACGTGTGATCTGTACGGACATGAGTGGGGCATTCAGAGGATTCCCTGCATATATATATATATATATATATATATATATATATATGTGTGTGTGTGTGTGTGTGTGTGTGTGTGTGTGTGTGTGTGTGTGTGTGTGTGTGTGTGTGTGTGTGTGTATATATATATATAGTGTGTGTGTGTGTGTGTGTGTGTGTGTGTGTGTGTGGTTATATCTTGGAAAGTGAGAAGGGAACAACCAAGCTCTGATGTTTATGTGTAAACAATAGGCGGTTGACTTTGCACGACCACTTGACAGATGACTTAAAAACAACTAAAGGGAATAAACCTGGTAAGCATCTAGAATCCAAGTGATGGAGAATGGTTACCATAACCGTTGGAATGTGAGAATGATCCAAAATGACTGGATTAGAGCTATAAATAGAAGAGGATTACAACAGGAAAATTTATCTCATCCAAACAAACCAAACAAATCAAACATCATCTTTTAATCAAATATCCTATATCCTATCAATTTACATTTCCTAGTGTAACACGTTACTTTCCTTATCTAGTAAATTTACATTTACATCACAATCTTTACTTTTCAAGTCTACTAATGTATGTTTATTAGTGTAATATGTACCTATAACCCAATCTTTAGTTGTAATTGAAGTTTACACTCACATGCTAGACTTCGTTTAATCGTCGGAGAAGTGTCCTTCAACAGTTTGTAGTGGCCGACTATAAGGATTTCTTTCTCATCCCATTTGACCTGTATCGAGAAGTCCTATTGTATTAAAGGAAAAAGGAGTAACCCATCTTCAGAAGATAAACCCCACCCTCTAATTATCTCCTGATCCAATTTACACATTGAGTGACTGACTTAATAGGCGACCGATCTCCTCAGATCTTGGTCATATACAATGTGTCTGCCAACCTCGGCTCTCAGGGTCATTGTTGTTCAGTTTGAATTAGAGCAATAATTTTGATTCTAGCATGCTCGCATACTTAATGCAAGAAAACAACATCCAGCAATTTTCTAGCATGCCTAGTGGGTTCCTGTCCTTAAACTATCAGTTTAACTATTGCCAAAAATGCAGAGGAGAAGTGCCCAAATTTTTGGGGTCGAACCTTTAACACCGACTGCACCTCCTCCGGGTGAAGAGGTGTCGGTTCATGCACCCCCAGAGGTGTCAAATGTGCATACTAACCCAACCAGAAGTCAGGCTAGACCGTCCATGTCCCGATCTGTACTCTTGGACGAGGTAGTTGTTGTACTTTGGCATGTTCAAATGAACATCCAGATAGTGCAGGAATATGGAAGAGATCAAGTGGAACAGTTTCGTATCGAGGCCGAGAGCACTAATCGTTACATGGCTAGCCATATTGAAGCTATGTAACGATTATTAGCTGCGATGGCATCACAACATAACGGAAGTTTGGTCGGTAATGCAGTCTCATTACCACATATGCTGCCATTACAACGTAACCAACCATTGATTCCTCCTCCAGAGGACAGGAATGCACCACCCCCTATGGAAATCAAGCGATCTAAATGGGAGGTTAGAGATTTTGTACCTCAAAACAGAAATCACGGATCACCAGCTGGATTCAATCCACTGTAGGGCCCTAGATTCCAAGACAATCTTAATCGATTTGGTCCGGATCAACTGCCAACGGTAGAGCCATAGCTAGTGGGTTGACCATGACCAGATAATACAACTCGTTCAAGAGGTTGTTGGTCAAGTATTGGGCCATAACACTATCCCCATATATCATAAACCATGCCCCGAGTGAGTAGATCGGCAACATCCATTGTCAAGGAATTATCGAATAGATTTTGCTCTATTTTCTAGTGAACTTAGTTAGTCAACTATTAAACATGTCGCCCGATTCACCACGCAATGTGGTGAGCAAGCTAATATTGATTATTATAACTTATAGTTATTCAGTCACTCGTTGACCGCTGCGGCCTTCACATGGTATTCAAACCTACTACTAGACTCAATATATAACTGGCAAAAGTTGGAAGAGAAGTTTCTTGCTCAATTCTTCCATAGAAATAGGGAGCTAACCATGGCCAACCACACACGATTCCAACAGTTGCCTAGGGAACTATGCGAGAGTTATATTATGCGATTCAAGCAAGTAAAAAGTAGTTGTAAGGTAGTCATGATCGAGGCCAAATTTGTACAACTTGCACAAGATAGACTGGAATACAAGCTCCATAAAAAGTTCAGAGGCACAGAGTTTACTGATTTTTATGACCTAACTACCAAGGTTTCTCATTACGAGGAATTGCTTCAGGAAAGGGCTAATGAACAAATTCATTATTAAGGAAGTATTACAAGGACCCTTACTATGAAATGGTGATTATAGAAGTAGTGGCTTAGAAGCCATTAGTATGTTCGACACTGGTCAAAGAAAAATCGACTGCCATGACCAAGCAGAAGGCTCAGAAGGTGTACACCTTCGATATTAGTTGGGCCGAAGAGATATTTGATATCATGTTGGTCGGGAAGTTCATTAAAGTTCCTATCAATCACAAAGTACCACCAGCAGATGAATTACAAAAGATCGAGTATTGCAAATGGCATGGATCTCGATTTCATTCCACTAACAAGTGTGTTATTTTTAAGAACATCATCCAGGAACACATCAACCGTGGGCTATTAAAGTTCCCGAAAAAAGATAAAAAGGTGATGTTGATCAACACTAACCCCTTTCCAGCTAATATAGTCACTATAAATCTAAGGGATCGCCCAAAACCAAAGATCAATCTCAGCTCAGATGATCCGTAAAGAAGGTCTACCCGTCCTACACAAGGGCACCATTGGATTCCTCACCATCAAGATGATCGGTCAATCTTCATCCGAAAGAGACATCGAAATTCTCAAATTTACGACTAGTGCACTCAGGACATTATGTATCAGTTGAGAGATTTCATCGAAAGAGGAAAAGAGCATCATGTTAGGGTCTGAAGTCACTATCAGCCGATGCACTTGACCTCTAATCACCGTCCACGATGGAGATCACCTTTGTCAAGAATGGTTGTAAGACCTGTATCCTAGACTATATCGTTCCATAGGCTCCTATGGTGCTTCCGGTCGAATTTCGGTGACCCGCGATCTGTTATCGGCATTTGCACGCGATCTTGAGTCATGCCCAGTATATCTGAGTCGGCTCGAATCAAAATTTATACAGTCATGACCGCATTGTCGTCGCGGTTCTGATGCCACGTCTCGTGTATCAATTGACGTTCAGATCACTAGTTGTGGCCCGCGCATTGTAATGACCATTGACTGCACGTTGTGGGACCCACCTATTGTAATGGCACAATTTTTTAAGCCATCATGGGGTGATGTGCTAGGTAATCATTCCCTCCATTTTTTTCAAGAGTCAACATCTACCCTATGATGGCCTTACACCATTATGACAAGCCATAATAACTTTCCTCTCTCTTATCTCTCTCTCTCTCCCTTCCTCTTTCTTCCTTATTCTCCAACCTTTGCAAGAGCCTTGGACGTCCCAACCCATCTCCATGGCCAGCCTCTTTCACCTTCGATCCCCTTCAATCCAGCCATTAGAAGCCCATTGCCATCGTTGAAAATGATCCTAGAAGGCTTGAGGACCCGAAGGATTGAAGGAGTCGATCCTAGAAGACTTGAGAACCTGAAGGATTGAAGGAGTCGATCCTAGAAGGCTTGAGGACCCGAAGGCCGATGTGACATCAGGGCCGAAGCCTCCACAGGCATATCGTGGATGGCCAGATGGGACACTAAAAATATTTAGTTCAAGCATCGGGCTGTCATAGATGGCCCTGGGTGAAAATCCTAAAATCCTCTTGGTACTAGAGGACGCCTCAACGTCTAGACCGAGTGGATATACATGAGCGCCTGAGTGCTGAATACAAGGAGGCTGTGTCTCCCACTGTGCCGTGGTAGGTTGGGAGGGGGTGTGGCCTTACCTGCCCGAGGGAGATGACATAGTTAGGCTGAGTTTAATCAGCTCGAGGAATGGGTTCGCTATCGACGAGCCGGGTAGGTATTGACAGACTACTGGTCAAGCGGATAGTGAGGTCTCTTCCACTTACCCTTTGTACGCTTGATGGGGTGGCAGGTGGCATTGAGTGTACTAGACTCCGGTGATGATCCCAGAGAAGAATCGTACTGATATGTGGACTTATTGAGCAGGAATCACATATTCATTCATTCATTCATTCACGATCCACTTGGGCTAGTGGTGCGTAACTATTTGTTATGTGTACCTTCGCATGGCTAGGATTTCAGTTGGGCGCGTGACTAACCTGAGACCCGGAGTTTACCACATTGAGTCTGATTATCCAAATTTTGGTATGAGACTGGTTTGAATAGAAATCTTTTGTGATGGACCCCGTAGCCTACGATACTACGTACTATCATCCCGACCTCACACTCCAGCTTGGTCATTTCATTCGCATCGCATATTGCATCCGCATTCATATGACATTTTGAGTCGTTATGTTTCCTATACTTATATGGCCTATACGGACTTAGCAGGATTTACATGTTGCATTGTACTCTCGGCATCTGATATTTGGCTCTCTATGACTCCTCACTTACATAGTTGATCTGTATTGCGTATTCAAATATTATATGCCTCATGGACTTACCAGTATATTTCCGCTTACTCTGATTACTCTGATATCGTATGATTCATGATCTTGTCAGTATTTCTTCTTATTTCGATGAGGTATGATTTATGGGATTTATGGTATACTTGGCACTTATCTTGTGCACACACTTTCACCACCCTCTAAGCTTTCTATAAGCTTATGTACGATAGATGCGTACAGGTAGCATTAGGTTACAGCACCGTTGAGCTTGGAGTATGCAGCTGTCTTTTGGAGCTTCGATTTCTTTATATGTATTTTTCTTTCAATATTGTATTCAAATGATTATATTGGTGGATATGTGATGATGATGTTGCCTTTATGATTTAGGTATACTTGTGGCTATGCTTCTTATGAGACAAATGTACATTGAAAAATCCTCCTTGTAAGATCCCAGGATCGGAACCTGGCGTATGGATGCTGGGAGCTGAGAATGGGGTACTACGGAGGCTGTCAGCCCCAGGTTCGACAATCAAAATTCCTGTAAATCCAATTTTTGGGTTTGGGGCGTGACAGAAGTTGTTATCAGAGCATAACTTAGGAATACTAGAAGATAACATCACGTATGTTGTAACACCCCGAAAATCGGGGGTCGGGTAGAAACCCAACTCCCGAGTTCCAGAACGTCACTTATGCAACATCGGTAATGATAAATGCATGTTGTCTGTAGAATGGCATTAAACAAGATTGGGATTAAGCCAAAACAACATATCATACTCCAGAGACAGTTAAATTTAACAAGCGGAAGACTGTGATAAATACATAAATTATATAATTGATTGTAAGTCTCTAGATTGTGAACATGCTACTAGGTTAATTAAATACATGTATACTCTAAAAATGGAAAGAAAAGAATATACATGAGTGCTCCAATAATATAAAATGGAAAGTGTCAAGGCATCTAATCAACCTTCCTGTAATCCCGTCAATCAGAACACGCATAAAGGAGTGATCCTCCTCAACATCATTAAGTTCGGCTTCGCTTCACTAGCAGCGCCATCATCTGTAACTAAAATAGGGACTAGTGGGTGTTCGGAACACCATCCCATAATGTGGGAGTGAGTAGCTAACTCAGTGGAATAATAGAGCAAAGATTATCATGTTATCAAATCAATCACGCGTTAATAGTAAGCAAATAATCAAATATTTCTAAAAACTGTTGTTAATGTATGCATGAAATGACATGATGGATGCCCTCACCGACGTACTCCCTCATACGGCACCATCTTATGCCCGTGGCATGCTTGCGTTCCTCTCAGTGCTCCACATCTTCCAGGCACATGCAATGTGATGTGGATATGATTACCAAGTTGTTATTATTCCTTTTCATACAGAAGTATTGAGAAACTAAGGTACTTTGCTTATATCAATCCCAACACAGATCCTGTCTAGGGTCGTCACTCCTAGTAATCTCATACAATGTCATATTTGTAGGTCGCTGCAAGGGCTGCCAGGGCTGTTGCTCGCACTCGTTGCACCGCTCCCCCATCACCTTATCAATACAGGCCTATTTATCCTTAAGACTGCATCAGGACTCATCGCCCCCATGCGATGTCAGAATAAACTCAAGGTCACTACAAAGGGCTCATCACCTGATCAGTGTAGGCCAACAGCAAGAATATAGTGTCCCATACAACCATAATCTGCTTAGAGTAGGGTGCTCACTGGTCACTATGGAGAGGTTTGTGGCCCCAGCGTAGGCCGACAGCTCGACCACGGTGTCCCATACCACCATACCCGGCTCATGAGTCGTTGTGGATCAAGGTACCATAGTTGACAGGATTTTCAAAGGTAAGTTTAGTACCCTAGGTTCAAGCAGTTATGACTCATACATGGTGAACATATAATGGCCAGTCGGGTTACTTGACGGGCTCGACTGGTACGAACGCATCTCAGGCTGGATGACATGAAGTGCATGAAACACTTCATATGGCCTAACCACTACCGCCAACTTAAAACACGACTCGCATTCATCGACGCGTCCTCTGTGGTGAATAGAAGCCCACTACTAATTCAATCCATTACCGACTGCCTGGACTAAAGCATAGCCCCAGACATGTACAATCCATACCAGTGATCATATGAGAGTAATAGAATTGAAGTTCAATAATACAAACATGTTAACACATGTTATAACGTACAAAGTAAGCAAATCAACCAACACATGTATTCCATACATATAAGGAAATCATTTCATGTAGCAAACATGTAGGAAATTGTATACCACATCAGGTGGATTGAGAATTCATTCTCAAAACTAATTTACAACACCATTTACTCAATACATACTAATACAAACATTTATACAAACACTTAGTCTACACACTTTAGTTTACATAGCATATGTCGACCCAAAGTGCACGTTAGGGCGAATCTCTTCGTCAAACAGATTATACAAGCATATATAATATCATAACACGATAAATTTACATGTCAACCATTTCAGCAAAATACGGACGTATACAGTATTTTCTATAAATGGCTAAAATACCCTAAATCTCATATTTACCGTACGTTTACGAAACGAAAAATGGACAACATGTTCTACATGTCAAACGGCATTCTCGTCGATAATCTACTATTAAACGACATTGAAAGCTTTGAAATCAGTCAATCAAAGCGTCTAAAATCCGCACCTTTTGCCCTAGACATGTAACGTTTCGATCTGAACGAATACGCTTCGTCAACAGCGTCAATACGACCTAATGCACAAGTACATAAGCTACTTTACTATCTGAATCGAAGAAATTCCCAAATCAGCAAGTGGTTAAGGGTTTTCCTTACCTAGAAGTGTGTTGGAATCACTAACAAAGTGATTTGAATGCGGTGCTTAAGCACGTGTAGCAGCTGCAGCAGGTAGCAGGAAATCTCTCCCACAAGTCTCTCACTTTCTCTCTCTTTTCCTAGGGTTTCAAGCAAATTCGGATGGGAGGGTTGTGAGAGGGTTTAAAGCCCTTATATAGGCTAAAACTTCACCGTTTTAGACTTAGGAACAAAGTATACTTGGGTTATAACCAAATCTGGACTGTTTCGATCCAAAAGAGCATTTCTGGAGGTCCCCTGGCCGAATGTGGTCGGACTTAAGCTCATGGTCACTGGATGTTTCTCACACCAAGTTTTCAGTCCGGTAGAGTTCGCAGATCACACGTGGCGGTCCAGTTTCAGTTCAGCGGTCATCGCACCTAAATCAGGTCCACAAGTCTCATGATATGAAAGATAAAATTTTCTTGATCTGAGGGTGTAATTTGGCTGAATTCTGATGGTCAGAATGCTTAATAATAACGCGCCAAATCACGTGTCAGATTTGGATTAAAATTTTCAAATCTAACCCATTTCTCACTCTCTTCACTCCAGGCTCAATGAAATAGCCTCTGAACGTTGGTTGGGCTTGATTTTCGAAGCGATTGTCAAGTCCAGCTAAGCAGTCGTAATGGTCTAAGATTGTAGGTATCGGACTTCCGACGCGCGGTCTAGATCCAATACAAAGTTTCAAAGGGTTCCTGAGAACAAACCGGTTTAGAGATTGATCCTGAATTTTAGGGTATTGTAGCGTCCTTGGTTCTACAAGTTTTGGGTCTTGCAGAACGTATTTAAAGCGATTAGGGATAATTTCAGAGCTATTCTAGTGTAGCGCTAGCTAACTTACGCTTAATTTCTAAAGGAATTAATCCTAAGTGATTTCTTTGGCTTTGGAATTGGGTTCTGAGAGGTTACCAAGGTGTTATGGTTGACCCATTGGCTAAGGACGTCTAACCCCAGGTTAGTAAAAATCTGGGGTATTACATATCTGCTGATATCTTCCCTTCACTCGATGATTGTCTCGAACTTAGAATGGCTAGATCCCCAAGTTCGAATAACTTAGAGATTTTCTGATACAGCTCCCCACCATTGAGATTATGAGGCTACATATATTCTCATTTCGATCATTTCTGATCCGGTATCTGAAGATTTGTATGGTTCACCATTCTGTTAAGGAGGCATCTTACGAGCGCAAGGCTGAGAATAGAGAGCGCTATCTTCATCCTTTTTTAAATTGATTATGCCTTGTATATGTTTATATCGATGCTTCCTCTCTCCTTGCCTCGTCCTGTGTGATAGTAAATTTTGAGGATGAAATTTTTATTAGGTGGTGAGGCTTTAAGACCCGTATCCTATACTGTATCGTTATATAGGCTTCCGTGGTCCTTTCGGTCTAATTTCGATGACCCACGATTTGCTTCGGCATTTGCGCACGATCTTCAGTCGTGTCCAGTATATCTGAATTGGCTCAAGTCAAAACTTGTACCATCATGACTGCATTGTCGTCGCGGTTCCGATGCTGCGTCTCATGCGTCAATGCGACGCTCAGATCACTAGTTGTGGCTCGCGCATTGTAATGACCGTTGACTGCACATTATGGGACTCACCTATTACAATGACACGATTTTCTAAGCCATCATGGGGTGATGTGCTAGGTAATCATTTCCTCCCTTTTTCCCAAAAGTCAACATCTACCCTATGATGGCCTTACACCATTATGACAAGCCATAATAACTTCCCTCTCTCTTATCTCTCTCTCTCCCTTCCACTTTCTTCCTTATTCTTCAACCTTTGCAAGAGCCATGGACGTCCCAACCCATCTTCATGGCCAGCCCTCTTTCACCTTCGATTCCCTTCAATCCAGCCATTAGAAGCTCATCACCACCATTGGAAAAGATCCTAAAAGGCTTGAGGACCCGAAGGATTAAAGGAGTCGAGCTAGATGTGGGTGCTTTTCTCTCTCCCTCTCTCTTTTCATTTTTATATGATGATATGGCTATGTGTCCCATCCGAATGGACCCCACCATGAAGCATGCATTTTTCCTAAGCCATCTGGTAGGTGGGGCCCACCTTAAAATGTTTTATATGGGGACCGTCCAGCGTCCAGGGACGCTGGACGCGGCTGTGTGTATGAACTGACAGTGGTGTGTACTGACAGTATCAGAAGAAAATAAATAAATAAATAAATAATGTCAGCTTGATTTCAAACTTTTGAGTAGGCTGCTTATGTAGGCCCCACCTTGATGCTTGAATCTAATCCACACCGTCCATTCCATCTGCCAACTCATTTTAGGCGTTGAACCGAAATATGGAGTTAGTCTAATTTTCTGGTGGGCCATAGCATAGCAAACAACATTTTTACCGTTGAAATACCCCCTGACATTTCTATACACCTAAAAAATATGGGATATTGGGCTTGTTTGGTCCGTCTCATGCCATGAAATCCAATGGGTGGAGTGGATCCACCTGATCTGGGCCCCACCTAAGAAAAACCATAGGAACCCCATTTTTTTAAAAAAATAACAAATGTTATGCAACAGGACGCTACTGTTGCCTGAGGACGTGCAAGCAGCATCTTGTGTCACTTTAACGTGAATGGCTAGGGGTCGTTGGGTACCAGCCGTGGGCCCCACCATGATGTGTGAGAACATCCACACTGTGCATTTGTTGCGCCCCCTTTGGGACAGTGGGCCCTCCCAAAATCAGCCGTATACATAGCTCAGGTGGCCCACACAGCAGGAAACAATGGGATAGAACGCCTACCATTGAAACCCCTTTTGGGTTGTCACAGACGATTTGGATCATTTTGAAATTTGTTCCTCCTTTTTATCTAGGCCCCTGAGACATTATGCACAAATAGGATGGAATATAAACGTTGTGGTGTACCCCACATGAGGCTCACTAGCATGAATGAAGTGGAGTGGCTGGTGAGTCTCACAGTAGCTCATCAGCTGCTATTTGACGTCACTAAGATCTGTGGACCCACTGTGTATGTATGGGTCTTATCCACCATACATCTGTCCCTACGGTGGGACCCACTTCAACGCATGGCCCTCCATCATCACCGTTGGGTTGGTCACGAGGTATGTGTTATAGCTAAACCATCCATCCATTTAGCAAGCTCATCTTAAGGTTTGAAAAAAAATAAATAATAATAAATAAATAACAATAATAAAGCAGAATCAAATCTCTGGTGCCCATGCACGTGGACCCCACCATGTTGCACGTGTGGAGCCTATCATGCCCATGTGATATCTATCTACACCGTCCTTTCTGGACGGGTGGGCTGCCATGATATTTGTGTTTTATACACATTGTTCACCCGTTTGGAATGAGGGCCCACCCACACGTGTGGCACGTGTGGGGGTGGGACCCACCTTGATGTAAGTGTCTTATATCCACACTGGCGTGGGGTGCACTATGATGTATGTGTCTCTCCACCCCATCCCTTCACCTGGCAGCTTGTGGGGCCCACCCACAAGTGTTGCACGTGTGGGGTGGGATCCACCTGGATATATATATATATATATATATATATATATATATATATATATATATATATATATATATATATATATATATATATATATATATATATATATATATATATATATATATATATATATATATTCTATATCCACACCGTCAATCGCTGGACGGTGTGTTGCATGGGGTCTTGACGTATGTGTTATATACATATTGCTCATCCATTTTAGGTTCTTGGGCTGTCCATGAGGCCCACCATGATATGTATGTTTTATCCTTGCCGATCATTAGTTTTTAGGCCCACGTGATGTATATATTTTATATCCAGGCCGCCCGTTCAAGGCTGGGCGCTGGTCAAATATAATGATAGCATTATATATGTTGTGGGACCCATGTGGGGACCACAGTGATGTATTTAACTATTTGTCTCATCCACACCATCCAGATGATCTGGACAATGTCGGACATGCTTGGACGTGCTGTGGTGCCCCACTGTGTTGTATGTGTTTCATCCACACCGTCCAAAAATGCTTGGATGGTGCCGAATAGTGTTTGGGTGGTGCTGAGGACCCCACCTCGATGTATGTTTCGTATCCACACCATCCAGGGTGTTTGGATGGTGCTGGGCAATGTCTGGAAGGTGTTGATTCACATGGACAATATTTGGACAATGCTGGTTACCATTAGTGAGCCATGTACCCCAGAGAGTGATTGTGTACAGTGATGCACATGTTGCACCTGCAACTATTGAAATGATTTTAGATGTAATCCTAGCTCTCATCGTGATCTACAAACCCTCAACCTTCCTAGGAGACCCACATCATAGTGGGACCCACCATGATATATATGTTGTATATTCACACCGTCCATTCATGTGGCCCCCACGTGATGTACATATTTAGGGCCCAAATGGCGGGGCCCAATTTGATGTATCTATGGCCCATGTTCGAGGCCCAATATGATGTACACTCCGTCCAGGTGTTGGGGCCCATTGGGATGTATCTGAGGCCTGTATATTGTTCACTTCCCAAGTGTAGGGTTGTGATGTAGTAATAAACTCGGTAAGACCGAGGTCGAATCCCAAGGGACTGATACCTATGCGTAATCTGAAACTAAGTAGAACTAGAATTATATTAAGATGAAATTTGAATTGAGTGTAATTTGGGGAATAATTGTGAATTATTAATGTAAAACTTAAGAAATTCAGAGGAAGGGAAACTAAGGATTCAGGGGATCCACTTGTAGAGATGAGAGAGATCTTATGCCTACATCAAAAACTCAACTGGACTTAGAGTCCTCTCTTCATCCAGTTGAAGAGTGTAACCATTAAAACTGAACTACCTTTGATATAGTTTTCAAGAGATGAAAGGTATATGAATTAGAATGGATTCCATCACCAAACCATGCCCAGGAGATAAAGCAAACAACAGAATTAAACTAATTACCAACCAATCAACATGCTATGAAGGTTAGGAAGGGTACCGTCATCCGATCAGGCCCAGGAGACGATGGGGAACAACAGGGCTTCTTGACGTCATAAACAGAAAAGGAAAGGAACATGCTCAAGCTATCGCAGACCCATTGTAATTTCAGTCACAACCGACCATTAAAAACTAAAACATTCCTTTTAATTAAACTAACTTCAAAATCAGTTTAGTATAAACAAAAGCATAAAATAGAGTCTCCCATCATGCTACAAGCTTCACCTCTTAGCCCTAGCTAAGAGGTTTAGCCTATAAACATGATTAGGCTAAATCCCTTAAATAAAATAAACTAAAAAAAAAAAATACTCTTTCTCTGCTTCACGTCAGCCCCTGCCTTTGATGGAATTTTTTTTTGAATGCCTTCTCTCTTCACATCTCTTTCTTTTATAGCTGCTCAATGTCGGTGGAGAATCAATTTTCTTTACAGAGTCCCGTTTGCAGCAGAATCGGAAAATCTTACGCACCCCCTATTTACGCAACCAAAAATGCAAAAATGTCTTGCATTTGATCCGAGATTGCTCGACTGTCTGTCCCAATCTTTCAAAATCATCTTCTTAGTGTAGTTGAAAACACTATTTACATTCGTTTGGATGGTTTGGATTACTAATCTGACAGATATCAGAAGCACAAAAGGGCAAGCACAAAAGGGCCCACAGTGGTCGATTTTCACAAACGCAGAGCCTGCGCACGACTCTTGCACTAGGATGATGCTGGGGCCCATGATCAGCGTCGGCTGGAAAATCCACACCATCCATTATATTTATCTTGAAAAACCGTCCAGGAAGGACAATTCCAGTTTGATTTCGGTGTGGTCCATCTGATCTTTGTTCCATTCCTTCGTTTACATGAAATCTGCATGTGTGTGTGTGCATGGGACCGAAAGTTCACCTATGTGAGGGTTGTGGCTACCCTACGGGACAAATGGATGGTTCGGATTGTCCATATGGACAATGAGTGGGGCCCACTACTCGAAGACAGCGATCGCGTCGATGACACTATCTCCTTACGCAGGAAGGAGTCAGGTCAGCCCGTCCTTTGACCGGGCTGACTGTCCGGTGCGGCTTGGGCGTCGTGTACTCCATGTACACGCACTGTACATGCGAGGTCCACTGTGATGTTCATGAGAAATTCATTTCGTCCATTTATTTAATGAGTTGAGACCAAAATTGAAACAGATCTAGATATCAGGTGGGCCCCAAATAGAGAATTTATGGGCTGATCTGTCCGTTGGGCTACTTTCACAGGGATCCGAGGGCTAATTTTTGACATGTACGGTTAATTTATGGTCCTCAGGCTACGTATGAAGTTTCGAACCAAACTGATGGTGGGAACCCTATGATCTTGCACTCTAGACGTCTGTCGGGCCACTTGAGCTTCAGTTTCTTAGTTTTCTTGGATCCCTGGCATGTAATTTTATCGATCTTGGCCCCCTGGAGTCCGTCCCTTGCCTTTATTGTCGTCAAAACGTTAAATCCATGCTTTAAGCTTCCTTTTTCAGTCCATGCTTGTAAATACACTCTGCATCACAAACACGGTTAAAGCGGGCCATAAAACGGTATGATGTTCGTAAATCCAGACAATAACTGGGGTCTAATATGCAATATTTGACCATCAACACAATCCCCAACCAGGATTTTACTAGTCCTGAGCAAAGTATGTAAAAAATAAGTTGAGAATTACAGGACAATTTCTATAACTCGAGTGATTATTATTATTATTATTATTATTTTATTTTATTTTTCAAAAACGATTTAGATACGAGAAATCTAAGATTCATGAATATTGAGAATTATTCTCTCCTAGACTCAAGCACACAGTAAACTTCATAATCAAGTTCAAAGTATTAATCCATCAATTAGAAAAAAATTCTAAACATTGACTTCCATGAGTATATAGTGTAATTTCGGCTCACCATCACTTAGAGATCCAATTGTCAATTTCCATGATAACATTGACGATCAAAAGAGCATTCAGGACAACCTAAACCAGAACTTGCCTCACAGATCATCTTTTCATTCTTCCATCTTTTGATTTTTCCATTAAAAGTAATACCAAGAAGGGGCAATGTAACACCCTGAAAATCGGGAGTCGTGTATAAACTCAACTCCCCAGTTCCAGACCGTCACTTATGCAACAAAAATGATTATGATTCAATGATGTCTGATTTAAAGTATTCACATGAGTAAAAGTATACCAAAACTGCAATTCATACTTCAGATCCAGTGATAAAAGCAAGCGGAAGACTAAACAATATATATATCACTGTATGGAAAAATAAAGTAAACCTCATCTGTCTCTAAAGTATGAATACATCTCTGAGTCTCATATACATATACATGAACAAAAATAAATATCCAAAATGGTCCCACTGAAGTCCCATCGATCCAGGTCGCCTACGCAAAGCCATCGTGATACTGCATGTACGAGAACTCGTCCTGATCCTCGTCGAAGTCTGGCTCTGCCTCCTGGATCTCAGCCTCACCTGCATCTACAACAGGGTCTGGTGGGTGTTGCAAACACCATCTCGTAACGTGGGAGTGAGTGATCAACTCAGTGGAATCATAGAGCAAAGATTAGCATGTTCACAATTCAATCATGCGATAATAGTAAAGCAGTAAATCAGACAATCCTAGTACTGTTGTTAATGCAAGATGATATGACGTGATGTATGCCCTCACCGTTGATCTCCCTCATACGGTAACATCTTACAACCGCGGCATGCCACACTCCCTAGAGTGCTCCACATCTTCCAAGCACATGCAATGTTATGGTGATATGATTTCCGAGTTGTCATTAGTCCATTCAAACAGCAGGATTGGGAAACTAAGGTACTTCTCTTGTATCAATCCTAACACAGATCCTGTCTAGGGTCGTCACTCCTAGTAATCTCATACGATGTATATTTCGTAGGTCACTGCAAGGGCTGCCAGGGCTGTTGCTCGCACTCGTTGCACCGCTCCCCCATCACCTTATCAGTGAGGGTTTCAACCCCTTTTATAGCCTAAAGCATGCCCAAAATAGGCTTGGGAACAATGTTTACTTGGTGCCTAACCAAATCGGGGCCGTTTCGGTCCAAAAGAGCATTTCTGAAGGTCCCCTGGCCAAATGCGGTCGGACTTAAGCTCATGCATACTGGATCTAGCACACATCCAGTTTTCAGACCGGTAGGGTTCCCAAATCGCACGTGGCGGTCCAGTTTCAGTTTAATGGTCACCGCATCAAGATCAGGCCTATAAGTCTCGTGATATTTAATAGAAATTTTTCCTGATCCAAGGGTGTAATTTGGCTGAATTCTGACGGTCAGAACGCTTAATACTGATGCGTCAATTCGTGTGCCAGATTTGAATTTCAAATTCCAATTCTAACCCTATTCTCACTCTCTTCACTCCAGGCTCAATGAAATAGCCTCTGAATGTCAGTTGGACTTGATTTTCGAAACGATTGCCAAGCCCAGCTAAGTGGTCGTAATGGTCTAAGATGGTAGGTATCGGACTTTCGACGCGCGGTCTAGATCCAATACAAAGTTTCAAGGAGGTCCCGAGAATAAACCGGTTTAGAGTTTGATCCGAGGCTTTAGAGCATTATAGCACCATTGGTTCCACTCGCTTTGAGCCTTGTAGAACATATTTAAAGTGATCAGGAACCATTTCCCAGCTATTCTAACGTTACACTAGCTAACTTAGTCATATTTTTCTAAAGGAATAAATTCTACACAATTTCGGGTCGAGTTGGTACTCGAGCCCAAGTATGGATTTTTCACGGGCGTTACAGCCAACAAATCCTCACCTATAGGGATCAAACCTATGATGAAGACTGTACACACAACCCTTTTCACATATCATCCATGGGGAGTTAAATCTACACATATAGGGAGTAAGCCTACGGTGAAGATTATTCGCCCAAATCTTATCTTTCCAAATGTGTGTGTATATATATATATATATATATATATATATATATATATATATATATATATATATATCCTGTTAGGCAAATGTTCCAGGTTAGTTCCTTTCATACTTAATGATTACCAATTTAACCCTTCAATATCAAACTGAAATATTAATGTGAAAGCATGATGTGACATGTGAAATCATGACTCAATCAATGTTTACAACTTCCAATCATGGATTAACAACTCGAACTTAACCGTGAAATCTAACAGATAATGAATCCAAGAGTCATAAATTACCAACATCACGTATCTTGAAATTCTACGTGCCCTAGATGGTGGTCAAAATCACATTGAATTCACAAGAATTTTCAGAAAAATTTAAAAATTTTCACAATTTTTGCTCAAGACTAAGAAAACACTGATTAGGTAACCTTATCTCCTACCCCCAACCTAAAATCTACATTGTCCTTAATGCAAAAGATATGAGCAAGCAATGCACATGGGGCAACGAAAGTAAATGAGAAGTGATGAGAAGATAATACCTGAATAAAGGGATCAAGAGAGATTTTTTAAGAGATCACTTGGAGAGAGCAGGTCAGCACAAGAGAGAAATCAACAAAAATAATAAAAATAAAATCCTACCTACACCACTTTCGCAGGTACTCTCGATTACATTTAGCATATGCAACAGGCCTTTAAACCCCTAAGTTGCCCCTAGTGGACGAGTTGTAGTCTCGTGAGGGTTTACAGCAATGTTACCCATAAACAATGAATTAACTAACTAGGAAAATGAAACGAAATGAAAAGCTGGGTTGCCTCTCAGGAGCGCTAAGTTTACCTTCTATCCTAAAACAGCATAAAGTAAACTACCTTAGTCTTATGAAAGCAGGAAAAAGTTACTCGATCATGCTGCAAGGTTCCTCTTCCGGCCAATATCTTGATAAGTTTCTCAGTAAGTTTCTCAACAAGATCATCCAAAAGCCCTTTTTACAATCGGCTTGGACGCCCTGTAGAATGACTTTCTAGAGAAACTTATGTACCTCATTAAAAATTTACCATTGATTCGTCTGACGTATCCAGAGTATGTACGATTCACCTGTGTCAGAAAAAGTTTCAAAGTTAGTGTCCCATGGTGAATCAGAGACTACAAGTAGATCAAATTGAGAAAAAATTTTAAGAAGTGGTGTAGTCTCGACACATTCCGAAGTAGCAGACTTCGGTTAAATTTTTAGCTCCTTCCCCCCTAATGGTAAACAGTGAGGATGTAGGGAGGGAGAGGCTTCAGAGTAAGGGTTCTCTCGGTCAGTGATGACTACCGAGATGTTGTCTTGCAAGGCATCCACTTTATCTTTTAACATGGGATCATTTGAACCTGCAAAGTGTGTCAAGTAATCCCAAGAGTTGGAAAGTTCAACTGAGTGTGACTTATTTTTCACATTAAAGCTCGTGATGATCTGTCCAAGGAATCCATCATCCTTAAAAGTAGACGGATGTACGCTCTCTTCCTCCAGTCCTGCACAGACAGATTGAAAATCAATAGGGGAAGCATCGATGTGATCACTTTGTTCATTGAAACTACTCAATCGAGGCATTGAATTGTCAAACGTGTTTAGCTCAGATGGTGGCCTCAACTGAGTGGTTTTAAATTCTAAGGTCGTAGCGAGCAACTCGTCCTTCTCCCGAATCACATTATCATTCGATTCAGAGGAGTGGTCCAAACATGCTTCACAAGAGTTAGAAGGGTCAATTGTAAGGGGCTCATCCTCCATCTTTAAATCAAACATATCAAGTGAGGGGAGTGGCTCATTATGACCGACCATTTCGTATACATCTTGATCATTAACCTGGATCAAACTTGAGATGGATTATAGGGAAATTTGGGTTGCACGTTCATGATCATCATCGCAATACGCATCATCGTCTAATTCCATGCAGTGCACACTTAGGATGAGATCGCTTTCCTCACATTATGCACCTAGAATGGGTTGAGGTTCACGTAAACTTACCTCTTCTTCATCATTGGAATCTAGTGTGTCATGTGAGTGAAGTATGTCATCATCATTATATTTGAAAGACACCCATGTCTCTTCCCTATTCTTTTGAACCGTCATCGAGATGGACTCATCGGGAAAGTGAACCATATGCTCATTAGCACAATTCAACTCTTCATTTCAAATTTTAGAATTCTCTAAAAGTAAGTTTGGATTGCATCGTATTTTTGGATTGGTTTGCGGGTGGGGCGAACTAGCCTTGTTCCTCTCATTGAGGTGCGATTCAATCGCTTCTAATGATTTCATCATTTTCGCAACATACTGGTTGAATTGTTCTAGATTAAAACATGAATCCTCTTGGATCGTTTCTGGTTGGGTCTCAAAGGTAGGGTATCCAAGAGAATACTCATTATAAAATGTTGTTGGTTCATTTTCCCAATTTTGATGTTTCCACTAGTTATAGTCATGCTGATCATACATAGGAGAATATGATGGTTGATAATAATCTTCATTCCCATAATTACGATCGTATACAGCCCTATTAACCGATGGAACATAATGTTCTAGTCGGTTCTCAAAATCGATTCTTGATGGAGAAAAATCTTGAGGTATATGTTGAATTCCACAACTCTCAGGCATTCCCCAATATCTCCTATCCATCTCAGCATATGCATGTACCACGCTTCCATGGTAGAACCCTAACTCTGAATCTAATCCTATAAAAATAAAAGAAAGGATCCTACAGCAGTATAGAAAGTAAGAGGCAAAGTTAGAAAGGTGTTACCAAATAAGAAGTTCCTATGTTAAGATCCTGTAAAATAAAATAAAACAAGTTAGTTTCTAAAAATAGTGAGTCCAAGATTAGAAAATTTCTAAAAATAAAACCCTAATTCTAAAAATAGAAAAAGTAAAGAAATTAGAAAGATAGCACCAAATTAGAAGTTTTTCTCTCAGAATCCTACAAAACGGAAAAACATGTTAGTTTCTAGAAATCCGACAAACCTAAACCTAAAGTTAGAAAACCCTAGTCTTAACCTAATTCTAAAACTAGTCAATATCAGAAAAATGCAACCGCCAGTCCTCGACAACGGCGCCAAAAACTTGTTCACTCCCCAAGTGCAGGGTTGTGATGTAGTAATAAACTCAGTAAGACCGAGGTTGAATCCCAAGGGACTGATACCTATACGTAATCTGAAACTAAGTAGAACTAGAATTATATTAAGATGAAATCTGAATTGAGTGTAATTTGGGAAATAATTATGAATTATTAATGTAAAACTTAAGAAATTCAGAGGAAGGGAAACTAGGGATTCAGGGGATCCACTTGTAGAGATGAGGGAGATCTTATGCCTGCATCAAAAATTCAACTGGACTTAGAGTCCTCTCTTCATCCAGTTGAAGAGTGTAACCATCAAAACCGAACTGCCTTTGATATAGTTTTCAAGAGATGAAAGGTATATGAGTTAGAATGGATTCCATCACCAAACCATGCCCAGGAGACAAAGCAAACAACAGAATTAAACTAATTACCAACCAATCAACATGCTATGAAGGTTAGGAAGGGTACTATCATCCGACCAGGCCCAGGAGATGATGGTGAACAACATAGCTTCCTGACGTCATAAACAGAAAAGGAAAGGAACATGCTCAAGCTATCGTAGACCCATTGTAATTTCAGTCACAACAGACCATTAAAAACTAAAATATTCCCTTTAAGTAAACTAACTTCGAAATCAGTTTAATATAAACAATAGCATAAAATAGAGTCTCCCATCATGCTACAAGCTTCACCTCTTAGCCCTAGCTAAGAGGTTTAGCCTAAAAACATGATTAGGCTGAATCCCTCAAATAAATTAAACTAATATATATATATATATATATATATATATATATATATATATATATATATATATATATATATATATATATATATATATATATATATATATATACTCTTTCTCTGCTTCACGTCAGCCCCTGCCTTCGATGGATTTTTTTTAAATGCCTTCTCTCTTCACATCTCTTTCTTTTATAGCTGCTCGAGGTCAATGGAGAGCTATCGGTGAAGAACCGATTTTCTTTACGCAGTCCCGTTTGCAGTGGAACCGGAAACTCTTACACACCCCCTGTTTACACAGCCAAAAATGTAAAAATGTCTTGCGTTTGATCTGAGATTGCTCGGCTGTCTGTCCCAATCTTTCAAAATCGTCTTATTGGTGGGGTTAAAAACTCTATTTACATACGTCTGGATGGTTTGGATTACTAATCCGACAAATATCAGAAGCACAAAAGGGCCCACAGTGGCCAGTTTTCACAGAGGCAGAGCCTGTGCACGGTTCTTGCGCTGGGATGATGGTGGGGCCCATGATTAGCGTCCGCTGGAAAATTCACACTGTCCATTATATTTATCTCAAAAAATCATCCAGGAAGGACAATTTCGGTTCGATTTCGGTGTGGTCCATCCGATCTTTGTTCCTACCCTCCATTCCTTCGTTTACATGAAATATGCCTGTGTGTGTGTGCATGGGACTAAAAGTTCACCTAGGTGAGGGTTGTAGCTACCTCATGGGACAAATGGACGGTTTGGATTGTCCATATGGACAATGAGTGGGGCCCACTACTCAAAGATAGTGATCACATCAATGACGCTGTCTCCTTACACAGGAAGGAGTCGGGTCAGCCTGTCCTTTGACCGGGCTGACCGTCCGGTGCGGCTCGGGCGTCGTGTACTCCATGTACATGCACTGTACATGTGAGGTCCACTATGATGTTCGTGAGAAATCCATTCCATCCATTCATTTCCTCATCTTATTTAATGAGTTGAGACTAAAATTGAAACAGATCCAGATATCAGGTGGGCCCCAAATTGAGAATTTATGAGCTAATCTGTCCATTGGGCTACTTTCACAGAGATCCGAGGGCTGATTTCTGACATGTACGGTTAATTTATCGTCCTCAGGCTACGTATGAAGTTTTGAGCCGAACTGATGGTGAAAACCCTGTGATCTTGCACTCTGGACGTCTTTCGGGCCACTTGAGCTTCAGTTTCTCAGTTTTCTTAGATCCCTGGCTTGTAATTTCATCGATCTTGGCCCCCTGGAGTCCGTTCCTTACCTTTAGTGTTGTCAGAGTGTTAAATCTATGCTTTAAGCTCCCTTTTTCAGTCCATGCTTGTAAATACACTCTGCATCACAAACACAGTTAAACTGGGCCATTAAACGGTATCATGTTCGTAAATCCAGACAATAACTGAGGTCTAATATGCAAAATTTGACCCTCAACATGTATTACGGCCCATTTGATGTATTTGTGGCCCATGGGTTAAGGCCCATCAAGATGTGTTTGAGGCCCATGTGATTAAGCCCATCTTGATGTAGTTGTGGCCCATCCATTAAGGCCTACCTTGATATAAATGAAGCCCATTGGCACGACATGATTTGATATAGATGAGGCCCATTGGTGCGGCCTGATTTGATATACATGAAGCCCATTGGTGCGACCCATCACGATGTATTTTGGCCCATGGGTGGGGCCTGCCCATTTGTATTGTTAAGCTCATGTAATGAGGCTCACTTGATATTTGAGGCCTAGTATTGAGGCCCGTGCGAGGAGGTTCATATGATATATTTGAGGCCCAGGTGTAAGGCCCACCTGTTGTGCATTCGAGGCCCGATGTGATGTATGTTGGCCCATATGACGAGGCTGATGTGGCGTAAATGAGGTCCATCATGATTTTATGTGAGGCCATGGGCCCACTATATGTTTTGCCCTATGTAGGCCACTCCTTGGGAGCGATTTTGGTTTAATGGCCACATTGATAAACAATGATGGTTTAACGCCCATATTGTGACCTTCCCTTAGGCCTAGTTAGGCCCATTCTCATCAATGCCGATTGTATAGACCGATTTTGATTGTCGAGGCCAATTTCAAATGCCAAGGCCCATTGTCAAGATCTATATGATGTATATGTGACACGTAGTTGAGGCCCATTGTGACGTGTATTCGGCCTGTGTAATGTATATGCAGCTCGTGTTTAAGTCCTAATGTGATGAGTAGGAGGTCTATGTGATGGGGCCCATTGTGATGTATTTGAGGTCCATGGACAAGGCCCATTGTGATGTATTCATGGCCTATGAGCAAGGCCCATTGTGATATGTATTAGGCCCATGATGCATGGCCTATTTAATGTATTTGAGACCCATGTGCAGGGCCCACATGTCATGTATTTGAGGCCCATGAGCAGGGCCCACCTGTTGTGTATATGTGGCCCTTGAGTAAGGCCCATGGTGTTGTATATTAGGTTCTTGTGTGAGGTCATGGGTCCATTATATGTTTGGCTCTATGTGGGCCATTCCTTGGAGGCAATGTTAGTTAAATGTCCACATTGTCAAGGTCGATCATTAATACCGATTATGAGTATGTAACCATGTAACATCATGATACATGCCCATATGCATCATCTACATGTTTATTATGAGATGTGGTTGACCATTGTATATGTCATTAGGCAAGTTGTTATCAGACTCCCTGATGGGCAGAGGTTATCTCACATGAGCACACGGTATGTGCAGGATTGATGCATGATTGGATTGTATGACTCATGCATCTTGCATTGTGTGTTGTGATTACTGTATGCCTTTATGACATCAGGGTCGTAGCCTCCACAAGCATATCATGGATGGCCAGATGAGATACCAAAAATATTTAGTTCGAGCATCGGGCTGTTATAGATGGCCCTGGGTGAAAACTTCTAAAACCCTCTTGGTACCAGAGGACGCCCCAACGTCGAGACCGAGTGGATATACATGAGCGCTTAGTGCCGAATACGAGGAGGCTGCATCTCCCACTGTGTCGTGGTCGGTTGGGAGGGGGTGTGGCCTTACCCGCCCAAGGGAGTAGGCATAGCTAGGCTGAGTTTGACCAGCTCGAGGAATAGGTCCTCTATTGATGATCCGGGTAGGTATTGGAAGACTACTGGCCAGCGGATAGTGAGGTCTCTTTCACTTACCCAGTTGTGCGCTTGATGGGGCGGCAGGTGGCATGGAGTGTACTAGACCCTGGTGATGATCCCAAAGAAGAAACAAACTGATATATGGACTTATTGAGCAGAAATTGCATATTCATTCATTCATTCATTCACGATCCACTCGGGCTGGTGGTGCGCAAGTATTTGTTATGTGTACCTTCGCATGGCCAAGATTTTAGTTAGGCGCGTGACTAACCTGAGACCAGGAGTTTACCACATTGAGTCTGACTATTCAAATTTAGGCATGTGACTGGTTTGGATAGAAGCTCCTTGTGATGGACCCGGTAGCTTGCAATACTACGTACTATCATCCCGACCTCACACTCCATTTTGGTCATTTCATTCGCATCACATATTGCATCCACATTCATATGGCATTTTGGGTCGTTATGTTTCCTATACTTATATGGCCTATACGGACTTAGCAGGATTTACATGTTGCATTGTACTCTCAGCATTTGATATTTGGCTCTTTATGACTCCTCATTTGCATAACTGATCTGTATTGCGTGTTCAAATATTATATGACTCATGAACTTACCAATATATTTCCACTCACTTTGATTACTTTGATATCGTATGATTCATGATCTTGTCAGTATTTTTTCTTATTCCGATGAGGTATGATTTATGGGCTTTATGTTATACTTGACACTTATCTTGTGCACACACTTTCATCACCCTCTAAGCTTTCTATAAGCTTATGTACGATAGATGCGTGCAAGTGGCGTTAGGTTATAGCAGCGTTGAGCTTGGAGTGTGTAGCTGTCTTTTGGAGCTTCGATTTCAATATATGTATTTCCCTTTTAGCATTGTATTCAAATGATTATATTGATGGATATGTGATGATGATGTTGCCTTTATGATTTGGGTATACTTGTGGTTATGCTTCTTATAAGATAAATGTATGTTGAAAAATCCTCCTTGTAGGATCCTAGGATCGGAACCTAGCGTATGGACACTGGGAGCCTAGAATGGGGTACTACGGAGGTTGTCGACACCAGGTTCGGCAATCAAAATTCCTATGAATTCGATTTCTGGGTTTGGGGCGTGACAATGGTCAAGCCTCCTACTATACCAAATTAAGTATGGAAGTGAGTTATTCATCTAAAATTTCCAGTGGTACCGAAAACTTTGACAAACACCAAAAAATCTCGATGGAAAAGTGTTCTCTACCCCAAGTGTAGGGTCGCAATGTAGTAATAATCTTAGTGAGACCGAGATCGAATCTACAAGGACTGAACTTATGTGCCTTCTAAAAGTAACTAGAAGTAGAACTAGAAAAATATGAAAACCTAAATCTGGAAGTATAAAGAGTAATTGTGATAGATTTAATGAAAAACTTAAGGAATTCAAAGGTGGGAAACTAGGGTTTCCAAGGATCCACTTGTAGAGATTAGGGAGATTTATGCTTGATTTAAGGACACAACTGGAATTAGAGTCCCATCTTATCTAATTGGAAGATATCTCAGTAAAACCAAATCTGAACTTTCTTTGACCTAATTCTTAATGGATGAAAGGTGTAAGAACTGGCAGTGATTCCATCACAAAACCATACCCAGGAGACAAGGCAAACAATAGGATTTACCAATCGCACAACTAATCATAAGACAATTGAGAAGATTAGGTAGGTTCCATCACCTAACCATGCTCATAGGACGATGGTGAACAATTGGATTTCCTAATTTCACAATCTTAATACATGAAAAGAACATGCTCAAAGATATCACAGATCCATTGTAATTTGAGTCACAACAAACCATTCATAAACTAAAAGTATTCATTCATAATCAAACTAGAATCAAAGATAGTTTAATTTAAGCATGAATCAAAGTAATAGAAAATATCCCATTATGCTACAAGTTTCACCTCTTAGCCCTGGTTAAGAGGTTTAGAAAACCATAGACATGAGTAAACTAAAATCTCTTAAGAAAAGCATAAAAACAACTAAGAAAAGGAAAGAAAACTCTTGGCGACAGCTTCTCCATGCTTTTTCTTCACTCCTCAAACCTAGATGATGCTTAGTGATGCCTTGAGGGACCCCTATTTATAGTTTTACAACACCTCCTTTCGCATCGAGTTGGAAAAATCCAGAAACTGTCTCAAATTTTCTCAATTCGTGTGTTGTCTGTGTGACCTTAGACTAGTCGAGGATAACCGTCGACTGGTCGAGGGTCACCTTTGACTGGTCGAGGGTTTCCTTCGACGGGTCGACGATGAACTGATTTTAGAGTATTTGGTCGCTGGAGTTCGAGTCGAGGAATTCTCAACTAGTCGAGCAGGCTCCTTCGACTGGTCAAGGATGGGCTTGGACTGGTCAAATCAGGCATATTTTTAGGGTTCCTTTTCTTCACTTCAAGTCTTCAATGCGCTTCCTTCCTCACTTAGTTTTCTTAGATCCTTAGCATATGAATTCTCCATTCTTTGTCTCATAAGATCCATCCTTGGCTTTGGTGATTCTTGAGCGTTAAATCCATGGTTTTAGCATCCTTCTCAATCCAAGCTCTTAAATTCACCTTACAACACAAACATAGTTAAAATATAACATTAAGCATCATTATGTTTATAAAACCAAGTAATAAATGGGGTCCAATATGCAATATTTAACCCTCAACAGAATCCCTAACCAGTATTTTTCTAGTCCCGAGCAAAGTATGTGAAAAATAAATTTTAATGCGCAATGTTCAAACCTTTATCAGAAAACAATCTTTTGGATAATCAAGTATGAATGAGTAGACTCAAGATGAGAAAGTACGATTTTGAAAACCTTGAGCCGAATCACATAAGCAATCAATCAGATAAGTCATTTATTCATTAAGTCAGAGTATAGTTCGCATATCAAGTTTTTAAACGTGCTCAGTGAAAATACTATCTTTTCATAATGTTAGTCATACTCATCACTTCAAGATTAGTTGAAAACTCAAGTACTGATTCCAAACTTATCCCCTTTTCCTTCTTTTTTCAGTTTTTGATTTTATATCGACGGTTATTTGTATTCATTCAGTCTTTTCATCTTTTCTCTTTTCTTTCAGGTTTTTCATTATCATTCAAACTTTTTCAATCTTTTCACCATACATGACCTTTTTTTTTGTCAATCTCCTATTTTTTAACTGGTTCTTTTCTTCTTTTAAGGTGGATAAAATTCTCCAAACTCGGTTCTTAATATCTTTCAATGATCATCATACTAACAATCAGAAAATATAGTACTATTTACAGAAAAAAATTTGAATATGTCTTGTGATTTAGATTAACATGATATTCAAATGTCCTCTTAATCAATTGAGTACAAGAACTGTAATTGATATATTACTTAAATGATCAAACTCCAACAATTCAAAATTCAATCTCAATGTTGTCATCATACACAAAACATTCTTAAATACACAAATTATCGCTTTCCAAACAAATAAACATTGAAAAATTTTCAAAAATTTTACAAATTTTACTCAAAACTAAGAAAACACTGATTAGTTTACCTAATCTCCCATACCCAACCTAAAATCTACATTATCCTCAATGTGAAAGAAATAAGCATAATATGTTAATCAGATACTTATCATTAGCCAGAGCATATCTGAAATCAATATATTAAAGACTCAGTTATCATGGACATTCGAAATGAAAGATTTAGGGGGTACAAAGAGGATTTTTGACATTGATATATACAGAGATCACAACCAAAAAAAGGGGGAAAGGATATAGACCACACTAACTTTTTTCTACGGATATAAACCGTAGCTATAGTTGTCACATAGTTAGTAATTAAAGGTGGTGTAAGGGGCTCTATAGGGCTTAAAAAAATATATGTGTTCTATCTAAGCCGTTCATCTATTTTGAAATATTATTTTATGGGATAAAATCAAACATCAGCTAGATCGAAGGCTCAAGTTGACCACATGGTAAGAAACATGAAAATTAAATCAAATTTGCTTCCTATGGTGTGGTCCACTTGGGCCTTCAATATACTTTAATTTTGGTAGCATGAACTCAAATAATTTATTAAAATTAATAGTCAGAATGGATAAACCAAATATATCACGGTGGGCCCCACGGAGCCCCTGACCGGATCGTCCACGGTCCGCTTCTCGAAACGACGCCCAAAAACTGGGCGCGCTATCAAAACAAAGTCGCGCCCAGAACTTTTCATCCCTCTCTCTCTCCCTCTTCGTTCCCTGCCCTATTTTCCACTGCTCTCCCCGCCCCTGACTCTCTCTCTTTCTCTCTCTCTCTCTCTCTCTCTCTCTCTCTCTCTCTCTCTCTCTAGTGCGCACGTGGGGCATTGAATGTTGGATCTAGCATGGCGTTGACATTGAGAAGTGAAGCATCTCTCTATCTCTGTAGCGGATCTCGAAAGGTAATTTTCGTGCCCTAATTTCTTTGATGTTTGTTTGCAATGATTTAAGGAGAGGATTTCGTTCTGTTTTTGAAAATCTAACATGGATTTTGTTTATTTTCTAATGACTTTGCTTCTTGCTTGAGATTTCTGAGGGTTTTTATTGGAAGTTCTTTTCAAATTAGATTAGGATGTGCTGTTATGTATATTTTTTGCTTAGGTTTCACATTTGCCACTTTTAGAGGAGATTTTTATGGATATTTCACATTTTCGGTGATGGTTTCTAAGGAGTATTTACGCTTCTCTTTTTTTTTTTAATATATAATTTATTTATTTTTTACTAAGAAACTAAATCAGGCACATAGCATGGGTCTTTCAAAAACTTGAAGAAGTCCTACAAATCCATTTGCATGTTTTCCTCCACAAACTCAGCTCAAGACCATTTGTGTAGACCAAGCTATTAAATTTCTATGCGAAATATGAAGAGATTGGGTGTGCATGTGGTGTGTTTGATGAAATTCCTAAGAGGAATTTGATCGTGTGGAGTGCAATGATTTGTGCGACTCAATCATTTCAAATTTTGAGAACTTTGAATTAAAAACTCCATGGGAAGTGTTGATAATAATCAAATAGTTTACAAGAAGCCAACCAATCAGTGGCTTGCAAAAGCAACAGTTTGCTTAAAATAGAGATGATCTGTGTAGCTTATCATGATGCCCTAGCTTAATGGTCTTGTGGGTGCTGATAACTATCTTCCATGTGTGGTAGGATTCCTTGATTAATTGATTTAAAGACATTTGATTCTTAGGTTCATGTCGCTCATGATGCCCTAGCTTAACGGTTGTTGTTTTCTCGCATCAATGAAGAGCTTGATCAAATAAAGAAAGTGAAAAATGGATGAAGATGGTTAGGTCATGCAGGTGGATTGTTCACCCATTTAAAGGTGGGCCCCACAATCACAGTCCTTCCAAACAACCCCTCAATCACCCATTTAAATTGTAATGCATTGTTTGGGGATATATTTATCTTTTCTTTTATACCATTGCAGTTAGAAATATTCCTTAGCTCAGGAACTATTTGCTTCTCTATTTATTCATTGGTTGCTGGGATCTTTGGCGTGAATCTCCCATATACATGGAATCTAAACTATGGATATCTATTTAAATGGGTACATTTTCTCTTCCTTTCAACTCTCTCTCCTTATCTATTCATATAAATTTGGGCATTTTTTGACATTTTTTAATCCTTTAAATAACATTGTGCAATGATTTGTGTATTGGGAATTTTTGAGTTTCAAATCCATAATTAGGGATTTGTAATGTCGATTCCCTAATTGTGGATTAGTGTAGAGGTGTTGTGTCTGATGGTTGGGTCTTAAGGTTCAGGCTCTTATGAGCAGGCTTGGGTCTGATGTATTGATAGTAGATCGTCTTAGCGAATTTCCATAGCTAGGCCACCGACAAAAGCCTTCATCCAGCTGGAAGGATGTCCATCATCCTAGCAGTGGTAGCCCTATTCCAAGCCTTAGCATCAACGGTTGATGTGCTAGCTTAGACAAGGATGGCTGGCATTGAATAAGGCATCAGGCCTCATCTACGTGATGTGGTTTTCATAGTGGTTTTGGCTGGCAGAGGGGTGGAGAAAATGCTTTTCGATGTGGTGGTTTTTGTAATGTTTTGGCTCGGTTGTAACTTGTAAACAAAGGTATCCAGTAAAATTATAAAAAAAAAAACTGCTATGAGGTAAGTAATTCTGTTGATTGTTGACAAATTTATAAGAAAGTGAAATATTCTTGGTAGGAGACTATTTATAAATGAAAAGAAAATTTGGTACATATGGAGGTCCACGGATTCTACATCCCACAAGCATAAGATACATGGGTTATTTTTAAAAGCAATCAATTGTACCAGGTTCAAACATCTATTTGTTAGATTGGAAACCTTCGTTGATGAGATTAGTCAGATACAAGTCAATATCTTCTTTGCATTTTTGAGTTATTCTGGACATATCTGTGATGCATAAACCATTTCCATCTGGAGTGTTTTTTTATATTTTTTTTCTTTTTCCCTTCTTAATCTTATGCAATCATGTCATTTGTTTGTTGAATGCTGTGAGTAAGAAAATTCCCTTCTATCACAGGATTACAAAATTCGAGGAGCTTGCAGCATTGGGAAGTAGGTTGCTTGTTGGGTTTCACCAAGAGCTAAGTGAGTTCCATTCGTCTTATGGTTTTTCTCTTGCTACATTTTCTAGTTTTAAGTGTCATCACTCATTGAATATACATATGATATTCATATTTGGCAATCTAGAGACTGTCCAAATCTTGGGTGGTTGGCCCTATTATTGATGGAGTTTTCCCTAAATATCACACCAATTATTTGATCTTAAACATCTGACTTGCCTGTTGATGGTTACCAATGATTTTTATCCACCCATTCAATGGACACCATTTCAGTGGTTAGGATGTTCAATCAGCATAGTTTTATTGGACTAAACCATGTTAGATTATTTTAGGTCACTATTGAAGAGCTGATGAGTGGACACACATGCTAAGGTTGCATGATATGAACCAAGTATTCGCTTAGACAACGATTTCATTTATTTTCTGTCAAACGGACTGTATCTAGTGTTGTTAATTATTAATTAAGACTTTCTCTATCTACCTCATTTTACAGCTTGAGTCATTTTTTTGCCAGACAGCCCTTTACCACATTCTAAACTAGAGGAAGGTAGGAAGTTGTACATTTGAGGTTAATCTTTCTCAAGGGCTGGCAGTTGAACTTTTGAATGATCACTGAATACATCTATTACTTGGAATACCTTTATTTTCTTTGATAGTTCCAAGGTTGACTCACCATATTGGACCCTATAAGGTAAACAAGCTGGAGTTATGTATCATCAAGAGGAGAAATTTGTGAGGTTAGTTTGTCTGAATATGTAGACATACTACTTTTACTCAAGTACTCCAATATCCAGAGATTCCAGTTCTAAATTCCTTCCAATTATTCTTTTTTAAGAGGTAATTCCTTCCATATTAGAATGCTTTTCATATATTTTAATGCACTAGATATATGAAGCTCTTAACATTAAAGAAATAATTGCGATTCAAGAAGTATAAGCATTTCAAACATCAAAATACTTTGGATTACTTACCTTTAATTCCTACTTGACCTTGAGGAAAAATTGAGGAAATGATTTATTTTTTTTTTGGTAAAATGTTGTTTTTACTACATGTACTTTCCAAGTATTTGTCACCTGCAACTACTTTGTTACTATTCTGAAATCTCATGCTCAACAACTTAATTGCTTGAGAAGATGTCCTTTTATTCTTTCTATTAAGACTCGTTAATGTTATATTAATGACTCAGATTGCATAAAATGGTAACTTGTGTTGTTTCCTAGGATGTTCTTATGGAATCTCTACGAGTCAAGGACCCTTTCTGCCTGGAGCTATCAGTTTCAAACTTCCAATATAGCCTTGTTAGGAAAATGGTGGATGGTAATAGGTCCTTTCATGTTTATAGGTGGAGGATAGTTGATACTTGCCCTTGTTTTGGGTACATTTGAGTAGTAGTTTTATCTATATATGTATAGCAATCATATCCCTAATCCAGACTACTTTTTCTTCCAATTCATGTTGATTAAGACTAGCGTTGACATTAAAAAAAATAGTTTTGTCTTAAAAACTGGACCAAACAACAAACAGGGGATGTAAGTGATCACAACCAATTCAAATTGGTTTTGACCGTCGCAATCTTTGTAATCTTACATATAATTCAATTTATAAACTACTAGTTAAAACTGGTTAAACAGCTAGTTAATAACTGTTTAACCAAATATTAATAACGTTACTAGAAAAACTGGTTTGAATGGGTTTATGTCTTCACATCTTGTCCTAAGTGCACCACTGACATGGTTGCTCATGGTTGAGTAGGGTTGAATTGAGTGGTCCAGGTTTTGAAACCTACATGGAAGGTTTCTTCTGAAGCTTGATTTGCTAAACTTACATTCATCAGCTACGACTAAGTTTAAAATTTTCTTCCATATTTCTCTAATTGTATCATTTTCTTCCGTATTTCTCTAATTGTATTGAATTAATAGTTAAAAGACCTATCTAGTTATGGCACTAGTTGTTTCATTGTTTCATTTACAGCAGTAGATAAGTAACTTATTTCAGATAATCTTGCCATTTTTGAAATATTCTATATGATTTGGAACCTTCAAGTATCATCTTGATTTGTTAGTTTGCAACAGGTAAAGATTTGGGAAGACAGGAAGACATTGTCACATGTGCACTAGGACCCTCTAATTCCTGCTTTTTCTTTGGCCCATCTGGGACTTAATTCACCTTTCTTAGTACATCTTTATTACATATTTTGACTTAGAAGTTATTATATTAAATGACAAAAATTCTATTATAAATTTACAATTATATGCCACATGTGCAATTTGTAAGTAATTTCTAAGCTTTTATACCAACTTGGACTGAATTAATAGAATTTTCATTCGAGGCCAATAGTCTGTACAGATAAGGGGATATTTTGCATTAGTGATGATGATACATATCATATTCTGGTGGATCCCAATGTTAATGTTCAACAGACTAGAAATCTACTCTGTTGAACAATCATAGCTATCTGATCGGTGGACTTCCTCGAGTTACATATGTATGTCTCTAGTTACTGCATCATTTCATCTACAATTTGATGTTTAGAAATGTTTCTGCATCATAAATACTGGGAATGTAATTACAATTTGATCATTGCCGGTCTACAATTTGATCTTTCCTATTAACTAAATTATGTATTTCAAGGTTATTTTCTCCATCAACGCAAGGCGGAGATGACAGATTTCTTGAGAAAGGATAGTTTTTTTCATACGAAACTAAATAGCAATGATGTACAAATGCATTTATATAAAATTTTTCTTGTTACTTGCTTTCTGCAGGTTCATATGTATGTAGATTCTTAGGAAAAACTTACTCATTCTCAGATTGCATTGTGGAATATGCATTAATTATTCAAAGAAAGGGCGACATTCCAAGAACTCACACTTTCTCTCCTTACTAGCTAAATTGGTGAGTCTTCTTTCCTTCATACTATATGATTCATTGATGAAGTGGCTTGGCCATTTGGACAGGCCCATGTTTATATATTATCTCGAAATTGATGAAGTAGATCTGGATGTGCATCGGAGCTATCCGGATGTTGAGCGAGGGTCCTTGGAAGGTGGGAACTGCTGTTATGACCATGATGAAGTTGTCTATTTCCTATGGATAACAATATGGGTGGCCTAACCATTTGGACAGGCCCATGTTTATATTTTATCTTGAAATTGATGAAGCAGATCCGGATGTGCGTCGAAGCTATCCGAATGTTGAGTGGGGGTCCCTGGAAGGTGGGAACCGTTGTTCTAACCATGATGAAGTCGTCCATTTCCTATAGACAGCAATATGAGTGGCCTGGCCATTTGGACAAGCCCGTGTTTATGTATTATCTCAAAATTGATGAAGCAGATCCGGATGTGCGTCGGAGCTATCTGGATGTTGAACGGAGGTCCTTGGAAGGGGAGATCCGCAGTTATGACCATGATGAAGCTGTCCATTTCCTATGGACAACATTGGAGGGGCCTGGCCATTTAGACAGGCCGAGTTTATATTTGTATTTGCAAGGACCACACCCTTAACCTAAACCACACCCTAAACTTATAACCTTAACCTATAACCTAAACTTTAACCTATAACCTATAACCTATAACCATAACCTGAATCTATAACCTATAACCTATAACCTAAACCTAAACCTAAAACCTAAATCTATAACCTATAACCTTAACCTAAACCACACCCTAAACCTATAACCTAAACCTAAACCATAACCTTAACCTAAACCTAAAACCTAAACCTAAAACCTAAATGTATTCTCAAATCCTTAAACCTAAACCTACACCTAATCCTAATCTCAACTCCTTAACGTAAACCTAAACTTGAAAACCCAAACTAAACCCGATATCAAACCCGAACCCGATTTCCTAAACCTAAACCTTAACCTATTCTCAATTCCCTAAAGCTTTAACCTGTAACCTATAACCTAAACCTAAACCTTAACCTAAACCTATAACCTATAACTTAAACCTAAACCTATAACCTATAACCTAACTTAAACCTAAACCTAAACCTGTAACCTAAACTTATAACCTATAACCTAAACCTAAACCTATAACCTAAACCTGATCTTAAACCCGATCCCGAACCCGAACCCGATTTCCCAAACCTATAACCTATTCTCAATTCCCTAAAGCTTTAACCTATAACCTATAACCTAAACCTAACCTAAACCTAAAACCTATAACCTATAACCATAACCTAAACCAAAACTTATAACCCAAACCTTAACCTATAACCTATAACCTATAACCTAAACTTATAACCTATAACCTAACCTTAACCTAAACCTAAAACCTAAACCTAAACCTATAACTTAAACCTATAAACTAAAACCTAAACCTAAACCTAAAACCTAAATGTATTCTCGAATCCCTAAACCTAAACCTACACCTAATCCTAACCTCAACTCCCTAACCTAAACCTAAACCTAAACTTGAACACCCAAAATTAAACCCGATCCCGATTTCCTAAACCTAAACCTTAACCTATTCTTAATTCCTAAAAGATATAACCTAGAACCTATAACATATAACCTAAACCTATAACCTAAACCTAAACCTTAACCTAAACCTAAACTTATAACCTTAACCTAAACCAAAACCTATAAACTAAACCTTAACTTATAACCTATAACCTATAACCTAAACTTATAACCAATAACATAACCTTAACCTAAACTTAAAGCCTAAAACTAAACCTAAAACCTAAAACCTAAACATAAACCTAAAACCTAAATGTATTCTCACATAATCCTAATCTCAACTCCCAGACCTAAACCTAAACCTAAACTTGAAAACCCAAACCTAAACTCGATCCCGAACCCGAAACTAATTTCCTAAACCTAAACCTTAACCTATTCTCAGTTCCCTAAAGCTATAACCTATAACCTATAACCTATAACCTATAACCTACAACTAAACCTAACCTAAACCTAAAACATTAACTTAAACCTAAAACCTAAATGTATTATTAAATCCTTAAACCTAAACCTACACCTAATCCTAATCTCAACTCCTTAACTTAAACCTAAACTTAAAAACCCAAACTAAACCCGATCTCAAACCCGAACCCGATTTCCTAAACCTAAACCTTAACCTGCTCTCAATTCCCTAAAGCTTTAGCCCATAACCTATAACCTATAACCTAAACCTAAACCTATAACCTAAACCAAAACCTAAACCTTAACCTATAACCTAAACCTAAACCTATAACCTAAACCAAAACCTAAACCTTAACCTATAACCTAAACCAAAACCTAAACCTTAACCTATAACCTAAACTTATAACCTATAACCTAAACCTAAAACCTAAACTTAAACCTATAACCTAAACTTATAACCTAAAACCTAAACCAAAACCTAAAACCTAAATGTATTCTCAAATCCCTAAAACTAAACCTACACCTAATCCTAATCTCAACTCCCAAACCTAACACCTAATCCTAATCTTAACTCCCTAACCTAAACCTAAACCTAAACTTGAAAACCCAAACCTAAACCCAATTCCGAACCCGAATCCAATTTTCTAAACCTAAACCTTAACCTATGAAAGGGGCCTAGCTATATGCTCTAAAGGGGGGTGAATAGGGCAATGCCAAATAAAACTAATAACAGCGGAATAATAAAAGATTTAAAGCACAATGCTGAAAATAAAACAATCACAATAGCCTAAAATAAAGAGATTGATACTTTATCAGTTCTAAGGACAACCTTACACCAAAAACTAGAGGTTTAAGGTAAGACAAGCTTATTTCTAAAACGTCCTTGTATCACAAACTAAAGAGGAATAATAAGCAATGAAATCAAAATAACTTGTAGAAAATAAATCCTAAGTTATTACAACATTCATCCACACTTACTTGAAGTGATTACAACATTCATCCACAAACACAAACCACAAAACTGAATGAATAAAGGAATGAAAGAATAAAGCACATCCACAACACAACGATATATAGTGGTTCGCCTGTGTGTACACCAACTGTTATCCAACAGCCACACAGATTGCTACTCCACTCCTAATATCCTCACACAGGGGATATTAGCATGCACTATCAAAATAGGTTTCATAGGTTCACCTAAAACCTTCATAATTGTGTCTTTGATCTCGGGCTTACACAATCCAAAAACCCCACAATCTGAGTTTTCTAGCTCTCCTCAGATAACCACTACAATGAGATTTTTCTGGCGAATCTCAAACAAAAACCAGAGAAAGTAAATTACAAAACATGTAAAATACCTGAATCACCTTTTGATGAAGCCTGGTAGAACCAATCGGAGTAGAAGTTCGATTCGACGTTCAAAGTCCAATACTCACTTTAACAATGGTTCTAAGTCTAATTGATTTTAGATCAAACGGGCTAGATCTATTTGATTTCGAATCCAGAAGAAGGAATATCAGAAATTTCCCTTTTCTAATAAGATTGGAATGTAGATCAAAATCAAATAAGAATAAGCTAGCAAAATGAATATTAAATAAGCATAAAGAAGCTTAAAATAGACATAAACTTATCTCAGAGAATAGCCTAAAGAATGCTTGAATAGAATTGATTTGAAGTACTAAAACTCTGAAGTTCGTGCTCAATTTATAGACTGAAAAATCTCGTCTACGACTGGTCGTAGCTCCAAAGATTTTCGAAAGATTTTCGCGGGATTTGATTTTCAGTTCCACGACCAGTCGAGGGTGGTCTACGACCGGTCGTGGGCCACCTACGACTGGTCGTGAGACACCTACGACCGGTCGTATGACCCCAAAAATGGTTGCTGGAGTTTGAGTCGTAGGGCTACGACCGATCGAAGGATGAGTCGTATAACTTCCAGGACTGGTCGTAGGATGTCCAGGAGTGGTCGTAGGACAACTAGAAAGATCTAAAAATCTTCAACTACCTGGGACTGGTCCTGAAAAATCTAAGACTGGTCGTAGCAAAGCTAGGACTGGTCTTGAAGTCCCTGAGACTGGTCTTAGAACACTCCAAACAAACATATAAAAATATATGAGTTATGTATCCGGAATGACCTACAATAAAGCCCATCCTAAGGTCAATCTAAGGTCAAAGAAACCTTAAAAGTGAGATGGACATTGAAAGTCTTAACACTCAGATGACACTTAAGAGAAGCTTGTGAATATTCAACACTTGTAGTAGGCCTTCATAAGCTTGATCTTGACTTCACAAAGTCTTCTAGTAAGCTTGAACTTGATCAAACCTTGAACATACAACCTTGAAAACTTCTATTCTTAATTTCTTCATCAAGACTTGAAAACTTTCTTCTTTTAAGATCTTGTCTTGAAATGTGATGTCTTGATATGTCATGATTGCAATGACTAGTCTTCAAACATAAAACACAAGATATACAAGATATAGATACAGGTTTTGGCACCACAAAATTTAACAACTAAAGGAATATGAAATCATAGCACTTACAATCTCCCCCTTTGTCAAATTGTGACAAAACACATAGCATCAAAGATAATAAGAAATGATAAGTCATGAAACCACAAAATACTTTACTCCCCCTTAGTAATACGAGTATTGCTCATATAATCAATACATAACATGAAAACCTTAAAACGTCAATCCACATATCCTTCTCAATCAATACAAACAAATTTACTCCCCCTATCCATATTACTCCCCTTTTAGCAATGCTTACTACTCTCCCTTTTTGTCACAAAATGACAAGGGAAAGGAACAATATAAAGGAGAATATAGAGAGAAAATAATGAGAAGGTGATATGAAAGGACATAAAATAAACCTGAAGTGTCAAGTCATAATCCACAATACAAATTACAATATCCAAAAGAAAATGTTATGAAACCAGAATCCATAATACATATCCAGAGTAAAAGAAATGTTATACTATTCAGAAGATAATTCACTTAATCTGATCCATAGGAGGGAGCAGGAATAGATGGATCAATCTGGTGTAAGCCCTTATTTATGCGACGAAGATATTTTCGCATGTACTTGAATCTCATGTCATGGGCTATATTCATATTATCAAGTTTTTCCTCCAATGCACGAAGGCATGCATCAAAACTAGAAGGATCATAATATGGATCATTAGGTGAATCAGTTTCTATGTCATCAAATAAGTCATCCATATTAACATCTTATTGTGGAAGATCACCAACTTCCTCTTCGTTTCCAGCATCACCACCATCACCACCAACACCACTAACACCAGCTTCATCAAATTGGCCAAGGAGCAGTTCCAATTTCATCTTATTAAGATTGGCATTATTGAAAATGAGATGAAGAATTGGTGCCTCATTAACAGGTTTATTGACAAGCATGTGAGTGGCTAAAACATTCATAAGATAACCGAATGGAATATCATTGTGACCGGGATGGAAACGAAATTGTATAATGGAATGACAAATCAAAGAAGGAAGACAGACCTTGATTCCAGAAGCAATAGAATGCAACACACGAACCATGAAAGAAGTTAACTTGGTTTTATTACCGGACCGAGGATATACATTGAAAATGAAGAAACGATGTAATATTCTGTTTTTGGGTAACAGATACTTTGTAGGGAGCGCATTCCCTTTATGAGTCCAATGCACATCAATTTTGCATAAATCTCTGGTTAACATGCGTTTTTCCGCTTCTGAAGGTTTGTCGTATAAAGTATGAATCGGTATTCCTTCATCATTAACAGGTATATCCATAATACCTGATATTAAATGACGGTCTACTTCAAATTTTCCTTCTCTTGTATCAATTGAAAATATTAAATTATCAAGGAAAAAATCTGAAATGCATGTAACTATTGATTGAGAAATGGACTGGTATGCAAACCCACCCTAAAGCAAAATGTTAGACCAACCTACAGATTCAAGAAGGGGAATGACACCATATGGAGCAATGTGATTTAGATCAGGGGTATGCTCAACGATAATGTTACGGGCACGCAAATCCCGTACATCTTGAGTATCATCTTCGGGTGACCGAAGATGCCGTTTAGTTATTGGTCCAGATCTGGAAGAAGATGGACCACGGGATGTTTTCTTTTTCCCTCTAGCATCCATATTCAAAAAGATATACAAAGAACAAGCAAGATGCACAAATGAAAGATGAGTTTTCTCTAGATCAGCAAATAGAGAGGAAACCCTTGAAAATCTCAACAAGAGATGAAATCAAGCTATACTATGAACAAATCAAAGCATAGAGATCATGAAACTTCAAGAAAAATGATGAAATAGGACTTACCTTGAAGAAAAATAAGAAATCCTATGACTGGTCGAGCCACGACTCGTCGTAGGTGGGTGTGGAAATGAAAAAGAAGGGGATTTTCTCCAAATTATATGATGTTCACGAGATCCACGACCGGTCGAGTGTGGTTCACGACCGGTCGTAACACGAATGGTCGTGTACATCCACGACCGGTCGAGCATCGACCAAAAATACATTTTTAATGTAAAAATTTAAAATTTAAATAATTATAATATGAAATATAATATACTATGATACATGCAAGAAAAAATATTCAATGTAAAATGCACATACCAAGATCAAATTTTAATTTATTAAACCTGCTTTTGTCAAGCGGTTTAGTAAATATATCAGTAAGTTGAGTTTCGGTTGGAATATATTCCAATGAAATAACTTTTTCTTCAACCAACTCACGAATGTAAAGATACCTAATGTTAATATGCTTAGTACGTGAATGCTGGATTGGATTTTTGGAAATGTTTATAGCACTGGAATTATCACAATGTAAAATCATTGAATCTTGATTAATTCCATAATCGCTAAGTATGCGTTTCATCCAAACTAGTTGAGTACATGCATATCCAGCTGAAATATATTCAGCCTCAGCCGTAGAGAGCGATATTGAGCTTTGCTTCTTGCCGAACCAAGAAACTAAATAATTTCTAATGTAAAAACAACCACCACCAGTTGATTTTCTATCATCAATATTTCCGGCCCATTCAGTATCTGAATACCCGGCTAATTGAATATTTGTATCAAAAGGATACCAAAGTCCCAAATTTATACAACTTGCGACATATCTAATAATCCGTTTAACAGAAGTAAGATGTGATTCCTTAGGATTAGACCGATATCTCGCACAAATACCAACACTGAATGCGATATCAGGTCTACTAGCAGTAAGATATAACAAACCACCAATCATACTGCGATATAATTTAGGATCTATATCTTTACCTGTAGAGTCTTTTGAGAGTCTTAATGTTGTACTCATAGGAGTATCAAAGTTCTTACCATTCTCAAATCCAAACCTTTTAACCAAGTTTGAAGCATATTTGGTCTGAGAAATGAAAATTCCATCAGGTTGTTGTTTTACTTGCAATCCTAGGAAATAGTTAAGTTTGCCAATCATGCTCATTTCGAACCTTGATTTCATTAACTCTGCAAACTCAGTAGACATGTCAGAACAAGTAGATCCATAAATAATATCATCAACATATATTTAAACCATCAAAATATCATTGTTATTCTTTTTAACAAAAAACGTCTTATCGACACTACCTACTTGAAAGCTATGACTAAGTAAGAATTTAGTCAATTTTTCATACCATGCCCTGAGTGCTTGTTTTAGACCATAGGGAGCCTTTTTGAGACGAAATACATGGTCAGATAACTTAGGGTCTTCAAACCCTGAAGGTTGTTCAACATACACTTTTTCATGTAGATCGCCATTCAAGAAAGCACTCTTTACATCCATCTGATAGATTTTAAATTTTCTGAAACATGCGATGGAAATAAAAAGTCTGATTGATTCAAGGCGAGCGACTGGAGCAAAGGTTTCATTGTAATCGATGCCTTCAATCTGAGTGCACCCTTGTACAACCAGTCTAACCTTGTTTCGTATAATATTTTCGAGTTCATCAGACTTATTTTTAAAGATCCACTTTGTTCCAATAATATTTTTATCTTTAGGTCTAGGAACAAGATACCAGACATCATTACGAACAAATTGATTAAGTTCATCCTGCATAGCAACTATCCAATTTTCATCAGAAAGTGTTTCTTTTACGTTGACCGGTTCTATTTGGGATGTAAAACAAACATAATTACATATGTTCTCAAGTTGTTTGCGAGTACGAACTCTAGTGAGATGATTTTCAAGTATTTGATTGGTTGGATGATCTTTAACAGTCCTTGGTTCAGATTCTTTTTGACTTGACGAGATATCTAGATTGTCAATAACAAGAGCTTCATCATCATCTGAACTTGGGGCTGATGTATTCAAATGATCATCAATGACCACATTGATGGACTCTTGAATCACACCAGTTCTCTTATTTAGAACCCTATAAGCTCGACTGTTCAAAGAATAACTAAGAAAAATTCCTTCGTCACTCTTCGTATCAAACTTACCTAAATTTTCACGATCCTGTAAAATATAACACTTGCTGCCAAAAACCTGAAAGTATTTGACAGTAGGTTTCTTTTCAAACCATAATTCATAAGCAATCTTATTATCAGATTTACTGGTATAAACCCGATTAATAATATAGCATGCGGTATTAACTACTTCAGCCCAAAGATTTTTAGAGAGCTTCATACTATTCAACATAACATTAGCCATTTCCTGAAGCACTCTAATTTTCCTTTCAATTATACCATTTTGTTGCGGTGTTTTGGGCGCAGAGAATTCATGTGATATTCCCTGATCGCTACAGAATTTCTCAAAACTACTGTTTTCGAATTCAGATCCATGATCACTACGGATCTTACTAACATGAGAACCTTTCTCATTTTGGATTCATTTGATGACCTTTTTCACTTCATCCAGGGTTTCAGTTTTGTCTTTTAAGAACGATACCCAAGTGAATCTTATATAGTCATTTACGATAACTAAGATGTATTCTTTGCCTCCTCGACTCTCCGATCTGGTAGGTCCAATAAGATCCATGTGGAGAAGCTCGAGTGGTCTATATGTGGTGTTAGAGTTCACTTTCTTATGAGAACTCCTAATTTGTTTGCCCAACTGGTATTCACCACATAATTTGTCTACTTTTTACAATTTGGGTAGACCTCTAATTAGTTCTCTTTTGCTCAATCTAAATAAGTTCCGATAGTGTACATGTCCAAGGTGTTTATGCCATAATTCAGTCTCATCGGTATGGACCATGTAACATGATTGAGTAGATGAGCTAGCATCACTAACGATGTAGCAGTTTTCAGAAGTTCTGTGACCAATTAATATAACAGAACCCCTTTTATTAACTATCTCACAACCTTGATTAGAAAACTTTACACTATGGTTGTTATCACATATCTGAGAAATGCTTAATAGGTTGTGTTTTAAACCCTCAACATATAAGACATTCTTAAATAAGGGAAGGTTATAAAGTTGAACCGTACCTTGGCCAATAATTTTACAATTGCTTCCATCACCAAATGTGACTGACCCGTCAGTCATATCTTTAAGATCGGTGAATAAAGATTTGTCACCTGTCATATGCCTGGAGCAACCACTATCTAGGTATCACTTTGAATGGCTTGTTGCTTTGAAAGCAGTGTGGGCAACCAAGCTGGCAACTTTCGGAACCCATTTCATAACTGTTTTGGATTTAGGAGTATAGATGGTCTTTTTCTGTCTATTGTTGTAGGAACGACCTATAGAGTTCGACTTTAATAGCTCCTTGAAAAGATTAATAATTTTTTTAGCTAATTGATTTCGGTTTTGAAAATTTAAGTTGATATGGCCACTTTTAGGTTTTTGAAAAGTTTTTGAATTTTTAGAAAAACCTTGAAAAGTATTATTTTCTTTTGAGGTCGAAGATTCTCCTTTAACAAATCTAGGAGCAATGTTCTTTTGTTTAGGAGATGTATTTTTATCATAGCCCAACCTGGATCGATCGTCACATTTTCTTGATCCGGACAATAATTTTTCCAATTTTGGATCACCTTGGGCATATCTGCATGTGTCTTTCAAACTCAAAAGAGAATCTACCTCATTTTTGAGTTTCTCTTTTTCGAATTTCAAATCTTCAATTTGGGAGGTTTTGAAATCTAAATCATTTTTGGTTTTTTCAAAAGAATCATTTCTAAGACAAGAGACTCATAATCTTCCTTAAGCTTAGAAATTTTTTCTTTTTGTAATTTAAGCTTGACAACAATTTTACAACTCTCTTTATAAAGGGCATTATAAGCATCTTGAAGATCATTTTCATTATCGCAATCACTATTCAAATTTTTTTCACTAGATGTATCATCATGATCTGAATAGGTGATCTTGGCTGGAGTCATAAGAGCTTTAACACCATTGCCCGACTCGGTTTCAGAATCTTCTGATTTAGAAGAGGATTCAGAATCAGATGATTCATCCCAAGTAGCCATCATGCTTTTCCTTTTCGATTTGTCCTTTTTAGGACATTTGTTAGATAAATGCCCATACTCTTGATAGTTGTAACATTGACTATCTTTCAAGGATTTACGAGTTCTAGGTTTAGATCGTCTCTTATCATTTGATTTTTGAAAATCAACCTTTTTCTTATTTTTGAAAATTTTATAAAACCTTTTCGCTTAAAGTGTCATATCATCTTCGGTATTTTCTGAATCCGAAGTACTCTCTTGAGAAATATTTTTAGATGATTTAAGAGCTATTGATTTTCCTTTAGGAGCCTTAAAGGATAACTCATAGGTTTGAAGTGAACCAACTAATTCCTCAACCCTCATGGTATCCGTATCACGAAGTTCCTGAATCGCGGTCACTTTAGAATTGAACCGTTCAGGAAGTGAACGTAGTATTTTTGCGCACACTTTACTTTCAGGGATTCTATCACCAAGACCCCACATAGAGTTCACTATGTCATTCAATCTAGTGTAGAAGTCCATAAACATCTCATTCTCCTCCATATGAATTTCTTCAAATTTAGTTGTGAGGAGTTGGACTTTAGATTTCTTGACAATAGATGTACCCTCGTGTGTCATTTCTAATATATCCCATGCTTGTTTTGCATTTTCACACGAGATGATTCTTTTGAATTCATCTGGTGATAATGCACAAGTAATTGCATTTAGTGCTTTTGCATTTGCACTACTTTCACTTTTCTGAAGTGTGGTCCAAAGCGAATAAGCCGTTACTTTCATAGATTTTGAACCATCGCCATTAGTAACTTCAGTGATAGGAGGGTTCCATTCATTCACTGTGGCCAGCCACACACTTTCATCCAAGGATTTGAGGAAGATCCTCATCTTGGCTTTCTAATAGGCATAGTTTGTGCCATTAAAAGGTGGTGGCCTAGTAACTGATAGGCTATCAAAATTTGACATCTTAATATAGCTTAAATTGTTAGCTCAGAAAATAAATTTAATAAATAAACAATAAGCACGAGCTATCCTGCTCTGATACCACTTGAAAGGGGCCTAACTATATGCCCTAGAGGGGGGTGAATAGGGCAATGCCAACTAAAACTAATAACAGCGGAATAATAAAAGATTTAAAGCATAATGCTGAAAATAAAACAATCACAATAGCCTAAAATAAAGAGATTGATACTTTATCAGTTCTAAGGACAACCTTACACCAAAAACTAGAGGTTTAAGGTAGGACAACCTTATTTCTAGAACGTCCTTGTATCACAAACCAAAGAGGAATAATAAGCAATGAAATCAAAATAACTTGCGAAAAATAAATCCTAAGTTATTACAACATTCATCCACACTTGCTTGAAGTGATTACAACATTCATCCACAAACACAAACCACAAAACTGAATGAATAAAGGAATGAAAGAATAAAGCACATCCACAACACAACGATATATAGTGGTTCGCCTGTGTGTACACCAACTGTTATCCAACAGCCACACAGATTGCTACTCCACTCCTAATATCCTCACACAGGGGATATTAGCATGCACTATCAAAATAGGTTTCACAGGTTCACCTAAAACCTTCACAATTGTGTCTTTGATCTTGGGCTTACACAATCCAAAAACCCCACAATCTGAGTTTTCTGGCTCTCCTCAGATAACCACTACAATGAGATTTTTCTGGCGAATCTCAAACAAAAACCAGAGAAAGTAAATTACAAAATATGTAAAATACCTGAATCACCTTTTGATGAAGCTCGGTAGAACCAATCGGAGTAGAAGTTCGATTCGACGTTTAAAGTCCAATACTCACTTTAACAATGGTTCTAAGTCTAATTGATTTTAGATCAAACGGGCTAGATCTATTTGATTTTGAATCCAGAAGAAGGAATATCAGAAATTCCCATTTTCTAATAAGATTGGAATGTAGATCAAAATCAAATAAGAATAAGCTAGCAAAATGAATATTAAATAAGCATAAAGCAGCTTAAAATAAACACAAACTTATCTCAGAGAATAGCCTAAAGAATCCTTGAATAGAATTGATTTGAAGTACTAAAACTCTGAAGTTTGTGCTCAATTTATAGACTGAAAAATCCCGTCTACGACCAATCTTAGGAACTTAGGACTGGTCGTAGCTCCAAAGATTTTTGAAAGATTTCTGTGGGATTTGATTTTCATTTCCACGACCGGTCGAGGGTGGTCTACGACCGGTCGTGGGCCACCTACGAATGGTCGTGAGACACCTACGACCGGTCGTAGGACTCCAAAAATGGTTGCTGGAGTTTGAGTCGTAGGGCTATGACCGGTCAAACGATGAGTCGTGGAACTTTCAGGACTGGTTGTAAGATGTCTAGGACTGGTTGTAGGACAGCTAGAAAGATTCAAAAATCTTCAACTACATAGGACTGGTCCTGAAAAACCTAAGACTGGTCGTAGCAAAGCTAGGACTGGTCTTGAAGTCCCTACGACTGGTCTTAGAACACTCCAAACAAACATATAAAAATATATGAGTTATGTATCCGGAATGACCTACAATAAAGCCCATCCTAAGGTCAATCTAAGGTTAAACAAACCTTAAAAGTGAGATGGACATTGAAAGTCTTAACACTCAGATGACCCTTAAGAGAAGCTTGTGAATATTCAACACTTGGAGTAGGCCTTCATAAGCTTGATCTTGACTTCACAAAGTCTTCTAGTAAGCTTGAACTTGATCAAACCTTGAACATACAACCTTGAAAACTTCTATTCTTGATTTCTTTATCAAGACTTGAAAGCTTTCTTCTTTTAAGATCTTGTTTTGAAATGCGATGTCTTGATATATCTTGATTGCAATGACTAGTTTTCAAACATAAAACACAAGATATACAAGACATAGATATAGGTTTTGGCACCACAAAATTTGACAACTAAAGGGATATGAAATTATAGCACTTATAACCTATTCTCAATTCCCTAAAGTTATAACCTATAACCTATAACCTATAACCTAAACCTATAACCTATAACCTATAACCTAACCAAAACCTAAACCTAAACCTGTAGCCTAAACCTATAACGTATAACCTAAACCTAAACCTATAACCTAAACCCGATCCCAAACCTGAACCCGATTACCCAAACCTACAACCTATTCTCAATTCTCTAAAGCTTTAACCTATAGCCAATAACCTATAACCTATAACCTAAACCTAACCTAAACCTAAAACCTAAACCTAAACCAAAACCAAAACCTATAACCTTAACCTAAACCAAAACCTATAACCTTAACCTTAACCTATAACCCATAACCTAAACTTATAACCTATAACCTAACCTTAACCTAAACCTAAAACCTAAACTTAAACCTATAATCTAAACCTATAAACTAAAACCTAAACCTAAACCTAAAAGCTAAATGTATTCTCAAATTCCTAAACCTAAACCTACACCTAATCCTAATCTCAACTCCCTAACCTAAACCTAATCCTAAACCCGATCCCGAACCCGAACCCAATTTCCTAAACTTAAACCTTAACCTATTCTTAATTCCTTAAAGCTATAACCTATAACCTATAACTTATAACCTAAACCTAAAACTTAACTTAAACCTATAACCTAAACTTAAACCTTAACCTAAACCTAAACCTATAACCTTAAAACCAAAACCTATAGACTAAACCTTAACCTATAACCTAAACTTATAACCTATAACCTAACCTTAACCTAAACCTAAAACTTAAACCTAAACCTAAAACCTAAAACCTAAACCTAAAAACTAAAAGTATTCTCAAATCCCTAAACCTAAACCTACACCTAATCCTAATCTCAACTCTCTAACCTAAACCTAAACCTAAACCCAATCCCGAACCCGAACCTGATTTCCTAAACCTAAACCTTAACCTATTCTTCATTCCCTAAAGATATAACCTAAAACCTATAACCTACACATAAACCTAACCGAAACCTATAACCTTAACCTAAACCTAAAACCTAAACCTAAACTTAAAACCTAAATGTATTCTCAAATCCTTAAACCTAAACCTACACCTAATCCTAATCTCAACTCCTTAACCTAAACCTAAACTTAAAAATCCAAACTAAACCTGATCTCAAACCCGAACCCGATTTCCTAAACCTAAACCTTAACCTATTCTCAATTGCCTAAAGCTTTAACCTATAACCTCTAACCTATAACCTAAACCTAAACCTTAACCTAAACCTATAACCTAAACCTAAACCTTAACCTATAACCTAAATTAACCTTAAACCTATAACCTATAACCTAAACTTATAACCTATAACCTAAACTTGACCTAAACCTAAAACCTAAACCTAAACCTATAACCTAAAACCTAAACCTAAAACCTAAATGTATTCTCAAATCCCTAAACCTAAACCTACACCTAATCCTAATCTCAACTCCCTAACCTAAACCTAAACCTACGCCTAATCCTAATCTCAACTCCCTAACCTAAACTTGAAAACTCAAACCTAAACCCGATCCTGAACCCGAACCCGATTTCCTAAACTTAAACCTTAACCTATTCTCAATTCCCTAAAGTTATAACTTATAACCTATAACCTAAACCTAACCTAAACCTATAACCTTAACCTAAACCTAAACCTAAACCTATAACCTTAACGTAAACCTAGGTTTTGAGTTTAAAAGTCCATCCTAGGTTTGAGCACATTACTCATGTTGGATTTTGCCATAGTTTAGAAGATTTGTAGGTACATTTTTTATTTTTTCATATATAAGTATTTTTTTTTGTCTTTCTTCATTTTGAGATGTGTACAAAGGCATGCTTATTTGATTGTGTCTATAAATGTTGTTTTATACAGGCTGACAAGCTAAAGAAGTCAGTGGAGGATGAAATTCATTTTTTCAAGGGAAGGTTTCAAAACTTGAAAGTGATCTTGTGTCAAAGTCCACAGAAGTTATATCTGCAGTTTCAAGGAAAGAAGAAGCTCTATCTTCTGGATTTGTTGAAATTGACCGTCTGAAGGAAGAAAATTCTATAAAAACGTGAGCATTATTGAATGCATATGGAGAGTGTTTACTGTGTTGGAGTGTATTTATTTCTTGCACATGACGGCACGCCTTAATTGTAATTCTTATGATAGGTTGAACAAAGCGAAGTAGGATGCATTGTATGATTTGATTGCTATTTGTAATAAATGCATCATTTTTTTATATATTACATTTTATGTACTATTTCTATCAGCATTAAGCTTAGATGAGTTATCAATCACAGCAGGTTCCTGCAATGGAAACAGGTCGTATTATTACAATTTTAAAAAAATAGCTACGAAAATAATCCATAGCTATAGTTGCGGCTTTCGTCCGTAGCTATTGGTATCTATTGCTACGGATATTGTCCGTAGCTATTAGTATTTATTGCTACGGATATTGTCCATAGCTATTGGTATCTATTGCTACGGATATAATCCGTAGCTATTGGTATCTATTGCTACGGCTATGATCCGTAGCTATAGATATTTATTGCTACAGATATAATTTGTAGCTATTATTATCTATTGTTACGGATATAATCCGTAGACGTTGGTATCTATTGCTACAGATATAATCCGTAGCTATTGATATCTATTTAGCTATACCTTTAGCTACCCCACCAATAGCGACGGACGTGCTACGGATCATATCCATAGCAAAAGAAATTTTGCTATGGTTTTTGGCCATAGCCTTTGCCTGTTTTTCTTGTAGTAGATAGGGAGAGGAGCATGTTAAAGTTATCTTAAGCGAAATACCTTAAGAAGGTATTAAAAATTTGGGATAGACAAGACTAAACCAGTTACTACACCTCATGCTGCTCACTTTCGACTTTCTTTATAGCAATGTCGAATTACAGATGAAGAAAAGCAATTTATGTCTCGTGTGCCCTAATTGAGTGCACTTGGCAGTTTGATGTATGTCATGGTCTCTACGAGACCGAACATTTCACACGCAGTTAGTGTTGTTAGAAGATATATGTCAAACCCCGACAAGTAGCATTGAGAGGTAGTGGAATGGCTACTTCGTTATCTATGAGGTACAACAAACTACATGTTGACATTTGAAAAATCAGAAAAAATGTTGGTAGGATATGTGCACATAGATTACCTAGGAAACGTAGACAATAGATGATTGACTTTTGGCTATTCATTTGTGTTAGCGGGTAGAGAGATCAATTGGATGTCGAAGCTTCAGTGTGTGGTTTCTCTTTCCACAAACGAAGCTGAGTATATAACAGTGACAAAGGCTTTAAAGGAAGATGTTTGATTGTATGGAATGATGAATGAGTTGGGGCTACAGTAAGAGGTCGTGTCGGTTAATTGTGAAGCAAAAGTAAGATCAACTAGGGAAAGAATTCAGTTTAATACTCTAAAACTAAACATATTGATGTTCATCATAATTTTATCCGACACATGCTTAAAGAATGCAGTGTTACTCTTGGGAAGATCCACACGAACGTGAATCCAGTTAATATACTTACGAAGGTGGTTCTGATAGAGAAGTTTAAATTATGTTCGACTTCTTTGGGTCTGGCAAAGGTTTGATGAACGCGGAGTGTGCATGAAAAGCAGGGATAATGGTGAAGATATGATGGAGGCTATTAGAGATGGAGCTTCAAGTTGTTGTTCATTATGATCGAAGTCATTGTGAAGATTGTTGTCTAGATGTATTCAATATGTACATGAAACAGGAGTCTTGATCGATCGACCAAACTGATCAATCAATCCAGTGAGCCCCGGATTATACAGATTGATCTTTGTACAGTTTTGGACAGGTTCAGTTGATCAACCAAGGAGGTTAGAGCGACCGACTATTTTGAGATAATATTTTTAAATTTTATGAACCCTTTTGAGTATGTTTGAGCGATTGAACATGTGGTTGTCAATCGATCGAGGGTTGCTTGATCGACGATGCGTTCATTTTTACATAATTGTGCAAATTGTCTCCTATTCCATGTGTTATGCTATAAATATGGGTGTAATGCAAGATTAGGATATTAATTAAGAGAGCTTAAACATTTCTAAGATGGTTCTGAAAGGAGGTTGGAGTTTTATGAAGGATTTCGCATCTATAAGTTCATCTAATTTCTTGCAATTTGTTCTTCATAGTGGATTTGCTTGTTGCTTTATGCTGCGGTTTTTTCTTGTAAAGATTTTTCACATAAAATTGTTTGCTTCTATGTATGCTTTGTTGCGTTTATCTTTCGCTTGTTTGATTCAAATTCGGAGTTTGCTTCAACGGTCCCTCAACACCTATCTCCAACCAATGGATTTAAACTTGTTAAGACTAATCGGCTTAACTCTGAGAATCCTCAAATGGTATGGTATAGCCCATGGAACCTAAGCATGATAAAGCCATCTCTTCACATTACATGTAAAATGAGGATGTATCATTTGATTATTATCAAAATAATCTCCCCTGCTTTCCACGGTGAAATGGTCCAAATCAAACATGGATAGTTGATGGTTACAATATGTTAGATTGAATATCCATATGACCAAATCTACCCCAAACATCTCAAAATACCCTCACAATAGTAGGAAGAACTTCTATATCGACTCGTTGCTTTGGACCCTACGACTCTAAGAAGTTTAATATATTAGTTCATTACGGCAAGGGAAGCAGATTCCTTGATAACCCTGCCACAAAGACTATGTGAGACCCATTCTAATGTATGTGTTTTATATCAATGCCATCAACCAATTTTGCCACCTCGTAATTTGATGACACCAACCATTGAAACCTTCCAATGACCTATCGTGATGGTTATGCTTATTTTCCATCCAACCTGTTCGTACCGTCACACACACCTAGACGAAGGGAAACACAAATATCAGCTTGACTAAAACTTTTGTGGCCACCAAGAAGTTTTTAATGGTGGGGTGATCAATCTCCATCATTTCTTGTAGTGTGGTCCACTTGAGTTTCGAATCTGCTTCAATTTTGGGCTCACACCCTAAAATGAGCTGGCGAAATAGATGGATGGCATTGATGCAAAATACATATATCACAGTGGACCCCACAACGCTGCCACCAGGCAATAGACTTCTAACAACAAGGATCACACCAATACAAAGTATAAGCAAGGAACGAGCCTCAAACATCACTGGCAGTCTCGGGTCCATTAACCACCTGCCATTCATTATAAGAAATATTCCAGAACCAAAACTAGCGTGCAGGCCACTCTTCACCTCGTGGAGTTTCAATTAAACAAATGGTCAAAATAGCTTATAATGGACGGCAATGAGCAAGCCTACTTAAAATATTAATTTTTGCTAGCAGAGGCTTGGCCCATTGCCAGCTTTAATCATTCCACAAATTTGACATCAATATCAACATCTTACTAATAATCAAGCGGTCTACACTTTCTTAGATTCCATTTAATTGTCCATAGTTTATCCACTACTGGGCGTTTCTACAGCCCATCTACCACTCAAATCCACCTCATTTTTTGTCCAATGATATAAAAGGAGATGGAAAATTGTCTGATGGTATTGATCAACGATGTTAATTATGTAGGTGGGCCCATTTCAATCTTCTAAAGGCTCAATGAATTTCATTGTAATAAAAGAATTGAGCAAGGGTAGCAGGATAAAAGACTAATTGATCTTCCAAAGAATGTATGATGCTGAAAGATTTCTTTTGCTTTTGCTTCTTTTTTTTTTCTCTCTCTCTCTCTCTCTGACTCCTTTATAAAAAAAACCAAAGTAAGATGTGTAATAGATCGGTCCTCCTTTTTGAAATAGCCCTCCTATTAGCCGTTTGAATCATACATTTAGTGGCACTAACTTGGAGTATCGCCCAGGATTCCAAAGTGGTCCCATGATGAGAACCAATTGACCTGTAGAATAAGCTTATTCTATCGAGGGGAACCCCTGCTGGACAGGTTGATGGCAGCTCTCATCACAAAATGCATAACCCTCATCAAATTAGGCTTATTCTACTAGAGATCTGCGGAGGAGCCATCCTGGCATAATTAGCACAAGGTTGGTGCAGATAATACTAGGCATTGTATAATTAAAATTTATTGAAAATAAAGTATTAATTAACTAACACTCACCATACACATGGCACAGATGAATGGATCCACAATTTTCTTGGACTGAAGGCTCATTAGAGAAGAATTTTCTCATCGGATATTGAATAATCGCAAGTCTTGCTTTTCAGGTCGCTCACGGTCTTCATCCAATGTGAAAACACAGGCAAATCTATTGAGAAAGCAGATGCACAGCCCCACGATACACATGGTTTTCATCTAACGTACAAGGAAGTCAAGTCTAGCTACAGAAGTCATTGCTTTTCTTCTCCAACTACCGAAAAAGTGTAGGGACAAAAGCAATGTCCTGTCTCAGCCAACATGAAAAGCAATTTTGGCCAAGGAGAAACCATGCCCCATCTCTTATGTGAATCCCAAGATGGTATGGTGTAGCCTATGGAACCTGAACATGATAAAGCCATCTCTTCTGTGAAATGAAGATGTATCAATTGATTACTATCCAAATAGTTTTATCTACTTTGGATGGTAAAATGGTCCAAATAAAACTTTAATAGGATGTCCCAGCTGTTTATTAATTAGCATGGAAACTTGGAGAAAATCGATGGATGAGATTGTCTAACATGTGTAGTATTGATGGTTAGAATATGTTAGATTGAATATCTACACCACCAGATCTGCTACAAACATCTCAAAATACTCTCACGGAGGTAGGAAGAAATTCAGATCACCCCGTTGCTTTGGACCCCACGGCTCTTCAAAGTAAAATCGGATTGCCTACTGAGTAAATCAGTACGCTTTTATCCCACTGAGTAAACTCAGTTGGGCCCACTGTGAATATATATAATTTATCTATGCCATTCATCATTTCTCTAGCCCATTTTAGTGGTTGAGCCAAAAATTGAAGCATATCCAAGACTCAAGTGGACCACACCACAGGAAACAGTGAGAATAATGACTTCCACTGTTGAAAACTTTCTAGGGTCCAAAGTGTTTTTTATTCATCATCCAACCTATTCATAAGATCACTCAGACATGGATGAAGGTAAAAAGCAAATAACATCTTGATCTAAAACTCCTGTGGCCCACAAAAACATTTTAACAGTAGAATTTCAATTCACACTGTTTACCGCAATGCAGTCCATTTGAGATTTTGATATACTTCATTTTTAGTCTCAAGCTATAAAATTATCTGTTAAAATAGATTAACAGAGTGGATAAAATGTATAAATCACATTGGACCCCACAGAGCTTACTCAGTATGGAATCCCCTTTCCATAGAAGTTCAATATGCAAGCAGTGGGAAATATGACACCAACCCACCGTGACGTATGTGTTTTATATCAATTCCATCGATCAATTTTGCGCTCATTTCAAGGCATGAGCCAAAAAGGAATGAACCACACCACAATAAACAGTGGGAATTATGACACCAAACATTGATATATATATACACACACGCATCCACTTTCTCCTTTTTTATTTTATTTTATTTTATTTATTTACATACACACACACCCCCACATACTCACGCCATAGTGGGATTTCACTACCTATGGATATTCGTACCCTTGACCGGGTGTTGAAACTCCTCGGAGTCCACCACCAGGGCAAGAGTATGGTTCCTATGACCAATCGTTATGCTCTTGGTCACTTTCCATCCAACATGTTCATACCATCACATACACCTGCACGAAGGGAAAGAAAAGACAAATATAAGCTTGATCTAAAACTTTTGTAGCTGCCAAGAAGTTTTTAATTGTAGGGTGTTCAATCTCCATCATTTCGTGTGGTGTGGTCCACTTGAGCTTTGGATCCACTTCAATTTTTTGGCTCATTCCCTAAAATGAGTTGGAAAAATAGATGGATGCTGTTGATGCAAAATACATACGTAACGGTAGACCTTATAGTGCTGCCACCAGGCAATAGGCTCCTGACACAACAAGGATCACAGCAATATAAAGCATGAGTGACGCAGGGATGAACGTGATGAGGTCGATCACCGTCTTCCTCAAGGATAAATACTCCGAATCCACGGAGCTTCTCTGGACTCCTCACAGAGACTTCTCGAATCCACGAGGAAAGAAAGCAGGAAAATAGAAATAATTCTAATAAATTCGAAATTGATTGATGAAAAATTAAAAACGAGTTTACACCCCTTTAAATAAGGGAACCAAGCAACATGAAAGAAATCATACTCATACTACAACTAAAACTCCTAAAATTCGCAACTTACTATAAATAGTAAACTTACTATTTATAGACGGTCACGATGTCTACTAGTGCGCAAGGTTTTCGGCCAAAAATAGTAAGTGTCCTATTTGGCTTCAACAAACCGTTCTCCTAATTATCCTAAGCACTTTTCATGTTGGACACAACTCCTAAAGCCCAACGGATGAAAAGTTATACTCAAACTAAAACTTACTATTTATAGTAAAAACAAAATTAAAACGAGGAAACGACCGTCGATCAGGGGGTTTTTCGCAAATCCGGGCTGCGAAACCTGGCATAGCTGGGTTGGTTGGCTAAAGTAGCTCGTTCTACCCCAAAATCATATATTTTACGTCGGATAACTCATTTCGGATTGTGAGATACGCCCGATCTAAGGTCCGATGGTCCGGATCACTTCTGTCACCGACCGTGCCTTTTCTGATCCATCTTAGCCATGAAATTGTCCGCGACCCGCTCTACATCAGTCCCCTCCACTTGAAAAGAACTCGTCCTCGAGTTCTCCTCCTGTGCTGGTTCATGATACTCGGTCAGGTCCGCAACGTTGAAAGTCCGTGAGATCGCCATGTCATCTGGAAGATCAACAACATAAGCATTGTCATTGATCTTTCGGATGATCGGTACCGGTCCAATCTTCTTATTCTTCAGCTTGTTGTACATCCCGGTCGAAAATCTTTCTTTTCGCAAATGGACCATTACCTGGTCGCCCACCTCGAACACCTTTTGTCGACGATGCTTGTCCGCTTGTTCCTTGTACTTTTCGTTCGAGGCATGTAGCTTAGTCTGCACCTCCGCATGAATACCCATGATCCTGTCTGCCATATGTTCTGCTGCAATACTCATGCCTGGGAGCTTGGGCAGAGGAACCAAGTCTAGTGTGTGGCGAGGTACTCGTCCGTAAATAACCTGGAACGGAGATTTCCCTGTCGAGCGGTTCACCATGTTGTTGAATGCAAACTCCGCTTGAGACAAGGCCAAATCCCACTGCTTCGATTTCTCTCCTGAAATACATCGAAGGAGGTTTCCTAAAGTACGATTCACAACTTCGGTCTGCCCATCAGTCTGTGGGTGGTAAGCACTGCTGAATTGAAGTCGTGTATCGAATCGAGTCCACAAAGTCCGCCAAAAGTGGCTAATGAACTTCGTGTCACGATCAGAAGTAATGGTCTTAGGGACCCCGTGTAGCCGTACGACCTCCCTGAAGAATAAATTCGCCACATGTGTTGCATCAAGGGTCTTCTTGCATGGGATAAAGTGCGCCATCTTGGAAAAACGATCGACCACTACGAACACCGAATCCATGCCGCGCTGTGTTCGTGGAAGACTAAGTACGAAGTCCATTGATAAATCCTCCCAAGGACCGTCAGGCACAGGTAACGGGGTGTAGAGGCCCATATTCTGAGATTGTCCCTTGGAGGTCTGACAAGTATGACAACGTTGTACGGCTCTTCCCACATCACGTACTAATTGCGGCCAGTAATACCGCTCTTTCACAAGAGCTCGCGTCTTGTCTCGCCCAAGGTGTCCACCGAGGCCACCTCCATGTAGTTCCTGAATAATCTGCTCCCTTAGAGAACTTTGGGGGATGCACAATCGATTCCCTTTGAAGAGAAAACCATCCTGTATATAAAAATCACTGGGGTGACCTTCTTGGCACTTCAACCAGGAATCTTTGAAGTCTTCATCCTCGGCATATAGCTCCTTGAGACAGTCAAAGCCGACCACCTCATTGCTCACCGTAACAAGTAGTGACGCACGACGGCTAAGTGCATCAGCCACCTTATTCTGCTGACCTGACTTATGCTTCAGAACAAACGTAAATTCTTGTAAAAACGCAACCCATCTAGCATGCACACGATTCACATTAGTCTGACTATTAATAAACTTTAATGCCTGATGGTCGGTGTACAGAACAAACTCCCTCTGAATCAGATAATGCCGCCAATGTCGCAGCGCCTGAACAACTGCGTACAACTCAAGCTCGTAAGTCGACCACTTCTTTCGGGCTTCACTGAGCTTCTCGCTATAGAAGGCTACCGGCCTGCCTTCCTGTGATAATACTCCTCCTATTCCGACATATGAAGCGTCACACTCCACCTCAAATAATTTATCAAAATTAGGAAGCACCAAGATCGGTGTTGTAGACAAACGATGCTTGATCTCATGAAAGCTCTTATCAGCTTTATCGGTCCACTGGAACGGCCCTTTTTTCATGCAGTCCATTATTGGCGCGACTATGGTGCTAAAATCTCGCACAAATCGACGATAGAAAGTCGCCAGTCCGTGAAAACTCCTCACCTCATGAATGTTTGTCGGGATCGGCCATTCCCTAATAGCTCGCACCTTTTCATCGTCCACCCGAATTCCTGTGGACGTTACAACAAATCCTAAAAACAACAGGCTGTTAGTTAAAAAACTACACTTTTTCAAGTTGAGGTACAACTTGTTATCTTGTAGGACCTGCAGCACCTGCCTGAGATGTTTCTTATGCTCCGCCTCATCCTGGCTATATATCAATATGTCATCAAAATATACTACCACAAATCGGCCAGTGAACGGTTTTAAAACTTGATTCATCAATCGCATAAAAGTACTTGGTGCGTTCGATAGGCCGAAAGGCATGACTAGCCACTCATATAACCCTTCCTTTGTCTTGAATGCCGTTTTCCATTCATCGCCGGGTCGAATACGAATCTGATGGTACCCACTCTTTAGATCGAGTTTAGAGAACACTTTAGCCCCTTCTAACATATCGAGCATGTCGTCCAACCGTGGTATTGGAAACTGATATTTAATAGTAATTTTGTTAATTGCTCGGCTGTCGACACACATGCGCCAGCTTCCATCTTTTTTTGGCGTTAATAATGCTGGTACAGCACACGGGCTCATGCTCTCTCTCAATAGACCCTTACGGATCAATTCCTCCACTTGCCCCTGAAGTATCTCACACTCCTTCGGACTCATCCGATAATGAGGGCGATTGGACAGGCTAGCCCCAGGAACGAGGTCTATGTGATGTTGGATGTCTCTCATGGGGGACAATTCATCAGGTAAATCTTCAGGCCAGACTTCTTTGAATTCGTTTAGTAACAGTCTTAAGCTTGGAGGGATGTTTGAGGGTTCCTCCTTCTCGCCTTTCACCACTACGGCATATACCTCACCGGTTTTCTTGGACTCCTCTATGAAATCCCGAATGGTCAAGAGAGAACTCCCCTCCACTTTAGAGGCTTCAGGGTGGTTCTCTGGTGCCATAGGGGCAAGGATTATTTTTCGACTATCCTTGACGAATATGTAGACATTGTCTCGCCCCCGATGGGTCGCATCATGGTCCGACTGCCAGTGTCGACCGAGTAGCATATGGCAGGCTTCCATGTCAACCACGTCACAAAGTATCTGATCCTTATAATGTTTACCAATTGAAAACGAGATAGTGCATTGTTCAGTTACCTTGGTCTCGTTCACTTTTTTTATCCAACCTATTGAGTACGGGGAAGGATGTTTCGTCGTCGGTAGCTGCAACTTATCCACCATCACTCTTGAGACGATGTTCTCGCTGCTTCCACTGTCTATGATCACATCACAGACCTTTCCGCTGACAGTGCACCGAGTACGAAATATATTGTGCCGTTGTGGATGTAATTCCTTTCGTGGGGTATACAGTAGTCGCCTCACAACGAGAGATTCGCCACGATCTTCGCCTGTCACTTCATCGCCACCTGCTATTTCTTCAGTGAATGTTCATATTCATCAAAGCCATGATCCTCTTCCACGGCCTCATCTTCAGTGCCCCCTTCGTTTATAGTCAAGTGCGCTGCCGGACGTTGAGGACAAGTGTTTGATAAGTGGCCTGGTTGGCCACAGCGGTAACAATTGTTCGGCCTTGGCCGAGCATAAGGATTCGGAATCCTACTCGGTCCCGCTGTTGTGGGTGTTGCCCGTTGAGGTCTGGATGGTCCGCTCCCCGTATCACGGTTCGCGGGTGGAGGAGGTTGAGGACGTTCTCCTACCGGATCTTTTCCTCGAGCCAGCACTGGATCCTGTGTGGGACCTGTCATAGGGGGTCGATTTGAAGGATAGGGACGAGCAGGAGCTCTTGCAAGATGTGTTTTTGCCCTTCCTGCCAATTGAACTGCTTCATCTACTGTCCCGACTGGGTACATCTGAACTCGATCCTGAATTACCGGTCGCAACCCACCTATAAATCGTGCCACTTTCTGTGACTCAGATTCTGACAAATCGTTTCGTGTAGCCAACCGCTGAAATTCTTCAGTGTAATCTGTAACAGTTCGATTTCCTTGTCGGCAATTCTGGTATTGCTGGAATAATATCTGCTCATAATCACTAGGGAGAAATCGTGAACGAAGAGGACGTCTCATTCGAGGCCATGATGCGATGGGCGCCTTGTTTTGGCGGGCTCGTGAGAGTTGCAATTGTTCCCACCATGCAGAAGCACCAGATTTCAATTTAAACGCTACCAACTTCACCCTTTTATGGTCTAGCACATCCATATAATCAAAATATCTCTCTACTTCGGCTAGCCAATCGAGAAAATCTTCGATACGTAATAAACCGTTAAAACTAGGAAGTTCAGCCTTACCTTGATAGTCTCTTTTAGCACGATCTAGACGATCGCCTCCATGGATTGGTCGTCGATCAAAACCCTCATTAATGTCCTCGTCGCTGGAACTAGAATCATCTGGTGTAGCCCTACGATTTACCGCTGGTAGTGCTCTGCGATAATCAGGGTCACGTCGTACAGCAACCACGGGTGGTGGAGCGACCATAGGTGGTGGAGCACCGCCTAGGGCTCGGGGCGGAAGTAGCGCATCCGCAAGACGGTCGAGGGTTGTCTGCAGCCCTTGCATGGTCAACTGACTCTCCCGATGGAAAGCTTCCATTCTTTTCGAAAGATAACGAATCCCTGGATCATCGTCCACAGGATTTTGATTCATACCTTCGTTGTTTGCCATCGGCCGGAGGGAAAACCTCGCTCTGATACCAAATTGACGCAGGGATGAACGTGATGAGGTCGATCACCGTCTTCCTCAAGGATAACTACTCCGAATCCACGGAGCTTCTCTGGACTCCTCACAGAGACTTCTCGAATCCACGAGGAAAGAAAGCAGGAAAATAGAAATAATTCTAATAAATTCGAAATTGATTGATGAAAAATTAAAAACGAGTTTACACCCCTTTAAATAAGGGAATCAAGCAACATGAAAGAAATCATACTCATACTACAACTAAAACTCCTAGAATTCGCAACTTACTATAAATAGTAAACTTACTATTTATAGACGGTCACGACGTCTACTAGTGCGCAAGGTTTTCGGCCAAAAATAGTAAGTTTCCTATTTGGCTTCAACAAACCGTTCTCCTAATTATCCTAAGCACTTTTCATGTTGGACACAACTCCTAAAGCCCAACGGATGAAAAGTTATACTCAAACTAAAACTTACTATTTATAGTAAAAACAAAATTAAAACGAGGAAACGACCGTCGATCAGGGGGTTTTTCGCAAATCCGGGCTGCGCAACCCGGCGTAGCGGGATTGATTGGCTAAAGTAGCTCGTTCTACCCCAAAATCATATATTTTACGTCGGATAACTCATTCCGGATTGTGAGATACGCCCGATCTAAGGTCCGATGGTCCGGATCACTTCTGTCGCCGACCGTGCCTTTTCTGATCCATCTTAACCATGAAATTGTCCGCAACCCGCTCTACATCAATGAGCTAGGAACGAGCCCCAAACATCACAACAGTATCTTGTCGATTAAACACCTGCCATGCATCATGAGAAATATTGCAGCACCAAAACTAGCTTTCAGATCACTCATCACCGCACGGTCTGCAATGAGCAAGCCTGCGGTTAGCTCAGGCCTACTCAAAATATCGATTTTTACTGGCCCAGGCTTAGCCCATTGCCAGCTTTAATCATTCCACAGATTCAATATCAATACCTGTATCTTACTAATAAAAATATTCAACAACATTTTTTTTCCATTAATTTTTTCAATAAACTTTTGGACGACGGATTGCAAAATTGGATGGACATGTAAACATTTTTGCAGTGAGATTGATGCAACCACCTAATAAAAGTTGAAACAGGGAAACCAATGGCCTGTTTAAATCAACCATACATCTAGGAGGACAAGCCTCCTCCATCCTAGATCCGACGGCTGACAATCATGGCCGGAATTCAGTTGCGCATAGCGGGCACGACCTCAATGTAGTTGCCACATCTTCATCCCATAGGAAAAGAAGTCAAGTCAAAAAAGATAAAAAAGAAAAAGAAAAAGAAAAATGAAAAACACGATGCCCCGTCTTCTCCTTACACACTGAAAAAATAAGTCTATGGACAGAATCAATGCCCTGCCTCTTTCTGTTTGAAAAGTATGCCCCATCCATCTCCACCCTATGGATGGAACCATTGATGCCATCAAAAATGTTTTCTCAACTTTGGATGGTAAAATAGTCCAAATAAAACTTTGATGGGATGGTCCCAGCCATTAGATTAGAATGGGAAATTGAAAATTGATGAGTGGAACTGTCTAATAGATATTGGCCATTAAAATATGTTAGATCAAATATTTGCAATGTCATATTGTTAGATTAAAATGGTTACAAATGAATATTTGAAAATTCTAGAAAAAATCATTTTTTTTTTTTGTATTTATTAACCCACTTGACTTAATTGTGTTTAGTTTTGTTTCACATTAAAAAGTTGTTAACAAAATTAAGCTTTTATATTAAAATCCCTCACTAATTCTTTGTATTAAAAAACAAGGGTATGCTATGGGAGTAACCTCACACAATTGTAGGGGCCACGGTTGGGGTCATAGCTTGGCGTGGTATGATGCATCTTTAATCGAGACTTTCATTTTTTCTATGCATAATTTTTCCTACTCATGAACATAAAGACAGAGCCATCTTGCACCTACCTAATAACTAATGAGAGAACATACATTTATTACGCTACTCACATGCATCTCGAGCCCAAACGGCTACCTATTTTTTATTTATAAAGACATCTCCTCTTCATCACAAATCCATCTGAAAATTCTCTATTCTCATTGGTTTTCCTCTGCGCTTTTTTTACAAATTTTGTTTGTACAAATTAGTACGAGCAATCTTGGGTTCATGTGGCTAAGATCATGAGTGAACCTAATCAAAGTTGTTCATCTTATAGGAGAATTGTTGTATCCCAGAAGCATACTTATTGGAACCAAAAAATTGTCTTTAAGACAACAACCGTAACATGCCCCAACTCTCAAGATCTTTGTTTTATTATTTATGATTTTGTAATTTTGGATTTTCTACTATATCTCAGTATATTAGAACCAGTAATTTAAAGACCGATTTCTCTCTCAAAAATATCGATACCATTGCTACTATTTTTAAGAATTCTATAATCGAATTTTTTATGGGAAGAACTTTAGGAAATGACAGCAGAAAATGGAGTTCTATCTCACTACCCTTGAGCCTATTTACGTTATCAAAGAATCTACCACATCCTTTGAGGAAAATGAACCAACAACAGCCTTTAATCAATCAAAATGTAAGAACGGTGACTATTTGTACAAAAATCATATTCTTTATGCTATAGTAAATCAAAACTATGATATCTATTGTCATTAATCTGCTACCAAAGAGTTGTGGGAACATCTTGAAAAGAAATTCAGGCAAAGCATGCTAGAACCAAAAAATTTATAGCTAGTCATTATATTGATTTTAGAATGTCGGATGATAAGTCTGTGATATATTAGGTATATGATGTACAAAAGATTGCTCATAAAATATCATCTGAAGGTATGAAGATTGATGAGGCTTTCTAAGCTATTATAATAATTAAGAAACTCTCATCATCTTCAAAGAATTATAAAAATTCTCTAAAGTATAAGAGAAAAGACATGAGCTTGGATGACCTCATCATTCATATACATATAGAAGAGGAAGCAAGAAACCTAATAAACATTGTTTTTAAAATCTATAACTAAGGCCCACCTTGTTGAGAATAACCGGAAGGGTTAAGATAATCGAAAGTCTGAACCGCCAAAGAAAAACAACTACATGACCAAAGTAAATATAATAATAATAATAATAATAATAATAATAATAATAATAATAATAGTAATAATAATGAAGGATATTATGTGTATGAGAAAAAATGGACACTTTACTAAAGAATGTAAATTCCACAAAAATGATAAGAATGAGAAAGACTATACACATGTTGCCAAGGAGTTTATAGGGGTCATCACCGAAGCATTGATTACTTGTAGCTCAAATGAGTGATGGATTGACTTAGGTGCTATGACCGATGTGCAATTTCTTCCTATAAAAAGGTAGGGGATGCCAGGGACATATCATGGGAAATTTGTTCAAGCCAAATGTCGTTGGCAAAGGAAAGGTGATGTAAGACCCCTACCCTAATTAACCCTCTGTACACTTCATTTTCAATGCTGACACGTTCCATGTAGACTAAATCGACGAGTTTTGATCGTTATCTTATTTTTATACTACAATACCCCGAGACTTGTACCCTAGTGACCGTGCGGCGTTACGATCCCAACACCGCATGGCACGCCCCATTTTAACGCCTAGATTAGAAATTACAATTTTGGCACAATCCGAGGTGGGCCACGCAACACACACGGGCCTTACTTGCAAAAATCCCTATGTTGTCAAATCAATCAATCAATTCATTAATCATGTCACTCTCTTCTTATTAGTCAAATAAGTTCATGCCTTTCTTATGTAACCCATACCCCTACCTATGCTAGTCATTCTTCTTTCCTTCTTTTTCTCCTCATTTTACCCCTTCATCTTCCCCTTATTCCCTCCCTATCTTAAAATCTCTACCATAAAAACTCCACAACTCTCTCTCATTTCTACCATTTTTTAGCAAGAGTAGAGGGGAATTAAGAGAGAGAGAAAAAATATATTAAAAAGATTAGGGAGAGATTAAGAGAGAAAGAGAGAAAGAAAGAAATATTAGGTTAAGATTAAGAGAAAAGAGAGCTTGTGAGATGATTAGGAAGGATTAAGAGAGTAAGAGAAAAGGGTGATTAGAGGAGGTTAGGGGCGGAAAGGATCTTGGTGGACCATCAGATCGCTGATCTGAGTCGATCCAATTGTCCATCCTTTATGATTTTTCATTTTGGTAGGTCTACAAGGGTGGGACCCACCTTGATTGTGTATGGAGTGTATGGTAGACCCTATATTGGCACGGGCCCACCTTGATGGTTAGATCATTCTCTTGCCTTTTTTCCATTTGTTTCTCTTCTTCCTTATTTCTCCAAAGATTATGATATCGTAGGGCACACAAGTGGGTCATGTTGTTGGAGAGCATGCAGGCACAACATGAACCATCTTGTATGGCCCATTGGGATATTTATTTCTAATCCAACATATTGGTAGGTTTATGTAGATTTGTGTCACGCCCCAAATTCAGAAACCGGGCTCACAAAATTCCCGATCGCCGAATCCGGCACCGACATCCTCCATAGTACCCCATTCTCAGCTCCGGACACCCATATACTAGGTTCCGATCCTGAGATGCTACAAGGAGGATTTCTAATATCCATTTGATTCGTAATGAGCATAACATAAGCATAACCCACGAACAATAATCACAAGAACACCATCACAAAATTCACTATGATAAAAAAACTTTAAGTACAATGTGTAGGAAAGGAAAATACAAGATAGTGACAATAACAAAAATTTCAAAAGCTCGGCTGCACGCTCCAATGGCGGCAAGACTAAGGCTGCATCCTGGCGTCACCTGCACGCATCAATCGTGCATAAGCTTATAGAAAGCTTAGAGGGTAGTGTAAGTGTGTACGTAATATAAGCGTGCTCAGAATGCAAGGTAAGAGAAATACGGAATCATGCTGATGAATACATGAATGCAATCAGTTGTACCAAGGCTATGCAGTGCAAGATGTGAATGCTATCGATCATATCCAGACCATGTGATGCGAGACGCAACTCAAGCATGTCAATCCTCATCATATATCAGTACAGTTCTCATTCTAGATGATCACCGGGGTCTAGTACACTCTACGCTAGCTTGTCGTCCCTATCCGAACGCACAACTGGGAGAGCGGAAGAGACCTCACTATCCGCCTGCCAATATCAAGCCCGGCTCGTCAATAGTGGATCGATTCCTTAAGCTGGTTAAACTCAACCTAGAAGTTGCCCCCTTACTCATGCGGGTAAGGTCACACCCCTTTCTAACCGACCATGACACAGTGGGAGACGCGGCCTATTGGTATACGGCCATCGTGCACTCGTGTATCCACTCGGTCCTGACGTTGGAGTCATCCTCTGGTACCATCGGGTTTAGGAATTTTCACCCAGGGACATCTATGGCGCCCACATGCTAGAACCAAACATTTTCAGTATCCAGTCCAGCCACCCACGATGCATTAGTGGAGGCTTTGGCCCTGATGTCGCTAGGGCATACAATAACTATAATCATACAAATACGAGTGTATGAGTCACACTACCAGTCATGCAACAGTCCTACGTGTACCATACGCTCATGTTGGGCAACTCTGCCTATCAGGGAGCCCTTAAACAGTCCGTCGAATGCATATGTTATGATCAATCACTCCTCATATCAGTCATACATATGATGCGTATGATCATGAATCATGGATCTATACTAACATGTATATAAAGATCGGCTTTGTGTATAACAAAGATGGGCCTAGATGGTCTACTCACTACAAGTATGGGCCTACCAATGGGCCTCAGGGAGAGTGACAATGCGGACATTTAACCAACATTAGCCCTATAATATGGGCATCAAACCATCATTGCTCCCAAGGCTCGGCTCGCCTTAAATATTATTAAATAAATAATGGCGAAATCACACATTGCAATGTGCCTTAGGTACATCCCATTGGGCCTCAAATACATCAAATGGGCTGTATCTCATGGGCTTTATATTCGTCAAGTGGGCCACCTCAATGACCCTCACCAATGGGCCTCAGGTACTTTGCAATGGGTCATCACCCGTGGGCCTTAGAATGCATTAAAATGAGCCCAATCACATAAGCTTTATGTGCATCAAATGGTCCTAATCACATAGGCCTTATATATATATCAAAGTGGGCCTCAACAATGGGCCACAAATACATCAAATGGGCCTCATAGCGTGGGCCTATATATATCAAGATAGGCCCCAACAACGGGCCTATAAACACATCAAGATGGCCTACATACATGGGCCCATATATACTAAAGTGGGCCTCAACATTGGGCCTATATACACGCCAAGGTGGGCCTAAATACATGGGCCCATATACATCCAAGTGGGCCTCAATAATGGGCCTAAAAATTACATCAAGATGGGCCTAAACACATCAGCCCATATGCATCCAAGTGGGCCTCAATAATGGGCCTAAAAATACATCAAGATGGGCCTAAATACATGGGCCCATGTTTACCAAAGTGAGCCTTATGTGAGGCCCGCCATAATGTTTATTTTCTTATCCAATCTGTTGATAAGGTCACATAAATAGGGGGCCCACCAAAATATCTATTTTCCAGCCAACCTATTGATATGGTCACATGGACCAAGGGGCCCACTGTAACATTTATTTTCCAGCCAACCTGTTGATGAGGTCACCCGGATAGGGGCCCACTATAATATTTATTTACATCCAATATGTTCAGAGGTCACAAGGACTAGGGGCCCACCATAACGTTTATTTACATCCAATCTATTCATAAGGTCCCTTGGACCAAGGGGGCCCACCGTATTATTTATTTTCCAGCCAACCTGTTTATAAGGTCACATGGACCTGGGGGTGGGCGTGGGGCCCACCGAAATGTGGTTCACAAATCCAGCCCACCCAGTATGTGTGTCCCACCTCGCTGAGGGTTCAGACCAAGTTTCAGCCACATCCAAAATTCAAGTAGGCCCCACCAAGTGCTTTTATATGTTTTAGGTATGTCTTCACATGATTTTAGATGGTATGGCCTGCTTGATTATCGGATCGGCTAAAATGATCTGAGGAAGAGGATGGACGGCTTGGATTAAGTACATGCATCAAGGTGGGGCCTGCATGAGTGGCTTTGGATTTCTTTGGCTTTGGATTTGGGTTCTGAGAGGTTACCAAGATGTTATGGTTGACCCATTGCCTAAGGATGTCTAGCTCCAGGTTGAAAAAATTTCAGGGTGTTACATTACAGCTACGGATTATATCTGTAGCTAAAGGTTGAGCAAGAACCATAGCAATAGGCTTATATTAGCAACAACTACGGTTTTCAGATACAAGGCTACGATTAATAGCTGTAGCTATTGAAATTATAGGTATGGATTAAATCCGTAGCAATATTGTCCGTAGCTTAAAATTATATACAGCTACGTATTGTATCTATAGCTAAAAGTAGAATGAGAACTGTAGCAAAAGGCTGAAATTAACAAGAGAGCTAATGCCTATTGTTAATGAAAATTTTAAATAGTAATGGCAGTTCTTACCATTGTAGTACACCCTGATAACTCATATAAGCTAATATGGATAAATACTTCATGTCTAAATCATTCATTCATTCAAACAAACACAATCATTCATTTCCATTCACAAAAGTACAATGCCAACATAATAGTTATATATGTCTATTTAAAGTTCTCATTAACAGCAAGATCCAGTGCCTTCTCGCAACCAAATAGCTTCTTAATAATCACAAGAGAAAACTCCATGGATGTACATCTACTGGTTATCAATTTGCCATCAACTGACACCCTATTCTCAGCTTCGCTTTGATCTAAAAGCTTACTACACATGGATGATCATATACCTGTTTAATCTAAAGGAGAATCAATGTTATACACTGTCAGTCGTTCTTTTAGCTCGAGCACCTCATCATCTTCCTCTTCACTATCAACGGAAGTCGGCATTTTCTGCTGAAAGACCCAAACCAAAAAGGCAATGAGAAGTCTACAAAAACAGGGAGATACTTGGGAAATAAGAAGTTTCGGGCTTTGCAATCACACCTTTCTAGCAGGAGCCTTCTTCGAAGCTCCCCTGCCTTTGGGTTTTGCCCCCTCGGAAACATGTCCTACGGAGAGAAAAAGATAACATGCATTGAGATGAATGAAATCTTCAAGATGGGAAAAAAATGGTAACTAACAATCCACCCATTTCGGGTTTCAATTTATGTGCTGCCGATTGGCGTGTACGTCCAAACACTGGCTTACTGACAAAGATGATTTTTTATTCATCAGAAAAAAATGATGCCTACTAGTTTCAACTGTAGTACTAACTGCTGCTACAGATTCAACAACAGTATCTGCTTTATTGGCTTTTTTGGTGTTGTTCTTTCTTGGGTTCTTTCTAACTTGTCTAGAAGCCTTAGCAAGAGACTTGCCTGCCCTGCCCTCCATATGTCCTGTCACCTCCTCCACCTGGGCTTCTTCCTTCTCATGCTCTTGCAGTGATTGAAAATCAGACAAGAAAGACAAAAATAAAAATAAAAATGGAAAGTCATGTCCTCAAAATTGGGATGAGACGAGACGCACATCAAGTGTTGTAATGAAAGCATCAAGATCTTTCATCCATAGAGACTTTGGAGTTTCCTTCTTCAATTCCTCCACCTCCATTTCTTGCTTTCCCTTTTCCGCCAACAGCTCTTGAACCTTTTCCAGCATCAAGGTTCCAATCAGCATCAACAGTAGATATTCATAATCACTTGCTCTTGCAACTCTTCCCACCTCTAGTGTCTCTTCATTTTCTTCTGTTTCCATTGCTTTGCTGGTATCAACGCCTTTGGTTTTAGGGAACGGTGAAACCCTTTTGCTGCAACTTGAGGACTAGATCTGCTCTCTTCCTGTTACTCACAATAATCTCTCCTTCTACCACCCCAATGATGAATCTGACTTTGTTAGACAATCTCAATAGCTTTATTTCAAGATTATCCAACATTACTTTCTGCATGAAAGTAGCAAGTCAATACTACCATCTTCTCAATTACCAAAAAGAAAAAATGGGGGGCCTAGATCAAAGCTCACCTTTCTCTTTACATAGAACTCAAGTCTTAAATGAAAGAATTCTTCGAGAACTGCAAGAAAAGAAGGCACGACGATGAGAAAGCATATATAGATTTGAGAAATTCATAGAAAGTACATAGAATAAGCAAACTTAGTTTGTTCGGAACCGTCATATTTCTTGATGACACCCCTCGCATCGAATGAGCATATCAATGATCTTACTAAGACTGAACATGATGAGCATATCAATGATCTTACTGAGACTGAACATGGCCATCCCAAGACCTGCATTCGACAAGATCGTGACAGAATTTTCCATGATTTGAGGCTTCTTAACACCCTATCTACAGTAAGAAAGATGTTAGAAGAAAATCAGATTCAAGAAAATCAAATTCACATGGAAAAAGCAACGCATCTAAAATTCAAATCTCTATCAAAAAAAAAAAAAGAAAACTATAATTCCAAATACCCACTTCCATTTCATGAAGAAAGACTAAAGATCACATTGAAATTAGTATAGTGGTGGTAGATGAATCATGAAAACAATGAGACACTGGACCCTCTTAAATTCCCAACTTCAGCCCTGATCTCAACTGAAGGGATCAAATGTTATTTTATTTTTGATCATTTTCATGAGCTCCCAAGTCCTGACTTTTACGTTTTTTAAGCTCCCAATTCCCAACTTTTTAGGTTTTTTAAGTTCCCCCAGTCCACAACTTCAAAAAATAAGTAAATGTTTCACATGTCAAGACTGATCCAAATATATCCAGAAAAGCAGCAGGAAATCATCAAGACAGAAACAAGAATCTTTCATCCATCAGGAGTTCAACAGCCTCATAGGGATCACACAACTAAAAAACAATAGAAGAATCATTCTAAAGCTCAATCGCTGAGATGAAATCCTAAAACTTTTAGTGATCTTAACACATCTCTAAAATGCAGTTACAGTTCAGCAGAGAGATAAATCCCAGACAAAGGGGAAGTTTTACAATCAGCAGATGATGATAGTTACAAGGAAATCTTGCCATTATTGTCCTGGTGCAGGTTTTGTCCATTTTCGGGTCCTGTATAAATGCAAGCTTATTGCCTCTTGAGCTCTCTAGAATGCACTCTGTCTCATACTAGTCAATGATTTCAATAACCTGAAATTGAAAACTACATATTTACAAGTAAGCAAGACATTGACTCATTTACTTTATAGTGGACATGAATAACTTTCAAGCTTGTCATGGATCCTAAAAATATCACCCATTTGCTAGTCCCATTACCATTTAATACTATGTTTGTAGTTCATAGAGTACTGGATAATAGGTGGTGATCATTGAGGATATCAGATAACTGAACAGTCATCAAGTCTATTTAACAAAGAGGAGAAAGCATTTGAACATTCCATTGCTTACCATCTAAAAGGAGTACTGCCTCCACACTAGATTGCATTTTTTCATAACATGCATTGTCAGTCATTCTATGACCATCACATATTTCACTTCATTCCACATTAATAATTGGTTATATATGTGCAGTTTTCACCACCCATAACAACAAAAAAGCATCAAAGACAGTTAAAGCCTGGAAAGTTTGACGTGGGTAAAATACTCAAACAGGTTATTTTCATTTATATTGATAAAAATAGTCATGGAATTGGTGAAAATGGAAGCAAGAAATACTGTCTACAGAAACTGCTTGGAAAATGAGCACCACAATCACATAGGATGAAATAGCTACAATGTTTGGCACATCGGTGATATACATTTCCCAATTGTTTTCTTTTTCATATTAGCCATCTTGCTAGTCTCCAAGCACTCTACAGATGCCTGATATACATTAACCAATGTGATGTGGTCTCCCTCTAGGCTGGAAAAAATGCTTCCTCACAACTCTTGCTTGATCTCAAGGGAAAGTGGTTATCACCAATTAAAAATTATCTAAAGGCTAATTGAAACTCCTACCACAATGCAGTGCAAGAACTTCTTCAACTCCCCAACCTGTCTAAAGGCCTCAAAAGTCAAAACCCACGGCGCGAAGAACCCATAACCCATTCCAACAAGAACACTTCCAGCGATACCGAGAATCAACCAAAGACCAAACAGTGGGGCAAAGCAAACAGGAAGGCAAATTTGAGAACCACATCAAACTGTTTAGTCTTGCACAACTGAACTGTCGATCGGTGGACTCTCCTTCTAAATAGGACCTCTCATCCCATTGTTGATAACACCAACCCAAGAATGCTACATTCATTACATGATTCTTTTTTGTCTTCTGAGTTTCTGCCTAATGGTTTTTTTTTTGGTAGAATCAGTTTAGGTTGTATGTTCTCACAACTGTGATACTTCTAATCCAACACGAATTGACTATTTAGGCAGCATTTGGATGCACTATCCAATAAAATTGCAATAACAAGTTTAATAAAGTGGAAATGACCAAATTGCAATTAGTTAGTATTCATATTCAATAAAGTAGAAGTCCGCTATCAAAAGCAGAAATAAGTAGGCTGGATATCTACTAAGATGACTTTAGAAAAACATGGAACTGGAAGATGTGTAGAAATTAATCTACTCGATGTGCAGTCTCATGAACATATAAAAACTTGCCTCCATACACCTATCCATACTACACAGACATGGAACAAGAAGATCTCCGTCGTCCATAAAATCAACTTAATTTGTACCTGCCTTGGCTGAGAAAAAAGGACACAGTCTCAACTTCTAATCAGATGGGCCATGCATGTATTTTGAATGCAAGCTGTTTTTCATTTCCTTAGATGCCATTTTGATGAACCGCCTCCTACACATGGATGCCATGCTTGCGAGTAAGTAGTGTGAGTAAAAATCTAAGAGTATCTTTAAAAAGCCATTGAAAAAAAAGACCTCTGAGAGACTTAAAGCAAAAGTCCCATTAGAAGTAGGAATAAGTAGACCAAAAAATAAAAGAAAAAGACCAATGAATTGTTTGGTATTATTGGCAAATCAAATCACTTACTTGAAGAAACGTAAGCTTGAGGACAACACCCAAGTTCCAGCATTCATGCATGGTTATTGGGGTGGGAAGGTTCCGCGTCTTACCATATACCAGCCCCAACACCATTCTTGTAGAGGAAAAGGCAAGATGGCATATGTAAGAATGGAGATGAAGCATAAAAAAATAGCCATAATTTTAATCAAAGGTGATACCACCATTAACCTGCCTTAACTCAATAATCAGACTGGTACATTCATCAGGCAAAGGCAACCATGAACATGAATTTCACTTCAAACCAAACTCATCAGGTAAAGAACTTAAAACGAAATATCCAAATTATAAAGTACATCAATATAATTAAAAAGAAAAAACATCAAATTGTATAGAATTAGGGATTTATAGCAGTCCAAAATATGACTAAGAACATGAAATTACCATTGAGAGCAGATCATGAGCTAATAAAAACGAAGTACAAAATGCATTAATAGAGGAAAGAGCCATTAAGATGCATATAATTAGGGATTTACGTTGGTCCAAGAGACAACAAATGAGTAAGAATATTAGCTTTGAAAACAAAAAAAATGAGCTAAAAACTATTTTTAAAAAAAAAAAAAAAACACCAAATAAGAAAATGCATCAATAGTAAAAAGGTAAGATGATGACATTGATGATTTAGAAGGGTGGCAAAAAAATAGTAACAAGGTAGAGATGATTTTTTATTTTTTATTTTTTTAATGAAAAGGGAAAAAAACACCGAGCATTCCATCATATATTGAGGTAGGAGTAAGCAAATGTAAATGCATAGGATAATGCAACTATTTTATAAAGATTATATTACTTGGAGTAAGCAGATGTACCGCGTCCATAAAATAATCGTTATGTTTCTCCAACTCATCACCGAACATGTAAAGAAAATAATAATTACAGGGAAGAACAAAAATTATAATTGGTGAAACAAGATTAACATAGAAGCATATGAAAGTATGAGAACAAAATATAAAACCATGATGCATATAAGACTATCTGATTTTAGGCCTAAACCTATGTATGGATTGGACATGTACCTATGTGCTATGGTGGCACCTTTGTTGTGTCATGATTTTCCCTAACATGGATATCTAGCTTCATGGTAAGATGATTTGGACAATCCAGCTAATTTGCACCAACAGAGATAGCAGTCAGTCCAAAAATAGTTACAGGGCCAATACATTTTTTTTCTTTTGTCAAGCAATGGATGTCCCACTTGAAAGGAATTTGATTACATTCTGTTTGCATTTGCAATGTGCAAAATGGAGATTTCTGATATGGTTAGCCATAACAAAGCATTTTCCTGTTTACCCTTAGGCCATGATGAATGTTCATTTCTCACCAACAGCTCCATATCTCTTTCTACTGAATCACTCATAGCACATATGGACAGCAGGGTTAAAACAACATTTTTATACAAGCCCTTTCTAAAATTTCTACGTGGGATGGGAAGTTCTTAAAAGAAACCAAAAAAAAAAAAAACAAAAAAAAAAAATTAAAAAACAAAAATGAAAACAAAAAAAAAGCAAATAAAAATAAAATAAATAAATAAAAAATCATTTTACATGCTGCAGAGTGCAGACATCCAAATGCTATTTGGGCAAAGGAAAAACCAATGTATCGGACCATCAAAACACTAAATTAAAGATCATCAAACATGCTAGCAATTATGAACATTGACAAGCCTGTACATATTACAAAAATGAATAAATTGGGACTGCATCACATCAAAAAAAGCCCTTCAAAATGTACCACAGAACAATAATAAAAATATTGCAGTACCTTGCTATGATAAAAATATTCATGGCCAATTACAAAAGCAATTGTTCTTTCTATACACAATTATTGAATCACCTCCCTTGATCATGACACACTTTTCCCAAAACCATAGCTTAGCAAAACAATTGAATTGCATAGGCATAGGATATTCTATTGGAACCATAATTTTATTTCTCAAAGCAACTGGTTGATTTTAATAAACCTTTGTAATTCATTGCATAGTCATAGCATCTCTAAGAGTTTTGTGTTCTTATTGCCAAGCCCAAGCTTGCATAAAAGAGTGTTTCCTTAGCATAGTAGCCAGCATGCTAAGGAAACTCGTCCCTGCTCCCTAGGCTATATTTTCAATTCCATTAGTCCACAAATGTATTACAACTTACTTCAGTGGTTACACTTTCACATGTTTGAAGGAGGATGCAGGGTATATACCTGAAAGTTGTCAGGCCCCAAACTCGGAAACCGGACTTATAAAATTCCCGATCGCCGAATCCGGTGCCGACGGCCTCTGTAGTACTCCATTCTCGGTTGTCAGCGATTATACGCCAGATTCCGATCCTGTGGTCCTACAAAGAGGATTTCAATATGAATTTGTTTCATAAGAAGCATAACCATAAGTATACCCAAATCATAAGAACAACATCATCACAACATATCCACTAATATAATCATTTGAGTACAATACTGAAAAGAAAATACATTTATATAATAAAATCTCCAAAAGCTCTGTCACACGCTCCTGCCCCAGCTCGACTGCGTCCTATCGTTACATGCATGCATCTATCGGGCATAAGCTTATAGAAAGCTTAGAGGGTGGTGTAAGTGTGTGCATAAGATAAGTGTCAAGTATTCAATATAATTCCTTAATCATACAATATCGTAATTATTGGCAAAAATCATACGATAAAAAAGAAGCGGAAATATTGCAAGTCCATAAAAATATCATCAACCTTATTTAAGTCATATAAATGCAGAAATATAGTAATCCAAAATGCTATACGCCATGGATGTAATACGATATGCAGTGCGAATGGAATGACCATGCTGGAGTGTGAAGTCGGGATAACACTATAAGAAAAGGAGTTTTTAGCGACGAAAATTTTTTTCGTCGCTAAAAGTAAAAAAAATTTCATTACTAAAAGTTTACTTTTAGCAGCGAAATTGTAAGCCAAAAGTCACTTTTAGCAATGAACATTTTCATCGCTAAGTATTGTGAACATTTTTTAAAAAATAACAAATTGAATCCAAAGGTTTACTTTTAACAACAAAAATTTTCCTAGCTAAAAACTTGGCTGGGACTTTTAGCGACGAAACTTTCCATCGCTAAATGTGTGAACACTTTATCCAAAGGTTTACTTTTAGCTACAAAAATTTCCATAGCTAAAAAACATGGCTGGGACTTTTAGAGACAAAAATTAGTGTCGCTAATGTGTGAACAGTTTTTGAAATAAAATCCAAAGGTTTACTTTTAGCTACAAACATTTTCGTAGCTCAAAACGAAAGCTTTACTTTTAGCTATGAAAATTTTTGTAGCTAAAAAAACCGTGGCTGGGACTTTTAGCAATGAAAATTTTCTCTCTAAATGTGTGAAGAGTTTTTGAAATAAAATCCAAAGGTTTGCTTTTAGCTACGAAAATTTTTGTAGCTAAAAAACGTGGCTAGAGCTTTTAACGACGAAAATTTTCATCGCTAAAGTATTTTTTTAAAAAAAATTTCATCGTATTTTTCTTGATATACACCTGTTATATAAAATATTTCATCATATTCATATTCAAATCCATCTAAACCGAAACTACATAAATCCATCCAAACATAAACTGCATCCATCCAAACATAAACTGCATTCATCCAGACATAAACTACATTCATCCAAACATAAACTGCATCCATCCAAACATAAACAATCCTATGGAAAAAAATAAATGAAAAGAGAGAACATACGAGAGATGATCCAGACAAATGAAAAGAAAAATAACCTTAACCTAGGTTAAGGTTTAGGTTATAGGTTTTGGTTTAGGTTTAAGGTTATAGGTTTGGGTTTAGGTTAAGGTTTAGGTTTTGGGTTTAGGTTAAGGTTATAGGTTTAGGTTATAGGTTAAGGTTATAGGTTTAGGTTAGGTTTAGGTTATAGGTTATAGCTTTGGGATTTGAGAATATGTTAAGGTTTAGGTTTAGGAATTCGGGTCGAGTTCGGGATCGGGTTTAGGCTTGGGTTTTCAAGTTTAGGTTTAGGTTTAGGTTAGGGAGTTGAGATTGGGATTTGGTGTAGGTTTAGGTTTAGGGATTTGAGAATAGGTTAAGGTTGCAGTTTAGTAAATCGGGTTTGGGTTGGGGATCAGGTTGCGGATCGGGTTTAGGCTTGGGTTTTCAAGTTTAGGTTTAGGTTAGGGAGTTGATATTAGGGTTAGGTGTAGGTTTAGGTTTAGGAATTTGAAAATACATTTAGGTTTTAGGTTTAAGTTAAGGTTATAGGTTTAGCTTAGGTTTAGGTTATAGGTTATAGGTTATAGCTTTAGGGAATGGAGAATAGGTTAAGGTTTAGGTTTAGGAAATCGGGTTCCGGTTTGAGATTCGGTTTAGGTTTAGGTTTTCAAGTTTAGGTTTAGGTTAAGTAATTGAGATTAAGATTAGGGGCAGGTTTAGGTTTAAGAATTTGAGAATATATTTAGGTTTTAGGTTTAAGTTTAAGTTATAGGTTTAGATTAGGTTTAGGTTATAGGTTATAGGTTATAGTTTTAGGGAATTAAGAATAGGTTAAGGTTTAGGTTTGGGAAATCGGGTTTGGGTTTGGGAACAGGTTTAGGTTTGGGTTTTCAATTTTAGGTTTAGGTTAAGTAGTTAAGATTAGGATTAGGTGTAGGTTTAGGTTTAGGAATTTGAGAATACATTTAGGTCTTAGGTTTAGGTTTTGGTTTTGGTTTTAGTTTAGGTTATAGGTTTTGGGATTTGAGAATGGGTTCGGGTTTAGGTTATAGGTTTTGGTTTTGGTTTAGGTTATAGGTTTTGGTTAAGGTTATAGGTTATAGGTTTAGGTTTAGGTTAAGGTTAGGTTTAGGTTATAGGTTTTGGGATTCGGGAATAGTTTTAGGTTATAGGTATAGCTTTAAGCTAGGTTATAGGTTAAGGTTTAGGGATAGGTTATAGGTTTTGGGATTTGAGAATGGGTTCCGGTTTAGGTCAAAGGTTTTGGTATTGGTTTAGGTTATAGGTTTTGGGATTTGAGAATGGGTTCGGGTTTAGGTTATAGGCTTTGGTTTTGGTTTAGGTTATTGGTTTTGGGATTTGAGAATGGGTTCGGGTTTAGGTTATAGGTTTTGCTTTTGGTTTAGGTTATAGGTTTTGGTTAAGGTTATAGGTTTAGGTTAAGGTTAGGTTTAAGTTATAAGTTTTGGGATTTTGGAATAGTTTTAGGTTATAAATATAGGTTTAGATTAGGTTATAGGTTTTGGGATATGAGAATGGGTTCGAGTTTAGGATATAGGTTTTGGTTTTGGTTTAGGTTAAAGGTTTTGGTTAAGGTTATAGGTTATAGGTTTACGTTTAGGTTAAGGTTAGGTTTAGGTTATAGGTTTTGAGATTTGGGAATAGTTTTAGGTTATAAGTATAGGTTTAAGTTAGGTTATAGGTTTTGAGATTTGATAATGGGTTCGGGTTTAGGTTATAGGTTTTGGTTTAAGTTATAGGTTATAGGTTTAGGATAAGGTTTTGGTTAAGGTTTAGGTTATAGGTTTTCTGATTTGAGAATGCGTTTGGGTTTTGTAAGACCCGTATCATAGTCCGTACTATTCCGTCAATTTCCTGTGATCCTCCCTATCGACTTTCGGCGACCCGTGACCTATAATCGGTGTTTGCGCCAATCCTAAATCGTGTCACGTATATCAGAGTTGGCTCAACCCGAGGCTTGTACCAGTACGACCGTCACCGCGGTTCCGATGCCGTGCCTCGCGCGCCGAGGCGATACCCGGGCCAGGAGATGTGGACCCCCGTTCAGTTCGAGAGAAACGCCATGCGTTGCAATCCCAAGAGAATGTCCCATCAATCGCATCAAGTGTCAAGTACTCCATTCCATCATGTCAAGTACAAACACCCATCCCCAAGAAACCCCTAAAGTCAACATTCTTTCTCTCTCCACCCATCAAGTACACCTATCCATCACTCACATCTCTCACTTATCACCTCTCTCTCTCTCTCTCTCTCTCTCTCTCTCTCTCTCTCTCTCTCTCATTTCTCTCTTATTTCTTCCAAGCTCCATGAGAGCAACTCACGTCCAAGCTCCATGGGAGAGTAGTGTGGCCCATGTCTACCACCCGATCGCACTATCCTAAGCCTATCTCAACCGTTGAAATTGTCCCTTTGTGACTCTATCATGCATTGGTGGAAGAAGAGATTTCAAGTGGGTGCTTCTCTTTTCCCTATTTCCTTCTCTCTTTTTTTCCTTGATTTGTGGCCCACCTGATGATGTATGTAACATCTAGACCGTCCATCCAATGGGATCGGTCCACCTTGCTGCCCATCATCTAGTAGCCTTGCTGTCTGATTTTTGAGCCGGTCTGGCTAGGGAAAATCACTAATATCAGCTTAATCCGTGGGGTGGCCCACCCTTCTGTGGACTCCACCATGCATACATGCTATCCATGCCGTCCGTTCATGGACTGGACCCCACCATGCTAGCGTCCAGCCTCATGGTTGCTGCCTGGATCGCCTGGAGCGGGCCCTGAGGGAAGGAACATAAAGGTCAGTTTGATCGGAAGTGGGGTGGCCCACTCACGTGTACCCCACCATGATGTATCGTATCCATGTCGTTCACCCGTTTGATCCAGACCATCCATCCATTTGGACGTGGTCATGGACCTCACCTTTAATGAACGTGTTTTTTTTTTTTTTCGTCCATCCTCCTGGCGTTGGAAGCCACCGTGATGTATTTTTTTATACAAGCCGTCCAGCATCCCTGGACGCTGGACTGGCAGCGTTAACACACTGTTTTAAAAAAAAAAAAAGAAAGAAGGGGAAAGGGTATCTTAGGTGTTGAGCCGAAAAATGAGGCTGATCCGACTTTCGGGGGGGCCGTACCTATGGAAACAGTGTTTTTCACCGTTTAAATGCATCTTAAATCGTCTACACGCCAAAACATGTTGGATATGGGGCTCGTTTGATTTGTCTTGAGCCGTAGGGAGCAATGGATGGGGTGGATTCACCAGGAGTGGGACCCACATACGAAAAACCTTAAGAACACAGGATTTTTAAAAAAAAATAATTTATTAAAAGCTGATGGTACAGGCAGCGCCTGCTACCTACGGCGGGCTGGTGTTCCAGTAGGAACCCACGACTATAGCCGTGGGCCCCACTTGATGTTTATTTGTCATCTATCCCGTTCATGAGGTGGGCCACTCCTTGAAGTGGGCCCCCTCCAATTTCCAGTCAAATACAAGACTCAGGTGGCTCACATCATAGGAAATAGTGTGATTGAGTGTCTACCGTTGAAACCCTTTTATGGGCCACAAAAGTTTGAGATCAAGATGTATTTTTGTTTTCCTTTCATTCATGTCTGTGTGATTTTATGGACGGGTCGGATTGCAAATATACATTATGGTGGGCCCCACGTGGAGCCACAATGATGTATGTGTTATATTACCACCGTCCAGCGGACAGTGGAACTCACTGTGATGTACTTGTCTCACTCCACTGTCCACAATGTGGAACGGTGGGGACCACCATGATTTATGTGTTTTATACCCACTGTCCACTGCGTAGACAGTGAGACCTACTATGATGCATGTGTTGCATCCCCACCGTCCAACCATTTTGAAAGCCCATTTTGAGGCTTGAGACAAATAAATAAATAAATAAATGAGTCAGACCTAAGGTTTAGATGGAGCCGACCAAGACATGTATTCTATTCATGTCTACCATCACGAGGTGGAGCCCACCATGATGTATGTATTAAATATCTATGTCGTTCATTTGATGAGGCACATTTGATAGATGTTAGGCCCATGGGACTAGGCCCATTTGATATTTATAAAGGCCCATGGGACTAGGCCCATTTGATATTTATAAATGGCCATGTGATTAGGCCCATTTTTTTATAATTATGGCCCATTATTGAGGCCCACCGTCATGTGTATGAGGCCTGTTGTTGAGGTCACCTTGACATGTATGAGGACTAGGTGATTAGGCCCATTTTGATGTGTTCTAGGGCCCATGGGTTAAGGCCCATTGTGATGTATTCAAGGCCAACTATTGAGGCCCACCTTGGCATATGTATTAGGGCCCATCTTGAGTTATTTGTGGCCTATTGTTGAGGCCCACCTTAATATTTATGAGGCCCACTTGTGATGTACTCTGAGGCCCATGGGTTATGACCCATTGTAATGTACTTAAGGCCCATTGGTGAAGCCCAGTAATGCGGCCCATTTGATGCACATAAGGCCCACTAATGTAGCCTATTTGATGTTTTAGGGGCCCATGGGTCAAGGTCCATTGAGATGTACTAGGGCCTATGGGTTGAGGCCCATTTGATGTACATATAGGGCCCAATTTGATGTTTTAGGAGCCCATAGGTCAAGGTCCATTAAGATGTACTAGGGCCTATGGGTTGAGGCCCATTTAATGTACACATGGGGCCCAATTGGTGTGGCCCATTTGTTACATATAAGACCCATGAGCTTAGGCCCATTTGATGCAATCTAAGGCCCACGAGTTATGACCCATTGCAATGCACATAAGGCCCATTGGTGCGGCCCATTGATGTGGCCCATTTGATGAATAAAAGGCATATATGATATGGCCCATTTGATGTATTTAAGGCCCAATGGGATGTACCTAAGGTCCATTGCAATGTGTGATTCCAACACGGATTATGTAATGATGTTTACGACGATCGTGCCTTGGGAACAATGTTGGTTTGACGTCCACATTGCGAGTGTAATGTTGGTTGGATGTCCACATTATGGCTCTCCCTAGGGCCCATTGGTAGGCTCATACTTGTTGATAGTTCATTACTTTATAACATGCTTAGTATAATTCCATGACACATAGCCCATTTGTATCGGTCTATTTGATCGGCATGCTTGTATCGGCCCATTTGATTGATTTAGCTCATATGATTGATTAGGCCCATCTTGATGTATTTGTGGCTTGTTTCTGAGGCCGTATATGAGGCCCATGTTATGAGGCCCACTCTGATATACTTGTAGATATGTATGTTATGAGTAGGCCTACTTGCTGCTTGTGCAGGGCCCACCTGTCGTGTATATGAGACCCATTAATGTGGTCCACTTGATGTATATTGAGGTCCATGGGTCGTAACCCATTATGATGTATCTGAGGACCATGGGTCGTGGCCCATGGTGATGTATATTAGGCCCATTGCGATGTATATTAAACAGACGTCTTTCTTTTCAGGTTTGGTTATGAAATAGCGTCAAGTTGCAAAGTGACGCTCCCAAAGCTAATAGCAAACGGGCGGGTGAGGCGAGGCGGTTGACTGCCGAAGGGTAGAAGCGAATAGCAACCTGACGCTCCCGGGGGGAAATTCGTACCTATCCACCCGATGTCCCGAAGAGGAGTAGTCACTGACGGTTTCAGCTGGTCGAGTTACAACATAGCCCCTTTAGTAGTCGTAGTGTACAGCGTAATAGCTTACAAGCAGGGCCTCCGGTAAATAAGCTAAAGAGTCATATTCGCATCCCGAATTTAGGTTTAGATCCAGAGGTGGGACCGGTTGCAAAGAAGAAGCCATAGGGCAATAAAAAGAACCCAACTATAGATCGACTGATAATGAGCCTGTCCCAGTCGTCGGGCAAGCCTTGTAAGCCTTGTGCAAGGGTCGTCACGAGATCAACCAAGGTTGCTTGCAAGGTTGAAGGTATTGAATTTCATAGGTTAGTGCGGATGAAATGAAACTCGTTGTCGCCCGACGGATACTCGTACCGGATCGAATGGTGGAATCAGCCACACCGACCATTCAAGGCGGACCCTAAGCCCTTAAATAAAAAAGGGCGAGGAAAGAGAACGCAAGAATCTTCTTTTATTGTTCCTTAAATAAAAAGGGGGAGGAAGCGCCAACAGATTCATCCTCGACAGTGTCATTGCCGCCTTTGAAGGGATGGAATGGGCTCGTAGTTCGGGATAGGAACTCGTGATTCTCAAGCTGGACTTTGAAAAAGCAAGAGAATGGAATTTCATATCTCGCATGCCCTTCGGGGCCCGAAGTTTTGCAAGTGGGTTAACACCACCGTTTGGAGACGCTAACGGGGTAGTTCTAGTGAATGGAACCCTCTCATCTCCATTTCAGATCTCCAGATCTGTCTGTCAAGGTTGCCCCCTTTCTACCTTATCCTTTTTTTTTTGCAAACCACAGTTTTTGGTGAAGCCTCTGGTATCCCACTTGCTAAAATAAGAAAAGGGTTTTCAAAGGAAAAGAAATTTCATCTTTTGTCAAAGATCTCCTTCTTAAATTCTTTCGAAATCCTTTTTCAATTATCCTATCTTGCTTTCACCCCACCAAAAGCATAATAAAGAAAGGAGCTTGAATAGGGCCAGAGCACAAGCCAAGCCAGCCCATCGAGACAACTAAAGCTTGATAAGAGTATACTGCTCGGGTCCACCCGATCATGAGAAAGACTGTAAAGCCACTTCACTCGATTTATGACTGAGGAGGCGGGAGGAGAAGCACCGAGCCTATTGTCACGCCTCAGACTCGGTAACCGGAATCACAAGGGACCCGATGGCCGGTTCTAGCCGTAACAGCCTCCATAATACTCCATTCTTGGCTCCTGAGGCAGGTTCCGATCCTGAGATCCTATAAGGAGGATTTTCATTACAGTATAATCAATACCAATATGAGCATACCCAAGATCACAGCAAATACATCTGAGAATAACAAAGGAATACATCACAAAATTCACTAAGAATTTGAACTTTTACAATCATCCATAAGGTCCAAAAGGACATACATGAGATAAAAGGAAAAGAGAGAAAGGTTGGCAACACTGGAGTCCTTAAAAGCTCCGCTCTACTCCACGTGTTGCTGCTACGATGCCTGCTTAGAATCTCCTGCACACATCAATCATGCATAAGCTTATAGAAGCTTAGAGGGTGGTGAAAGTGTGTGACAATGGTGCACAGAAGAATAGTAGGAGATGCAAGAAGGAAAATCTGCTCAATGGGAAAATCACTAACCTTACCAAGGCTTATCATGAATATGATGCAATGAGTACTGGATGTTAAACTAAGGCAATGCATGAAGGGGGCTTCTACAACCAATGCTAATGCGATGCAAGTAATGCCAGTGCTCATATCCAAATCATAAGTTAAGTACATTTCCAATCATAAGGAAATCACCGGGGTCTATTACACTCCTAAATGACTGTCGCTCTACAGACCCCGCACAGTCAAACGAGCATAAGAGACCTCACTACCTGCCTGTGGACAGTCAATCACCAACAAGGCCTGACGGTAGCGGACCCATTTACGAGCTGGTCAGACTCAGCCTAGCAATGCCCACTACACACCAGGTAGGTAAGGCCACACCCCTATCCAACTGACTACATGACAGTGGGAGTCACAGCCTAACGGTATAAGGCCCTCAAACGCTCATGCATTCCACTCGGTCACGGCGTTGGAGCAGATCCTTGATACCATGGAAGTTTTGAGAATTTCACCCATGGCCATCCTATGCACCTAGTATGCTCAACTAATATTTCCGGTGTCCACACATACGACCATCCACGAATATCCCTGTGGAGGTAAGACCCTGATGAAGTAAGGGCAGATATCCACATGCTATGCAATGCCAGATGCATGAATCACACAATCACCCATGCATCAATCCCAAACATTCATCTCTCAGGGAGATACCAACATGTCCTACACAATGCCACAACCATGGCCAATCATTCCTCAACCAAGCATGCATATGATGTGTATGGGAGTGGGCTATGAGGATAAATAGGGGTGCCAATACGGTGGAGATGAACTCTCTACCTAACCATGAAGGGTTTAGGTACTTAACTAATTCCTCATAAGGAATACAACCTCTAGTGGGGGCCCATATACCTGGGGTAGCCCAGAAGACTAAAGAGAACAATGGTATGGGCCTAAATAGTGAGATGGCTTAGCAAGGTTCTATGGTGGGCCTTTAACCACCCATAGAAGCCCATGGGCCTACCTTAAGGCCACCAAGGTGGACATCCAACCACAATTGGTCCCTAAGAAGTAGCCCATCTCTAATTGATCATGAATCAAGGACCAAGGCTCATGTAACATAAAAAATAAGAAATGAGCAGCCATAATTATACCACAACACTTATGTTGGGCTTCAGAAAGGGCGGCCCAAGGCCTATCCAAAATATGGGTTCAAGGGGAACACACATAACCCAACTCATATATACCACTATGGGCCCATAAGGGAAAGGTTAGGGCCCAACATAAAGGCCACTAATCCCATATATTATGGTGGCCTAGTGAGCGGCCCATTGCTCAAACCACATGGGCAATGTCATGCTCTTAGTCAAGTAAGTTGGGCCTACAACTCGGCCCAAGTATAAAGTTGATTTGATGGGAAATCAAGGGCCCATCTACTTGTGTAATCTGGCCCACTAACCCAACATAATAGTATAGTAAAATAGCCCAATAGTTCAATGGGTCTATCTGGAAAGTTCCAACCCAATTGGGCCTAAAGAGTTCAACAACTAGTTACATTCATGGACCCAATTAAATTCAACTGTGGTGGGCCTCAAAAGTGAATTTATTAAGCTCAAAATTTAAGAAACTAAAGGTATAAATTATCTCCTCTAATACCTTCATAAATGTGGCGGGCCTCACTCCTCAAAATTTCAGCCCAAGTCCAAGCATAATTATAACATGTTGTTGTCCTAAATTTGGGCACTCCATTGGAGTGGGCCCAAGGCCCCTAAAACTCTAGAAATTGAGGGTCATGGCCCCTCATCATGCATACAATGAGAGGAAACCCAAAAATATGGCCCACCATCAAAAGAAATATTTTTGAATTTTGGTTTTTATCAAGCATATTGCTGGACTGCACAACAGAAAAATTGGGAGTCCAGCCATCTTGGACCATTTTTTTTGGATACCCTAAAGGGGTCATTTGAGGCTGAAATTTTACAGAGTGATACCTCCATATGTGGGCCACACCCCCACAAAATTTTAGAATTTTTAAAAATTTATAAGTATTTTAATTATTTTAAACAAAATAGACTGTCCATGAAATCGGACAGACCTGAACGTCCCAACGTGGTGGGCCAGTCCGGTCCTTGCCACAGTGTGTACAGGGTTCCATTGGCTCTCAAATTTGGTAAGTGGGTCTTAACATGAGTAGATCACATCCCTGCAAAATTTCAGAATTTTTAGACACTTATAAATATTTTAATTCATTTAGATAAATCAATCTGTCCTAAAAATTGGACTGATCTGGACACTATATTATGGTGGGCCAGTCCAGCCACCACTATGATACGTACAGGTGTCCATTGGCCCCTAAATTTTGTAGGTGGGTCCTACCTTGAGTAGGCCACCCCTGAATAAATTTTTATAATTTTTAAATGCCCATAGATATTTTAATAAATTTCAGAAATTCAACTGTCCATGGTGGAATGTTGCTGGAATAGTGTAGAAAATTCATACTGTCCACCTCACTTGGACCATACCTTTGGGACCTCAATCAAGGTCAGATGGAGCTGAAATTTGGGAAACATCAAGATGAGATCCCCACCTTTCAGAAAATTATATTTGATGGGTATGAATAGTCCCCCAAACAGTCCCAAAATCTGGTCCAAAAATAACCAGAAATTGTCCAGAAAATTCTGGACAGCAACATGTACTTAGATAAAATTTATTATATAGGTTAAATAAAAAGAAAAACACATTAATGGAGGATGGTGTGGCCTTCCTTAGTGGGCCCCACAAATTTCTATGTCATAATCTAAAGCCAACACACCTTGCATGCATCATTAAGGCAGCAAGTAGGATACCCAAAATCAAACAATGGGCAGTTTGGGCATCCCAACTTGCTGAAATTTATGGATGTCCTAGGCCCACCAAATGAGCCACACACATCAGGAAATAAAATGAGAAAAAAAGAGAGATAGAAGGACAATCCGGCCATAGGGAAAGGGCTCCGCCACTATTGAGCCCTCCCTAGATTAATCACACCCACACATCATACATAGATTTACATTTATAACATGAATCTTGCACATGCATGGCCTATAATTAAAATGCATGGTGAGGATGCCATCCCCACCATGGTTATAAGGTCTAGATGACCCAAACATAATATGATATGAAAGAAAACGGTCATGATGGGGCACATAGAGAAAGGCCCCATGCATGGATCATGCATGCATAAGATAGGCCATTAGGCCACAACCATGGGATTGTGTGGGATCTCCACCATTGATTGGTGGGTCCTACACTTCCCTCATAAAAAAGAAACCATCTAGGCTATAGAAAATAGATTTTTACATCTAAAGGAGCACCCACCTCAAAGATGATCACCAAACTTTCACACTAAGGTCCTTTAGCACCAAGGGAGATGGATCAATGGTGGAGATGAGGTTTCAAGGGTTAGATGGTGGGAGATTAAGGAGTAGGCTGGAGAAATGGAGAAAAATTGCTAGAGAAGAAGAGAAGAGAGAGAGAAATGAGAGGGAAAGAGAGGAAAAATCTTTTTAAGGAAAGTAATCATTAACCTATGGTGATACAAATAATGTTGCTAGGGTAGGTTAGGTGTGGGTGGTGTGTGAGGTCTTGGTAGTGTGAGTTATGGAGATTTAGATGGTGTGTGTAGTGTGTGTTGAAACTTGTGCAAAAGAGGGAATGTGGGCCACATGCACCACTCCAAGGTGGGCCACATGATCGAAATCAAGGGTCATAGAATGAAATGTACACAACTTATGATCCACATATCGGATGGATGCACAAGACGCTGCATTGAAACTGCGGCAACAATGTGGTCGCAATGGCATAGATCTCAACTCGATCCGAGTCGGGTCTACATGACCGGACTCAAGGATGACCGCAACACTATCTGAGGGTCATGGGTCACCGAAATTCAACCGATAGGACCGCGAGACCACAAGAAATGAAATGCACACTTACACACACACATGCACATATGCAAACTTGGGTCGGGTCTCACAACCCTCCCCACCAATAAAAAGAATTTTGTCCTCAAAATTGATTAATCGAAGACAGAATAAAAGAGAACACCACCATCACATAGTAATCATCATATAAGAAAGACAATAGAAACAATCATATATCTATCAATCATCAAACAAATGGGGATGACACTCTCTAATCTCGGCCTCGCGTTCCCAAGACGCTTTAGCCTTCGAATGATGACCCCATTGCACTTTCACCAAGGGAATGACCTTAGTCCTGAGGACCTGCTCCTTCTGATCAAGAATATGAATCGGCTGCTCAATGTAAGAAGCATCCTCACGGACCTCAAGTGGCTGCCAATCAATCACAGGAATAGTGTCCGACCCACATTTTCTCAACATAGAAACATGAAACACATTGTGGATCGTCGACAACTCAGGAGGTAAGGCAAGCCTATAGGCTACAGCGCCTACTCGCTCGGTAATCTCAAAAGGTCCAATAAATCTCGGGGCGAGCTTGCCCTTCACACCAAAGCGAACCACGCCTTTCATAGGTGAGACCTTGAGATACATCATGTTCCCGACTACGAACTCGAGGGGTCGACGCCGACGATCAGCATAACTCTTCTGCCGGCTCTGAGCTGTGCGCATCCTCTGCCTAATAACATCAATAGCCTCTGACGTCTGTTGCACAAGCTCGAGACCTAAGAGAAGGCGCTCTCCAACCTCTGTCCAATAATTAAGAGATCTGCATGGCCTACCATAAAGTGCCTTGAAAGGAACCATGCCGATAGTCGACTGATAAATGTTGTTGTATGCAAACTCGACGAGGCGCATATGCTCATCCCAACTGCCCGCAAAGTCGATCACACAAGCTCTGAGTATATCCTCAAGGATCTGGTTGACCCTTTCGGTCTGCCCATCCGTCTGCGGATGATGAGCGGTGCTGAGATGCAAAGTGACCCCCAGTGTCTGCTGGAAACTCCTCCAAAATTGAGATGTAAACCTAGAGTCTCGGTCTGAAATAATCGAAACTGGGACACCGTGCAGTCTCACTATCTCCTCAATAAATATCCTCGCCAACCGGTCCATAGACCAGGAAGCACGTACTGGAATGAAATGAGCCGACTTTGTCAAACGATCGACAATAACCCAGATGGTATTATGACCGCGCTGAGTCCTCAAAAAACCTACGATGAAATCCATCGATATGTGCTCCCACTTCTACTCTGGAACGCTCAACGGCTGCAAGGGACCAGGGGGTCTTTGATGATCGGCCTTGACACGCTGACATGTGTCACACTCAGCCACAAAATTCGTAATCTGGCGCTTCATCCCCTGCCAGAAGTACTGCCTCCTCATATCACGATACATCTTCGTAGAGCCCAGGTGGATAGTAAGTCTCGATCGGTGTGCCTCGGTCATCAGATCACAACGCAACTCTAGAACGTCCGGGACACACAACCGGCCCCTGAAGTGTAACCCACCATCGGAACCAATATGCCAATCTGACTGATCCACGGAGGCGGCCTCTGCTCGGTACTCCTGAAGTGACTCGTCCGTCTGCTGAGCCTCGATCACCCTAGCCACCAAGGAGGGTTGAATTGACAAGCTCGAAAGTTGAACAATGGAAGACTGCAGACCGAATTCAAAGTTAAACTCTGAAACTCCTCGAGCATCTGCCACTGTCCAACCATCATATGTGCCACCAGGCCTCGTGGCTGAAGGCTGAGCGCATCCGCCACCACGTTCGTCTTGTCCGGGTGGTACTGAAGGTCAAAATCATAATCCTTTAGCAACTCCATCCATCGCCTCTGCCGCAGGTTTAACTCGGACTGCGAAAATAGATACTTCAAGCTCTTATGATCCGAGAAGAGCTCGAACCTGACCCCATATAGATAATGCCTCCACACCTTCAGTACGAATACAATTGCTACAAGCTCTAAATCATGAGTGGGGTAGTTCAGCTCATGGACCTTAAGCTGACGCGAGGCATATGCTACTGGCTTCCCGTGCTGCATCAGTATAGCACCCAAGCCAACTCTAGAGGCATCAGTAAAGACAACAAAACCCTCACTCCCATCAGGAAGAGTGAGGACAGGAGCGGACGTGAGGCGGTCCTTCAACTCCAAAAATGCCTTCTCGCAAGCGTCACTCCAGACGAACTCGACGCCCTTCCGTGTCAACTGGGTTAGCGGTGCCGCAATACGGGAGAAACCCTCGATAAATCGTCGATAATATCCCGCTAGACCAAGGAAGCTGCGAATCTCAGATGCGTTCGTGGGCTGATCCCACTGACGCACTGCATCAACCTTCGAGGGGTCCACAGCGACACCCTCCCTTGTCACCACATGACCAAGGAACTTCATCTCCTCCTACCAAAACTCTCACTTCTCCAGCTTCCCATACAGTTGGTGGGCACAAAGGGTCTCAAGTACAATTCGCAGGTGCTCGGCATGGTCCTCATGGTTCCTCGAATATATAAGAATATCATCAATGAATACCACCACGAACTGATCGAGGAACGGCTGAAAGACCTCGTTCATCAGCTGCATGAATATGGCGGGTGCGTTGGTCAGTCCGAACGACATGACCAGGAACTCGAAGTGACCATAACGTGTCCGAAACGCCGTCTTCGGAATGTCCTCCTCTCGGACCCAAATCTGATGGTAACCGGAACGTAAGTCTATCTTGGAAAAATACTGCACACCCTGCAACTGATCGAACAGATCATCAATACGGGAAAGCGGGTATCGGTTCTTGATGGTGACTCTGTTGAGCTCACGATAATCTACACAGAGTCGCAACGAGCCATCCTTCTTCTTCATAAACAATACCGGGGCTCCCCAAGGTGAACTGCTGGGACGAATGAAACCTAACTCCCAAAGCTCATCTAACTGCTCCTGCAGTTATCGCAACTCTAACGGTGCCATCCAGTAGGGAGCCTTTGAGATAGGAGCAGTACCAGGCACCAAATCTATCTGGAACTCCACCTGTCGACGTGGCGACAAACCCGAAATCTCCTGAAACACATCCGGATACTCACAAACAACTGGCAGCTGCTCAATACTCTCTGCCACAGAATCCTCAATGACCGAAGCCAAGAAGCTAGATAACAGCTCTCTTCTAGGCTCGGCGACGAACTGAAACACTGGCACGCCTAGAATATGAAATGTAACTATCCTCGCACCACAGTCTAAGACGGCATGATACTTCGCAAGCCAGTCCATACTTAGAATCACATCAAATCCTACCATCGACATCACGAACAAATCGGCAGGAAGGAACATCTCACCCACTAACACCGGACAAGAAGAACAGCGACAGGTCAATATCACAGACTTCCCCATGGGAGTCAAAACGGTCAAGGCCTTGGACACGGACTCCGATGGAATACCAGTCGATCGGTAAAACTGCTCGGCCACAAACGAATGAGAAGCACCAGAATCAAATAAAACATGAGCAGTGCAAGTAGAAACAAGAAGAATACCCTCTTCCGGTCTCCACCGGAACTTTGCTCTCTCGACCTTTGGGTCATAGCCCAGTCCTCCTCATAAACTAGTGCTCGATACACAACCTGGTCGAACGTCTCCAAGAAATACCCTACAACACGGCTGCAAAGGGCAGGGCGTAAACCAGTCACAAAACGACGGGCTCTCATCTTCTCATCATTGGTCAGATGAGGAGCAAATCTAGACAAGGCCAAGAAACGGGCCTCATACTGAGATACAGTCATATCACCCTGCACTAGGGTCTCAAACTCAATCGCCCGCTGGATATGAACGTGTTTAGGAAAAAACTTTTGATCGAAACGGGTGACGAACTCCTCTCATGTCCAAACGAACTGAGGTCCAACCATCCTAGATATGGATGACCACCAATGACGGGCCTCACCCTGAAGGAGATAGGTCGCAAGGGATACTCTCTGGCCTGCAAGACACTGTATAGTGTCAAAAATCCTCTCAACCTCAGTGCGCCAAGCCTCGGCGGCAGAAGAGTCAGGATCACCACTAAACCTCGGGGGATCATGCTGTTGGAACTCTCGGGCTATGGCACTAGCATGAGGTAAGTCAGACCGCCTGGAAACCTCAGTGGTAGCTGGCTGACGGGTCTGTAATGTGGTGGCAACAAGCTGCATCAACTGCTGAAAATGCTCAGCTCCTATAGGTACTGTCGAAAAGGTAGGGGCGGCACTTGCCTCAGGCGGAGGCACGGGTGCAGCCGACGGGGTAGGAGCCTCAGTAACTGGAACAGTAGGCTGAGTAGGGGGAATAGGTGGGGGAACCGAAGCAACTGGAGGTACAGGCGCTACGGGCTCAACTGGAGGAACAGGCCGAATCGGGACCTCAGGAATCGGATCCTCAACTACTGGAGAAGGACGTGCTTGAGTAGGATAGGTACCTCGGGCGCCTCGCCCACGGGCACCATGACCATGGGCGCCACGACCACGAGTGTCACGACCACGTGACATCGTCTACAAAATAATGACGACGTAAGGAATCAGGTCAGTTACAGGCTCAACACGGAGCGAAAGGAAGGATCTCGGGACACTACTTGCCCCATGTTCTTGGCAGACATGTGATGTTCCCTAGAGTCATTCCAGAATTACTTGCTATGCTCTGATACCAACTCCTGTCACGCCCCAGACTCGGTAAATGGAATCACAAGGGACCCGATGGCCGGTTCTGGCCGTAACAGCCTCCATAGTACCCCATTCTTGGCTCTTGAGGCAGGTTCCATCCTGGGATCCTATAAGGAGGATTTTCATTATAGTATAATCAATACCAATATGAGCATACCCAAGATCACAACAAATACATCTGAGAATAACAAAGGAACACATCACAAAATTCACTAAGAATTTGAACTTTTACAATCATCCATAAGGTCCAAAAGGACATACATGAGATAAAAGGAGAAGAGGGAAAGGTCGGCAACACTGGAGTCCTCAAAAGCTCCGCTCTACTCCATGCGCTGCTGCTACGATGCCTGCCTAGAATCTCCTGTACGCATCAATCGTGCATAAGCTTATAGAAGCTTAGAGGGTGGTGAAAGTGTGTGACAATGATGCACAAAAGAATAGTAGGAGATACAAGAAGGAAAATGTGCTCAATGGGAAAATGACTAACCTTACCAAGGCTTATCATGAATATGATGCAATGAGTACTGGATGTTAAAATAAGGCAATGCATGAAGGGGGCTTGTACAACCAATGCTAATGCGATGCAAGTAATGCCAGTGCTCATATCCAAATCATAAGTCAAGTACATTTCTAATCATAAGAAAATCACCGGGGTCCATTACACTGCTGAATGACTGTCGCTCTACAGACCCCGCATAGTCAAACGAGCATAAGAGACCTCACTACCCGCCTGTGGACATCCAATCACCAACAAGGCCTGACGGTAGCGGACCCATTTACGAGCTGGTCAGACTTAGCCTAGCAATGCCCACTACACACCAGGCAGGTAAGGCCACACCCCTATCCAACCGACTACACGACAGTGGGAGTCGCAGCCTAATGGTATAAGGCCCTCGTACGCTCATGTATTCCACCCGGTCACGGCGTTGGAGCAGATCCTTAGTACCATGGAAGTTTTGGGAATTTCACCCATGGGCATCCTATGCACCTGGTATGCTCAACTAATATTTTCGGTGTCCACACATACGACCATCCACGAATATCCCTGTGGAGGTAAGGCCCTGATGAAGTAAGGGCAGATATCCACATGCTATGCAATGTCAGATGCATGAATCACACAATCACTCATGCATCAATCCCAAACATTCATCTCTCAGGGAGATACCAACATGTCCTACACAATGCCATAACCATGGCCAATCATTCCTCAACCAAGCATGCATATGATGTGTATGGGAGTGGGCCATGAGGATAAATAGGGGTGCCAATACGGTAGAGATGAACTCTCTACCTAACCATGAAGGGTCTAGGTACTTAACTAATTCCTCATAAGGAATACAACCTCTAGTGGGGGCCCATATACCTAGGGTAGCCCAGAAGACTAAAGAGAATAATGGTTTGGGCCTAAATAGTGAGATGGCTTAGCAAGGTTCTATGGTGGGCCTTTAACCACCCATAGAAGCCCATGGGCCTACCTTAAGGCCACCAAGGTGGACATCCAACCACAATTGGTCCCTAAGAAGTAACCCATCTCTAATTGATCATGAATCAAGGACCAAGGCCCATGTAACATCAAAAATATGAAATGAGCAGCCATAATTATACCACAACACTCATGTTGGGCTTTAGAAAGGGCGGCCCAAGGCCTATCCAAAATATGGGTTCAAGGGGAACACACATAACCCAACTCATATATACCACTATGGGCCCATAAGGGAAAGGTTAGGGCCCAACATAAAGGCCACTAATCCCATATATTATGGTGGCCTAGTGGGCGGCCCATTGCTCAAACCACATGGGCAATGTCATGCTCTTAGTCAAGTAAGTTGGGCCTACAACTCGGCCCAAGTATAAAGTTGATTTGATGGGCAATCAAGGGCCCATCTACTTGTGTAATCTGGCCAACTAACCCAACATAATAGTATAGTAAAATGGCCCAATAGTTCAATGGGTCTATCCGGAAAGTTCCAACCCAATTGGGCCTAAAGAGTTCAACAACTAGCTACATTCATGGACCCAATTAAATTTAACTATGGTGGGCCTCAAAAGTGCATTTATTAAGCCCAAAATTTAAGAAACTAAAGGTATAAATTATCTCCTCTAATACCTTCATAAATGTGGTGGGCCTCACTCCTCAAAATTTCAGCCCAAGTCCAAGCATAATTATAACATGTTGTTGTCCTAAATTTAGGCACTCCATTGGAGTGGGCTCAAGGCCCCTAAAACTCTGAAAATTGAGGTCCATGGCCCCTCATCATGCATACAATGAGAGAAAACCCAAAAATATGTCCCACCATCAAAAGAAATATTTTTGAATTTTAGTTTTTATCAACCTTATTGCTGGACTGCACAACAGAAAAATTGGGAGTCCAGCCATCTTGGACCATTTTTTTTGGATGCCCTAAAGGGGTAATTTGAGGCTGAAATTTTACAGAGTGATACCTCCATATGTGGGCCACACCTCTACAAAATTTCAGAATTTTTATATATTTATAAGTATTTTAATTAGTTTAAACAAAATAGACTGTCCATGAAATTGGACAGACCTGAACGTCCCAACGTGGTGGGCCAGTCCGGCCCTTGCCACGGTGTGTACAGGGGTCCATTGGCCCTGAAATTTGGTAGGTAGGTCTTACCATGAGTATATCACATCTTTACAAAATTTTTGAATTTTTAAACACCTATAAATATTTTAATTCCTTTAGATAAATCAATCTGTCCTAAAAATCAGACTGATCTGGACACTATATTATAGTGGGCCAGTTCAGCCACCACTATGGTACGTACAGGTGTCCATTGGCCCCTAAATTTTGTAGGTGGGTCCTACCTTGAGTAGGCCACCCCTGAATAAATTTTTATAATTTTTAAACACCCATAGATATTTTAATAAATTTCAGAAATCCAACTTTCCATGGTGGAATGTTGCTGGAATAGTGTAGAAAATTCAGACTGTCCACCTCACTTGGACCATACCTTTGGGACCTCAATCAAGGTCAGATTGAGCTAAAATTTAGGAAACATCAAGATGCGATCCCCACCTTTCAGAAAAGTATATTTGATGGGTATGAATAGTCCCCCAAACAGTCCCAAAATCTGGTCCAAAAACAACCAGAAATTGTCCAGAAAATTCTGGACAGCAACATGTACTTAGATAAAATTTATTATATAGGTTAAATAAAAAGGAAAACACATTAATGGAGGATGGTGTGGCCTTCCTTAGTGGGCCCCACAAATGTCTATGTCATAATCTAAAGCCAACACACCTTGCATGCATCATTAAGGCAGTAAGTAGGACACCCAAAATCAAACAATGGGCAGTTTGGGCATCCCACCTTGCTGAAATTTATGGATGTCCTAGGCCCACCAAATGAGCCACACACATCAGGAAATAAAATAAGAAAAAAAGAGAGATAGAAGGACAATCCGGCCATAGGGAAAGGGCTCCGCCACTATTGAGCCCTCCCTAGATCAATCACACCCACACATCATACATAGATTTACATTTATAACATGAATCTTGCACATGCATGGCCTATAATTAAAATGCATGGTGAGGATGTCATCCCCACCATGGTTATAAGGTCTAGATGACCCAAACATAATATGATATGAAAGAAAACGGTCATGATGGGGCCCATAGAGAAAGGCCCCATGCATGGATCATGCATGCATAAGATAGGCCATTAGGCCACAACCATGGGATTGTGTGGGATCTCCACCATTGATTGGTGGGTCCTACACTTTCCTCATGAAAAAAAAAACCATCTAGGCTATAGAAAATAGATTTTTACATCTAAAAGAGCACCTACCTCAAAGATGACCACCAAACTTTCACACTAAGGTCCTTTAGCACCAAGGGAGATGGATCAATGGTGGAGATGAGGTTTCAAGGGTTAGATGGTGGGAGATTAAGGAGGAAGGTGGCTGGAAAAATAGAGAAAAATGGGCTGGAAAAATGGAGGAAATTTGCTAGAGAAGAAGAGAAGAGAGAGAGAAATGAGAGGGAAAGAGAGGAAAAATCTTTTTAAGGAAAGTAATCATTAACCTATGGTGATACAAACAATGTTGCTAAGGTAGGTTAGGTGTGGGTAGTGTGTGAGGTCTTAGTAGTGTGAGTTATGGAGATTTAGGTGGTGTGTGTAGTGTGTGTTGGAACTTGTGCAAAAGAGGGAATGTGGGCCACATGCACCACTCCAAGGTGGGCCACATGATCGAAATCAAGGGTCATAGAATGAAACATACACAACTTATGATCCACATATCGGATGGACGCACAAGATGCGGCGTTGGAACCACGACAATAATGCGGTCGCAATGGCATAGATCTCAGCTCGATCCGAGTCGGGTCTACATGACCGGACTCAAGGATGACCGCAACACTATCTGAGGGTCGCGGGTCACCGAAATTCAACCGATAGGACCGCTAGACCACAAGAAATGAAATGCACACTTACACACACACATTCACACATGCAAATTTGGGTCGGGTCTCACACCTATCAGTTTGGGAAATTAGAAGCTTACTAGTGGGGAATTCAAGCCGAGGGGATGAAAGGGTGGGAATATCTCTCTTAAGGCCGGATACCACTAACAGAAGGGATGGTTGGAGGGAAGGTATATCTTATGATCAGCCTATCTTCTAGTGGGCATTTTACCAGAGGTTTCTATTGTATCAATTTACCCTTGTGTGATTCCTGTTGAAGCATATACTCGGGGGGTGGGTGCAGAGCGGATGATTTCAAAACGGACTCCTCATTCATTAGATAGAGAAGATCGTCAAGATTTCATGATCCACTGCCGAACCTATTCCAATTCCAACAGCCCGGACTCGGATCGTGGGGATCACCGGAATACTTCGTATCAACAGATACTAGGTATATCAATATTGATTAGGGAAAAGCGTGACGAGAATTCTCGACTCGAGATGTTAGAAGGTGCAAAATCAATAGGTGCAGGAGCAGCTACAATTGCTTTAGCGGGAGCTACTGTCGGTATTGGAAACGTCCTTAGTTCCTCGATCCATTCCGTGGCGCGAAATCCATCATTGGCTAAACAATCATTTGGTTATGCCATTTTGGGCTTTGCTCTAACCGAAGCTATTGCATCGTTTTCCCCAATGATGGCGTCTCTGATCTCATCCGTATTCCGATCGAACAAAGAAAGGAGGTTTCAATTTCATTCTTAATAGGCCTCTCTTTCTAATAAGGAAGTGGAGGCAGGCCCAGTCCCAAACTGCAAGCCCATTTCATCCCTTCAAAGGCGGCAATGACACTGTCCAGGATGAATCTGTTGGCAATAAATCCTGTTTGTTCCTTTCTAATAATCTTGGGAAGGATGTGACGAAGTCTCAAGGCCAACAAATACCTTTGCCTTTCTTGATCTTATAAGAAGTGGATAGGAGACTTTTTATGGGTCTCCAGTTTTTAAGCACTCTTTTATCATCACCTTTCTTTCTGGATAAATCGAACAATTCCTTTGTTAATAAAAGTCCCCAGAGATCCCGCCAGGTTATAAACTTTGAAAAGCCCCTATATAGTGACGCCGCCAGGTTTTTCTGAAAAAGGGAAGCGTCCCGGGACTTTGTGAAGAGCCATCATCTCTTTCACAGCATTGTGAAGTCCATCTAGAGAGAGAGGTGCCTCACAGGAGATCCTATGCCAGCCCCGCCTCACGACGAGCCATGCCCAAGCCACTTCTCTTATTGATATAGAAGGTGAATAAACAAAGACCTCTATCGACTGAAATTGGAATTGCTGCATACATCGATCAACTGGCTTAGGCTAGGCAATTGAGGAAGGACAGCGGCGGGTTGTTGTTTTAGTGGTCCTAGAAGAGACCAAACGGGAGCCCTAGGACTAGCGGGACATCAAGCCAGCCAGCCAAAATGCAGGCAAGGGTCTTTCTAATTCTTAAGAAAGAACTACTAGATAGAACAACACCGCGCCGCTAGCGTTGCCGTCCTTATATGATATATTATATCGCCATCATTTCGTATTGATAAATGAAAGCATTGAAAAAGGACATGGAATTTCACTTTCATAGATCAAGAACAGTGCAGTGATGTGATAGTAGTAGGGGCACTCACTCGCGCGTGTTTTTGAACAGAACTTCGATAGGCAAGAGGTGTAAGCACGGTGATCCTTCAGTATACTGACCCAATCTTTCAATTAAAGTGTGAAATCGCTCATTTACCTGCCAGGCCAAGCAAATCTAAGAGCTAGCTAGCAGCAGCCGTGCAATCAGCGACAGGCTTGATCGCACTTACATGTCATATACTTCACTGATAGCGAATGAAAGGCAAGTCAACTATATCTTCTTATGCTAGTCGAGTACCTTATGCGCATCATGGATTTAACAACAAGGTGTAAGCCCCTGCAAGAGTAGGCAAAGCCGTAGCTTGCAGTTGAAGGAAGATAGGAAAGCGCTATTCAAAAATGAAGCCTAAACCGATAAGCCCCTTCGGGGGGTGGGCGAATGGTATGAAAGAAAAGCTTCATCCTTCATTGCCGTTCAAGCCAGCATGTCTTTATTAATCAAAACACCAGACCAGTTATTCCAGATTTTTCCCTCTTTCTTGTGGTAGGTTCGGCTTCCCTCGCTCTACGCTCTAGTTGTGGGGCAGAGGAGAGCTTTTTCAGGCAAAAAGCCAAAGACTACATGCGGGGGACCAGAACTCTAAATTCTTTTTCAATTCTGTTAAAAGTCTCCACGGTAAAAGTCAGATTGTCTCCATTTGCACCGAGGACCGCATGAGACTTGAGGATCCCTCCGATGTTAAAGAGGAAATTGTGCGGTTTTATAATTATCTCCTTGGGTCTTCTCCGGTTCATTCGACCAGTAATATTGACTCCCTCCATTCAGCCTTGCCTAAAAGACTTATGGAGGCCCCGCCCGTAGGTTCTAGTGTCGTCGGGGCAAACTTGATTCTTTGCTCGTTCCTAGGTTATCAGTAACGTGGCCAGTAAGTCAACGGGCAGGAGGGCTTTGCAATTATGCGGGCAACACCCTCTCCTCTGGCGAACCAGCGATCGCCGTCTCTAAGTGAATGCTCAACCTCACCCACATAAGAACCAGCGCTCCCAGTGCTAATTTGCCTAAGTGCAGCCTCTCTTTCTAATAAGGAAGTGGAGGCAGGCCCAGCTTCAAAGCTTATTACATCAAAGGCGCGCGCATACATTTTTCAGCTGGGTACGATCTAAAACGATTCCACATTCAAGAAAGAACCGGACCTTCAACCTTTACTAAAATCTAATTCACTTTAATGAACCGATAGACAGTTCGTTCCGATGCATCCGAACGGACCCCTCTGACGTGTATACGAGACTGATGGGTGGGGATTTCATCGATGACTCGAATCGCCCCTATCCATATTAGAGGGGGCATGCTTCCCTTCGCTTACCGAGAAGAGATAGCCCAAGCTGATAAGGGAATAGTCGAATGTCCACCCCTACCCTCTCCTCTCCTACTTCTCTCGAATCTCCTCTAGGATTGCCAGTACCTGATTCCCCACCACCCCTTAAAGCCGATGATGGAGTAGGGAAACGTCGACCTACCTTCCTGAAAAAATGATTCTATTCCCTAGCAAGCATATTCAACCCTTATATGAAGTCGTAGGCCCACGGTATGTTTGGCCTTATGTGGGACACTCCTTAGAGCAATGTTGGTTGATTGTCCACATTGATGGGCAATGATGGTTAAATATCCACCTCGTGACCTTCCCTTAGGGCTTGTTAGGCCGATTATCGTGATCGATTGTAGATTTCGATTGTACAGGCCGATTCTAATTGTCGAGGCCGCTTATCGAGGCCAATTTCGATTTTTGAGGTAGAGGCCAATTGTCGAAACCTATAGGATGTATGCGCGACCCGTAATTGGATCCCATTGTGATGTATTCGTGGTATATGAGCAAGGCCATTATGATATGTATTAGGCCCATGATGCATGACCCATTTGATGTACTCAAGACCCATGTGTAGGGCCCACATGTCATGTATTTAAGGCCCATGAGCAGGGCCCACCTGTTGTGTATATATGATCCTTGGGCAAGGCTCACTGTGTTGTATATTAGGCTTTTGTGTGAGGCTGTGGGCCCATTATGTGTTTGGCTCTATGTGGACCATTTCTTAGGGAAATGTTGGTTAGATGTCCACATTGTCAAGGCCGATTGTGGATACTGATTATGAGTATGTGACAACATAGCATCATGATACATGCCCATACGCATCATCTGCATGTTTGTTATGAGATGTGATTGATCATTACATATGTCATTGGGCAAGATGATATAAGCCTCCCTGATAGGCGGAGGTTCTCCCATATGAGCGCATGGCATGCGTAGGATTGATGCATAATTGGATTATATGACTTATGCATCTTGCATTGTGTTGTGATTACTGTACGCCCTAATGACATTAGGGTCGTAGCCTCCACAGGCATATCGTGGATGGCCAGATGGGACACCGAAAATCAGTTCGAGCATCGAGCTACTATAGATGGCCCTGGGTGAAAATCCCTAAACACCCTCTTGGTACCAGAGGATGCTCCAACGTCTAAACCGAGTGGGTAGATGAGCGTTGAGTGTCGATTTCTAGATGGTTGCGCTCTCCACTGTGTCATGGTCAGTTGGAAGGGGGTGTGACCTTACCCGTCTGAGCGTAGGGGGCATTACTAGGCTGAGTTTGACCAGCTCGAAGAATGGGTCCGCTATCAACGTGCCGAATAGGTATTAGTAAACTATTGGCCAGGCGAATAGTGAGGTTTCTTACGCTCACTTGGACGGTGCAGCTAGGGAGAGCGGCAGTGCCATTTGGAGTGTAATAGACCCCGGTGATTTTCCAGAGAGTAACCATACTGATATGTGGACTTATCGAGTAGGAGTTGTATGCTCATTCATTCATTCATTCACTATCCACTCGAGCTGGTGGTGTGTAACTAATTATTATGTACCTTCATTATGGCAAGAATTTCAGTTGGGCACACGACCAACCTGAGATTAGGAGTTTACCACGTTGAGTCTGACTATCTAAATTTAGGTATGAGACTAGTTTGGATAGAAGTCCATTGTGGCGGACCCCGTAGCCTGCGATACTACGTACTGTCATCCCGACTTCACACTCCAAGCATGGTCATTTCATTCGCATCGCATATTGCATTACATCTGCAGGTATATGACATTTTGGGTTGCTATGTTTCTGCATTTATATGGCCTAAATAGACTTAACAAAAATTGCATATTGCATTACATCCTCGGCATCTGATATTTAGCTCTTTATGATTCTTTATTACATAACTGTTCTATATTACGTATCCTGATATTTATTGACTTATGGACTTGTCCATACTTTCGCTTACTCTGTTATCGTGTGATTTATGATCTTGTTAGCATTTCTGCTTATTCCGATGATGTATGAATTATGAATTACCAGTATTTTTGATATTGTATGATTATGACATGGTATTGAATACTTGGCACTTACCTTGTGCACATACTTACACCACCCTCTAAGCTTTATATAAGCTTATGCATGATAGATGCGTGGAGGTGATGTTAGGTTGCAGTAGTGTTGAGCTTGGAGCATGCGGTGGTCTTCTAGAGCTTAATTCTCTATGTATGTATTTTCCTTTCAGTATTGTACTCAAATGATTATATTGGTGGATATGTGATGACGATGTTGCCGTTGTGATTTGGGTAATCTTGTGGTTATGCTTCGTATGAGACAAATGTACGTAATATATATATATATATATATATATATATATATATATATATATATATATATATATATATATATATATATATATATATATATATATATATATATATATATCATCCTTGTAGGATCCCAGGATCATAATCTGGCATATAAATGCTAGGAGCCGAGAATGGGGTACTACAGAGGCTGTCGGCACCGGATTCGGCGATTGGGATTCCTATGAATCCGATTTCTGGGTTTAGGGCGTGACAAGTTTAGGTTATAGGTTTTGGTTTTGGCTTAGGTTATAGGTTTTGGGATTTGAGAATGGGTTCGGGTTTAGGTTATAAGTTTTGGTTTTGGTTTAGGTTATAGGTTTTGGTTAAGGTTACAGGTTTAGGTTTAGGTTAAGGTTAAGGTTAGGTTATAGGTTTTGGGATTTAGGAATAGTTTTAGGTTATAGGTGTAGGTTTAGATTAGGTTATAGGTTAAGGTTTAGGGATAGGTTTTAGGTTTTGGGATTTGAGAATGGGTTCGGGTTTAGGTCAATGGTTTTGGTATTGGTTTAGGTTATAGGTTTTTAGATTTGAGAATGGGTTCGAGTTTAGGTTATAGGTTTTGGTTTTGATTTAGGTTATAGGTTTTGGGATTTGGGAATGGGTTTGGGTTTAGGTTATAGGTTTTCATTTTGGTTTAGGTTATAGGTTTTGGTTAAGGTTATAGGTTATAAGTTTAGGTTTAGGTTAAGGTTAGGTTTAGGATATAGGTTTTAGGATTTGGGAATAGTTTTAGGTTATAAGTATTGGTTTAGGTTAGGTCATAGGTTTTAGGATTTGAGAATGGGTTTGGGTTTAGGTTATAGGTTTTGGTTTTAGTTTAGGTTATAGGTTTTGATTAAGGTTATAGGTTATAGGTTTAGGTTTAGGTTAAGGTTAGGTTTAGGTTATAGGTTTTGGGATTTGGGAATAGTTTTAGGTTATAAGTATAGGTTTAGGTTAGGTTATCGATTTTGGGATTTGATAATGGGTTCGGGTTTCGGTTATAGGTTTTGGTTTTGGTTTAGGTTATAGGTTATAGGATTAGGATAAGGTTTGGGTTTAGATTTAGGTTATAGGTTATAGGTTTTGGGATTTAAGAATGGGTTCGAGTTTAGGTTATAGGTTTTAGTTTTGGTTTTGGTTATAGGTTTTTGGATTTGTGAATGTGTTCAAGTTTAGGTTATATGTTTTGGTTTTGGTTTAGGTTATAGGTTTTGGTTATGGTTATAGGTTGTTGGTTTAGGTTTAGGTTATAGGTTTAGGTTTAGGTTATAGGTTTTGGAATTTGGGGATAGTTTTAGGTTATAGGTATAGGTTTAGGTTAGGTTATAGGTTAAGGTTTAGGTATAGGTTATAGGTTTTGGGATTTGAGAATGGGTTCGGGTTTAGGTCATAGGTTTTGGATTTGGTTTATGTTATAGGTTTTGGTTAAGGTTTTAAGTTATAGGTTTACGTTTAGGTTAAGGTTAGGTTTAGGTTATAGGTTTTGGGATTTGGGAATAGTTTTAGGTTATTGGTATAGGTTTAGGTTAGGTTATAGGTTAAGGTTTAGGGATAGGTTATAGGTTTAGGGATTTGAGAATGGGTTCGGAATTAGGTCATAGGCTTTGGTATTGGTTTAGGTTATAAGTTTTGGGATTTAAGAATGGGTTCGAGTTTAGGTTATAGGTTTTGGTTTTGGTTTAGGTTATTGGTTTTGGTTTTGGTTATAGGTTAAGGTTAGGTTTAGGTTATAGGTTTTAGGATTTGAGAATGAGTTCGGGTTTAAGTCATAGGTTTTAGTATTGGTTTAGGTAATTGGTTTTGGGATTTGAGTATGAGTTTGGGTTTAGGTTATAGGTTTTGGTTTTGGTTAAGGTTAGGTTTAGGTTATAGGTTTTGGGATTTGTGAATAGGTTCGGGTTTAGGTTATAGGTTTTGGTTTTGGTTTTGGTTTTAGGCTTTGATTAAGGTTATAGGTTATAGGTTTAGGTTTAGGTTAAGGTTAGGTTTAGGTTATGGGTTTTGGAATTTGGGAATAGTTTTAGGTTATTGGTATAGGTTTAGGTTAGGTTATAGGTTAAGGATTAGGGATAGGCTTTAGGTTTTGGGATTTGAGAATGGGTTCGGGTTTAGGTCATAGGTTTTGGTATTGGTTTAGGTTATAGGTTTTGGGATTTGAGAATGGGTTCGGGTTTAGGTTATAGGTTTTGGTTTTGGTTTAGGTTATAGGTTAAGGTTAGGTTTAGGTTATAGGTTTTGGGATTTGAGAATGGGTTCAGGTTTAGTTCATAAGTTTTGGTATTGGTTTAGGTTATACGTTTTGGGATTTGAGAATGGGTTCGGGTTTAGGTTATAGGTTTTGGCTTTGATTTAGGTTATAGGCTTTGGTTTAGGTTATAGGTTATAGGTTTTGGTTTTGGTTAAGGTTAGGTTTAGGTTATAGGTTTTGGGATTTAAGAATGGGTTCGGGTTTAGGTTATAGGTTATAGGTTTAGGTTTAGGTTAAGTTTAGGTTTAGGTTATAGGTTTTGGGATTTGGGAATACTTTTAGGTTATAAATATAAGTTTAGGTTAGGTTATAGGTTTTGGAATTTGATAATGGGTTCAGGTTTAGGTTATAGGTTTTGGTTTTGGTTTAGGTTATAGGTTTTGGTTTAGGTTATAAGTTATAGGTTTAGCATAAGGTTTAAGTTTAGGTTTAGGTTTAGGTTATTGGTTTTGGGATTTGAGAATGGCTTCGGGTTTAGGTTATAGGTTTTGGTTTTAGTTTTGGTTTAGGTTATTGGTTTTGGGATTTGAGAATGGGTTCGGGTTTAAGTTATAGGTTTTGGTTTTGGTTTAGGTTATAGGTTTTGGTTAACGTTATAGGTTATAGGTTTTGGTTTGTGTTATAAGTTTATGTTTAGGTTAAGGTTTGGTTTAGGTTATAGGTTTTGGGATTTGGGAATAGTTTTAGGTTATAGTTATAGGTTTAGGTTAGGTTATAAGTTAAGGTTTAGGGATAGGTTATAGGTTTTAGGATTTGAGAATGGGTTCGGGTTTAGGTCAAAGGTTTTGGTATTGGTTTAGGTTATAGGTTTTGGGATTTTAGAATGAGTTCGGGTTTAGTTTATAGGTTTTGGTTTTGGTTTAGGTTATAGGTTTTGGGATTTGGGAATGCGTTTGGGTTTAGGTTATAGGTTTTGGTTTTGGTTTAGGTTATAGGTTTTGGTTGAGGTTATAGGTTATAGGTTTAGGTTTAGGTTAAGGTTAGGTTTAGGTTATAGGTTTTGGGATTTGGGAATAGTTTTAGGTTATAAGTATAGGTTTAGGTTAGGTTATAGGTTTTAGGATTTGTGAATGGGTTCGAGTGTAGGTTACAGGTTTTAATTTTGGTTTAGGTTATAGGTTTTGGGATTTGGGAATGGGATCGGGTTTGGGTTATAGGTTTTGGTTTTGGTTTTGGTTTAGGTTATCGGTTTTGGTTAAGGTTATAGGTTATAAGTTTAGGTTTAGGGTATAGGTTTTTGGATTTGGGCATATTTTAAGTTATAAGTATAGGTTTTGGTTAGGTCATAGGTTAAGGTTTAGGGATTGGTTATAGGTTTTGGGATTTGAGAATGGGTTCGGGTTTCGGTCATAAGTTTTAGTTTTTGTTTAGGTTATAGGTTTTGGGATTTGAGAATGGGTTTGGGTTTATGTTATTGGTTTTAGTTTTGGTTTAGGTTATAGGTTTTTGGATTTGAGAATCAATTCAGATTTAGCTTAAAGGTGTGGTCCCTGCAAATACAAATATAAACACGGTCTGTCCAAATGGCCAGGCCCTTCTAATGTCGTACATAGGAAATGGACAGCCTCATCATGGTCATAACAGCGGTTCCCACCTTTTAGGGACCCCCGCTCTTCCAGATAGCTCCAACGCACATCCGGGTCTACTCCATTAATTTTGAACAAATACATAAACACGACCTGTCCAAATGGTCAGGCCCCTCCAATGTCGTCCATTGGAAATGGACAGCTTCATTATGGTCATAACAGCGGTTTTCACCTTTCAGGGACCTCCGTTCATCCGGATAGCTCCGACGCACATCCGGTCTGCTCCATTAATTTCGAGCATATACATAAACACGGCCTGTCCAAATGGCCAGGTCCCTCCAATGCTGTCAATAGGAAATGGACAGCTTCATCATGGTTATAACAGCAGTTCCCACCTTCCATGGACCCCCGTTCATCCGGATAGCTCCAACACACATCCGGGTCTGCTATATTAATTTCGAGCATATACATAAACACGGCTTGTCCAAATGGTCAGGCCCCTCTAATGCTATCTATAGGAAATGGACAGCTTCATCATGGTCATAACAACGGTTCCCACCTTCCAGGGACCCCCGCTCAACATCTGGATAGCTTCGACGCACATCCGGGTCTGCTCCATCAATTTTGAGCAAATACATTTAAAAATAAGGTAGACACCATTTTTTTATGGATAAAAACCAATCTTGAAGACTATTCATCAGGCAGTCCCTACAATGGATAGTAGTTGGACATTGAATGATTAAAAACATTAACCACTTTTGTTACTTTTCTGCATATACACAAGATTCATAGGTTAAAACATTGTCATTGAGTTCGTGTTTTATGTTCGATTAGTAGAGAAGGACAAGCTCTTTATACCATATGACCTACAGATGATGAAAATTTCAAGTAAATTGTACAAGGTTTATAATAGTCCTAGAGTGCAGAAAATTTTCAAGTATGTGCATTTCAATCTGAGTTATTTTTCTAATCATGATAGCCTTGGGAGGGTTGATACGAGGGATGGGTTGATTACAAGAGGCCTGATTAAAACTATATTGGGTTATCTTGCCGGACATAATCATTTCTGGACTAGCAAGCTAACCCAATATAGTTTTAATCGGCCTCTTACAATCAACCCATCCCTCGTATCAACCCTCCCAAGGCTATCGTCTTTAGAGAAATAACTTAGACTGAAATGCACATACTTGAAAATTTTCTAATCTCCAAGATTAATGTAAACCTCGTACAATTTACTTAAAAATTTTATAATATGAAATAGTACATGAGTGAGAGAAGACGACGTAACCTTTTATATAGAAGCCAGAAATTGATAGGTTGGGATTGTCCTATTGAGGAGATTCTTGGGCATAGTCCATCTACTGTTGGGACAAACACGCATGGGTTTGGATTATTAGACCATAGACCCCACCTGTCATTGAAAACTAAGGATTAAAATGGTGTGACAATCTATATGTAGTAAGATATATATATAAATCTCTTGTGTAGTATTTGTGAATAATGTGTAGTTGTGTATTATCATTTATACAAGAACATGTCCTGACTATATATGGACACACATGCTAAGACATACGTATGTGAGATTGGTGAAGCTAAATTTCAATGGATCACATTAACTCGACAAAATCAAATGTTAAGGTCAGTCTTGGGGTGTTGTCATTGCACTATTAGCTCATATATGGTAGTTACACATATGATGAATGGTTCCAATCTTTGGATCATCTGGGCCTATGATGGTGATCCTGAACCAGCACATAAGGGAAGCAAAACCCATAAAGAAGATCTACCCCTAGCCAAATAACCACACAAACTATAACAACCATCAAAATACATTCATATAGGTCATAAAGAAACAAGATAAGGAAAAAAAATAAGGCATCATTTTTTAATCCATGTCTTAACCCAATCCGTTGATTTCTCACAAACATCACGGTGCCCCCTTTGCTTCCCGCCTACTATGACAGGAAACCCTCTCCTTACCATAGCAATCCTCATTTTGGATGGTAGATACCCACCATCTCTTCAGATACTCACCAATATTGGACATTTGTTTATCTAATTTAGACCACTTATTCTTTTTCATTTACCATTCCTTTTGATTTCAACAGTTTGACACCTAGGATCATTCAGTTGGTATGATTTTCAAGTTGTCGCTGACTTATAATGGGCCTTATTTATCTAAATGGTTTCAATTGAGAAATATAAATGCCTGGCTACACATATACACATGCATGGATTTTAACACCCTGTAAGCGTATGGAATGAATTGTTTCAAATTGTGCTTTCACATAATCATACATATGCATGGATGTGAATAGCTGCCAAAAACATATCAAATGAATCCCTTCAAACTGTATGTTTACTGATGCAACACTTCATCCTGTCTAACAATGTTAAAAACAGGTATAAGAACGCAAGGAAATTCATAATGGAGTGAGAATTTTTCTTATGTTCATCCCTACCTAGAAAACAATGACAGCATAAGGCACTGTTTTGATGTACTTTGATTTGGGTGTACTGGATATTCTGCGCAAAGGTTAGCATCCATGTCTTTGTTGTGTTTAGTGCATAAGTCTGTGTATATGTCTTTGTTGTGTTTTCAATATATTTGGTATATATATATCATAGATCATCTTCTCAAACTTACGCTGAAGGTATGATGCCAAAAGGGTTTTTTTCTTTTCTCTTCTTTTTTTTTTTTTCTTCTCTTTCAATGGCGGGTATGATGCAATGATCATACTGGCGATGTATAAAATATGAGAAATGTGATGGCTAGTCAGTAGAGTAGGATATCAAACCCAACTCTCTCTAAAAGCACCAATGTGGTGCCTTCATGCAAAGATCCATATGGACCAGAAAATAGGTTGGTCTATCAGAAGGCCCTTGCATGTATGAAGAAAATGGATGGTTAAAGCATTGGCCATTAATCTAAATTTGACATCCAAACAAGTCTCAACTGACAAATACTGGAAAAAGGCCTGCTTATTGAGCCATGACACATATAAGGTGGGGCTTGCCTCAAAAACAGGCCACATTTAGCCCACATCCATCCCATATCTTGAGTTTATTTTAAAATATGGATGGATTAGTATGTCGGGCATTTTGAAGTCACAATATCCAACACCTTGTCATGTGCCCATCACCATGGCTAGATTCCTATGTTAGTTTTGGACCATTTAAAAAATGTTGGTGACTCTTCAAACATACACATGGCATAGTAGTACGACAATCAGACTGTCCAAATTGCTGACCCAACCATGGATGGAGAAAAACTGAAAAGTTGCACTGAGAAAATAATATTAACCATCTGATCTTTCCCTCCAAATGGGAACACTCACTATTTTACTTTTAACCATGGATTTGATAGCCATTAATTGGATGCTTAGTTTTACTCGATTAGTATATTTTTTGTTACATGCTCCATCCACAGTGCGACCACAGTTTGGATGGGTCTAATAGCTGTACATTAGTGCAGCACGTGAGGATGAGTCACCACCATTTTTCAAATGGTGCAAAACCAACATACGAGTCTGACCTAGATCCATCTATCACAGCAAATCCTTTATTCTGCCTAGTAGCAACTGCACCTAATGGTAGTATTTGCAAATGCTGGTCCCAAGCTGATCTTGAATTTTTTGCTCAACTACCATGAGAATGAAGCCAATCCCAAATAGCTGGGACAAGGTTGTAATGATGATGATATAGCAACAAATCTGTCTGTGAGGAACAAGTTAGAACTCCCATTCACCAAAGGCCTCTAATTTTCGGACAGCTTCAAGAATCCTTAACGGATAATAATAGTTCATAGCTAGTCAGAATTTATTTTTTTTCTGAACTGTGAAGAGGCTCTATCTAATAATAATAGTTCAACCAAGTACTTGGAAATAAGAAAATCAGGCTAAATCCCCAAATCCCTAAATCAGTATTGAGATTGAGAGAGATTGATAGAGAGAGAGATACCTCACGGTCAACCGAGCTTCAGAGAGAGAGAGAGAGAGGAAGTCTGAGCGTGCGTGGGTAGGGCGTCCGGCAACGGTCCGCGAGAGAGAGGAAGAGAGATACAAAGAGATAGAGGAGGTAGAGGATGTGAGAGAAACAAAGAGGGGACAAGGAGGAGAGATCAGAGAGAGAGGAAGAGAGAGTCAGCGAGAGAGAAGAGGGATAGGAGGGAGAGAGCACTGGAGGAAGAGAGAGCAACAAGAGAGAGAGAGACGGAGGTTGTGTCATTTGGGTGTAGGGCGTCTCTTGAACGCCCTACTTTGACTGACGTCCCCAAGTTCTGTGGGCCCCACTATGATGTATTTATTATATCCACACCATCCATCCATTTTGAGATATCATTCTAAGTCAGGAGCTTAAACCTAAGGCAGATAAAAATCTGTAGTGGACCCCATCACAGAAAATAGTGGGGAGAGTGATTCCCACCATTGAAACTATGTTAAGGCCCATCGTGATGTTTATTTGAAATCAAACTTGTTCAAACATTAAAAAATACCTTAAATAAGGTAAAACACAAATATCATCTTGATATAAAACTTTTGTTGCCTTTAAAAGTTTTTAATGGTGGGCGTCACTATCCCATTGGTTTTTGTGTTGGGGCCCACTGGAGCTTAGATTTAACTCGTTCTTTGGATATTTCCCTAAAATGATCTCTACAAATGGATGGAAGGTGTGGATATAAAACATACATCATGGTGGGGCCCAAAAATGAGAGTACATAAAATATCAGGTGGACCACACCACATGAAAACAATAGTGAGTAGATATCCATCATTAAAATCCTCATAAGGTTGTACCGTTTATTTGGCATCCAATCCTATTAAATGAAGCAAACGTAAGGCCGTACTGTTTATTTTGCATCCTTTAGAAGTTTTCAAGGGTAAGCATTCCATGAATCCTTTAGATTTTCTTCATTTTGAGCTTAGCACAGATATCGTCAAGTCGGTAGTTCTCAATAACATGTTCAAATAATTTGGTGCCAATTCATATTTTAGATATGAAAATCCTGAACTTAGTTTCTTTCATCATGGTAGCTTAAGGCCAATTTATGATCTGCCTGCATCTCTGGTTAAAAGCAACACTTTTGTATAAGAAGCATTTTGAGTACTAAACCATGCCTTGATTCCTTGTTAAATCAATCATAAGTTACGAACTAAAAACTTGAGCTCTTTTTTCTATCTAACATTTGGGCATGATTTCCATGTTTCAAAAACTGCATATGTGCCATTTTTCTCTTTGAACTTCCCTTATTTTTTTGGGTTTGGAGCTTTTTTTATATATATTTTTTTTGAACAGGTAAAATGCCTATTGATCTATACACATACATGTAAATAAACTAACAGCATGCTTAGTCATCTTTCACACATAGATATAGACCATAAACATGAGAAAAGATCACATAAGGGCCCACCACCTTTCAATGCAATACATCATGCTGGTAAGACATCCCAACTGCACAAAATATGGGTCGCACCATGATCATTTCATGTCATCAGAATTTGGGATCCATTGACTCACTAGGTGAGTAACACACCTGCATTGAGTAGGACTATTGGCTTTCGATTGATTTCAACGATGCGGCCCATCCATTGAGGGGACCAACCTGATTTGCCCCAGGTGATTTTCATAGGTGGCCCACTTTTTACTTACGGGGATGTATGTGAAAGTCCATATTTGTCTAGTTGGTGCAGTCTTTCTTCGAGTGTCCAACCTTCCCACACTGGAAACAAATCGAGTTTCGAGATCGACTACCCCCTTTCATCCAATGCCTTTGTTTGCCAGCTTGGGAACATTTCCTTGGCTGTGCTACCATACCGATTGTGGTTTCTCCTTATGACCCAAGTTCTTCGATCTGTAGATGATGACCCATCTTGTCAACTTCACTTCCTATACTAGGCAACGGTTGGGATCCTTTCCCATTTGATGTATTGAATAATGCACTCTATCATCCATTAACATCTCCTACACCCCTATCTGTATGTAAACCGGGCTCCTTGATAGGAAGATGGTGGCCCACCAAATCCACTTGGAATCCTTCACCGGAAGATGATGGTAGCCCTTTATCTGTGAATCCATGGAGTAACATACCCTCCAGTGTATTACTATTTCCTCCTGCCCCTTCATGTAATCCACGAGGAGGGGAATTAAACTCGTGTCTGTGAGAAGAAAAGCCACGACAAAAGTCGTTCGCCCCAACTCATGATAGGTAATCCATGGGGAGGGGAATCGCACTCTTGTCTATAAGGAGTAATGCCACGACCAAAGCTATTCACCCAAACTTGTGATGGGTTTTGAGAAGGTTTTTTTATATATATATAATGACAAGGTGTCCCCGTCCCTTTAAGGCGAGACCATTCCCTGCAGATACACGAAAACCATATGCATCCAAAAATCCACATATAGGGAATTGAACTCGGTCGTTAAGCATCATAAGCACATGCCTATAGGAGAAGGATCAAGCTTCCAAAGAAAGAAAGAAAGAAAGAAAGAAAAAAAGAATGAATGGACAGGCGTACACTTACTAGTGAAAGAAACAAATTGAGGGTTAAAATTTTAGAAATATTGAGATGCGATAATTAAAAACAAAAACCTGCCCTGATACACAGCGTATTGAATAGAGCAATGAGTCGAGTCGGACCAAGTTAGGGTTGACCTGACTCGACCCGGTTTTGAAATAGACCTTGTCTGAACTCGACCCAACTCGGTACCATGTCCAGCATGCCTAGCCCGATTTGAGTTTAGGTCTGGCCTGGACTAATCCAGATTGAGTCCGACCCGGTCACAGGTACCAAGTCGAGTTGAGTTAGGTCAGGTGTGGCAGGTCTCCAAATGTGGAGATTAAAAAAAAAATTCGGGATCAACCCACATTGTTCATCCATTTTTCGAGATCATTTTAGAGAATTATCTGACCTTGATTCATATCCAAAAATTAATTAAATGATTCATATCCACCATTAAAACCCTTCTAAGGCCCACGTACTTTTTATTTGACATCCAATCTGTTGATTTGGTCATACAGGCCCAGATGATCAGAAAAAAACAAAAACCAGCTTGATCCATTCATTAATGGTGTCAAATAAACCTTACATTGGACCGTAGGAAGTTTTTAATGGTGTGGTCCACCTTAAATTTGTATTTCTATGTGATATATCCAGACCTTACAAGATCCTCCAAATTCCCAAGAATACTTGATATTATTAGTCTTAATTTCATTTTTAAATCCCAATGATGTGCGTCAAACATCAACACCATGCATTTGATGAGTCCCTTTTAAATTATGGGATATCCCAAAAATCAGTCGTATACGGAACTCCGTTGGGCCATACCATCTAAAATTATGTGAAGACATGCCAATAGCCATCTAAAAGACGTGGTGGGCCCCACCTGAAATTTGGATGCGTCTAAAACTTGGTATGACCCCTCATCCAATTGGCACACATATAATGGATGGGCTTGATTTATGGACCACATCTCTGTCGGCCCAAAAAAAAAACTCATGTTTTAATGGAGGGTAACTCTCAACTTTTGTATGTGGTGTGGCCCACACAAGTCATAGATTGAATTGATTTTTAATCCCTGGGCCCACCATGGGATGATGCATGTGACTGATGGGGTAGATTTTTGACACACATCATGGTGGGGCCCACTAAGCCATACCAGAAAATCAGGGAGGCCTGTCCAAAATTTCGGTGCGCTCTCAAAAGAGGCCCTCCCAAAAAATCACTATCTCCCTGATAGACGCTCCAAAATTCTTACATCTCCTCGGACAAGGCAAAACAGATCTCTTTGATTTGAGGTAGATTTCTCACTACGTCAAAAGTGGCCATTTGCGACGTATTATTGAGACGAACTTCGTCCGTCGCTAAAATCTCTTGGTTTAACGACGGATTTAATCCGTCGCTAATGGAAAAGGTCCGTCGCTAAACTTGTGTTTGTCGAAAATCCGTGGTCTGGACGTCGCTGAATTTAGCGACGGACCAAAATCCATCACTTAAATCTAATTTACGACGTATTAACGACGGATTTTGGCCCGTCGTTAGTCGGCGACGGACGAAATCCGTCGCAAGGTTTGCTTTTATAACCGTCGTTCATTCCCGCCCAAAACGCCAAATGGCGCGCTTTTCAGTTGCTTCTGCGACGGATCATGGTCCATCGTAAATGGACTTTTGCGACGGATCATGTCCATCGTAAAAGGACTTTTGCCTTAACATTAATTTTTAAAATTTTAATTAGAATATGGTGGAAAATTAGGTTTTTTTGTTGTCTAATAAATTTTTTAATAGAATTTCAGTGGTTTAATTGTACATATTTGTATCTAAGATTATATTTTAACAATTTATTAAATGCAAAAAGAATATTTTGTTTTTATATCAAATGAGTCAAATTTTTATTTTTATTTTTTAATTTAAAATTAATATTTTAATGATTTGTAATATCATATGAAAAAGAATATTGAGAAGTTTAAAAAATTTAAAAATGTTTGAGAAGAAATTTAAATTTTGAAAAAAATAAAAATAATGATTTAATAAAAATCTATTTTGTGGGAAAAAAGAATTTTGAATAAAGTTGATAAATTTGTAAAAAAAAAAAAGTATTTGATTTTGAGAAAAAAATAATATCCTTAAAAAGAAAGTAAAAAAACATTTTTAATGTGAAAATTTTCACAATGTGGGCCCCACCATAATATTTAATAAAAGCAATGAGATTTTGAAAAAAAAAAAGTATATCATTTTAAAAAAGAAAATTGCAAAGTTGAAAACAAAATGATGCTTTTAAAGAAAAAAATCGGCATTTTGAAATTTTTGGGAAAAAAAATTGGGAAATTTTTTGAGATTTTGAAAATAAAAATTCAGAATTTATATTTTATTTTTTTTTGAAATATTTTATAATAAAAATGATATTTTGTTAAAAGTTTTCAAAGAAAAATTAAGAGTAAAAAAATATACATTTTGAAAAAAAAATGTTATTTTTAAATAGAAATTAAAATTTATCTGCGAAATAAAAAAATATTTGTTAATAAATTATTAGGTACATCCGCTATTTGAACTTTAAGCATTAAAATTAAATTTCACTCAAATTGTTGATCAATCTTTTATGCCCAATATCTTCCTCATATGTAGCTTGATCGAGGCGAGTAACTAGTCAAATTGTGGGTATTGATCAGTAAAGTAGAGTGAATGGACCAGACATGTAAAATGGGCCAAATATTCCAGTCAAAATTATGACCCAACTTAGTAATATCATGAGAACTTAAAAATTGATGTAAGTTTTGTGGGCCCCATCATGATGTGTGTCGAACATCAACACCATGCATTTGATGTGTTCCCTTTAGGTTATGAGATATCTCAAAAATCATCCGTATAAGAAACTCTGGTGGGCCATACCATCTAAAACCATGTGAAGACATCCTAAAAAACATAAAAGCACTTGGTGGGGCCCACATGAGTTTTGGATGTGGCTGAAACTTGGTTTGACCCCTTATCCAAGTGGGACACACATAATGAGTGGGTTGGATATGTGAATCACATTTAGGCAAGCCCAATATCTGATTATGAATGTTTCAAGGAAACCTCTCTTTACTATATTTAGGTGAGCTGCTCATTACCCTTACCAGACTAAACTCTGTGGGGTCCTCTGTTATTTATTTATTTTATCCACTCCGTTCATCCATGTTAACTGATAATTTGAGGTCTAAAGAACAAAAAGGAAGCATATCCAAAGCTCAAGTGGACCAAACCACAGGAAATAGTGTGATTGAACCTCTACCATTGAAAAATTCTTGGAGGCCATAAAAATTTTGGATCAAGCTGATGTTTGTGTTTTATCTTCATTCATATATTTTTGATATTATGAACAGGTTAGATGGCAAATAAACATTACTGTGGGCCTAAGGAAGGTATCAACGTGGAAATCATTATTCCACACTGTTCCATGTGGCATGGTCCACTTGAGTTTTGGATTTACTGAAAATTTGGAATCAATTCACATTGTTCATCCATTTTTCAAGATCATTTTAGAGAATTATCCAAAAAATGAATCATATCCAAAGATTAAATGGACCACGCTACAAATAAGGAGAACGAATTGACTACTCCCCTTGGCACCTGCCAATGCTTGGTGGTCGGTGCTCTATGGGCCCCAACATGATGTATGTGTTTCATCCATGTCATCCATCTATTTTTAGAGATCATCTTATGCATGAGACCAAAAATAAGATATATCCCAATTTGAAATGGACCATATTATAGGAAACAATGTTGAATGAGCGTCAACCATTAAAAATGTTTCGGGGGCCATAAAAGTTTTGGATCCAGATGATTTTTGTTTTTCCCCTTCATCTAGGCCTATATGACCTAATAAACAGATTGGATGTCAAATAAACAGTACAGTGGGCCTTAAGAGGATTTTAATGATGGATATCCAATCACTATTGTTTTCATGTGCTGTGGTCCACTTGAGATTTATATACCTCTCATTTTTGGAATTAATTCCTAAAATGGTTTTTAAAAATGGATGAATGCAATGGATGAAATACACACATTATGGTGGGGCCCACAGAGCACCAACCACCAACCAAGGGGCTGGCTAGGCTAGGGATGCGAATTTCCTGCAAAAGCCTTTAGCAGCAGTTCCTCCGCAAGGATGTTGGTTGAGGCCCACCACGATGTTTTTGATGAATCCACCCCGTCCGTACATTTTTATAGCTCATTGTAGGACGTCTGATAAAAAATGATTTGGATCCATAACTCAATTGAGTCACATAAGAGGGAAAATTGGGGAAAGAAATTTGTACCGTTGAAACCTTCCTGGGCTCCATTCTGATATCTATGGGCCATCCAAACCGTTTATAAGGCCACTCTCAATAGGATAAAGTGAAAGAACAGAAAAAATATCCTGATACAAAACTTTCATGTCCAAAAGAATGTTTCAACGGTGCTCACCGAATCCCCATTGTTTCCTCTCTTGCGGCTCACTTGAGTTTTGGATACACCTAATTTTTGGTCACGTGTCCTAAAATGATCTCCTAAAATGGATGAACGGAGCGTATTTCTCCAAAATATCTAGGTGGGCCCCACCTAGTATTCTTGCGTAGAAAGTTTCTGCGAAAGGCTTGCGCAGGAAAGATGGTCAGAGAATGGCTATTGAATTGGGGAATGGATTGGCTACTCCCCCTGACACCACTTTGGCTGGTGGTCGGTGCTCTGTAGGCCCCACCATGATGTACTTGTTTCATCCATTATGTTCATTCATTTTTACAGATCATTTTAGGGCTTCATATAAAAAAAATATAGGGATATGAATCTTAGGTGGGCCACACCACAGGACAAAAATAATGAATGGATATTCAAAATTAAAATCCTCTTAAGGCCCACTGTACTGTTTATTTGACATCCAATCTGTTGATTTGGTCATAAAGACCCAGATTAAGGGAAAAAATAAATATTAGCTTGATCCAAAACTTTTATGGCCTCCAAAACGTTTTTAATGGTCAAAATTCATTCAACACTATTTCCTGTAATGTGATCCACTTGAGATTTATATATATTTCATTTTTTATAGAATATCATAAAACGATATATAAAAATAGATGGACGGCATGGATGATACAAATACATCATGTTGGGGCCCACAGAGCACCGACCACCAGCCAATGGATGGTGTCAGGGGGAGTAGCCAATCCGTTCCCATTGAATTGACGTTAGAAAACTTTGTAGGCAAGCCCCACTATGATGTACGTTTTGCATCCACACCTTGCATCCATTTGGAGAGATCATTTTAAGGAAATATCCAAAGAACGAGTTAAATTCAAATATTGTCTGGTCCACCCAAGATTTAAATCCAAAGCTCCAGTGGACCCATGTACGTCCAACCAATAATATTTTCTAATTGTGTGGTCCACCCAAGACTTATTTCAATCTAGTTTTTGAGGATCTTATACAAAATGATGTCATGAAATGGATGGATGGCATGGATGAAACAAATTTATCATGGTAGGGCCCATAGAGCGGTGCCAGGTACAAATGTCAACTTACCGTTTTGAATCCGAGTTTTGCAATGTGAGTCTTTTATTTATGTAAAATAGTGGCAACTCATCCATAACAATAGTGGCTGAGATACGGAGTTATCCAGACCATCCAAATAATCAGTCCAGGTGCAAATAGTAAATATTTATAATTTTATTATGTAAGAAAATCTTTACCATGCAGAAAATGGTCCCACGCATGTGCGACCATTAATAGAGTTTGTGTTATAAATTGTGGTAAACTCACAAAATATGGATTTGAAAATTTTCTCTTATTTACAACAGGAAAACCATCCCACGCCCGATCCTCTTCTCCGTCTTCCATTCCCTCTTCTTCCATGGAGAAATCCTCCCTGCGCCGTTGGAGCTAGCTCATCGATCAACCATCATCTTTAAACAGAAGGCCCTGCATTCCGTTTCACCTCCACTGAGGTATATTCTACTTTCCTATTTCATCCCTCCCTCGAATTGCATTACAACAAATTTCTCTAATCCATCTCTTCCTTTTCTTCTCCTTACTATCCTTACCAAATCTCTTGCATGCATTTCCATCAAAATGCTGGAACGTTCATTCATCTTCTTTTTCTTTTATTTTTTTTTCCTTTTCATTGATCTCTCAATCTCTCTCTCCCAGCGCCATGATTGGAAAACCCCTAGATTCGGAACCCCCATGATTGGAAACCCCCTATTTTTTTGGGTCTTGGGTTTATGTGTAAAACAGATAAAAGCACTTGGTGGGGCCCACATGAGTTTTGAATGCGGCTGAAACTTAATCCGACTCCTCATCCAAGTGAGACACATAATGGCTGGGATGGACAGTGGGCCCAATAAATGATTATGAATGCTGTAATGGGAGGATAACTCCTCTCAACTGTTGTATGTGGTGTGGCCCACCCAAGTCAATGATTGACTTTATTTTTAAACCCGTGGCCTACCATGGAATGGTGCATTTGACTAATGGAGTAGATGTTCAACACATATCACGGTGGGGCCCACATAGCTCGATCTCTTGGGAAGTTCCCATGAGGTCGACCTTATAGTACCATATCCCATATATATACACACACGTAACATTTCAAGTCCCACTAGCATATTGGTCAACTTTCATTCATCCCACTAGAGCTTCATTATCTTGAGAAGACTTTTCTCAAGAAAATCCCTAAACAAATATGGGCCATTGTAGAAGTGTGAGGTGAAGAAAAAAAGGGAGTAGGAAGAGTCTCCAGTGCACATCTATATGGACAACATGCTAGCATGTACACATACCAAAGTTCAGTAGAAGAAATTTCCTAATCCTCTGGTTGTGAAAACAGGGTCATGAGTTGGTGATCCACAATATGAGGAGCCACCTGAGTGGGTGGACCAACGGGATCTAATAAGATCTACACACTATGGAACATATATATATATATATATATATATATATATATATATATATATATTTGGTTAGCTTGTTAGTACACAACACTGTCAATTCACGCTTCACACACTATGGAACATTTGTACAAAGCCGAAGATGGATGGTTTACATCTAGCGGTTCGCCTAACCACTTCCTGAGGAGAGAGGACTTATCACTCATTTAATTGTCGAATCAATAGTTTACATTGTCTAGAGGTGAGCCTGATGGAAACATGGGTATCATTACCCATCCCTATTTTCTCTCTAGTAACTCTCTAGTTTCTAGGATGCATTGAATGAGGGAATGCATTTCCTTTTTATAAAGGGAGGGGGCGGGAGATAAGGGAGGAGTTTGAATGAGGTTGGTGGTAATCCCATCTCATATGATATGTCTCCCCATCCTAACCCGCTTTTTGGAGATATTTGGTAAGAGCTTGAATTTAAAATCAATTTGAATTCCTAAGGAAGAAATTTGAAAAGAGATTTCTAAGGAAGAACACGTGGAACCCACCTACTAGTGGTTGCCCACAGGAGCACATTTCATTTTGTGTTTTTTGATGGATGATATTGCACATTTTCTTATCAACATAAAAAGAAAAACTTGACCAAATACCTAAAATGCTCCTTGATTTGATTGAATTTGATCATGACGCTTGTTGACTTAGTTGATAATTCTGTTTCTTGGAAAATCCATGAAAATCAATGGAACAATTCAAATAAGTCAAAGAAGAAAACTGATTATTACTCCAAAAACTTGAAAGAAATACGTGAGATTTCGTCATTTGATAAACAAGAACAAACAATGACTGTATTTCAAGTCAATTCAGGCTTAGCCTGCAAGTGAGTTTGAGTTTTGATACCTTGGTGTAAGCATGCTTTGTGTTTGCACCTGACCAGTTTTTGGTCAGGCTTTTATAGCTATAGTTACCATCAGAAATTTTGAGAGTGGTGTTTTGGTTATTGTTGAGGAGAGCATGTGATTTGTTTTTCCTTATTTTTTCCCTTCTTTTTCTTTCTTTCCTTCTTTTTCTTTTTGTTTATTTCATCCAAGATAGCAATTTCACAGATTTCAAGCTGTCAGTCAAATGTTTGGCCTTTTCCTGTTTAAAAGAATATGCAATTTTTAAGGCAGAAACATTCATCAAATTTCAAACAAGGTTAAAAAATTAATAATGAGCTTTTATATAGTATTTACAAAAGAAATGAATCAAACAATCCCAATATTCAATTATTTTAAAGGTTGAATTTTAGTTTAAAGCTATAATTGGTTACTTTTAGTCAAGGAGAGATTTTGTTGAGATTTTGAAAACCTCACAACGATATCGAAAGAAATATGCCAAATGATGATATTATTGGAACATTATCTGATGAACTTCTCTAATTTAATATGTATATTTATGTGTACAATAACTCAGGTGGGCCACCAACTATTCTTGCTTTACTTGGATCTATTACTGCACAAGTCTGATTACTTATTTTCAGAGATTTAAGAAAATGGTTGAAATTCTGTTGTAACAATCGATTTACATGCCTAAAACCACTTGGTTAAGCTCATTTGAGTTTTGGAATGGCCTGATCTCTTAGCATGTCCATTCATCCTGGATGGATTGGATGACATGCGCACATTAGAGTAGATCCGCACATCGTGTTGTAGGTTAAGCTTAATTCACAAAGCGTTGTAGTGGACCCCACACATCAATTGTCTATGGGAACCATTTTCATATTTTCTTTCTAAAATTTATGTTTTTAGAAAAAAAAATGATATGAGAAAAATGTATGGGACTAAATAGATTACACCCATTTGTTAGAAAAAAAAATTATATGAAAAAAATGTATGGGATAAACCCATTACACTTGTATTGAGCATTTTCTTTCTGTTACTACTGGTGAAAGGAGGATTCAATGTTATTCAATGTCATACTCTGAATTTTGTTTATCTGTTTATGTGTGGAGAATAGGTGGTGCTGTTATCTGGTGAGACTGGTTGCAGGAAAAAAACTCAGGTTACCAGTTCTTTTGCTTTGATTCTACATTTATAAATGAGTTGTATTTTGTACTATGTTCATTTAGATTAAAAATTTTGATGTGATTGTATATAGATTAAGACAATCAGTTACCCATTTAAGGGTTTTTATGTGGCCAGGCATAGATACAGTGTGCTCCATGGTGCATAAAAATCCTTAAATTGTCCCTGTTTGGACAGTTCAAGACCGGATAGAATGTAATGCTTTCATTTTGTCAATTCAAATGCACTTGCCTTTTATATGCATCATCTCTCTTTTTCTCTCTGGATATGTATCTTGCATTTATTTCCATAGTCAAATATTCTCATTTTGTGTTGATACCTGACATGGGAATCAAATACAAGTCAATATATCTGGAGAGATATGGGGAGATGCTGTCAGAATTTCGGTGTAGGCATTTAAATTTTAAAATGAAAGCATTACAATCTATTCAGCCTTGGATGGGCGACTGATTTAGTCAGTTAGATAGACATACTTATTCGTAATCTAACTTAAACACATCATGTACGCGTTACCAAAGATGGCTTCCATGACACCATGCAAGAACTGGATGAGAGTAGGAAGGTTAACTGTTGAATACATGGAAGGTGTTGCAACATTTCTAAAGTACGTGAAACAAAATTCAAATGGGGAAGACTGGCACAGTTGTCCTTGTGCCAAGTGTTGTAATATACATGGAAAGATGACATTAGAAACCATTTCCGAACACTTGATTTTTAATGGCATAGTTCAAACATACACGACGTGGTTTCTCCATGGGGAACAATGTCTTGAAACAGGTGCGAGTACACCTGTCGGTAATCGTAATGAAGATGTGTTGCCTAGAATGGTCGATTTGGTGAATGATGCTTTCAGTCATTTTCAACCCATTGAGTTAGATGCATGTATGGGTGAGGTTAATAATGAAGATGATACTGAACCTCATGATGACTTAGGCGATGAGGCTCGGTATAGGAAGTTAATGGAGGATGCAAAACAACCCCTATATCCATCGTGTAAACCGGAGCATACAAAGTTGTCTGTGACAGTGGAGTTGCTGAGTATGAAGGCTAGGTTTTGTTGGTCAAACAATAGCTTTACAGATTTGTTAAACTTGCTCAAGAAAATTTTTCCCAATGAGAACTCTTTGCCAGATAGTACTTATAATGCAAAGAGGCTGATCAGTTCATTGAGTATGAACTATGAGACAATACATGCATGCCCTAACGATTGTATTTTATACTGGAAAGACCATGCTGATAAGCAGTGTTGTCCAAAATGTGGAGCAAGAAGATGGAAATTTAATAGTGTTGTAAGGTCAACCGCCCCACGTGTACCTCGTAAGGTGCTAAGGTACTTCCCATTAACGCCAAGGTTAAAAAGACTCTACACTATACCAGAAATTACAGAGAATATGATATGGCATTCAAAGTCGGCTCAAGATGATATTTGCATGCGTCATCCAGTGGATTCGCCTATGTGGAAGATTGTAGATGAAAAGTATGCTGATTTTGCTGCGGAGCCACGTAACGTTCGTTTGGGACTTGTAAAGGATGGATTCAATTCTTTTGGGAATATAAGCAATTCATATAGTTGTTGGCCTGTTATGATTGTTACGTATAATCTCCCGCCTCATTTATGCATGCGGAAAGAGTTTACTATGTTAACACTTTTGATCCCCGGAAAAAAGGGTCCAGGACATGACATTGATGTTTACTTGCAAACGTTGATTGCAGAGTTGCTTGAATTGTGGGAAGGAAATGTGACATATGATTTGCACAGTAAGAATATGTTCACAATGAGGGCAATTTTACTATGGGAAATACACGATTTTTCAGCATATGGACAACTTTCTGGTTGTAGGACAGGAGGAAAGTACGCATGCCCTATTTGTAGTGAGGAGACGGAATCGGTTTGGCTTGAACATGGAAAGAAGTTTGCATATATGGGACATAGAAGATTCCTGCCATCAGGTCATGACTTTAGGACTGACAGAACTAGATTCAATGGGAAAGAGGAAAAAAGGAAGGCTCCAAAGCGTATGAAAGGTTCAGATGTACTATGTAAAATGAATAATATTGAAACCGTTTTCGAAAAGCAAGTGGGAAAGACTAAGAAAAAGTCTAACAATGACCCGAACAACATTACTGCCTGGACGAAGAGATCAATCCTTTTTGACTTGCCATACTGGGAGCATTTGCTCATTCGTCACAATCTGGATGTGATGCATGTTGAGAAAAATGTCACCGAGAACCTCATTGCAACAATCATGGATACAAAAGATAAGACTAAGGATGGTTTACAAGCCCGTCAGGATCTTCAGGCTATGAAGATAAGAAAGTCTATGTGGCCTGAAGAAAGAAACGGTAGGTTATTCTTACCCAAAGCTCCTTTCACGTTGTCCACATCTGAAAGAAACATGTTTTGTCTAACACTGAGCAATTTGAAAGTTCCAAGAGGATATGGTGCAAACTGGACACATCGTGTCAATTTAGAGGATCGTCAGCTAAAGGCTCTCAAGTCGCATGATTATCACATTATGATGTAGCAATTGCTACCAGTTTTGTTGATGCACTTGTTTTTGGAAAAGAAGAAGACATTGCGCACCGCCATTTGTGAAATGTTAAGATTCTTCAACGTCATATGTTCAAAAGTTATTAATCGTGAAGAGCTTCAAAATACAAAAGAAAAAATAGTGAAAACATTATGTGTATTCGAAAAATATTTTTCCCCATCTTTTTTTGTTCCTATGACACACCCAGTGGTACACTTAACGGAGGAAGCACAAATTTATGGACCAGTCAGATATCAGTGGATGTATCCTTTTAAGAGGTAACATTAATTATTAGAATTTATCAACTTTCTTATTCTTTTATTATTATTATTATTTATATCTATATCTGATTTTAATGTGTATAGGATGATGAGAACATACAAAAAGTATGTGACGAATCAAACTTATCCAGAGGGTTGTATTGCTGAACGCTACATACTGGAAGAGTCCATGATGTACTGCATGGACTACATGCCTGAAAAGATGTTAGGAAGCCATAGGAGAGTGAAAAAGATATTCTATGATGAGGGTGATGATAATGCCGATAATTTCCAAATCGATAAAAAAGGAAAAAGTTTTCTTACCAATGTGCAATATCAACAAGCACATAGATGGGTATTACAACATCATGCTGAAAATGCTCAATGGTTGGGGTATGTTGACAAAAGTCTATGTTTCTATCCTTAATGTTTTTAAATTGTACCATGTAAAGTAAAATTTTAATTTATATATTATATTGTATGTGAATTGTAGGAAGTACAATGAATACATTCATGGCCAAACACGTAAGGGACAAAACAGGAGGGGCAATCCGTTGGTGCAAAAAGAAGTAGACTACAATGCTTGGTTAAGGGAACAATTAGAGAATGAAGAAATGTCATAATTTAAGAGAATTGCTACTGGTCCTAGCTATGATGCCACATCATACAGTACATACTCAGTAAATGGATATGTTTTTTGCACATCAGACTCTGAAAAAAACTTGACAACACAAAATAACAGGGTCTCTATGAAAGCCTTAACTATGTTCAGGGTGAGTGCTAGGGATTAGAACTTGGTGGAACAGGAAGCCACCTACTATGGTATCATTAGACAAATACTTGAATTAAACTATTTCACCTTCAAGATAACATTGTTCTACTATAATTGGGTGCATATCGAAGATACTTCAAATGGATGTTATGTAGATCCTGAAACAAATCTGATATTTGTAAACCTAGGAAGGTTAAGAAGGAATATCAAGGAAGAGGATGAGCCATTTATCCATGCATCTCAGGCGGCTCAGGTCTTCTATTGCAAGGATCCGACAAGAGATGACTGGCATGCTATCTTAGATGTTCCGAAACGACTAACAAAAGATGCATATGCATTTGAGGATCCGCTAGTGTTTGAGGCCAGGTTGACTGCAGGTTCCTCGAGCCCTTCCTTAATAGATGATCTGTATGACTCAACTAGTGAAAATATACAAGAAGGGTCATATGTAGAAATTGTATGAAGTAACCCACGTATTCAAAAGCGGAAAAGAAACCGATCAAGTTTCATATCAGGTTGAAGTAAATTTAATTACATTTACTATACTAGATTATTTTTCTTTTCATTTTTTTTTAGAATTCAGCAAAAACATATGCATATGTATAGGGTCATCTCTTTATAATGTATAGCAACATATTAAATAACTAATAATTTTATTTTTATTTTTAGAAATTATGTCGTATGTAGGGCCTTCTAGTTCTGCCCCAGCAAGCACCACAAGGATAAAAGTTTCAATCAATCCACTTCGAGAGATTACTGGAGATAATAAAAATCAATTCACCACATTTCTAGGAAATGTGGTTAGGACTCATTGTTCAATTGCATACAAAAACTGGCGGCTTGTGCCAGGTACCATCAAGGATAATGTTTGGTCAGCTGTTTTGGTAAGCATTTAAATACATGAGTTTTACTTTCTAATGTTTATAATATAATTGTTGTTGACTAATTGACCCGTGTAATGAAATATGTAGGCCAAATATGATGTTGACAATAACGACAAATGTAAAAGTTTCATAATTAAGCGTGCTAATGATATGTGGAAGGATATGAAGAACCGATTACGAGAAACTGTCTGGATGTGCATGATAATGATGGAGACAGAAAGAAAAATTGCCCAAATGGTGTCAAGCTAGAAGATTGGGTCAAATTCGTTGATTACAAATCTACAGAAGAGGCGAAGTCTCGTCGTGAAAAGGGAAAGGAATCCAGAAGAGAGATGAAGTACCCTCACACGACTGGTCGATGGGGGTCTACTAGAATGGCAGAGTTGATTGTAAGTTTTTAACATAACTTTATTTTTTTTAATCCAATTTAAGAAAACATAATAATAAACATAATTTCTCATTATAAATTACAGCAACAAAAAAATCCAGATACTCAAATCACGAGAACTGAATTGTTTTTGGCAACTCATACTAGATCCGATGGGTCTCTCCCTTCACAGGAGCTAAGCATCACAACAGAAAAAATAAAAGAAATAGTTGCTAATGACCCGACAAGTATGCATAATGATTTAAATCATGACCCAGTTGCACAGGTTTTTAATTCATTCTCTTCACTTTGACATGCTTAGCTTTCTGAACATTTTTTGTTACTAATATACATGCATTACTAATAATGGTTGATTATCATTTAGGTTTGTGGTCTTGATAAAAGAGGACGTGTAAGGGGATTGGGTCATATTCCAAAAACCACCATTATTGCTTCAACCCCTTACATTAATGAAATTAGAGAAGGAAAGGGTGAAATTGCTGAGGTTAAAGCATCGATGATTGTATTAAAAGAGCAAATGGAAAATAGGTTCAACGAGTGCAGGAACATTATATTGAACATTGGAGAACGTTTGGTTCATGTTCAGAATCAAATAAATGCTCTAGTTCAACCAATGCAATGCTCTCCTGGCACTGCTGGTTCTCAGGTATTTTAACAATTAAAGAATAATGTATAGTTACTATTTTATCCATGAAAATAATAAAAATTATTCCTTGTAGGGGTTTTATTGATCTGGCGATACCTCAAGTCATCGTGATGAGTCAGCTCCACCTCCACCTCCACATCTACGGGTGGAACAGATCTGTCATTTGACAGATATTTGTAGTCGAGTTGTTGCACGTGGGCGTTTGATTAGAGATAATGCAGGCATCCCTCTAGATTGCATCAAAGTTATATTGGATGTTGTTGAAGTTCCCAGTGCGAATGTGTTTGGTGACATGGAGAAGACGTTAGCCGATTGCGACGTGGGTGATGTTCTCGTTTGGCCTAGAGTGCTAACAAAAACATAGATATTAAAGGAGTTTACTTAAAACTTTTCTTAAGTCAAGAACATATTCAGGACATGTGGATTGTGTTTGAGGTTATTTTGAATATTATTTGACTAAATCTTTATCTTGAATTATTTAGTAGTTTTGCTTGACTAATCTAGTGATTTGTTTCAGCTTTTCATCTTCTTATGCATGACAGAAGGTATACATATTTCTATTATGATTTGTTTTGATTTTTTCTTTGCTTATGCGTAACATGTTCTGATTTAAATATTAAGAACTACGTGGTGGCTTGATCCCAACCTTCCAACATTGGGTAAGTAGGCAGCCGTTCATACTAGACTGTATCGGTGCAGCCACAAATTTATTTATTTTTTTTCCTTATCGTAGTGTAGATGCATTTTCATCAGGACTACTTGGCAATAAGAGTGAGGTGGATGTAAGTTCTCGAAACCTTTAATTAATCTTGAATCATTTATATCTTTATTGCTTCATTTATATGTTGTCGTCAGGGTCAACTTGCAACTCCTCAGAACCCGCTCTGCCGTAAGACATTATGGTGCATGACGGTTCCTAGCAGGTTAAGTTGCAAATTATTATTAAGAGTTGGTTGGAGATATATTTTATTTTTTGTAAATGTTGTTAATAGTTGGATGGATGATGAATGTATTTGTGAATGTAAATGAAAATAAAAAACTTATGATATATATATATATATATATATATATATATATATGTTATCAATGGAGGATGACTTGTTTAGGGGGACATGAAATTTTGTATTATAGTATGGTGCCCCAATATTGGTTGTATGTTACTAGTATGTAGTAGATAATACTAGGATCAATAGTAAACATTTTGTTTTGAGTGGAAGATCGAGTAAAAGAACTTGGAAGACCGAGAACATCTTAGTCTTTAGATTGTTGGTTTCTGATTGCAAGTTCTGGAACCCAAGAGATACATTAAAAACCATTCCAACAACACTGTTACATAATGGCCAGAACATAACCATTTTTTAATACCATGCGTCCAAGTCACTTTGGACTTGGATGAGTGACATTGGACTTTGGTCTAGTTCATTTCTTGCCTTCAAGGGGTTGCATTCTTTAATTTACTGAGGAAAACAATTCTAATATGCATGTATCGAGTTTTAGTTAGGAGCCACCATTCATAATCACCCTTTTGACTTTTAGTGATACAAAAGCCCATACGTGTAAGTTATACCATTTCTTACCAAAAATTGGAAATGAAAAGATGTATTTATCATTGTGGTGGGTGTCAATATCAATAACCTTTCATTTTCCTCAACTAAAATTCCAAATTTTCTTTTTCATTTTTCTCGTTCTCCTAGATTATTATTTTTATTTTTAACTAAAGAAAAAACTGTTTTCTACTTCCAAAATTACCCCTTTTCAATTTTTTCTTTTAAATTTTTTGCGCAATACAAAATCAACCTTTAACCTGTGAAACTTCTTTACGCCCCCACCATGATTTATGTGTTTGATCCACACCGTCCATCAACTTTTTCAAATAATTTAAGATGTGAGCCAATAAAAGAAGCAGGTCCAATGATTAATTGGACCACAAGGTGGGGATTGAATGTCCAATGTTAAAACTTCTTAGGAGATGGAGAAGCTTCAGATCAAGCTGATATTTGTGTTTTCACTTCATCCACGTCTTGCATGACCTTGTCACTATCCAACTCGCACCCGGTTATATCAGCTCTAGGCATATTCTGGTGGGCCCAACATGGTCGATAGATGAAATACCTCGCATGTGTGCCTCGAAGACCCCTTACAATCATATTTGCAAAATCTCCTAGCATTGCACTAACCTCATCGAAAGAAACTCGGATCTTTTGGGCCGTTCCAAGGAACGCGGATTCGGTGAGGCCGGGAAACACCTAGGCGAGGCCGTGATCATGGGGCCCACCTTGATTTATCTGTTGTATATCCATGCTGTCCATCCATTTTGGCAGCTCATCTCAGAGTGTAAATCCAAAAATGAACTAGATCAAGATCTCAAGTGGGCTAAACCATAGGAAATAGGAAATAGTGGTGATTGAACGCCCACAATTAAAAATTTCCTAAGGCCCACCGTAATGTTTATCTTCCATCCAACCTGTTGATAAGGACACATAGACATTGATTAAGGGAAATCACAAATATCATCTTCATCCAAAACTTTTCTTACCCCCAAAAGTTTTTAATGGTAGGCATTCAATTACCATTATTTCCTATGATGTGGTCCACCTAAAATTTTGATCCTCTTCAAATTCAACCCCTTACCATGCCTGGTGTCAGCTGGATGTGGATCCTAAAAAACACTTAGGAGTCCACATGCATGCATGCATGCACATGTACGTGTGCTTTTGCATACAGCTGTCTCTGCTTTGTGGCAAATAGAGTGGCAAACGAGAGGATGCATAGGGCATAAATATGCCTCACAGGCCATGTTGTCAAAATTATTATCATATTACAAATTGTAATAGCTCTCTTGTATCGAATTGCAAATTGAATTGTAAATTATAAGATTTTTTTTCTGATTTTCTTAGAATATATATATAAAAAAAAATCTGAAAAATATAAATAATCATCAGTGTGCACCAAGAAAAGTAATACATGCCATCATATAAGCAATTGAGAACTTTTATGATGCATAAAGATCATAATAATGTTAAAGGATTCTTGCCTTTATGTTTTGTGTTCAAGGACTTTACCTTAAAAATGTGCAAGAGTCCTTAAGTGGCATTTTGATTCTTTTGACCAAAGAAAAAGATATTCTGATTGTTTTGGGTTTCTGAATATCAAAATCTCCACCTCCCCTTCTCTCCAAAGACAAACATAAGGATTTTTAATAGGAAAGGGCTTTTTACATGTTTTAAAGCAAACGGATAAAAATAAGAACAACATGTAAAAAAGAAAATGATATATATATATATATATATATATATATATATATATATATATATATATATATATATATATATATATATATAAATTTGGGTCCATTTATGCAGTCCACATTTAGCTGACAACTCAATGTAAATAATCATATGATTCAATGTGATTCATACAGTTTTTTGGGATATGCAATTTGAACCTACGATTCATATAGTGTGGTGTGCAATATGATATAAAATGAATGATTCGTATTGCTAATCACATTGCTTTGACAATATTGCTTATAGGATACAATTTCTAGAAAGATGCCCGCTCGGAATTGGTGCCTGAACATTTGCCTGTTTCACTGTGGATATTTAATCCAGTGGTGTTTTGGGCATTTAACCAGCCCTTGGGGAAATAAAATCCACCTTCTTTTTTTTTTTGATTTTTAAGCCAGGAAATGTAGGTCTCTGAAATGTATTATCGGTAAATCTCTAAAATGTGGCATCAGAGTTCTATAAGCTTACAAGTAACTCAAACTACACTTTACAAACTATGGGTCTTCAGTTTAGATGTATCATGGTAAAAATATTACTCTTATTTTAACAGGCATTTTTTGGAGGGTTAAAATGAAAAATAGCCAATGGCCCTATTTCAATAAACAAGTCCTCAATGAATCAGTGGTTTGGATTGTTAAACCAATATGATTTTTGGATTGTGATTTATATACAATGGATTTTAAAATTTAGTCGGCTTATTTTAAGTTAACGAGTTCCACGTGTAAAAATCCCAAGTGATTGCATATCAAGAGGCATGATATGTCAGAGTATCAATGGTTTGGATTGTTAATAAATCTCAGGTTGACCACACCACAGGAAAACAATAGTGAATGGATATCCACCATTAGAATCCTCAAATTTCAGATTCAGATTTCAGATTCAGATTTCAGATTTCAGATTCAGATTTCATATTTCAGATTTAGATTCAGATTCAGATTCAGATTTCAGATTTAGATTTCAGATTTCAGATTCATATTTCAGATTTCAGATTCAGATTCAGATTTATTTCAGATTCAGATTTCAGATTCAGATTCAGATTTTAAATTCAGATTTAGGCTTCAGATTTGATCAGCTCACTGTTTGCTATGGTTGTACCTTTTTTTGTTGATCCTTTTAGCATGGACTGAAAATCTAATGTGTTGGCATGTCTGCCACCTATTCATGTCAGAATCAAAAAGAATTTTTGACTTCTTTTACACAAACATGTTGTAAATGAAGGTTCTTTTTACTTAAAATCTTTTTTTTGGTGTACAAAACTTAAATGGTTGCATCTCACTTGATGAAAGTGCCTTGTTAAAAATAAAATGCTTCAATCTATAAAGGATTTTCATTTATTTCTTTATCATTTGGTCTCACTAGACACATTTAGGGTCTTTTCAATTTCTTTGTATTTTCTGTTGATGTATTTCCTATGAAAATTGAACCATACTCATTTTTCAGAAAAAAGAAAAAAAAAAGTAGAAATGTCCTTTCTTAAAAAAAAAAAAACACAAACTTTCTAGGGTAATTTAAAGTTAATAATTGGTTGTCATCATCCAATATTGATAGAAATATGTGGAAAGTGAGAAAATTGTGCCAAGGATTTGATCACTTTGATTGGGAACTCTGGGCACATATGGGGAGTCATAAGAGAATTCAACTCAGGCTAGTTACCTCTACATCATATGGTTTTGTTTTGAATTACAAAATTTTGTGCAGGCAATGCGATGTATGCAAGGTTCTTCAAAACCAATATTCATATCGATTGGATATCGCATATCTCTCGATGCATCTGTCAAGGTTATTAAAATGTGTTGTAAATACTTTGTACTAGAGCCAATCCGACAAGTAGAGTTTATTGCTTTGTTTTGTGCTCACATAACACAAGTCTGTCTTATTTCAGTTTGAACTTTTTCAAATTTTAGTCTACTGATTTACTTATTTTAATCACCTCATTTAATGTGAAATTTGAGGATTTGATTTTCCAGGAGGCATATGAAAGCCAAAACTCTTCATAAAGATAGAGTGACTAGAGAATTAGTCATTGCCTGCTCTTAGTATTCAAAAGGTTTGTGAGTACTATTTTCCAACAGTTTCCTATATAATGCTCTCCATGAATCAGAGGTTAGGATTGCTCAACCAATTTGATTTTGGGACTGTGACTTAGCGACAGTAGATTCCTCGATTTAGTTGGTTTAATTTGAGTTAATGTAAGACATGTACAATTTTTGAGTGCCTGTGTCTCTTTTCACTTTGTGTCCATGTTTATGAATCAATTGAATCATATCAGTTCCATTGTTAAAATAATTCTATTGAAACATTCATCATGTGTTACATCATGGCTATAGAGTTGCTATATTTTCTCTTCTGTTCTCAGTTTGAGTCAAATGGAAGTTTAGGAGTGTGAACATTATGAAGTTTTTCTCAATTAGAATCCGGATTGTGAAATCTGGTGCTGATTGGCATGCATTCCTCTGATGTACCCATTGGTTGATAATCACTCACACAGATCTAATGAATATTGTAGGTAACTATTTGAAATAATTAATGTTTAAAACCTTGAGAAGATGACTCAAATAATGTTTGAAACCTTCAACAGTCATTCTATGTATGTTGCTATCCAGGTTGTTCTCTCAATCCTGAGGCTAACCTTGAGAAGATGACTCAAATAATTTTTGAAACCTTCAACACTCCTGCTATGTATGTTGCTATCCAGGATGTTCTCTCACTTTATGCCAGTGGTCTTACTACCGATAAGAAAATTAAATAATTCTTCACTTTTAGATCTGCATACCTTTTCTTCATTATTGGGAAGATTTTAGAAGTTTTTATACAATGTAAAGTGATGGTGTTCAATTTGGATTTTTTAGGACATGGATTAATATAATTTGTGCTCGGATTTTGATTATTTTGTAGTTATTTGGATTTTTTTTCTGCTTTTCTGTGGCTTACTTTGATTTTTTTTTTTTGTAGTTATGCATGCATCACGCATCTGATTTTTGACAGTCTGGATTAACATACATGCACCCCATTCTTCTATTAGATGATATTATCTTATCTATGTTGTTGAGGAAATTTTCTTCAACTTTAGACTGACATTGAATGAGGCACCATTTTTACCTTTGTTTCTTGGTGCAACTTATGACATTGAATGAGGCACCATTTTTACAACGTGGAAGACATTGAATCAAGAACAATAATTTGTTTAAGCAAACGGGCGAGATCCAACGAGTATAGAGATTTGACGAAAAAGTTGTTAGATTTGTGATAGAGAAGTGCGCCGACTTAACACACGAATCGATCCATCTACGCCACCTTTCCCCAAAGCCCATTCGAAGCATCATGTATTTGTGATAGAGAAGTGCGCCGACTTAACGCACGACTTTGTATTATTTGTGGAACCTAATGTTGTGTAATAGTTTGATTGATTTAAACTTTAAATAGGCTGTTATTAATTGTTTTGTTAGTATTATGGCTTTCATGATTGATTGTTTCATGAGTGGATTGAATGAATGAATTAGTAGTTTAAACAAGTATTTAAAAAAATAAACATTTTTAGCCTCAATTTATTACCACTTTTGTGAATAGGATTCTTATCAAACAATAGTGTGAATTATTTTTTGAATGACTATCAGGTGCAAGATTGAAAACATAATAATAATAAATTATTGGTATTTTTTTTATTTACAGATATTTTAGCGACGGACCAAATCCGTCGCTAATTTCTGAACATTGAAAATCAACGACGGATTGCGGTCCATTGCTTACTCATTTTAGCAACGAACCTTATCCGTCGCAGATTAAATGACGGATAAAATCCGTCGTAAAACGAAAAACGACCCAATAAACAGCGACGGACCAAGCGACGGACGAAGTCCGTCGTTTATTTGGTTTTACGACGAATTTGGTCCGTCGCAAAACAGTGATTTTGGCGTAGTGTCTCCTTGTTTCTGTCTGATTTTCGATCATATTGGATTTCCTAGCATTTCTTGTTGATTTCTGGATTCAGATTTTCAAGCGTTTGTTGGTGATTTCTAGATTCTGATATATGTTGTTTTGGTTGAATTAGTGCAATTTTTGGATAAAATGGGGGGGATTTTGAGTTAGGGATTTGGATTTTCTATTTTAGATTCCATTTGTTTTGAGGGAAAAATCTGAAACGTGTGTAGAAAATGCTGAATTTTGTATGAAAATATGAAATGAGCTGATGGAACTGAGTAGTGTTTTCTGTTTGGGTGGTAAATGTACTGGTGGGCCCACATATCTGGATCCCAGAACTCAGAACTCAAAATTTCTAGGTTAGAGGCAATCCGAGTATGTCCATGAGTACCCACCATAAAGATCACTTGATGTAAGAGGCAGGCTAGTCAACTCATTACTTGAGCCATGGCTCAAAATCAAACTGGTAGAGGTCCATTTTTTCTACAATGTGGCCCACGTCGGGGTTGGATAGAACTGAATATTCCATAGATATTCTTTTTTGTGGTTTTACAGCAGGAGCTGATACTGTGGAACCACATGTAGAGAGAGCCATCTCTCCAAGCGTACGTGCAACTCACACATTCCCATATGCAAGGCCCTTGGCATGGATGGTTTATGCTTAAAAATTCACTCCTACTGATAATCTCTCATCCATATAATATGCCGCCATTAAAGTATATCCATTGAAGAAAAAACAAATGTTACCAGTCTAATGTGCACTGGCATAAACTCAAAAAAGGTAATGAATATTATCTCAACATTTTTATTTTTAATGCATACAGTGCATGAGTGACCTTAGCAATGCATCACATCAGGACGCCATGTTCTAAGGAGAGATCGTGATATCATGCTATGGCCTGTACAGCTCTAGGGTTCAAGATGTCATGCACATGTGCCCTTGAATAACGTAATTGACTATAATAATAAAAATACTAGTGACTTGATGTGACTTAATAAATGTGCCATATATTAGATGTAATCTTTCACATCATATTTAAAATTAGGATTTTGGTTCGATTGATCAGCGAGCCACAGAACTCTATAAATTTATGATTATAGGGCCCACCATGATGTATGTCTTTTTTATTCATGTTATGCATCGATTTTATGTACCCGCTCGTTTTGGAACAAGAATCCCTTGTAACCCTAGATGCATCCTAATAAAAATGCACCACTGATTTAATTCGCACGTAAGAAACTTGTCATGTGACAAAACTACAAATCATATAACAACAACGGATAGGATCTCTTGAATTATATAGCGATGTTGGAGGCACCGGACATCATTTCTTTACATGTTTGGAATTAAAGAAATGAGATTATGAATTTTCTAAATCCATAAATGTTTTAAATACATGGATTTGCATTGGATTTGGATTTAGCAAGTCTCAAAGTTCATAACTGGCCAAGCTAGGAATCCTTTGGAAGAGAATTATAGCAATTGTAGGGCATTGGATAAACTGTTTGTATAATCTTTTTTTTCCTCATTTAACTATGGTGCAATTTCGGAAATTTATGGATATCTCCAATGAAAAATAAACATGAGAGATTAGACTAGTATTAACCGAGGTGCATGAGCGTGCTATCTAACCTTTCGACACATTATATTTTGTATTGTGTCAGTATCATATTTGTGCCAACAATGGGGATTAAATGCCTTGGGTGAGGGAAGTTTTATATCAATATGATATTTGTGGCTATAATTTATTTGAGTGGTAATAACCTTCTAAAATGATTTGGATGGCATATAAACATCATTGCCAGCTCTAGAAAGATCTCAATGGTGAACGTTTCCCTTTTTTTTGGAAAGGATAACTTGGGCTTTAGATCAATCTCATTTTTAGGTTCGGCCCTTAACATGAATGATCTCCCTTTGATGAATGATCTCCCTCTATTACTAATGCAGCTTATATTGTTCCATTGCTTTCTGTTGTATATAATTGTTCTTGCAAACCTTAATGAGCTTGTATATTACATTTTATTGCCTTAAATTATTATTGTGATTAGTTAGTTTATAGTTGTGACTTGTAATTTATAGTTTTGTAAGTTAGATAATTAGTTACTCGTTTGAGGATTTTTATGGGGCCATACATAGATATGGTGTGTTTTTAGTGGCATAGAAATCGCTCAAATTGTCTCATTTTGGACAGTTCAAGGTTAGATGGATAGTATGCTTTCATATAATCTATTTCAATGTTCCTGCCTGATCCGCGGTCTATTTCCTCATTTTTCTCTGGATATGTTTCTTCCGTTCCATATCCAATGCCAAATATCTTTACATTGCTTTAGATATTTGGCATCAGAATGTAACGTAAGATAAACTTATCTGGAGAGGCATAGGGAGATGCTGCCGGATTTTTGGCGTGGACATTTAAATGAGAATATCAAAGTATTACAATCTATCCAACCTTGGATGAGTAACTAATTTACGATTTCATTGTATTAGCTTAGAAAATGTTGGAGTTAACCCGGATGTGCGTCGGAGCAATACGGATGTTGAACAGGGGTCCCTGGAAGGTGGGAACCGCTGTTTATGTTCGGGTAAGATAAGATGCATGATTTTCGTTTTCAACTGTTCGTCATAGACTGATAGTACTTGTTTCAATTTTCTTGTATGGATGATGAATGTATTTACAAATGTAAATGAAAATAAACAACTTATGATATATATATATATATGTTATTAACGGAGAATACCTTGGTTAGGGGGATATGAAATTCTTGTAGCTTATGGTATGTGCCCCGATATAAGTTGTATGTTACTAGTATGTAGTAGATAATACTAGGTTCAATAGTAGATAATACTAGAAAACACCTAAACCTGATCCGAAACCGAAACCGAACCTGATTCCCTAAACATAGACCTAAACCTAAACCTATGACCTAAACCTAAAACTTATAACCTAAACCTAAACCTATAACCTAAACCTATACTTATAACCTTAACCTTAACCTAAACCTATACTTATAACCTAAACCTAAACATTAACCAAAACCTAAACCTAAACTTAAAAACCTAAGCCTAAACTTAAAAACCTAAGCCTAAACTTATAACCTAAACCTATAACCTAAACCCGATCCCGAACCCGAACCTTAACCTATAACCTATAACCTAAACCTGATCCCAAACCCGAACCTTAACCTATAACCTATAACCTAAACCTTATCCCATAACCTATAACCTATTCCCATACCCAAAACCTAGAACTATAAAATAAACCTAAACTTATAACCTTAACCTAAACTCATAACCTTAACCTAAACCTAAACATATAAGCTAAACCTATAACATAGCCTAATCTTAAAGTTATCTCCAGACTAACTCTAGTCTTTTCATTGTAGAGATGGATAAGAGTTGGATGCGAGATAAGAATCGGTTTGGCCCAGAGTATAAACAAGGAGTTCAAGAGTTCATAAAATTTGCGTGAAATGGGGCAGATTCAGGGAATAGGATTAGGTGTCCATGTCGAAAATGCATGAACTTGATATACAAGACTTTAAAAAAGTAGAGGATGATTTGTTCATAGTTGGGATTGACCCAGGTTACACTTGGTGTGTCCATCACGGTGAAGATATGACCATACTCGCTAGCGTGTGGCCCTGATAGACGTGTATTTAGATATACAAGTTGAATTGTAAATAGAATTCGATTCCACACCGAAGAACGTGATGAGTATAGGACCACACAAAATAGTGTGGTGGTTGTGAAGGGAACGAATGAGGAGCATGAAATTGACTTTTATGACATTTTGACGGATATTATTGAGCTGAATTATTGTATGAGAAAGCGGGTGTACTTATTTAGATGTGATTGGTGGGACGTTGAAAATAAGAAGTTGGGAATACAGACTGATAACTACTTTACAAGCGTAAAATTATCTCGAAAGTGGTTTAAAGACGACCCATTTGTCCTCGCCAGCCAAGCCGAACAAGTATTTTACCTCGCTGACACCAAGTTAGGTGGCTCTTGGCACGTGGTGCAGAAAATAAAGCCCAGGAACGTATTTGAAGTACCTGAACCAGAAGTTGATGATAACGAGGATGGGGGAAATGACATGTCTAGGGTTGAACAAGCATATTAAGAAGACGTGTCGTCTGTGGATATAAGGACTGATTCAAGTGTTGATATTGATGTGGTGCAATTGGACAGAGATGATGTGCCACCTGATCATGTTGATACCTCAATAGTATATGACATTGTTAGAGATGATAGCAGTTTCATTGAGGGATCCAATGCAAACGATGAAGAGGAAATACTGTTCAGTGATAGTGATGGTGAAGAAGAAATAGTCCTAAGCGATAGTGATATAGACGACGATTATTAAATGTACACATGATTTACATGTCATTTTTCAATTTGAATATGTATATTTAATATAGAATAACAATATATAATGGAATTTAACAGGGTTATAGATTAAAGTTTATAGTTTTAATATATTCTACTTGCATTATAGTGTAATGGTCGAATATGTATATTTAATATAGAATGATAATGTGTAATAGAATTGACATTGTTTAAATTTATAAGTTCGTAACTCGCACATATTCAATGAAGGCACCAGGTGGGAGAGTACGTCGTTCACGCACTAGATCTACCCCTTCTACCCGTGATGGGACGGAGCCAGCATCGCGCCACATGTTGCATCGTAGTTGTGGGATCCTTCAGTCACGCATACACCGGGCACTGCATGTAAGTCTAGATATATATTTCTTTTAATGACTTTGGTTTATATTTAGACTTACATATTTCTTTTGTAGCAGTGTCGTTGACCAGCCGGCAAGGACGTGGACCCACGTGTGGGTTGCTTTTACAGCGACTTACACGTGAGGGTAGGGTGATGGTAGAGTTCCCACAGGACTGTATTAGACCTTTTGGGAACAATGCCAGATTGTTTACATCGGAGGTCGGGGTCTTATGCCGATCTATGATCCCTGCCATCACCTCCCATTGGGCAGACGTGATAGATGATGTGCGGCAGCTATATATATATATGTATATATAGTTCAAAATTGATGGAGCAGACCCGGATGTGCGTCGGAGCTATCCGGATGTTGAGCTGCTGTTATAACGATGATGAAGCTGTCCATTTTATATGGACAGCATTGGAGGGACCTGGCCATTTGAACAGGGCATGTTTATGTATTTTCTTGAAATTAATGGAGCAGACTCGGATGTGCGTTAGAGCTATCTAGAAGAGAGGGGGTCCATGGAATGTGGGAACCACTGTTATGACCATGATGAAGCTGACTATTTCCTATGGATGGCATTGGAAGGGCCAGGCCATTTGGACTGGCCGTGTTTATATTTGTATTTGCAGGGACCACACCCTTAACCTAAACTCGAACCGATTCTCAAATCCAAAAACCTATAACATAAACCAAAACCAAAACCTATAACCTAAACCCGAACCCATTCTCAAATCCTAAAAACTATAACCAAAACCAAAACCAAAACCTATAACCTAAACCCGAACCCATTCTCAAATCCCAAAATCTATAACCTAAACCAAAACCAAAACCTATAACCTAAACCCAAACCATTCTCAAATCCCAAAACCTATAACCTATCCCTAAACCTTAAATAATAACCTAACTTAAACCTATACTTATAACAAAAAACTATTCCCAAATCCCAAAACCTATAACCTATCCCTAAACCTTAACTTATAACCTAACCTAAACCTATACTTACAACCTAAAACTATTCCCAAATCCCAAAACATTTAACCTGTCCCTAAACCTTAACCTATACTTATAACCTAAAACTATTCCCAAATCCCAATACCTTTTACCTAAACCTAACCTTAACCTAAACCTAAACCTAAACCTATAACCAATAACCTTAACCAAAACCTATAACCTAAACTAAAACCAAAACCTAAAACCTAAACCCGAACCCATTCTCAAATCCCAAAACCTATAACCTAACCTAAACCTATACATATAACCTAAAACTATTGCCAAATCTTAAAACCTATAACCTAAACCGAACCTTAACCTAAACCTAAACCTATACCCTATAAACTTAACTAAAACCTATAACCCAAACTAAAATAAAAATCTATAACCTAAACCCGAACCCATTATCAAATCCCAAAACCTATAACCTAACTTAAACCTATACTTATAGCCAAAAACTATTCCTAAATCCCAAAATCTATAACCGAGACATAACCTTAACCTAAACCTAAACCTATAACTTATAACCTTAACCAAAACCTATAACTTAAACCAAAATCAAAACCTATAACCTAAACCCGAACCCATTCTCAAATCACAAAACCTATAAGCTAACTTAAACCTATACTTAAAACTTAAAACTATTGCCAAATCCCAAAACCTATAACCTACACCTATAACCTATAACCTTAACCAAAACCTATAACGTAAACCAAAACCAAAACCTATAACCTACACCTATAACCTATAACCTTAACCAAAACCTATAACCTAAACCAAAACCAATACCTATAACCTAAACCCGAGCCCATTCTCAAATCCCAAAACCTATAACCTAACCTAAACCTACACTTATAACCTAAAACTATTGTCAAATCCCAAAACCTATAACCTAAACCTAAACCTAAACCTATAACCTATAAACTTAACCAAAACCTATAACCTAAACCAAAACCAAAACCTATAACCTAAACCCAAAACTATTCTCAAATTTCAAAACCTATAACCTAATCTAAAACTAAAAAAACTATAACCTAAATCCGAACCCATTCTCAAATCTCAAAACCTATAAACTAAACCTAAACCTAAACATTATTCTAAACCTATAACCTATAACCTAAAACAAAACCTATAAACTAAACCAAAACCAAAACCTATAACCTAAACCCGAACCCATTCTCAAATCCCAAAACCTATAACCTAAACCAATACTAAAACCTATAACCTAAACCCGAACCTATTCTTAAATCCTAAAACCTATAACCTATCCCTAAACCTTAACCTATAACCTAACCTAAACCTATACTTATAATCTAAAACTATTCCCAAATCCCAAAACCTATAACCTATCCCTAAACCTTAACCAATAACCTAACCAAAACCTATACTTATAACCTAAAACTATTCCCAAATCCTAAAACCTATAACCTATCCCTAAACCTTAACTTATAGCCTAACCTAAACCTATACTTAAAACCTAAAACTATTCCCAAATCTCAAAACCTATAACCTAAACCTAACCTAAACCTAAACCTAAACCTAAACCTAAACCTATAACCTATAACCAAAACCAAAACCAAAACTTATAACCTAAACCCGAACCCATTCTCCCAAAACCTATAACCTAACCCAAACCTATACTTTTAACCTAAAACTATTGCCAAATCCCAAAACCTATAACTTAAACCTAACCTTAACCTAAACCTAAACCTATAACCAAAACCAAAACCAAAACCTATAACCTAAACCCAAACCCATTCGCAAATCCCAAAACCTATAACCTAAACCAAAACCAAAACCTATAACCTAAACCCGAACTCATTCTCAAATCCCAAAACCTATAACCTAAACCTTATCCTAAACCTATAACCTATAACCTAAACCAAAACCAAAACCTATAACCTAAACCCGAACCCACTCTCAAATCCCAAAATCTATAACCAAAACCAAAACCAAAACCTATAACCTAAACCCGAACCCATTCTCAAATCCCAAAACCTATAACCTAAACCTAAACCTAAACCCTATCCTAAACCTAAACCAAAATAAAAACCTATAACCTAAACCCGAACCTATCAAATCCCAAAACCTATAACCTAACCTAAAACTATACTTATAACCAAAAACTATTCCCAAATTCCAAAACCTATAACCAAAACCTAACCTTAAACCTAAACCTAAACCTAAAACCTATAACCTTAACCAAAACCTATAACCTAAACCCGAACTCATTCTCAAATCCCAAAACCTATAACCTAACCTAAACCTATACTTATAACCAAAAACTATTGCCAAATGCCAAAACTTATAACTTAAACCTAACCATAACCTAAACCTAAACCTATAACCTATAACTTAAACCAAAACCAAAACCTATAACCTAAACCCGAACCCATTCTCAAATCCCAAAACCTATAACCTAATCTAAAACCAAAAACCTATAACCTAAACCAAAACCCATTCTCAAATCCCAAAACCTATAACCTAAACCTTATCCTTAGCCTATAACCTATAACCTAAAACACAACCAATAACCTAAACCAAAACCAGAACCTATAACCTAAACCCGAACCCATTCTCAAATCCCAAAACCTACAACCTAAACTTAAACTTAAACCTTATCCTAAACCTATAACATATAACCAAAACCAAAACCTATAACCTAAACCCGAACTCATTCTCAAATCCCAAAATCTATAACCTAAACCTAAACCTAAACCTAATCATAAACCTATAACCTATAACCTAAACCAAAACCGATAACCTAAACCAGAACCCATCATTAAATCCCAAAACCTATAACCTAACCTAAACCTATACTTATAACCTAAAACTATCGTCAAATCCCAAAACCTATAACCTAACCTAAACCTATACTTATAACCTAAAACTATCGTCAAATCCCAAAACCTATAACCTAAACCTAACCTTAACCTAAACCTAAACTTATAACCTACCTATAACCTAAACCAAAACCAAAACCTATAACCTAAACCCGAACCCATTATCAAATTCCAAAACCTATAACCTAACCTAAACCTATACTTATAACCTAAAACTATTCCCAAATCCCAAAACCTCTCACCTAAACCTGAACCTATAACCCATAACCTTAACCAAAACCTATAACCTAAACCAAAACCAAAACCTATAACCTAAACCCGAACCCATTCTCATATCCCAAAACCTATAACCTAACCTAAACCTATACTTATAACCTAAAACTATTGCCAAATCCCAAAACCTATAACCTAAACCTAACCTTAACCTAAACCTAAACCTATAACCTATAACCTTAACCAAAACCTATAACCTAAACCCAAACCCATTCTCAAATCCCAAAACCTATAACCTAAACCAAAACCAAAACCTATAACCTAAACCCGAACCCATTCTTAAATCCCAAAACCTGTAACCTAAACCTAAACATAAACCTTATCCTAAACCTATAACCTATAACCTAAACCAAAACCAAAACCTATAACCTAAACCCGAACCCATTCTCAAATCCCAAAACCTATAACCTAAACCAAAACCAAAATCTATAACCTAAACCCGAACCCATTCTCAAATCCCAAAACGTATAACCTAAACCTAAACTTAAACCTTATCCTAAACCTAGAACCTATAACCTAAGCCAAAACCTATAACCTAAACCAAAACCAAAACCTATAACCTAAACCAAAACTAGAACCTATAACCTAAACCCGAACCCATTCTCAAATCCCAAAACCTATAACTTAAACTTAAACCTAAACCTTATCCTAAACCTATTACCTATAACCAAAACCAAAACCTATAACCTAAACCTGAACCCATTCTCAAATCCCAAAATCTATAACCTAAACCTAAACCTTATCATAAACCTATAACCTATAACCTAAACCAAAACCGATAACCTAAACCAGAACCCATCATCAAATCCAAAAACCTATAACCTAACCTAAACCTATACTTATAACCTAAAACTATCGTCAAATCCCAAAACCTATAACCTAAACCTAAACTTATAACCTATAACCTTAACCAAAACCTATAACCTAAACCAAAACCAAAACCTATAACCTAAACCCGAACCCATTATCAAATCTCAAAACTTATAACCTAACCTAAACCTATACTTATAACCTAAAACTATTCCCAAATCCTAAAACCTATCACCTAAACCTAACCTTAACCTAAACCTGAACATGTAACCTATAACCTTAACTAAAACCTATAACCTAAACCAAAACCAAAACCTATAACCTAAACCCGAACCTATTCTCATATCCCAAAACCTATAAGCTAACCTAAACCTATACTTATAACCTAAAACTATTGCCAAATCCCAAAACCTATAACCTAAACCTAACCTAAACCTAAACCTAAACCTATAACCTATAACCTTAACCAAAACCTATAACCTAAACCCAAACCCATTCTCAAATCCCAAAACCTATAACCTAAACCAAAACCAAAACCTATAACCTAAACCCGAACCCATTCTTAAATCCCAAAACCTATAACTTAAACCTAAACCTAAACCTTATCCTAAACCTATAACCTATAACCTAAAACTGAAGTTATAACCTAAACCAAAACCAAAACCTATAACCTAAACCTGAACCCATTCTCAAATACCAAAACATAAACCAAAACCAAAATCTATAACCTAAACCCGAACCCATTCTCAAATCCCAAAACCTATAACCTAAACCTAAACTTAAACCTTATCCTAAAGCTATAACCTATAACCTAAACCAAAACCTATAACCTAAACCAAAATCAAAACCTATAACCTAAACCCGTACCCATTATCAAATCCCAAAACCTATAACCTAACCTAAACCTATACTTATAACCTAAAACTATACCTTAATCCCTAAAAATATAACATAAACCTAACCTTAACGTAAACCTAAACCTATAACTTATAACCTTAACCAAAACCTATCACCTAAACCAAAACCAAAACCTATAACCTAAACCCGAACCCATTCTCAAATCCCAAAACCTATAACCTAACCTAAACCTATACTTATAACCTAAAACTATTTTCAAATCCCAAAACCTATAACCTAAACCTAACCTTAACCTAAACCTAAACCTATAACCTATAACCTTAACCAAAACCTCTAACCAAAAAACTAAAACCTATAACCTAAACCCGAACCTATTCCCAAATCCCAAAACCTATAACCTAAACCAAAACCAAAACCTATAACTTAAACCTGACCCCATTCTCAAATCCCAAAAACCTATAACCTAAACCTAACCTTAACCAAAACCAAAGCCTATAACCTATAACCGAAACCAATACCAAAACCTATGACATAAACCCGAACCCATTCTCAAATCCCAAAACCTATAACCTATCCCTAAACCTTAACCTATAACCTAACCTAAACCTATATTTATAATCTAAAACTATTCCCAAATCCCAAAACCAATAACCTAAACCTAACCTTAACCTAAACCTAAACCTATAACCTATAACCTTAACCAAAACCTATAACCTAAACCAAAACCAAAACCTATAACCTAAACCAAACCTATAACCTAAACCCGAACCCATTCTCAAATCCCAAAAACCTATAACCTAAACCAAAAACCAAAACCTATAACTTAAACCTGAACCCATTCTCAAATCCCAAAACCTATAACCTAAACCTAAACCTAAACCTAAACCTCAACCTATAACCTATAACATAAACCAAAACCTATAAACTAAACCAAAACCTAAACCTATAACCTAAACCCGAACCCATCATCAAATCCCAAAACCTATAACCTAATCTAAACCTATACTTATAACCTAAAACCATTCTCAAATCCCAAAACCTATAACCTAAACCTAAACTTAAACCTTATCCTAAACCTATAACCTATAACCTAAACCAAAACCTATAACCTAAACCAAAACTGAAACCTAAACCTAAACCTAAGACCCAAATGTATTCTCAAATTCCTAAACCTAAACCTACACCTAATCCTAATCTCAACTACTTAACCTAAACCTAAACTTGAAAACCCAAACCTAAACCCGATCCCAAACCCGAACCCGATTTCCTAATCCCAAACCTTAACCTATTCACAATTTCCTAAACCTTAACCTATAACGTAACTTAAATCTAAACCTATAACCTATAACCTAAACCTAAACCTAAAACCTGAATTTATTCTCAAATTCCTAAACCAAAACCTACACCTAATCTCAACTCCCTAACCTAAACCTAAACCTAAACCTAAACTTGAAAACCCAAGCCTAAACTTGATCCCAAACCCGAACCTGATTTTCTAAACCTAAACCTTAACCTATTCTCAAATCCCTAGACCTAAGCCTACACCAAATCCTAATCTCAACTCCCTAACCTAAACCTAAACTTGAAAACCCAAACCTAAACTTGAAAACCCAAACCTAAACCCGAACCCAAACTCGATTTGATAAACCTAAAACCTTAACCTATTCTCAATTCCCTATAGCTATAACCTATAACCTAAACCTAAACCATAACCTTAACCTAAACCTAAACCTAAACCTTAACCTTAACCTTAACCTTAACCTTAACCTTAACCTTAACCTTAACCTTAACCTTAACCTTAATCTAAACATTAACCTTAACCTTAACCTTAACCTTAACCTTAACCTATACTTATGAATTCTAATTTATTTTATAAAAGTTCATTTATGACTAAATTATTTTCTTAATAAATTTATTGCCTTAATCTATTTTTATGAAACTGCAGAATAAATTTCACTTAGATTTGAGTATTCCACACATCTCCTATGTCGTCGACAACATAATGAATGAGCGGTTCAAGGCTTACCGCGGTAAGTTATACCAGCAGTACAAGTGGTCCGCGAGACACGAGGAGCAAGCACAGTCCGCACCACCTCACGTGACCCATGAGGACTGACGGATACTCTGCGATAGGTTTTCATCTGATTCTTTTCAGGTAATATTTAAATATTTACGATATCTTAATGTAATAATTAAATTCACAATTAATAACAATCCATTATGATAATGTGTTCAGAAGAGGAGTAAAATAAATTTCGACAATAGGAGAAAGTTAGAAGTGAACCACGTAGTTGGTTCAAAGTCATTTGTATGACTTCGTCACGACATGGTAAGAAATTAGTGGTAATTTTTATATTCTTTTCATACATTTATATTAACTCTATTTTCCTTTCGATGGCACAGCGAGATTCCGTCACTAGCCAGGAGCCCAAATCAGTAGACTTCTACAAAGGGACTCACTGTCGGCAAGCGAGTGGATCTTGGGTACATCCTAGAGCCAACTAGATTTGTGTAAAAATCATTACATTGTAAAATTTAATTGCATTAAATTATAATAATGTCATTTATTATGAAAAATCATATGTTTTCATTACAAGAGGAGATGGACACTTTACGCAGTCAGCCCACTCCCGATGGTACTCAGTGGAGTGAGTCAAAGATCCTGAGTTAGGTGCTTGGCACCCGTTCTGGATATGTGCCTGGGCTTGGCCATGGTGCCAAGCTCATGGCACCCGCTAGAGCTGTCTCCAGCTGATCCGTCGTCGTTGGGACAGCGTCGTACGCCGAGTTGATACCGCAGAGAGAGAGGTTCAGTAGCTATGGGTTGTCGTCGATGACATCAGAGATCAGCTGGACAGGCAGAGGGAGGAGCAGGAGAGGAAGATGATGGAGGAGTTGGCGAGGCAGAGGGAAGAGCAAGAGAGGAAGATGGAGGATTAACTGACGATGCAGAAGGAAGAGCAGGAGAGGAAGATGGAGGAGATGCGGGTGGAGCATGAGCGATGGATGACGGAGATGTTTCAAGCTTTCGCTGCACGCTTACCTACCGATGCCCCACCACCTTCGCCTTCATCTTTATGATTTTTTTTTATTTATGATGTTAAACCTATATGTATTTATACGTGAATGAATGTGATGCGTGTACAATTGTTTGTGTTTGGATGTATGTAGTTTATGCTTGGATGGATTTACTAGTTTGGGTTAGATGGATCTGAATATGAATATGATGAAATTTGATACGTATATCATGATATAACAGGTGTATATCAGGAAAAATATGATACATAACAGGTGTATATCAGGATGTGAATATGAATATGATGATATAACAGGTATATTAGGATGAATATGATGAAATATATTGCAACAGGTGTCTATCAAGTATTTTGTACGAAATTTTCTATTGGATATTAAAAAAAATAAGAGACTTTTAGCAAAGAAAAGTTTGCCGCTAAAGGTTTTTGAAATGTATATAGCGACGAAAGTTTTCGCCACCAAATGTTTTGTAGGCTATTTTTAGCTACGAAACTTTTCGTTGCTAAAAGCGAAAATTATATTTTTAGCAGCAAAAATTTTTACTACTAAAAGTCCTGCAACGTTTATTTCACTACGAAAGTGTTCATGCTAAAAGTAGAAAATATATTTTAATAGTCTTGCAATATTTTTTAGTGACGAAAAATGTCGTGCTAAAAGTAGAAAATATATTTTTAGCAGTGAAAATGTTCGCTGCTAATAGCCTTGTAATATTTTTTAGTGACGAAAAATGTCGTCGTGAAAAGTTGAATGAATATTTTTAGCAGCGAAAATGTTCACTGCTAAAAGTTTTCTACAGATTTTGTAGCAACGAAAGGTTTCGTTGCTAAAAGTAGAACGATTAGCTTTTGCAGCGAAAATTTTCACTACTAAAAGCCTTGTACAGTTTTTTAGCGACAAAAAGATTCATCGCTAAAAAGTTTACATTTAGCAACGATTCGATTTTTTCACCGCTGAAACTCTTTTTGTGGCGGTGTATTAGCGACAAATTTAGCGACGAAATTTTTCGTCGCTAAAAACCTTTAGCCACGAAAAAATGGCTTTTAGCAACGAAAATTTTCGTTGCTAAAAGTGGGATTTCTTGTAGTGTGATAGTACGCAGTATCGCAGGCTATGCGGTCCATCACAAGAGATTTCTATCCAAACTAGTCTCATACCTAAATTTAAATAGTCAGACTCAACGTAGTAAACTCCTGATCTCAGGTTAATAGCACGCCCCAACCGAAATCCTGGCCATTACGAAGGTACACGTAACAAATAGTTGCGCACTACCAGCCCGAGTGGATAGTGAATGAATAAATAAATGAGTATGCAACTCCTACTCAATAAGTTCACATATCAGTACGATTCATCTCTGAGATCATCACCGGGGTTTAGTATACTCCAAATGACATTGTCCCTCTCCTAGCAGCACAGTCCAAGTGAGCATAAGAACCTCACTATCCACCTATCAAATAGTCTGCCAATACCTATCTGGCATATCGATAGTGGACCCATTTACGAGCTGGTCAAACTCAGCCTAACTATGCCCCTTACCCTCAGGTGGGTAAGGCCACATCCCCTCCCAACTGACCACGACATAGTGTGAGACGTAGCCTCCTGGTATTCGGCACTCGGGCGCTCATGTATCCACTCGGTCTCGACGTTGGGGCGTCCCATGATACCAAGAGAGTTTATGAATTTTCACCGAGGGCCATTTATGACGTCTGATGCTAGAACAAATTTTCAGTGTCCCGTCTAGCCGTCCACGATGTGCCTGTGGAGGCTACGGCCCTGATGTCGCTAGGGAACACAATACAAGATGCATGAGTTATATAATCCAGTCATGCATCAATCCTGAGCATACCATGCGCTCATGTGAGATAACCTCCGCCTATCAGGGAGGCTCATAACAATTTGCCCAATGACATATGTAATGGTCAACCACATCTTATAACAAACATACAGAGGATGCATATGGGCATGTATCATGATGCTATGCAGTCACATACTCATAATCGGTATCAATAATCGGCATCGACAATCAATCTCGACAATGTGGACATTTAACCAACATTACCCTCAAGGAATGACCCACATAGAGCCTAACATATAGTGGACCCATGGCCTTACACAAGGGCCAAATATACAACACCATGGGCCTCATTTAAGAGCTTAATACACATCACAATGGGCCTTTCACGTGGGCTTAACATACATTACAATGGGCTCTATTACCTGACCCTCAAATGCATCACGATAATTCTCATCACATATGCCTCGCATACATTACATAGGCCTCAAATGCATCAAGCCAAGGCCGAATGCTCATCAGAATGGGCCTAAATACGGGCCACATATACATCAAAATGGGCCTCGACAATCGGAGTCGACCTCGATAATCAAAATTGGCCTTAATAATCAGAATCGGTACTCGGCAATCGGAATCGGCCTCAACCCCGATAATCAAAATCAACAGTTAGCAATCAGAATCAGCCTCGACCCCGATAATCGAAATCAGCAATCGAAATCGGTCTCAATCCCGACAATCAACAATCGAATTTGGCCTCGACCTAGATAATCAAAATCGGCAATCGGCAATCGGAATTAGCCTCGACCTCGATAATCAAAATCAACAGTTGGCAATCGGAATTGGCCTTGACCCGATAATCGAAATTGGCAATCGAAATCGACCTCAACCCCGACAATCAAAATCGGCAATCAGAATTGGCCTCGACCCCGATAATCAAAATCAACAGTTGGCAATCGGAATCGGCCTCGACCCCAATAATCAAAATCAGCAATCGAAATCGATCACAATAATCAGCCTCGATCGCAAATTGGCAATCGGCTACGACAATCAGAATCGGTGAAAATGGGCCTAATAAGGCCTAAGGGAAGGTTACAATGAGGACATTTAACCATCATTGTCCATCAATGTGGACATTTAACCGACTTGCTCCCAAGGCATAGTCCTCATAGGACCAAACATATAGTGGGCCCATGACCTCACACAATGGCTCAATATATACCACTATGGGCCTCTCTCAAGGGCCTATTATACAAAACAAGTGGGTCTTGTACATGGGCCATAGATACATCACATAGGCCTCATTCCAAGGCCACATATACAACTCAATGGGCCACACATATGGGCTAGAAATACACCACAATGGGTCATGTTACATGGATCTCATATACATTAAATGGGAGGCACTATATGGGCCTCATATACATCAAGTGGGAGCCATATCAATGGGCCGCACCAACGGTCTTAATATGCATCGCAATGGGCCTCTGACACGAGCCCCAAATATATCACAATGGGCCTCTACCCATGAGCCCTAAATGCATCACAATGGGTGTCAAGCCATGGTTCTCGATACATCTCAATGGGCCTCATCAAATGAACAACATCGATATACAATACACACAACATGGCCGGCCACATAAATGGACAGCATGGATATACAATGTGTACAACACAGCGGGTCGTACGAATGGATGGCATAGATACATAATACATACATCACGACGGGCCACATATAAAGTCCTAATATACATCACCAAGGGCCACGACCCATGGGCTCATCATAAATCACAATGGGTTACGACCCATGGGCCTTAAGATACATCAAGTGGGCCGCATCAATGGGCCATGAATACGCAACAGGTGGGTCCCACTCAAGGGGCAAAGATACATCATGATGGGCTGGATATATGAGCTTAATACATATCACAATGGGCCTTGCCCTAGGCCACGAATACATCACAATGGGCCTCAAATTCAACAGGTGGGCCCATCATATGGGCCTCAAAATACAAGGCAAGTGGGCCCTGTCACATGGGCCAAAAATACATCACATCGGGCCCCAACATATGGGTCGGGTATACATCATATTGGGCCTCAAACATGGGCCTAATATATATCACAATGGGCCACATGAGTACATCCAGGTGGGTCACACCAATAGGCCTTGAGTGGGCTTGGATTTGCACCAAAATTCATTTCAATAGTTATAGGTGTATCATGTGTATCACGGTACACTATCAATCCATGGGGCTCATGGCCCATCAATGAGGACCAACACTGCCCAAACATTGTCCATATAAATCAGCACCATCCAAACTGTGTCCAGGTGCATCATCACCATTTAAACATTGTCTAGCACCGTCGAGTACAAATCTGGACGGTATGGATGAAATAAATACATCAGGGTGGGTCCCACCCATTGACAGGGAAAACGGTTGGACGCGTGAATATACAACACAAAGTCGAGTGGGCCCTGCCTGTCCAGAACACAGATGAGCAGCGTGGCTAATAGATACATCACGATGTAGCGCACATAGCACCGTCCAGATGACATGGCGGTGTGGATGAAACAAATACATAGCGTGGGACCCACATAAGTTGCTGACGTCAGTCCGGCAGTGGGTCCCACCATCTGGACAGCTTGGAGGTCACATATACAACTCATGGGACCCACAGAACCTGTTGACGTCATTTACACTAGCTGTTTGTTGGTGTGGTGTACACCAGCCAATCCGTTACCAATAGCAAGGTGGGTCCAACGCGGGGCCATCACCACCATATATTATATATATAATATTATATTATATTACTATGTATAATATTTAAAACCGTCCAGCACGTCTAGCATCCAGACGCTGGACGTTGGGATAGATGGCTTGCATACACAACATACATCACGGTAGCCACACCGTCCAGACAGACGGCGTAGACAAATAGATCACGGTGGTCCTCACGGCACCGTCCAGATGGATGGTGCAGGTACAAACATCGCAGTGGGGTCCAGCCAGATGGACAAATAGCATGGATCGAGCACATGCCCCAGGGTGGGTCCCACCTGTCCAGAATGTTAGACGGTGTGGATCAGACCCTTATGCCACGCTGGGGTCCACAGAACATGCTGGCTACAGCACAGCAGATATATAGCTGGTGTAAGACACACCAGCCAATCCGCTATCAACCTAGGTGTGTCCCACGTGGGGCCACCATCACATTTAATATATATATAATATTATTTATTATATTGTATTATTATTATTATTATTTTATATAAAAAAAGAAATACAACCTGCTGACGTCCAGCGTCTAGATAATGGACATATGGACAGACGGTTGGAGTATAACACATTCCTCATATGGGGTCTAACCTAATGGATAGCGTGGATCAAAATGGTCCGGACGGTGTGCAGATCACACATGCCAGTGGGCTCCACGTCCAGAAAATGCTGGACGGTATGGATTAGGTTGAACATCTGGTGGGTCCACGTGATGGCCCACCAGCGTTGAATCTCGTTGATATATGTGGTTTCTTGTCACGCCCCAAACTCGAAAACCAGGCTCATAAAATTTTCGATCACTGAATCCAGTGCTGACAACCTCCGTAGTACTCCATTCTCAGCTCTTAGCGCCCATTCGCCAAGTTTCGATCCTAGGATACTATGAGAAAAATTTTCAACATCAGTTTGATTCGTAATAAGCATAACCAAAGGCATAACCCACAAACAACAAACAAAAACTCCATCACATTTCCACCATGATAAAAACCTTTACAAGTATAATAGCATAAAGGGAAATATAATGATGATCAATAAAAAGCTCTAAGATGATTTACTATGCGCTTCTGCCTCAACGCTGCTACGGTCCAATGTCACCTGCACGCAACGGTCGTGCATAAGCTTATAGAAAGCTTAGAAAGTGGTGAAAGTGTGTGCGCAAGGTAGTAATGCATTTATATAGTATTAGAGTAATGCAGAACATGCTGATGAATCTATGAATACCATTAACCATACCAAGGCTATGCGATGCAAGGCATGAATGATGTTAGCTATACCAAGGCATACGATGCGAAGTGCAACTCAAGCATGCGAATCCTCATCTAAGTCCACATATCAATACAACTCAAATCTGGAATATCACCGGGGTCTAGTACACTCCAAGCTAAATTGTTGCCCCATCGCGCGCAACAAGGTGAGTGAAAAAGACCTCACTATTCGCATGCCAATATCAGACTCGGCTCGACCATAGTGGACCCATTCCTCGAACTGGTCAAACTTAGCCTAGCTTTGCCCCCTCCTCTCGGGCGAGTAAGGCCTCACCCCCTTCCAACCAACCATGACACAGTGAAAAGTGCGGCCATCTGATAATCGGCACTCAGCGCTCATGCACCCACTCGGTCTAGACATTGGAGCAACCTCTTGGTACCATAAGGGTTTAGGGACTTTCACCCTAGGATATCTATAGCGCCCCATGTAGAACAATATTTTCAGTATCCAATCATGTCAACCATGATACGCTTGTGGAGGCTACGACCCCAATGTCACTAGGGCGTACAGTAACCATGTCACACAATGCGAAATGCATGAATCACACTATCCAATCATATGGAAATCCTGCGTGTATCGTGCGCTCATGTAGGCTAACACCGCCTAACTGGGAGCCCTTAAACAATCTGCCTGAAGGTATATGCTATGATCAGTCACTTCTCATATAAAGCATACATATGATGCATATGATCATGATTCATGGAACTATACTAAACATGTTATATGGTAATAGATGTTATTCATAACAGAGATGGGCCTAGACGGTCTACAAGTATGGGCCTAACAATGGGCCCTAAGGAGAATTATAATGCAAACATTTAACCAACATTATTCCTACAATGTGGACGTCAAACCAACATTATTTCCAAGGCACGGCCTACATGGTAATGACCACACACATACATTACATTGGGCCTCTCTTATGGGCCACACATACATCGCATCGGGTCTCGAATACACATCAGGTGTGCCTCGCACCTGGGCCTCAAACATATCACAATAGGCCTCTTATGTCAAGAGGGCCACATCACCTGGGCCGCGTTATATGGGCTGCACCAATGACTCCATGTATATCAAATAGGCCACACTGATGGGCCTCATTTATATCAAACTGGGCCTAACCTTATGTATATTTGAGATCCGACCTATTCATTAGTTAACATAGAGATAAATGAAGTGAAAACAACATCAGCTAATTGGAAACCACTATGGCCCTTAGAAGATTGAACGATGGATGTCACAGTCTACTATTTAAATGATGGGGTTCACTTGAACTTTAGATCTGATTCACTCATTCTCCCATGCCATACAACGATCTCATAAATGGTTGGACGGTATGGATGCAACACATGCATCATGGTGGGCCCCACCATCCAAACCGTGGACGGTGTATACAAGACACATACATCATGTGGGGCCTGTGGATTGGCTGTACTGACAAGAGGAGAAGCTACATAGCTGTTGTGTAAGCAACTTGCTACACTCCAAATGGCAGAGGTGGGCCCCCATATAGGGCCCACCATTATATAAACATACAATATGTAATATATATATATATATATATAGTTGTTGCTGTGCAGCTTTTAGGCCTTAAAGAGAGAGATGGGTCTCATGTAGGGCCCACCCTCTCAAAAGCACATATATAATATATAAGATATAATATATATAATATATAATATAATATATATATATATGTGTATAATATAGTATAATGTATCTATATTATATCACCAGGTGACGTCCAGGCCTTTGGACGGCCTAGACAATTACGGTGTGGTCCATCCTAATGGATGGATGGTGAGGATGGGTCCCATGGACCCCACCGTCAGGTCACACTTCGCTGTCAGCCGCCCCGCCAGTTGAGCTATGGAGCTGGGTGTGCTCATGCACCAAGGAGGGCCCCACAGGGACAAGGGTCCCACCGTCTGGTCGGTTAGGATATAATACATGCACTAAGGGGGCCCACCAAAATGGATGGATGACGTGGGTGGGTCCCATGGACCCCACCGTCAGGTCACACCCATGTCAGTACTTACACACCATGCTAGCCACCTCCACAAGATCAATACCAAGACCTCAGGTGCTGCAACGAGGCATCCTCACTTAGTCTGCCAGTTGAGCTAAGTGCTGGGTGGTTCCAACATTGAAACGAGGCACCTTTCACTTAGTCCACCACATGAGCTATGGGGCCCACGTCAAATCACATTTCACTAATAGCCATGCCCCACCATTAGCCACATCAAGGTGGCCGCCCTATGGACGATTGGGATCACATATAAACATCATGGTGTGTCCCATATGGAAGGGGTCCACCGGTAGGTGGCATGGATGAAATACACACATTATAGGTGTTCCATGATCATAGAAAGAGAGAGAGGGAAAGAGAGAGAGTGAGAGAGACGTTGGTGAAGATGGAGAGGCCTCGCCACTATAGGCCCCTCTTTGTTACAAAGCCTACATCAAGGTGGGTACCACCATAAGTGGGCCCTTACATCACAAAAGAAATAAGGAAATGACGATCAAAGATCACCCATCAGCTCCTTGCACCCTAGGCTTCCTTTGCTCCTTAGCTTCGATTCCAACGAAGGAGATGAGGTTTCGATGGTTGAGATGGGAGATGAAAGGGTAGGAAAGTCGACCACACTTGTTGCTCTCTTGGAGTGAAAGAGCTTGGACGTATGGAGCTCTCTTACTTGGGAAAAGTAATTTGAAAATGAAGGACAGAGAGGGTTGTAAAGAGAGAAAGAGAGTGATGGTTGATGGAGTGATGGATGTGGTGAGTGATGGTTGTAAGAGACTTTTTGACTTTTGTGGCAAATGGTGTAAGAAAAGTATGGGCTTGTGTAAGAACTTTTTGACTTTGGGGTTACTTGGGAATGGGTGAAAGGTGATGTGTACTTGACATGATGGGATTGATTGGTTGATTGATTGATGTGACACATTGTAGAGATTCTCTTAAAATTTGCACATGCGACATTTTTCTCGCCCCGAACATGGGCCCACATCTCCTGGCCCGAATATCGCCTCGGCACGGGAGTCACGACATCAGAACCATGGCAACGGTGCAGTCGCTAAGGTATAAGTCTCGGGTTGAGCCAACTCTAATTGACAGTGTGTGACTCAGGGTCGCGCGCAAATACCAATTAAGGGTCGAAGGTTGCCTGAATTCAACCGAGAAGACTGTGGAAGCCTACAGAATGGTACTGAATAAGATACGAGTCTTACATTTCTCTTCATCTGGGCCTGTCAGGCCAGTGGGCCTACCGCTGGATGGTCCAGTAGGGTGGGCCCCATATAGATGGCATGAATATAATAAATACTTCATGGTAGAGTGCATGAGGGTGGGCCACACACATCAAAAGAGAGAGAGAGAGAGAAGAGAGAAGGAGAGAGAGGGAGATCGGAGGGCCCCAACCACTATGGGCCCCTTAATACAATGCATACATCAAGATAGGTCCCACCATAAGTGGGCCATTAAATCACCAAAATAAAAATATAAAATCACCCACCTCAAGATCTCGGACTCTTCCTTTCACCGATGCGATCTAGAGCTCCAACGAATAGACTTCAACGGTTAAGATTGGACTTGGATGGTGGAGATGGAAGGTAGGAACGTGGGTCACACAAGCTCTATCCATGGAACTTGCTTGGACGTTGGAGTCTCATGGAGTTTGCTTGAAAATGAAGAAATGAGAGAGAGAGGAGTGGGGAGGTGGAGTGATGGGAGAGGGATGGTGGAGTGACATGAGAGGTAAGGTACTTGTTGACTTTTGGGTGAAAGAGGAATGGGTTCCATGCCTTGTTGGTGAAAAAATGATGGCTAGGTAAGGTTGTGTACATAGACTTTGATTGATGGATTGATGTGACGTTTAGGGTAGAGATTCTTTTAAAAATTGTAACGTGCGGTGTTTTTCTTGAACTGAACGTGGGCCCACAACTCTTGACCTGGGTATCGCCTCGGTGTGTAATACGTGACGTAGGAACTATGGCGACGGTGTGGTTGTTATGGTACAAGTCTCGAGTCGAGCCGATTTTGATATACGGAACATGACTCAGGATCGTGCACAAACACCGACAACAGATCACAGGTCACCGGAAGTCGACCGAGAGGACCACGGAGGCCTACGGAATGGTGCGGGCTAGGATACAGGTCTTACAAAAGTGGTGGCTATATAACCATATATGCATGTTTTAAGCTTACTAGTGTTGTGCACATAAAGCATGCACCTGCCCAACAAAACCCACTTGCATTTTAAATCAATGCAATAACAAAATTAAAACGTATGATAACTATTCTAATATATATTTGAAATATTAATAGAAAGATGTTGCGATAAATACATAAGAGGTGCATGCCTGTGCAAATGGGCTTTGGGAATTTTGTTAAACAGTTGGCATCCCTTCCTCCACATGTTCTTGTCCCTAGACACTAGATTGATGTTAGTGAAGCAATGATCAATTGGCTCGGGATCGAACCATGCTGCAGCCCTCAACACCATATTAAGTTTCACAATAGGGTACACCATGCATTTTCCAAGGGAAATCCCCCTCTACATCATCATACAACAAATTTACAGATAAATTTTAGAAACTCTAATCTCAACATTCAATTTCGGTAAAAAAAAAAAGTATAAATAAAAAGATAATAATCAGAAACCCTTAAATCTAAACATCCGAAATTTGGAAACAAACAACAAAAATTGATTGAAAATTGTTTCTACATAAACTAACGTTTCCTTAAAGAGCTTGTTTGGTGCTCTGCCTGTGACTTTTACGACAAGTAGCAGAGAGAGCTCTGATTTCAAATCTATTAGCGGAAAAGGGTTTTTGATTTTTTGTGAGTGAGAATGAGGGAGGGGTTTCGAATCTTTCAATAAAGAGAGGTTTTAGATCCTTCATGACCGGGAGTGCAACAACTCAAAATCATCTATTGATGAAGAGGAGTTCATGAGATCGAGTGGAAGGGAATGGTTAGGGAGAGAAGAGGAGTTTGTGAGAGGGGAGATCGAGAGAGAGAAAAGGAGTGCGGGAGATCGAGAGAGAGAGAGAAAAGGGGCGTGGGAGATCGAGAGAGAGAGAGGGACAAACGTGAAAGGGAATAGGGTTGAGTGGAGGGAAATGAATGTTTTGTGAGAGGGGGAAAAGAAAAAGGCAGCGCGATTTTTTGCATTTTTGCCTGCTACGGTCCTGCTACGATTTTTAACCGTAGCTAAAAGTCAATATGACCGCAGCTATTGAACAATCTTTAATGAGCCCTCCACGGTTCACATTTGACTTGATGTGGATGGACGACCTTGTCAAGGGCTTTGTGGGGTCCATCTTGATGCAATCGATATATCCACTCCGTCCATTAATTTTGTACTTTTTTATAGGGAATGAACCCAACATTTAGGCAAATCAAAGGTCTAATTGAACCACACCATCAATCAATGGATTAATCTCCACTCTTTCCTACCATGTGGTCCACTTGTGCTTTCGATCTACTTCCTTTTTTGCGTTCTTGCCCTAAAATACTCTTAAAAAATAGATAGACATATTAGATGGAGTACACATTTTAATGGGCCTCATAGAGTCCCTTATGAGGTATCCAAGGTTGTATGTACATCTGATGGAGTTAGCTTTTAGCTACGGTTTTAAGTCGCAACAAGATAGCTACGGTTTATAGCCGTAACCAAAAACCAGAATAGTCCGTAGCCTTTGGTCATTTTTTTCGGTAGTGTTGATTATAGCCTATTTTTCTGGTATTGGAAGTTGGAAATTTCAAAATGCAGTCTCACTTTTCAACATTTGGATCATAGCCATGATTTACACCCTCCATCTAAGGTAAATGACCCACTTGCATTCTCAAAATAGACGCAGTTGAATATCAACAAGACCTAAACATGTTGACAACATCTAAGACAAACAATTGGGTTCGTATATCACTTCAATACTACATCCAAACACACAAATTAACAAGCATCTCAAGCCAAGAAGGACGTACTTGAATTGTGTGTCCCACTTGCAACTTGTTATGGGAAAAAATGAATTGATAAAAAAGATGAGGTCGGCTTGGATAGCAGTATACGTCACGTGGTCAGCCAAGGAGCTCCTTAACGGCCAAAGTAGTAATGATCCCGATGGCCTTGTCTACCAGCAGATGAAGTATTTCTGCTTCTCGTGTAAGGGGACGAGCTCTAAGCCCTCTCACGGTCCAATCCATTTCCAAGCTCTCGATGAGCTCCTGCTGAGGTCTTCTGAAGGTCATTCGAGTCATAATCCCATACGCAATGTACGATAAGATGAAGAGGATGGTCATCCTTGGTGCTTTCAAGGCACTAATAAGGTCCAAATGGAGGTAAATTGGTTCTGTTCCTCGGATATATGGCTACAACCCAGGAACTCTATAGGAGGTCAAGTTATATTGGAAAAATAACCAACATAGCCTACAGAGTGCCCAGTCTAAGAAAATCGTTGTCAGAACGGTCATACGATTGATTTTGGAGGTCGGCTCGGATGCTCAACCTCGGCCTCTAACCACATGTCTTCAGAGCTCGACCACTTGATCTTATCATCGCCGATAATCTCGTTAAACAGTGAGAAATGGTCGTCATTCTCACCTACTATTTAGGGAGTGTTTCTCTCCACATAATCGACTATTAGCCTATAAATAGAGGTCACATCTACAGTGAAAGGTATGCACCAATAAACCCTCAACACTACCGGATCCAAATTGCTTGATTCTGACTTATGCATCAGAAGATCCCCCTACTATAGCTAGGGTCTCTTTTGGCGTCTTTGTGTACAGGTACTCAAAGGTCCAGTGAGGGTTAACCAGATTTTTGCATCAACAGTTTGGTGCTGTCTCTGGGAACAACATCAAAGTCGATCAAATCTTAGTAGGGTTCTACGATGGCGAAGGGAAGAAAAAAAGCTCTGACCATTATTGTTGCAGTTATGCCTGCTCCATCGGAACCATCCGCATAGAAAACTAGACAATCCTCTCAGCAACGAGCTAAGTCTGCTCCAGTGGCACCAGCGCTCAGATCTCATAACTTGGGAGGTCTCTTTAGAAAATTATGTCGAGACTTTAAACAACAACATGAATCAACTGATGCAAATCCTTGAGAGACAAAACCATCTCCCTGGTTGCAAGGCAAAAGACGGTGTTGCCACTGAGCAGTGCCCACCTCCGCATCACCTCCCGATCCCACAGGAGGTCGGACCGTAGTCAGGGCAGCTTAGTCAGATGCCTACCTGAACCGCAAGAATGGCCACTTTTTTGGCTTTTAACTTGCGTCACATATCATAGAATCGGAGGTGTGGAAAGACTCCTAAGGCAGTAGGAGAAAACAAAGTTCCCTGGGAAGCAGAACTCAAAGAGCTGCGAGGTTTGATCGGTGATATACACCAAGCATATCGCACGCAGGTTCTGGCCTCGATATAAGCAACACTGGAGGAAACTGAACTGCCATTTCCCGATGATATCATGCAATCTCAGCTCCTGACTAGATTCAGGATGTCACATATTACCACCTACTCTAGGTCTGTAGACCCGACCGAGCATCTAGAATCTTTTAGTGCGTGGATGGAACTTCATGGGGCCTCGACTGCGGTGATATGTAGGGCATTCTCCTTAACTTTATCAGGACCATCTCAGAAATGGTTTCAGCAGTTGAAACTGAATCAGTTTATTCGCACAGCTCAGTAAAATCTTCATCACTCAATTCATTAGAGGAAAGGATGGGCGGAAGCCGACGACCCACCTCTTTACTGTCACCAAGAAGGAAGATGAGTTGCTGAAGGATTATATAAAACACTTCAACTGGAAAGTAATGCAAGTGGAGGGCAATTCAGATCAGATAGCCCTAGCTGCTATGATGGCTGGTTTGAAGGAGGGAAGATTTCTCTTCTCAATTGGCAAAAATCCTCGAACAAAATTGGCCAACCTCCTCAACCGAGCTCAAAAGTATTCCAATGTCGAAGAGTTGTTCAGCTCTGGCAAAGCCACCTGGAGCGCTGGGAGTTCAGCTAAGGAAAAGAAGAACAGAGAAGAACCCCCTCCCAGTGTTAACAATAAAAGGAGGAGAGACGACGACTCATCCAAGCAACAGTCGAATCGACAACCTGAAATCATATTTCACACCTACACCCCTCTAACTGTTACACCCGAGCAGGTCCTCATGGAAGTTTGAGAAAAAGACTCCTGAAATGGTCGAACTGAATAAGTACTGATGCCGACAAACGGTCATGCCACCAACAACTGTTTTGACCTCAAGGAGGAGATCGAAGCCCTCATCCACACCAGACATCTATGGGAGTGTAAGTACAAGGGAAGAATGGAGGAAGAACAACACGAAAATGGGAATAACTTTGGTGGATATATGGGAAATTGGCACCATCTTTGGTGGGTCTGTGGGAGGAGGAGATTTGAACCGAGCTCGCAAAGCTCATGCCCGAAACATCAGACATAATAGATTGGAACATCATATCCACCTCACCTGCTAACCTCTGAAAGAGCAGAATATGGTCCCCTATGAACTAACGTTCACCGAAGAGGATGCCCGCAGAGTCCACCACCCCCGTGACGATACCCTAGTGGTAGGTGCTCGTCTGACATTCTCTTCATCGTCACCTTCGACAAAATAGGGATTTGATGATCCCGACTTTGACCTATATGAACCCCTCTACTCAGATTTGCAGGAGAAGAGATCACTTCTGAAGGATCTATATTGCTCCCAGTCACTGAGGAAGAGGTACAAAATCAGACGACGACAATGATCAACTTTCTCATGGTCGACTATCCTTCCGTCTACAACGTCATTCTCGGACGACCGTCCCTTAAAGCCATGTGAACAGTAGTTTCGACCTACCATCTCATGATGAAGTTTCCAATTGAGCACGGTGTCAAACATGTCGGGGGGGACCAGCATGAAGCTTGTCAATGTTATTCCACAGCTCTGAGAGCACGTGCGTAGCACCGCACCATGGCCATCACCTCCCTCGACTCCTGAGAAGAGTCGCTCGAGAGAGGCTTTCCTATGAAAGACCTCATAACAATCCCTCTATGCGAGTCTGACCCAACCCTCACTATACAGGTTGGTTTGTTGCTAGCCTCGAATCTACGGGACGAACTCATGGACCTTCTGTGATGCCATGCCAACATCTTCGCATGGTCCCTTCAGGACATGTCCGGCATCAGCTCGGATGTAATGGTCTACAAGTTGAATGTTAATCCCAACTTCCAACCGAAGAGGCAAAAACCATGAACCATCCAACCAAAGCGGTACGCCATCATTTGGGAGGAGGTCGAAAAGCTTCTAGAAGCAGGGTTCATCTAAGAAGTCTACTATCTTGATTGGATTACCAATGTTATCCTGGTGAAAAAGTCTAATAACGGGAAATGGCATGTCTGCGTTGACTACACATACCTGAACAAGGCCTATCCCAAGGATAGTTTTCCCTCCTAAGGATCGACTAGCTGGTCGACAGTACAGTTGAGCATGATGAGATTCATGGATGCATATTTGGGCTACAACCAGATCATCATACACCTGTATGACAAGCAAAAGACAACCTTCATCACTGACAAGGGGATCTACTACTACAAGAATATGCATTTCGGGCTGAAAAATGCTGGGGCCACGTATCAGCGGCTCGTTAAAAAAATGTTCATCCGACAGATCGAACACCTCATGGAAGTTTACGTTAACGACTTGCTTATCAAGAGCATCAAAACAGCAGGTCATACAGCCAACCATGAGGAGATGTTCACAATATTGCGAGAATACCAAAGGAAGCTGAACTTAATCAAGTGCGCCTTTAGGCTAGGGAATATTCATCAGCTTTCTGGTGAGACACAGGGGAATTGAGGCCAAGCCCGACAAAATACAAGCTTTATTAACCATGAGCTAGCCTAAAACAACTAAGGAGATTCAGTGCCTCACCAGCAAGGTCACAGCTCTTAATCGCTTCGTCTCCTGAGCTATCGACAAGTGTCTTCCATTCTTCCAACGCTTGAAAGGAAAAACGAAGATAGAATGGTCTAAGGAGTATGAGCAAGCATTTCAACAGCTCAGGCAGTACTTAGGTTCGCCTCCACTGCTCTCCAAGCCCGAGCAAGGAGATTCACCGCTGTTATACCTGGCAGTCTTTGCTACAGCGGTCAGTTCGGCCCTCATTCGAGAACAAGGGGGAAAACAGCTCCCATTTTACAACGTCAGTAAAGCACTGGTCACAGCCGAGACCAGATACCCCGACATCGAGAAGCTTGCCCTAGCTTTGATAGTGTCATCTCTTCTCCTCTGCCCTTACTTCTAGGCCCACATGATCATAGTCTTGACCAATCAACATCTTCATTAAATATTCCAGAAGCCCAAGCTGTGAGAAGGCTCATGAAATGGGCGATCAAGCTCAATGGTTTGACATTAAATATTAGCCCCGAATCGCCATTAAGGGTCAAGTCATGGCCAACCTCATTATTGAATTAACTAATGGACAGAACTTGGAAGCTCTAGCTGATCCAAGCAGTGAAGTCAATCGGCAGGTCTGCACAATATACGTCGACGATTCTTCCAAATCTAAAGGTAGTGGGGCCAGGATAGTCCTCGAGGCACCTAACCAAACCTACACGTAATATTCCTTGAGATTTGGATTACAAATGTCGAATAATGTAGTAGAATATGAAGCATTGCTCGTCAGACTCAGGTTGGCAGCGGCAATGGGGGTCGAGACTCCGAAAGTCCACAGCGATTCGCAACTCATCGTCAATCAAGTTGTCTGTGAGTATCAAGCAAAGGGGAAAAAATGATCACGTCTTCAAAAATCCTGGGAACTCATCAATAAGTTTGGAAAATGTAAAGTCGTTCTTATCACTAAGACGAAAATTTCCAAGGTAGATCTTCTGGCAAAGGTAGCCACGACGGTCGAGAATAACATCTTAAAATTAATTCCCATTGAGTTTCTGTCGGACTCGAGCATCAACAAGACTGACCTAGAAACGACCTGTCCAGTCATCTAGGCACCGAGCCGAATGGGTCCAATCACTGAATATCTTAGGGAAGGCAAGCTACCTAAAAACAAGCTCAAAGCACGTAGGATCTGAGCCAAGTCGGCGTGGTACACCATGGTAGGAGACACCCTCTATGAAAAAGGCTTTTCTCTACCTTACCTGAGGAGTTTCTGACCTGAAGAGGCCAAGTACGTTTTGAGAGAAATACATGAAGGAATTTGAGGCAATCATTTCGGTGACAAACCTCTTGCCCATAAGGTCATCCGACAAGGATACTTCTTGCCCACCATTCAAGAAGATGCCAAGTAATATACTTGGAGATATGACAAATGTCACGCCCTACTACATCACATCCAACGTCCAAGGATGCTGGACGGCATGGATAAACACGAGCATCATGGTGGGTCCCACATGGACGTGGCCCACCATGCATGTATATATATATATATAATATAAATATTATATATATATATATATATATATATATATATATTTTAATCTAGTGGGTGGGATTTCCCACCGTCCCATCAATGGATGGGAGATCTCCCTAAAATGTGGTGGGCCACACTATCTAATGGATGGAGTAGATTTAACACAAATTGGTGGGGCCCACTTCATTCTAGGGGGAGGATAGAGAGAGAAAAAAAAAAGCCGAGAGAGACGGTGATGGAGGGGCCCCGCCACTATGGGCCCCTCATGATTACAATACATACATCATAATGGGACCCACCTATAAGTGGGCCCTCAAATGCAAATTGACGGTAGTTCACCCACCTTATTGGCCTCCTTGGTCCCTTAGCCTCCTTGGTCCCTTAGCTTAACTTTTAATGGTGGATTATGGAGTTTTGATGGTGGGGATGAGAGATGAGAGGGTGGAAAAGTGGACCACACTTGATGATTTGGGAGAGCTTGGGGAGGCTTGGACATGAGATGTTTGTTGCTTAGGGTGAAAAGGGATGAGGTGATGTGTGATGGGTGATGGGTGGAGTGATGGGATTGTAAGAAAGTGATGGGTGGAGAGAGAGGGAGAGTTGACTTTGGGAATGGGAAGGGATGGGTTGTTGTACTTGGGGTATGGAGTGTACTTAACTTGTACTTGACATTGATTGATTGATTGATTGATGGGACATGTTGTAGATATTCTCTCAGAATTCGCAACACGCAGCGTTTCTTCTAAATGAACGCAGGCCCTCAACTTTTGACCTGGGTATCAGATTGATGCGTGAGTTTTGGCATTGGAACCGCAGCGATGACGCGGTCGCTAGAATACAAGTTTCGAGTCGAGTCGACTCTAATATGCAGGACTCAGCTTAGGATCTTTCGCAAATGTCAGATACAGGTCAAGGGTTGTCAAAATTTGACCAAAAGGACCGCGGAAGCCTACAGAATGGTATGGTCTAGGATATGGGCCTTACAACTCTCCCCTCCAAATAAAAATTTCATCCTCAAAATTTATACAATCATTGCAAGTAAACATAACTCATAATAGAAGAGGAAACAAGGCATCGCCATATAAATTCAAAGACAACATACAGGATACAACATACAATCAATCATCAAAGAGATGGGGATAATGCTCTCGAATCTCGGCCTCGTGCTCCCATCATGCCTCATCAGTATTATGGTGACCCCTACTTAACTTATGATCCTGGATAAAAAAATGATTAAAACTAGGATACCTTGCAGTCTCAGAATTTTATCAACAATTAATCTAACAAGATGGTCCTAAGAACTGGTCGCGTGAATCATCATCAACTCCTTCTAATGACTGAGGGTCCTACTAGGTTACATAAAGTCTGTCATGTGCCTGTTGGGGAGGTGTATGTCTTCTCTGTGGTTGTCGCTGTCGGGGTTACTACTTCGGTCCCGATGGTAGGAGTTGTTGTCGCTACTATTGGTGCTGAAGGTGGGGACACTCTCGCCACACCCATGACAGACACTGGTGAACTGCTTCAGAGGTGATGTTAGGGGTGCTTTCGATGCTCGGATGGATGAGCGATTCCTATACCTTTACGGCCATCGATGCTACTATTGCTGGGAATTACTGGAGGGGGCCTGCCTATTCCGGTCTCTTCTTTGGTCACAATCCCTTTACGATCTAACCCACTCGGCCTCATAAATATGGGCCCTCGATACTACCTCCTTAAAAGTAGGGAGCTCATGCCCAATAACACGACCTTAGAGATCGTAACGTAAGCTGTTCTCGAAACGGCGAACCTTCTGCTCCTCATTATCAACCAAATATGATGTGAATCTGGATAATGCTGCAAAACGAGCCACATATGGTGCCACAGACATGTCTCCCTATACCAAGGTCTTAAACTTTAACGCTTGTTGCTGATGAGAGTAGTCAAAAAAATATTGCTGATCGAATCAGTCTATGAAATCCTCCCACATCCAGAAAAATCTAGCCTTGTAACACTGGTAACAGGAGTTCCACCAGTGTTCGACCTCACCTTGGAGACAAAATACAGCTAACTGGACCCACTGCTGGGTCGTACATGCCATCGTATCAAAAATCTACTCCACATCGGAGCACCATCTCTCGGCTGTTGTTGGATCTGGCTTGCCCTGGAAACGCAGGGGATCGAGTAGTCGGAACTCCCGAAGAAGGAAGCTCATGTGCTCCTGCTTTACCTAGGCTGGCAAAACAATAAGGTGCTTGCCCTGCCCTTGAAGGGTGACCATCACATCTTGCAACATCTGCTATAAATGGGAGGCACTCACGAGTATGGTCGGATCCGCATCGATCTCCGGTGGAGGAACAGTGGCCTCAGGCTGGGGAGTAGGGATCTCGGGGGGTGGAGCGAGAATCGTAGGTAGTAAAGTGGGAGCCTCAGGTGGTGTAGCAGGAGTCGCTCAGGTTACTCTCCTGGGTGGCATGTCCTATAGGAAAGAATAAAGGCGCCTATTATCCTTAAATACTCTCGAATATATACACGATGGTGAGCTCTATCAGAAAGTCTCTAAGTTATTCGAACTCGGGGACCTAATCATTTTAAGTTCTCAACAATCATAGAGTATCGGGTGGCTATCAGCAGATATGTGATGTTATCCCTCAGATATTCCTAAGTTATACTCTAATACCAACTTCTGTCACGCCCTACTGCATCACATCCAGCGTTCAGGGATGCTGGACGGCATTGATAAACACAGGCATCATGGTGGGTCCCACATGGACGTGGCCCATCATGCATGCATATATATAATATAAATATATTATATATATTTCAATCCAGTGGGTGGGATTTCCCACCGTCCCATCAATGGACGGGGATCTCCCTTGAATGTGGTGGGCCACACTGTTTGATGGATGGAGTAGATTTAACACAAATTGGTGGGGCTCACTTCATTCTAAGGGGATGATAGAGAGAGAAAGAGAGAGAAAGAAAGATGAGAGAGACGGTGGAGGGGCCTCACCACTATGGGCCCCTCATGATTACAATACATACATCATAACACTTATAAGTGGGCCCTCAAATGCAAATTGACGGTAGTTCACCCACCTTATTGGCCTCCTTCTTGGTCCCTTAGCCTCCTTAGGTCCTATGCTCAACTTTTGATAGTGGATGATGCAGTTTTGATGGTGGGGATGAGAGATGAGAGGGTGGAAAAGTGGGCCACACTTGATGATTTGGGAGAGCTTAGGAAGGCTTGGACATGGGATGTTTGTCACTTAGGAGTGAAGAGAGTGAATGAGAGAGAGAGGGAAGTGATGGGTGAAAAGGGAAGGGGTGATGTGTGATGGGTGATGGGTGGAGTGATGGGGTTGTAAGAAAGGGATGGGTGGAGAGAGAGGGAGAGTTGACTTTGGGAATGGGAAGGGATGGGTTGTTGTACTTGGGTTATGGAGTGTACTTAACTTGTACTTGACATTGATTGATTGATTAATTGATGAGACATGTTGTAGATATTCTCTCAAAATTCGCAATGCGTGGCGTTTCTTCGAAATGAACGCAGGCCCATATCTTCTGACCTGGGTATCGGATGGTGCGCGAGTCACGGCGTTGGAACCACAGCGATGGCACGGTCACTAGATTATAAGTTTCGAGTCGAATCGACTCTAATATGCGGGACTTGGCTTAGGATCGCACGTAAACATTGGATACGGGTCGGGGGTTACCGGAATTCGATTGGAAGGACCGCGAAAGCCTACGAAACGGTACGGTCTAGGATACGAGCCTTACAACAAATGTTAAAGATTCTAGGCAATACCTAGCCAACCACCTGAGAAACTAACCCCCATAACCGGATCGTGGTCGTTCACCTAATGAGGAATAGACATCAATGGCCCACTGCCGATGGACAAAGGGCAGACCAAGTTCGTTGTCGTCATTCTCAACTACTTTACCAAATGGGCTAAGGCCAAGCCACTGACCAAGATTACCGAGTAAAAGATCACTGACTTCGTATGGAAGAATATCATCTGTCGGTACAGGATCCCACATACAATCATTTCGAGTAACGGTAAGCAGTTCGACAACGATCAGTTCTGAGGCATGTACATGTGTGAAAGGCTCGAAATTCATAACGTTTATTCTTCGCCTCATCACCCTCAAGCTAACGGCTAAGTGGAGGCAGTTAACAAGATCATAAAAAACCAAATCGGAACCAAGCTAGAAAAGGTCAAAGGGGCCTGGGCTAAAGAGCTTCCATATGTCCAGCACCATCAAGCTAACGGCTAGGCATACCGAACTATTGCTCGGACGACTTTAGGAGAAACTCCCTTCGCCCTAGCCTTCAAGGCAAAGGCCGTCGTTCCAGTCAAGATATGGCTCCCTACTGGATGGGTTCAATCATATGACGAATCTCAAAATGCCGAGCAAATGGCTTTAAGCCTCGATTTAATAGAAAAAGAAAGGGAACAAGTGAAAATGAGAGCTTAAGAAGTCGTAGAAGGGGAGGGGGTGAATAAGACTATGCCAAATAATCGAATAAAGTTCTGAATAATAAATAAATCAGAGATCTCAATTGCACTAGTATTAAAACATTGATTCAAACTGATTCGTAGGACAACCTTCACCTAAACAAGTTTAGGTAGGACAAACTTATTTCATAAATGTGATAAGAATCAAAATTCAAAATTGAATAAGAGTAAATAAAATAAATATTACAATCATTCACCACTTGTACTAAAATGAAATTACAACTATTCACCACAAAAATAATAAAACATTCACCATAAACACCAAGAATTATAATGGTTTAGTGTGTCAATAACTGTTCTCAAACAGTCACTCCTTCCCCACTCCTAAAATTCCTATCCATGTAATCATGGCTTTCAAAATGAATAAGGTTTTCTCAAGGACACCTTAAAACCTAATACAGTTGTGATTTTACTAAGCTATCACAAACAAAAACCATCACTGAGATTTTTTGACTTATCTCAGAAAAATCAACACTGAGATTTTCTGGCTATCTCAGAAAAACCAAATACAAAATGTATTATCACTGCCAGAAAAAGGGCAAAGGCTATAGATAAAAACCATAGCCAAAGGCCTATAGCTGTGGTTATAGACCATAGCACGACTGTAGTTGTAGGTGCAATAACCATAGGCCTAAAAGCTATGGCTACGGATTCAATCCGTAGGCATATACACCGATAACTATAGATATAATCCGTAGCCAGTCTCTCTATAGCCAAAGTTCATACAGCTAAGGATATTATTTGTACCTAAAAGGTGAATGAAATCCATAGTAATATTTCTTTTCTTTTCCATAGCTACGGTTTTAGAAGTAGGGCTATGGTAATATCCGTATCTATTTCTTTAAAAAAATTACAATAATGGTCTATTACCATTGTTAGTACATGCCCTGCTTGATCACTCATCTAAGCTAATACAAATAAAGACTTCATGGCTTACAAACCCATATACCCAACTAAACTAATACAAATAAAGAATAATAAAATATAAACATAGGAGTGTTTCACACCCATCTTCCAAAACCCGTATGGGAAAATCCAACATTCCAAAACCTGTATGGGAAAATCCAAATAGAAAAGACTCATGCAGTAACTAATCTTTTAGCTGATATTCTCTAATTGAATGAAACTCCATGGTTCTACATACCAATATGAATCCAAAGACCACTTAATCAAACAAAGAGAAGCCCATATCCTGCATCAATTCAGACAAGGTAAAAAAGGGGATTATTAGATAAGCCCAGCTACTAAGGGGAAACAATATTTTTCAAGCATGTGGATTGCACTCCCCCTATGGTGCACAGGTGATTTCGTACATACCCATATAGAAATTATAATAATGGTCTTCCCACAACAAGAGATATCTATACATTTACATCAATTTGACAAATGAAAAAAAAATAACTAAGTAAATTCATTAGAAAAGACGGCGTCCTTGAGGAGGAGAAAGTGACGGATGAAAAAACATACCTCTTCATCAGACATACCAGGTTTGCCCTCTGCCCTCATAGCAAGCTCACCTGCGAAGTCATACAGGTGACAAAGTTTTAAAAAATGCAGCCATGAGAATGATGATTGTCTTGATTCAGGATGGAAAAATAGAGGAATTTAGATTTATTTATTTTTCCTTGTCAGAACTTTCATTCATGAAAATGTTACAAATCTTCGACTGCCACCGAAAGACGCAGCTTGGGTCCTTGATCTTGATAATTATCCACGACTATACAAACTTATCCCATGCATCATAATAAGCTTCAAGTTTTTGGTTTATGATCTCCAGCTGGAATATGAAGTATGATATGAGTAAAAACCAAACTAATTAACTAACAATAAACATGCATTTTGCAAAAATACACTAACCAAGCACATGCAATATAAAACTAGTTGGAACTTGGAATAGAGTCTGATCAAGTAGAAAACAAGTACAGACAAAACCATGGGTAAAGACTCATGCGGTAACAAATCTTTTAGTTGATATGGGAAAATCCAAATAGAAAAGACTCATGCAGTTAAAATAGGGATAGAACAACGACCATAAGTACCTCATTTTCCAATTTTATCCTTTCAACATTTGCATCACTAATTTTATGTTGCTCCTTCACAACAACACTAATCTTGATGTCACATTCTTTCATCTCTGAATGACTCAAACTGAGCTTCGATTGGCCATGATCATATTTCTTATGAAACTAACTTGCAATAGAAAATGCAATAGAGACATGTGCATTTTTTGTTGAGCAAAAAAGAGTTAGATGGTAAGTTTAAGAACCTTGTAAGGTTATCTATTGCATTTAAGAACGACTCAAATTGAGCTTAGATTGAGCCTGATCATATTCCAGAGGAACATACTCTACAATTTCTAAAGGGGATCCACCATGGGTACACTACAAGAAAATAGGCCATTAGCCATAATTTTTTAGCCTCAGTTGAAAAAATGGAGGCTAAATATGTTTATTTCATCTTTCGCCTCAATTGTATAGGAATCGAGGCGAAAAGTCTAGCGAAAAGTCTACCTTTTAGCCATAGTTGCATAGGAACCGAGGCGAAAAGTCACATTTTAGCCTCAGTTGCATAGGATCCGAGGCGAAAAGTCACATTTTAGCCTCAGTTGCATAGGAACCAAGGTGACAAGTCTACCCTTTTAGCCTCAGTTGTATAGGAATTGAGGTGAAAAGTCTACCTTTTAGCCTCAGTTACATAGGAACTAAGGCGAAAAGTTTACCTTTTAGCCTCAGTTGCATAAGAACTGAGGCGAAAAGTCTATTTTTTAGCCTTAAATGCATAGGAACCGAGGCAAAAGGTCTATATTTTAGCCTTAATTACATAGGAACTGAGGCAAAAGGTCTACTTTTTAGCCTCAATTGCATAGGAACTAAGGCGAAAGGTCTACTTTTTAGCCTCAATTACATAGGAACCGAGGCCAAAGGTCTACTTTTTAGCCTCCGTTCTATAAGAACCGAGGACAAAAGTCTATATTTAGGAATATTGAAAAAAATTGAGAATATTGAAAGAATTAATAATTTTTAAAAATTTTGACAATTGTGAAAAAATTGAGAATTTTGAGAAAAAAATGGAGACAATAGGGAAAAAATTAAGAATTTTGAAAAAAAAAATTGAGAGTTTTGAAAAAGATTTAAATTTTGAATGTTTTTAAGAACTAAGAATTTTTTTAAAAGTTTGAGAACATTTAAAAAATTAAGATTTTTTCTTTTTTGAAAAATTAAGATTAAAAATGATAATTATGAAAAAGTATGATTTTTTTTTTAAAATTGAGAATTAAAAAAAAATTAAGAATTTTTAAAATTTTTAAAATTTTTGAAAAAAAAAGGAATTTTAAATTTGAAAATCTTGAAAAAAATTGAAAATTTTTAAAAAATTAAGAAATTTTAAATAATTGAAAATTCTGAAAAAAATTAAGAAATTTCAAATGAAATCGGACGGACGAAAGATTTCAAACAGAGGGTTTTTAGCCTCAGTTGCATAGGATATGAGACTAAAAGTCTAATATATAAATTCGTCGGGTGCGGATGGAGGCTTTTTCCCTTACTCCTTTTCTTACTCGCTGTGCAAGCGAGCGAGAGAAATCTTCGTTCTCTTTCTAGGATTTTTCCCTGGGATTTTCACACCTCGATCGTTCTTCCTCTTTTTTTTCATTTAATTTTCTACAAATCTCTTTGAGTTCTTCGATCTTTGAAGAACCTGTCATGACCTCGATCTCTTTCCTCACTTTTTCGCTTAGGGTTTCTGCTCCCGATTCGTAGATTTTACTAGTCTCCCTATAGAGAAGAAAAAATACAGTCTTCTCCTACTCAGAGAGTAGAGAGGGCAGCAAAGTAATTTCGAGTAGTATCCTCAGATCCTGATCTCCCCCACACTGTTGTATATATATCATTCTCACCATCATCTTCTCAAACCCTTTCTCTCTATCTTAAGAGCAAAAAGAGAGCGAAAATGTAGAGAAACAGCCCAATCTGAAAACCCCACACATCTATAGTAAATCTCCTCACATGGTCCGAAAATCCCTCTCTCGATTCCCTCTCCCTCGACTCTTCGACTTCGGGATCACGTCCGTCGATCCATACGCACTAGGTACATCTTTTTCCTGGCCAGATTTGGGATTTTTCTCGCCAATTATGTCAAATTTCCGGCGACTTAGGGTTTGACTTTCTGGATCTTTTTCAGCTGACTGGAGGAATCAGTACGGTTCTCTTTGGAGGGCAGATGATGGAAGAAGAGGCCGAAAGTCTGTTGAAAAGGTTAGATCCGAATTTGCAATCTCGAATCTAGGGCTTCTTTTGTGATTATCTGAGATTTCAGTCCGAATTTGGTTTTAGAGTTGCTATTTGTGGTAATGTACATTCTGATCAGATTGTATTGAGTATTTTTTTTCATTATTTTCATTTCTTGATGATCTTTATGAGGTGCTCAGTTGTTGATCTGCCTGTTTTCATGATTTCATTTGGCTATTGGTAGATTAAATCAGTAGGGACTCCATAGATGTACGAAATGGGTGTGCACCTAAGACTCCATATGTGGAATGAACAGATCAGCATGTTTTAGCAGCTAAATTCGTTGATTTGTACAGTTACGGCATCTAACGGTACAATTTGTTATGAAATCTAGAACTCTATGATTCTCTTATGGTGTTTACATTCTGGATTAGGGCCTGTGAGTCTGTTGGAAAGCATGTATTTGCATTTCGAGGCACATGGTTTGTTTTATATGAACTGTTTTTGAAATTAGTACCGCTCTTTCATTCTTTCTCGATTTGAAGGAATAAGTGGATGTCTATTGCCTTTTTCCTTCTTTATTTTAGTTCAAATTAGTGATGAACTTGCCAAATCATATGCTTATCATGAAATTCACGCATTCAATTTCAATTTCATTGAAGGACCTGAATGTGTTGAGCGTTTGCTGGTAGAGATGATGTAATGCTTTTGCATGTTCGCAAGAAACTTAAGGTGGTTCAAATGGGTTCAAAGTTCATTCTTTTGTGTTGATTGAATTGTAAATTTGTTTGATTTGTTCTCTTATCATCTTGTAAATGTAGGCTTTGATTAAGTAACTTTAGAAACATCAATTTATATGTTGAATGTTTAATTCTTTAAACTCTATTGAGCTATATGATTGTTCATTTCAATATACTGATTGATTTCTACCGTTTCTTAGTCCTTTGATTTGTGGTCTTCTCTCATTTTAGGGGCTACAGGTCAAGCATATTTTCTACGCTTCAAGGGATTCAATGCTCATTAGGCCCATGACCAGCCTTATACAAACCAAACATAACCAACTGTGCAACAATCATTTAGTTGTTACCATCCATCTATAACACCAACCCAATTTGAAATCGTGTTGGGATCATGTTGAGTAAGTTTCTATTATGTTACGTCCGATTTTAAACAATCCCATGTATTTGGGTTGAGTATCAAGGAATTCAGGTTGGCTCGGGTTATAGGTTAGATCCTCTTGAGGTTGGGTTAGGCCTGAGAAAAGAAAAATAGATGAATGAACCTACATTCACACACCAAAATCGTTACAAAAAGTACTAAATGGTGTTTGATCAGCTCACTGTTTGCTATGGTTGTATCTTTTTCTATTGATCCTTTTGGCATGGACTGAAAATCTGATGTGTTGGCAAGTTTGTCTCCTATTCATGTTAGAATCAAAAAGAATTTTTGACTTCTTTTACACAAACATGCCATAAATGAAGGTTCTTTTTACTTAAAATCTTTTTGTTGGTGTACAAAACTTAAATGGCTGCATCTCACTTGATGAAAGTTCCTTGTTAAAAATAAAATGCTTCAATCTATAAAGGATTTTCATTTATTTCTTTATCATTTGGTACTCATTAGACACATTTAGGGTCTTTTCAATTTCTTTGTATTTTCAGTTGATGTATTTCCTGTGAAAATTGAACCATACCCATTTTTCAGAAAAAAGAAAAAAGAAAAAAAACAAACTTTCTAGGGTAATTTAAAGTTAGTGATTGGTTGTCATCATCCAATATTGACAGAAATATGTGGAAAGTGAGAAAATCGTGCCAAGGATCTGATCACTTTGATTGGGAACTCTGGGCGCATATGGGGAGTGGTAAGAGAATTCAACTTAGGCTAGTTACCTCTACATCATATGGTTTTGTTTTGAATTACAAAATTTTGTGCAGGCAATGCGATGTACTCAAGGTTCTTCAAAACCAATATTCATATCGATTGGACATCGCATGTCTCTCGATGCATCTATTAAGGTTATTAAAATGTGTTGTAAATACTGTGTACCAGAGCCAATCCGGCAAGTATAGTTTATTGCTTTGTTTCGTGCTCACATAACACAAGTCTGTCTTATTTCAGTTTGAACTTTTTCAAATTTTAATCTAGTGATTTACTTATTTTAATCGCCTCATTTAATGTGAAATTTGAGGATTTGATTTTCCAGGAAGCATATGAAGTTAGCCAAAACTCTTCATAAAGACGGAGTGACTAGAGCATCAGTCATTGCCTGCTCTTAGTATTCAAAAGGTTTGTGAGTACTATTTTCCAACAGTTTCCTATATAATGCTCTCCACGAATCAAAGGTTAGGATTGCTTAACCAATTTGATTTTGGGACTGTGACTTAGCGACAATAGATTCCACAATTTAGTTGGTTTAACTTGAGTTTATGTAAGACGTGTACAATTTTTGAGTGCCTGTGTCTCTTTTCACTTTGTGTCCACGTTTATGAATCAATTGAATCATATCAGTTCCATTGTTAAAATAATTCTGCTGAAACATTCATTATATGTTACATCATGGCTATAAAGTTGCTATCTTTTGTCTTCTGCTCTCAGTTTGAGTCAAATGAAAATTTAGAAGTGTGAACATTATGAAGTTTTTCTCAATTAGAATTCGGATTGTGAAATTTGGTGCTGATTGATATGCATTCCTCTGATGTACCCATTGGTTGATAATCACTCACCCAGATCTAATGGATATTACAGGCAACTATTTGAAATAATTAATGTTTGAAACCTTAAGAAGATGACTCAAATAATGTTTGAAACCTTCAACACTCATTCTATGTATGTTGCTATCCAGGTTGTTCTCTCAATCCTAAGGCTAACTGTGAGAAGATGACTCAAATAATTTTTAAAACCTTCAACACTCCTGCTATGTATGTTGCTATCCAGGCCGTTCTCTCACTTTTTGCCAGTGGTCTTACTACCGGTAAGAAAATCAAATAATTCTTCACTTTTAGATTTGCATACCTTTTCTTCATTATTGGAAAGATTTTAGAAGTTTTTATAAAATGTAAAGTGATGGTGTTCAATTTGGATTTTTTAGGACATGGATGAATATAATTTGTGCTCGGATTTTGATTATTTTGTAGTTATTTGGATTTATTTTTTCTGCTTATCTGTCGCTTATTTTGATTTTTTTTTTTTCTAGTTATGCTTGCATCACGCATCTGATTTTTAACAGTCTGGATTAGCATACAGGCACCCCATTCTTCTATCAGATGATATTATTTTATCTATGTCATTGAGGAAATTTTCTTCAACTTTAGACTGATTATTTCCTGTAGGATGTGTAGGAACCTTTCTTCTTAAATGATGATATGTTCTTTTACTTTCGAGATGATTCTTCCTATTTCAGGCTTTCAACTGTAAGAAATACTATCTAAGCAGAAGATCAGGGCCTAGATTTTAGTCTCCAATATCATTTCATGATAATTCCAGTCTGCATACTGTCAAACCAAAAAGTAGTCTACATTGCTAGAATATAAAAGAAGCATGTACCTTTGTTTCTTAGTGCAGCTTATGACATTGAATGAGGCACCATTTTTACAACGTGGAAGACATCGAATCAAGAACAATAATTTTTTTAAGCAAACAGGCGAGATCCAACGAGTATAGAGATTTGACGGAAAAGTTGTCGGATTTGTGATAGAGAAGTGCACCGACTTAATGCACGAATCGATCCATCTACGACACCTTTCTCCAAAGCCCATTCGAAGCATCATATATTTGTGATAGAGAAGTACGCCGACTTAACGCACGACCTTGTATTATTTGTGGAACCTAATGATGTGTAATAGTTTGATTAAGTTAAACTTAAAATAGGCTGTTGTTAACTGTTTTGTTAGTATTATGGCTTTCATGATTGATTGTTTCATGAGTGGATTGAATGAATGGATTAGTAGTTTAAATAAATATTAAAAATATATATATATTTTTAGCCTCAATTTGTAACCAAGGCTTGGATTTAGCCTTGGTTGTTGAGAACCAAGGCTGAAATTCTCATGGCTAAAGGCTTTAGCCTCAGTTGTTGAGAATCGAGGTTAAAAATAGATTTAGCTTCAATTGGAGGCAAGGCTAAAATTTGGATTAGCTCTCAGTTGGAAACAATGGAGGCTAAAATTTTGATTTAGACTCATTTCGAGAAAACTGAAGCTAAAAAGGTCTTTTAGCCTCACTTGAAGAATCAGGGCTATAAAAGTCATTTTAGCCTCGGTTGCTAAAACTGAGGCTAAAGTCTTTAGCCACAGGGGGTTTCAACCTCGGTTTGAATAAATGAGGCAAAATTGAGGCTAAAGGCTTTAGCCTCAGTTTTTAACCTTTTTAGCCTCAATTTTGAACCGAGGCTAAAGCCCCCTTTTCTTGTAGTGGTAGTTCCCCCAGTAGTAAATTATAGGAGTGAATATAAATATTGTGGAAATATGTGCTTTATTGATACCGTGAATTAGTTCCAGGAAATGAGGAAAATAAACAAAAAGCTTCAAAATATAAAAACGAATGAGGGTTCTAGAGTCTAAAAATATGTATTTATAAGTTGTAGAGTACATGGAATTGCCTGAATCAAGATTCCAAGAAACACACGGAAGTTACAAATACCAAGATCTATCTTGGTGAAGTTGAGAGGTGGATTTAATGAAACTTTCCTTTAGAGGATCCCCAGTATTAAATTTCTAGTAACCCTCAATGTCAGTCCATTCATTAGTAGTAAAAGACAGTGGAAGTTAGTCCATTGGTAATTACATATGAGGATCAATACATGAAATGACCTTACATTAGCCCCATGAACATAAAAAGCTTAAGGTAATTTAAAGGTATCTAAGGACATCTTTTAGGGACATACCTAACACTCGGTTGACACATGCTGCCATTTTTTCTTTGATGATGCTCCTAGCCAGCTTCTTGCTTGCATTCAATCATTTAAGGTCTTCAGCATTATTTGAATTTGATGAAAGGTTATGGTACATAACTAGCCATATATGCATAGAACAAGCAGCGCCTCAGCATACTAATCTCAGGGGGTTGTTACCCATCGAACAACGTCGAGTTGCTCGATATGGGTTCTGCCGGGTAAGCTCGATATCTAGTCAATCATGCGGGAAGCCGCTCACTACAAGAAAAACCGTCAGTAAAGGCCCAAAAACTATCGATGAAGGCTTTACCGGCAATCGGGCAACCACCGGTAAAAGTGGCATCAGTAAAGCCTTTACTGGTGGTCAGGGACCTTTACCCACGGTTGTGCTAGACGCCCCTTAATCGTAATTTTTTCAACAAAGTGGTCAAAGGCTACAAGTTAAATCCGTAGCTATAGAACTCAGGGCTCCCAAAAATCTGTAGCTATAAAGCAAATCTTTCTCATCAAAAAAAAAAAAAAAAAAAAAAAAAAAAAAAAAAAAAAAAAAAGAAGAAGAAGAAGAAGAAAGAAAGAAAGAAAGAAAGAAAGAAAAGAAAAGAAAAGAAAAGGAGAGGTGACTTGGTCCCGACCTGTATGTTCACCCTCAATCATCGTAGAGAAGTAAAAAAGAAAAACTGAGAAAAGGCAGGCTCTCACACCCTAGATAAATATGCCAAAACAAATAGCAGGAAAACTCACTAGCAATCCTTCTTTGAGAGCAAGAAGCTTTGGGCATAATGCGGGGCTGATCCAACTTCAATTTCACTTCTCACGCAACATAATCACCGCAATAGAAGTGAATTGTACATACAAATGCATCTGCCCTTCATGATTATGCGTTGGGCAAATACTCTATTTAATTTTGTACTTTTTTTTTCATAGATCCATGTCCATTCCTGTTGTTACACTAACCTGTCAGCATTGAGCATCTGGAGTGCTCGTTCATATCTTCAATTTTACTTGTTGTAGTCATATCAAAAGGATTTAAGGACTGATCCATCATACAAACCAGCTGCATTTGTCAACCGAATTAAATAAATATTCTGTATTTAGCATGAACAATTTAATGAACTAATCACCAATGAGTGTCAATAGATAGTTGCCCACCTCTTGCTTTTGTCCCAATTTTATATATTCTGGTGCATCCTCAACAACAACTAAAGGTGCTGGTTCACAGAGTTTTATAGCTGGATGTAGATCCTTTAAATGCCCCCGCTTAAGCCGTCTCAGTAGGCCTAGAAAGAAGTGTAGATGTCATAAAATAAACTGACAAATAAGCAAGAATCTTCTTCATAATGATCACAATAATAGTAGTAAAGGAACAGATTTCAAAAGTTGAGAATCTATTAGCATTGATAGATCATGACTATCTGATTCCTTGAAGCCATTAAAGACTAAATTGACAATGGATCTTGGTTGTTGAACACTCTTAAACAATAAAAAGAACCAAAATAGATTTGAAAAAAATGGATGGACAATGTGGATGGGTGATTGCGCCAAACATAGCACCAAATGTGTTTGAACCTGCAGCTTTATAGCCATCACCAAACGGGGAAGCATGACCATATAAATCAAAAGTTCACAGCTCTCTGAACCCCAGATTTACAAATCATTGTAAATGCCAAAAATAAGCTCTACTATATTAATTGGTATCAAAGATCAAAGAGGAGAATTCATCGATAACTCACCCCATTAAAGCACAGTTTGTACATATCTGAAAACTCCCGTGCAAAAACATGTGCACAAAGTCGTACACAAATAGCAGTGAAAAAGGATGCTGAATACAGCACATATCGTGGAGGCTTCACATTTTACAACAAATATTGATATCTCTAGTCAGTTCTCATGCAGTCCAGGTGAACTGACCATTTGGGCAGGTAATAAACTGACATGAAGTCCATTTTCAACTAGCCCTTTCTCATATTAAACAGCCACGATTATATGGAAGAAATAGCAAAAAGAATAATGAAAGAAATGATGATCATCATCATCATTGCCTTGTCCCAGCTATTTGGGAATGAAAGGAATTGATAATCTTACGTCATTATTAATGTACAACAAGTCATTTCTTATATGAAATACGTACAGCTAGTCTCATGAGAAAAATAACAAAACATTGGCAGGTTGCATGCAATCAATGTGCAGAATGCAAGAGAAATACAAGCTGAAGCTTCTATTAGCTTTGATAAAATCCTAGTAACAAGTCTAGAACAAAACCATGGATTAGGAAAACCACCGGAAGAAACAATTATACCTTTAGTTCAAGAAGATCTTCCATATCCTCAACTTTCAAAACCACTCCATCCAGACCTTGCTCCAAGGCCTACAAAGACGAAACATTGGCTGTTTTTATTGTCATCCAAAAATTTCAAGATTACAGGATAGCGAGATGGAATAATCATAAATTGATATTGCTAGCAGAAGTCCTTCATGAGTTTGAATTTGAATACATATATAGGAGTTACCTCAAGGAAGATTTGTGCTTCAGAGGGAGTTTTTGCAACAGCAAATACTGTCTTCAGACTTCCTTGGAACATTGCAACGATATTCTCTGCAGGTATCACCTAAAAGTGAAGACACGCAATGAGAAAGAAGAAGATAAATGTGAGTAAATTAGACATAAAAGGCGTCTTTATTTTCTGATGTCCATTTCCAATTAGTTTGATCTTCTATTAGCTCATTAAGTCGATTGTCAAACCCCACATCAATGTTCCCTTAATAGGGAAATTGTAAGATCCTCAAACTGAGGCTTCACAAAGTAAACATGTTTCAGTTCTGGTAAGTTCGGTACATGGTTCAGTAATTCAGACCATTAGTTAGTCGGGATAACCCGAACATAGATGGATGAGCCCTGAAAATCTTATGGATGTGACAGATCTAACCTTTGAATCTGGGTCCAAATAAATGGTTGAGAGAAGAAACCCATAAACTGTCTCGTGTTCAATTCAGGAAAGGCCCAAGATTGGTGACGATCTTCAAACCTGGGAGCATGGTCCATCCATGTAGGAATGAAAATGACCAGTGGTCTGGATTATTGAAGCATAGGTACAAAGTTAGAATATAACCAGCATACCCAAAGTGCTCCAAAAGAAATAGTCAAGGTAAGAGAAAGCCAGTGCCCACAAAATCCACGGACAAGAAAGTAGGCCATCACTGACTGTATATTCAGCACGAGAGTCCAAGGCTTGAACCCTAAGAAACCAACACTACTTCAACCTTTATGTGTGCGTGCGTGCATGTGTGTGTATCCATCCTTTCTATTTCCTATTTCTATTCAATTATAGTTTTCAAGTGAATTAAATGTTATCCTAACCATTTGATTAGGAATTGCAATTCTCATTAGCTAACACAGCTGGTGGACCATCTCTCGGACTTGAAGATTTGAATGAAATGCCATACGCCTCTAAGGTAATAAACCAAATCACGCCACTTAACTGATTTCATTAGGTCCAGGCTCGGCCCATTGGCTTCTACCAGCATGCAGCCAAAAATCTCTTGATCGAATGCATGAGTCTTAAATAGAGCTGAGATCAGGAATTCATGTTTATGCAGGTTGTGAAGGAGTCGTTGAGGATGGCGTCTGTGGTTTCATGGTTCCCAACGGTTGCACTCAAGGACAGCTGGATTGAAGGTTCAATTTCCAAATGTCACCCTCTTATTAACATCCTATACTTTTTATCTCCTTGGGCTGGCATTTTCAGTGGTTTTGAATATTGCAGAAGCCATGTGCTCTGCTGCTGAAAGGTGGAATTTGTATTGTTGGATAGGATTTCCTAAGACTTTTCATGCTTTCTATGATTGAATAGATTCCCATTAATCTCCCCAAAGGATTATCACTAGTTAGGAGAGAGGCGTCGCAGTGGACTCGGACTCAATAGGACCAGATCCAGTTTGATACCACTGAGTCACCTTGACCTAAATAGGTCGGCCAATTCAGTCCAACCTCTGTGAATCCCGACTCAACCCAGGACCATCTGAGTCAGTCCCAGTTACTGAGTCTTTTCACCATGCTTGCAGCCCTACCAAAGAAATACAATTATCATAAATACTGACCATTGGCTAGAATTATCATTTGCTAGCCACCAATCAGGTGGCTAGGATCATCTGGCGGAGGGTATTGGGGCTGTGAAAAGGAAGAGAAGGAAATGTGTTCTCACCTTTTCACAAGAGCATGTCCCATCCCATGATGGGGCCTCCAGATAAGGTGGGTCCTACATGTACCACTGCTACGTTAAAAAAAATAATAATAATAATTCTCAGATGACTCAAGAAACAAGGCCTGGGTTGGGCCTGGGTTCGTCATCGAGGCCTCAACTCATGCTGAACCCAACCTGGTTTTAAGTTGAGAGTTTTCAGCCCACACCCACCCCAACCTCAACACAACCTGATTGAAATTTCAAGTCGGGTGAGCTAGGTTCACGTTAATCCGTGCTCTAGTTGCATCCTTACAAATGCCAATAGGTGTGGTGTAAACAGGTGCTGCCCAAAATTAGGATGGATTGGATGGACTAATACAAATCCTTAAAAAGGGATTCGACAATGTAATGCATATTCCTAATCAGGTATTCTAAATTGCAGAAAGCCACAACAAGAAGGGAAAAGCCTCACATCATACCTGAGAATTCGAGATTCGCGAGCAGCAGAAGGCCGAACTGTAGCAGAGGGCCGAGGAGATAGAGAGAGAGATAGGGAGAGGGAGAGGGAGAGCGAGCGGAGAGGGAAAGGGAGAGGCAGAGGGAATGGCAGAGAGAGGGAGGGAGAGGGAGAGGGAGAGTGCGCGAGAGGGAGAGCGTCGAAGACAAAGAAGGAGAGGCAGAGAGAGAGAGGGGGAGAGGGAGAGACAGAGAGGGAGAGCGAGAGCAAGAGGGAGAGAGTCAGCGCTAATTAGGGCTTTCTTCTTCTTTCTTTTTTTCTTTTCTTTTTTTTTTGTTATATAATTTAGGGACCCTTTGCCCGTGGCTGTTAAAACTGGCCGCCGGCAAAGGGTAGCCCCATTGGTCGACTACGACCCAATTTCTTGTAGTAAGCGGTAGTGACAAGGACAAGAGCGAAACTGTTATGGGAGACATGAGCAGGCAGCAATCAAGCCAAGGAACATTGCTTAAAAAATTCATAGGATGTAAATAAAAATAATAAGAAATAAAAATAAAAATAAATAAATAAATAAAAAGAAGAAGAAGAATTTGTGTAGCAGAAGATAACTGACATAAAAAGAAATAATCATGACCGGTCCATCGTTGACTTAAACAGAAATATGACAAAATAACAGACCAAAACAGAAACAAAAAATTACAGATGGAATTCGATGGAAATATGAGAAACCAACATGAAAGAAATTTGGCTTTCAGAGGATAGTGAGCTCAGATTAGTTCAAATTATAACACCGGCGAAGGACAGATCCTGAAAAACTAAATAATGCCTCTAATGTTTTGACTCATGTGGCCCACCCTAGTTTTGGACCGGTCTGATCTTTGGGCTGTTGGATAATATGTTGAATTAAATAGACTATAAAATCGAGAACCAAAAAAGGAAAATAAATTTAGAGAAAGAAAAACTTATTGAATTGAGTCGAGGCGTGACTGAGTCACTCGGCTTGAAATCAAATTTGCTCCCCTTGGACAGCGTCCCAAGTGCAACAGTTTTCCAGAGCAATCGACCTCCAGGATACAACGACTATGACCCAGTCTCAGTGGTGCACTTACTGTACACGGGCTCGAACCACTTGCAGTTTAATCCGAAAGTGCTGAGTTGACTCAGTAATGAACTCAGTAACAATGGTAAAACTGTATCAGAGAGAGTTTTATAAGACAGAGTATTTTCATATTTTGAAATTGGAATCGGAAGTCTTTATATAGACTCCGAAATGGTGCATAAGCACCCTTTACAAAAGGTTAGGTCCGTTGGGTTTAAACCCAACAAGGGCGACCAACCGGAAGGGAAGCATCTCTCTGGTTTAAAATGAAAAGGCGCAAGTGCGAGTACACTCTCGCACATACAGTCCTGCGAGTACCCATACACACACACCCACGCGAGTACACTTACACCGCACCCGCACCCGCACCCGCGCCCAGCCCAGCCCGTCCCGTCCAGTCTCGTCGCGTCGCACACGCGGACGCGGACAGGGACTCGGACTCGGCTCGGCTCGGCACGGCACGGCTCGGCTCGGCGCGCGCGTGCGCGCGTGTGATCAATGGTATAGATTAGAGCTATTAGCATAGCCCCCCCCCCACAGGACCAAATTTACATGCCCCCTGAAAGGGGCTCAAGCCCTAGACAAAAAGTCTATCATATAAACAAGAGAATTTCTTTTGTCAAATCCGATGTGGGACAAAACCAACACCTCAAAAATACCAAAATTTAAATGTGGAGGGAAAACACCGAAATTTGAAAATTCAAATTTTTAATATTATTTTAAAATAAATACAACAATCCCCCACACGTTTTAAAATAAAATGCTTTCGAATTAAAGAGAAATAGTTGTGCAATGGTGCCGGTGTCACCATAGACTTGAACCGACATTAGAGTAAGCAAGACAGGTCTACAAGAATCAGGTGACACCATAGTCTTGAACCTGAATCCTTTTAATGTAGATCGCAAGTACATGCCACTCACACAACTCTTCCTCTGCAAGTGATTCTGTGGTTCGGTGCGTTTCGGCCATACACCATTACCTGGATTTCATGAGTGCTCTAGAGAATTCTCCTATATTCTCATAGAAAGCGGCCTCCACCTCCACACCCATATAGGTGAATTCCATCAAGTGTATGCAGCAACTGTATACACCACCAAATATATGGCTATGGATCCATTAAGAGTTCTAAAAACTCATCCTTCTGCGTTGCTGCTCGCACTGTATACCATAGAAGGGGCTCATATAACTCAGTACAATCGTCTACCTCGTGTCTTGTTGTTTACCCATTGAACCTATCTCATGGGATCTCCACTTGTATAGGTTGGGTTACTGACACTGGCAGCTCATATATTAGGCTCAGTCTCATTCCCTTCGATGTATCATTGACTAACTTTTTAGATAGTCCTTTGGTCAGAGGATCTGCTAGATTCTTTTCTGACCTCACAAAGTCAATAGATATGACTCCATCACGCAACATATGTTTCACTATATTGTGTCTGAGTCTAATATGCCTGTGTTTTTCATTATATATTTTACTTTTTACTTTCGCTATAGCTGCTTAACAGTCACAATGAATAGACACGGTCGATACAAGCTTTGGCCACAATGGTATATCAGCTAAGAGATTTCTAAGCCACTCAGCTTCTGATCCAGCCTTTTCTAAGGCAATAAACTCGGATTCCATTGTCGACCGAGCAATACATGTCTGCTTGGTGGACTTCCAAGATACTGCTCCTCCACCCAAAGTGAAGACATATCCACTAGTTTATATATAAAGGCTATCGCTATTAAGACTCTAATAGTTGTAATCCTAGTTACAAGGAAATATGTATCAAAGTAATCTATTCCTTCCTTTTGTTTAAAGCCTTTCGCTACCAACTTAGCCTTAAACTTATCGATAGTTCCATCTGGTTTTAGTTTCTTTCTAAACACCCATTTGCAGCCTATTGGTTTGTTACCAGGTGGTAGGTCTACAAGTTTCCAAGTATTATTAGATATAATAGATTCTAACTCATCATTTATTGCTTCCTTCTAAAATGTTACATCTGAAGAGTTAATAGGTTCTATATAAGTTGTAGGATCATCTTCTACTAAGAATGTAAAAAAATCATCTCCTAGGTTAGTTTCTCTTCTAACTCTAATATTTTTTCTTGGTTGTATCTCTTATACTACTTTCTCATAAGCATTTTTACTAGTAGACGCAATATCTGATTCATTAACTTTTTCTATTCCTATAGATTTAGATTTCATAGGGAATACGTTCTCAAAGAACTCTGCATCCCTAGTTTCTATAATTGTATTAGGATCTAGAATATTATCCTTAGTTTTTAAAACTAGAAACCTATAGGCCGCACTGTTTTGTGCATACCCTATAAATACACAGTCGGTTGTTTTAGGACCTAATTTTCTTTTCTTAGTTTCAGGCAATCCTACTTTAGCAAGACACCCCCACACTTTAATATATTTATAATTAGGAATATGATTCTTCCAAAGTTCATATGGTATTTGTTCAGAAGATTTAGATGAAATCCTGTTTAGGATATAACAAGCAGACAGAATTACTTCTCCCCACATATTTGAGGGTAAGCCTGAACTATTTAACATGGCATTCATCATTTCTTTTAGAGTTCTGTTCTTACGTTCTGTTATTCCATTTTGTTCTGGTGTATAAGGAGCTGTAGTTTCGTGAATTATTCCATTCTTTTCACATAATTCTCTAAATTGAGAAGATTCATATTCACCTCCTCTATCTGTTCTAAGTCTTTTAATCTTTGTATTTAATTGATTTTCAACTTCAATTTTGTATTTAGAAAAAGCATCTAAAGCTTCATCTTTGTTCCTTAATAGATATACTCTAGTGAACCTAGAGTAGTCATCTACAAAAGTTATATAATATTTTTTTCCACCTCTAGACATGTGATTTCTAAAATCACCTAAATCACTGTGTATCAATTCTAATAGAACAGATGATCTTTCTATTTGTTTAAAGGGTTTTTTAATAAATTTTAATTCTACACATGTTTCACAATTTTCAAACTCTTCATTAGATATATTAGGTAATAAACCTAATCTTTTCATTTTCTTTAAAGATGCCACATTCACATGACCTAATCTATTATGCCATAGATAAAAAGGTTCAACGATATAAACAGAACTAGATGTTTTCTTATTATCATTGGATACATTTACAATGAATAAACCATCGCTACAGTACCCCTTACCAAAAAAGGTTCCATTTTTAGTCATTACAAGCTTATCTGAATCAAATACTAATTTGACACCAGCCTTATTGAGAAGCGAATCAGAGACCAAGTTTCTTCTAATGTCAGGCACATGTAGGACATCATTTAACATTAGTCTTTCCAGAAGTGAGTTTCAGAAGTACTTTCCCTTTCCCTACAACTGGAGACGTTCTAGCATTTCCCATGAACACCTATTCATCATCTCCTGATACTTGGTAGGAGGTAAACATGCTACGATCCTTGCACACTTGTCTAGTTGCACCAGTATCTAGCACCCACTCCAAGTTGTTTACAAGGAAGACTTCTGACACCACAGCCACTACTATGTCAGACTCATTGCCTGTTTCTATAAGATTAGCTTGCGGCTTATCTTTATTTTTCTTAAGCCTGCAGGTTTTAACATGATGCCCAGGCTTTCCACAGTTGTAGCAGTTTTCCTTTTTCTTGAATTGATTGTTTGCATTCTTCTTTTTGAGCCTGCATATCAATGCTTTCTTTCTCCCCAAGTCAAGCAACCACCAAGTTAACTCTTTCTAACCCTCACTCTTATACACCCATACATGTCAAGTACACTATCACCTCACCCATCACTCTCTCTCCTAACAACCCTCTCTCTCTCTCATTTCTCAAATCTCAAGCTAAAAATGGTGGACATCCAAGCAATTTGAGGAGAGAAAAGTGTTGTGTGTGGCCCACTTCCTATCACAAGATCTATCATCCTAGCCCTTCATCTCTCATCACCTTACATCAAAGAGGGATACTAGGAGATTGGCGTTCCATCAGACCAAGGAGATCGAACGGTGGGTGTTTCTATAGGCCTAAATTTCATTATTTTTATGATGGGCCAAGTGAGGCCTACTGATTGATGGTATGGATCTCACTTTGGACCCTTGATGTGGCCGATGGCCCACCTTGATTATCATGATGCTTACTTTCTAGTTTGAAAGAGGTCATCTAGACCTTTCAATTTTGGTGGAGAAGGAATCTCCACCATTGATTTTGATCGGTGGGCCCATATGAAGTATGACCCACTTGATATATGTTGTAAATTATGCAAGAGAGGACCCATAGTGACGGGGTCCCTCCATCACTCGATCTCTCTCTCTCTCTCTCTCCTTCCTTATTTTGTGGCCCACTTAGTGAGTTATGAGATGTCCAAACCGCTCATCAAATGGACCCCACCTTGATGTGTATCTTATGCACACCATCCAACCATTTGGTGGCCCACCCTGGTAGCACGTCTATGGGTGGGGCCCACCTTAAAAATTGTGTTACCCAAACCATCCAGCATCCGGGGACGTTGGACGTGGCGGCTCTGGTGAAATGTGAACTGACGTGTGGTGTACAGGCATGAGAATATATATATCAGATTGATTCAAAGCTTTGGGGTGGGCCGCTCATGCAGGCCCCACCTTGACGTATGGGTTTAATCCATGTCGTCCATTCCATTCTCCAGATCATTTTAGGCTTTGAGCCGAAAAATGAAGCCAATCTGGTTTTCAGGCGGGCCATAGTTAGGAAACAGTACTTTCTACCGTTGAAATCTACCTTGATGTTTCTGTACCCCAAAATATACAGAATATTGGGCTTGATGGGTCTATCTTGAGCCCTAGAATCCAACGGCTGAGTTGGATTCCCCTGATGCGGGCCCCACCTGTGAAAAACCACAGGAAAACAATTTTTTAAATATATATATATATAGGTAGCAGGCACTTCTGACGTGCAACAGCGTCCTGTTACCCTGTGACGCTGGAAGCAGGACAGGGGTCCCATGCGTGGACCCCACTATGATGTGTCTTGAACATCCACACCATGCACCTGATGGCCCCTTTGGGCAGTGGGTCCCCCTCCAAAAATTCAGCCATATACGTGGCTCAGGTGGCCCACATCATAAGAAATAATGGTGATTGAACGACTGTCATTGAACCCCTTTTTGGGTATCACAGAAGTTTTGTATCACTATGAAATTTATTTTTTCTTCATCTAGGTTCGTGTGACCTTATCAACAGTTGGATGACAAATAAACGTTATGGTGGGCCCCGCGTGGGACCCACTGATGCTGTGTTTCACCCACACCATTCCCATACAAATGGGAGTGCACGACTGGTGTACCTCTGCTGGAGTGGTGTCACCAAGATCCATGGGTCCCACCGGTATCATCCATGTTGTCCACCTATATGGGACCCACTCCATGATGCATGTGTTGCATCCAAGCTGTCCAACCGTATTGAAGCTCATTCATGGCATGATCTAAAGAATGAGACAGATCTAGGATCAAGTGGACCACATAGCAAAAAGTAGTGGGAATTGAGTGTCTGTCATTGAAACCTTTTGTTTCATAGAAGTTTTGGATCATTAGGAAGTTTGTTTCCTCTTAATCCAAGTCTGTGTGACCTTACGGCCAGATTGGATAGAAAATAAATGATACGGTGGGCCTTGAGGATTTTAATGGTGGAAATCATTATCACCACTATTATTTTGAGTGAGGTCTGGTTGATCTTTTGATATGATTCATATATATATATATATATATATATATATATATATATATATATATATATATATATATATATATATATGTAAACATCTTGATGTATTTGTGGCCATCTATTGAGGCCACATTGGGCCTCAAATACATCAAATGTGCCTTATATATATCAAGGTGGGCCTCGACAGATGGCCACAAATACATCAAGATGTTTATAATATATATATATATATATATATATATATATATATATATATATATATATATATATATATATATATATATATATATATATATATATATATATATATATATATATATATATATATTATAAACATCTTGATGTATTTGTGGCCATCTGTCGAGTCCCACATTGATATATATAAGGCTCATTTAATGTATTCGAGACCCATGGGCGAGGCCCATTGTGATGTATTCGAGACCCAATGTGATGTATTCGAGGCCAATGGGCGAGGCCCATTATGATATATCCATGGCCCATTGTAATGTATTCGAGGCCCATAGGCGAGGCCCGTTTTGATGTATTCGAGGCCCAATGTGATGTATTCAAGGCCCATGGGCGAGGCCCATTGTGATGTATCCGAGGCCCATGGGTGAGGCCTATTGTGATGTATTCGAGGCCCAATGTGATGTACTCAAGGCCCATGGGCGTGGCCCATTGTGATTCATTTGAGGCCCTTATATAAAGCCAAATGTGATAAATGAAAGGCCCATAATGTGGCCCATCGTAATGTATGTGTGGCAGAAACATTGTGTATGAATCTCTTATGGGGTCCACTCCTTGGGGGCAATATTGATTAAATGTCCACACTATCGAGGCCGATTGTCGATGACAATTATTGAGGCCAGTTATTGGTACCGATTATAAGTATGTGACAGCATAGCATCATAATACATGTCTCTATGCATCATTTGCATGTTTGTTATGAGATGTGATTGACCATTGCATATGCCATAGGGCAGGTTATTCATGGGACTCCCTGATAGGCGGAGTTGCCCCACATTAGCACACGGTATGTGCAAGATTGATGCATGATTGGACTATGTGACTCATGAATCTTACATTTGTGTGACATGATCATTGTATGCCTTAGAGACATCAGGGTTGTGGCCTCCATAGACACATCCTGGATGGCTAGATGGGACACCAAAAATGCTTGGTTGTAGCACTGTGGGCATGTAGGATGTCCTTGGGTGAAAGTCCCAGAACCTCATTGGTACCAAGAGATGCTCCAACATCTAAACCGAGTGGAATATGAGTGTTGGTGCCTATACCATGAGGCCGTGTCTTTCACTATGTCGTGGTCGGTTGGAAGAGGATGTGGCCTTATCCGCCTGAGTGTGGGGGCTATAAGCTAGGCTGATTTTGACTAGCTCGCAAATGAGTCTACTATCAATGAGCCGGGTAGATATTGGCAGACTACTGGTCAGGCAGATAGTGTGGTCTCTTCCACTCGTTGGGCTGTGCGGCTAGGGAGGCGGCAGTCAGTGTGGAGTGTAATAAATCCCGGTAAGGATCCCAGAGAGGAACGATAGTGATATATGGACTTGATATGAGGACTGGCATGATGACACCCTGTCACTATTGCATATGTGGGCGGGCACACGTGGGCAGACGCTGATGTGGGCAAGTGTGATGTCGGCAGGGCTGAGGCCTGGGCAAGCTACTAGTGATTGACAGGCTACTGTGCTGGCACGCTACTAAGCAGGAGTTGTATACTCATTCATTCATCTATTCACTATCCACTTGGGCTGGTGGTGCGCAACTATTTGATATGTGTACCTTCACAAAGGCCAGGATTTTGGTTGGGGCACACGACTAACCTAAGATCAGGAGTTTACCACATTGCGTTTTACTATTCAAATTTAGGTATGGGACTGGTTTGGATAGAATTCTCTTGTGATGGACCCTATAGCCTGCGGTACTACGTATTATCATCCCGACTTCACTCCAACTTGGTCATTTCATTCGCAACGCATATTGCATTTCATCCATGGCATATGAGATTTTGGATTGCTACGTTTCTGCAGTTATATGGCCTAGACGGACTTAGCAGGATTTACATATTGCATTATACCCTCGACATCTGATATCTGGCTCTCTATGACTCCTCATTTTCATAGTTGATCTGTATTGTGTACTCTGATATTATATGACTCATGGACTTACCTGTATATTTTCGCTTACTCTGATATCATATGATTCATGATCTTGTCAGTATTTTTGCTTATTCCAATGATATATGATTTATGGGCTTTATTATATACTTAGCACTTACCTTACACATACTTTCACCACCCTCTAAACTTTCTATAAGCTTATGCATGATAGATGCGTGCAGGTAGCGTTAGGTCGCAGCATCATTGAACTTGGAGCGTGCAACAGACTTCTGGAGCTTTGATTTCGATACATATGTATTTTTCCTTTAGCATTGTATTCAAATGTTTATATTAGTGGATATGTAGTGATATTGTTTTGTGATTTGGTTATGCTTGTAGTTATGCTCCATTACAAAAAATAAAAAATAAAAAAATTCATACTGAAAATCCTCCTTGTAGGATCCCAGGATCGGAATCTGGTACATGAGTGCTAGGAGCCAAGAATGGGGCACTACGGAGGCTGTCGGCACCAGATTCAGCAATCAAAAATTTTGTGTGCCCATTTTCTAAGTTTGGGGCATGACATTTAAGTTATAGGTTATAGGTTATAGGTTAAGGTTTAGGTTACAGGTTATGGTTTAGGTTTAGGTTATAAGTTTAGGTTTAGGTTAAAGTTTAGGTTTAGGTTTTAAGTTTTAGGATTTGAGAATAGGTTTAGGTTATAACTATAGATTTAGGTTAATGTTGTAGGTTATAGTAGGGAATTGAGAATACATTTATGTTTTAGGTTTAGGTTTAAGTTTTATGTTTAGGTTAAGGTTATAGGTTTAGGTTTAGGTTATAAGTGTAGGTTGTAGGTTAAGGTTTAGGTTAGGTTATAGGTTTAGGTTATAAGTTTAGGTTATAGGTTTAAGTTTAGGTTATAGGTTATAGGTTATAGGTTAAGGTTTAGGTTTAGGTTATAAGTTTAGGTTTAGGTTTAGGTTATAGGTTTTGAGATTTGAGAATAGGTTTAGGTTAATGTTGTAGGTTATAGTAGGGAATTAAGAATACATTTATGTTTTAGGTTTAGGTTTAGGTTTTATGTTTAGGTTAAGGTTTAGGTTATAAGTGTAGGTTATAGGTTTCGGTTTAGGTTAAGTTATAGGTCAAGCTTTAGGGAATTGAGTTTAGGTTATAGGTTAAGGTTATAGGTTTAGGTTTAGGTTATAAGTGTAGGTTATAGGTTTAGGTTTAGGATAGGTTATAGGTTTAGGTTTAGGTTATAAGTGTAGGTTATAGGTTTAGGTTTAGGATAGGTTATAGGTTAAGGTTTATATATGGAATTGAGTTTAGGTTATAGGCTAAGATTATAGGTTTAGGTTATAGGTTTAGGTTAAGATTATAGGTTTAGGTTATAAGTGTAGGTTGTAGGTTTAGATTTAGGTTAGGTTATAGGTTAAGGTTTAGGGAATTGAGTTTAAGTTATAGGTTTAGATTATATGTTATAGGTTATAGGTTAAGGTTTAGGTTATAAGTTATAAGTTTAGGTTTAGCTTAAGGTTTAGGTTTAGGTTATAGGTTTTCAGATTTGAGAATAGGTTTAGGTTATAAGCATAGGTTTAGGTTAATGTTATAGGGTATAACAGGGAATTTAGAATAAATTTATGCTTTAGGTTTAGGTTTAGGTTTTATGTTTAGGTTAAGGTTATAGGTTTAGGTTTAGGTTAGGTTATAGGTTAAGGTTTAGGGAATTGAGTTTAGGTTATAGGTTTAGGTTATAGGTTTAGGTTTAGGTTATAAGTGTAGGTTATAGGTTTAGGTTTAGGTTAGGTTATAGGTTAAGGTTTAAGGAATTGAGTTTAGATTATAGGTTTAGGCTATAGGTTAATGTAACGCCTGTGAAAAATCCGTACTTGGGCTCGAGTACCAACTCGACCCAAAATAGCGTAGAAATAATTTCCATGGAAATTAAGCGTAAGTTAGCTAGCGCAACGCTAGAGTAGCTGAGAAATAGTCCCTGATCACTTTAAATGCGTTCTGCAAGACCCAAATCGAGTAGAACAAACAACTCTACAATACTCTATAACCTCGGATCAAACTCTAAGCGGGTTTGTCCTCTGGACCATGTTGAACTTTTGTATTGGATTTAGACCGCGCGTCGAAGGTCCGATACCTCCTATCTTAGACCGTTAGAACCGCCCAGCTGGACTTGACAATCATCTCGAAAATCAAGTCAAACCGATAATCACAGACTATTTCGTTGAACCCGGACTGAAGAGACCGCGAATAGGGACAGATTTGGAATTTCAAATTTAAATCTGGCACACGACTTGACGCGTCAGTATTAAGCGTTCTGACCATCAAAATTCATCCAGATTACACCCTCGGATCAGGAAAAATTTCTATTTATTATCATGAGACTTTCAGCCCTGATCTACGTGCGGTGACCGCTGAACTGAAACTGGTCCGCCACGTGCGATCTGCGAACCCTGCCAGACTGAAAACTTAATACGAGCTACATCTGGTACACATGAGCTTAAGTCCGATCGCAATCGACCAGGGAACCACCAGAAAGCAGCTTTTGAACCGAAACAGCCCCGAAATGGATAGGCACCAAGTAAACTTCGTTCCGGAGCCTATTTCCGGCATTTTTTAACTTATAAAAGGGGTTGAAACCCTCATTTCTCTCTCCCATCCAAAAATTGCAACCCTAGGAGAAAAGGAGAGAGTGTTTGAGAGAGAGATTGGAAGGGATTTTTCCCGCTTCCGAGCCGCCGATTGTTGCTGCTTCAGCACTTCTTCCCAATCACCTGGCTGGTGATTTCTCCACTTTTTCAAGTATAAAATAACCCTAGAACTTGCTGATTTAGGGCTTACCTAGATTCATAGCATGTTAGCTAACGTATTCCATAAATCAGGTTCTCCTACTGCCGTAGACGAAGCGTACACGCTCCGTTCAAAATCCCGCAACCGTAAGAGACTAGGTGAGGATTTTAGACGCTTTGATTGACGGTTTACAACGCTTTCAATGTCGTTTAATAGTAGATTATCGACGGCATCGCCGTTTGACATGTACAACATGCTCTCCGTTTCCTGTTTCGTAAATTAACGAAGAATATGAGATTTAGGGCATTTTAGTCATTTGTAGGAAGTACGGTCTACATGCATATTTTTCTGACGTGATTGACATGGTTTGTTGCCGCATTAGGGAGTTAGGAATGTTTGCATAATCGGTTTGGCGAAGAGATTCGCCTAGTTGCGCACTTTGGGTCGACATACTATATATAGACTTAAGTGTGTAGTGTATGTGTTTGTATAAATGCTTGTATTAGTATGTATTGAATTAAATGATGTTATGTAGTAGTTTGAAATTGATTTCTTGATTAATATGCTGACCTAAATGATTTCCTACATGTTGACCTTATGCATGATTGCATTACATGCATGGAATGTATGTGGTTGAAGATTTGCTTAAGTTGAATATTATAACATGTGTTAACATGCTCACATGATCATATTTCAATTCCAATACCTTTGCATATGTTGCTAATGTGATTCCATAGATGTGTGGGACTTGACTTAGTCCAGGCAGTCGGTAACCGAGCGAATTCGTGGCTGACTGGTCATAGCCACGAACGACGCGTCGATGAACGTGATTCGTGTTTAGAGTTGGCGGCAGTGGTTAGGCCACGCGAAGTATTTTACGCACTTCATGTCGTTCGACTTGAGATGCGATCGCGCTAGTCGAGCCCGTCAAGTAACCCGACTGGCCGATGTATGTTCACCTTGTATGTGTCATAACTGTTTGAACCTAGGGTACTGAACTTACCATTGTAAACCCTGTTAACCATGGTACCTTGATCCACGAAGACTCATGAGCCGGGCATGGTGGTATGGGACACCGTGGTCGAGCTGTCGGCCTACGCTGGGGCCACAAACCTCCCCGTAGTGACCAGTGAGCACCTAAACTCGTGAGCAGATTATGGTGGTATGGGACACTATATTCTAGCTGTCGGCCTACACTGATCAGGCGACGAGCCCTTTGTAGTGACCGCGAGCGTATTCTGAGTCCACGGGAGGCGACGACCCTTCCGTTGCAGTAGAGTACGGTAGGCCTGTATTGATAAGGTGATGGGGGAGCGGTGCAACGAGTGCGAGCAACAGCCCTGGCAGCCCTTGCAGTGACCTACGAAATATACATCGTATGAAATTATTAGGAGTGACGACCCTAGACAGGATCTGTGTTGGGATTGATACAAGGGAAGTACCTTAGTTTCCCAATCCTGCTGTTTGAATGGACTAATAACAACTTGGAAATCATATCACCATAGCATTGCATGTGCCTGGAAGATGTGGAGCACTCTAGGGAGTGTGGCATGCCGCGGTCGTAAGATGTTGCCGCATGAGGGTGATCGTCGGTGAGGGCATACATCACGTCATATCATCTTGCATTAACAACAGTATTAGGATTGTCTGATTTACTGCTTTACTATTATCGCGTGATTGAATTGTGAACATGCTAATCTTTGCTCTATGATTCCACTGAGTTGATCACTCATTCCCACGTTACGGGATGGTGTTGCAACACCCACCAGACCCTGTTGTAGATGCAGGTGAGGACGAGATCCAGGAGGTGGAGCCAGAGATTGACGAGGACCAGGACGAGTTCTCGTATATGCAGTATCACGACGGCTTCCCGTAGGCGACCTGGATCGAGGGGACTTCAGTGGGACTATTTTGAACATTATTCTTTTGTTTATGTACATGTATATGAGACTCAGAGATGTAGTCATACTTTGGAGACAGATGAGATTTACTTTGTTTTTCCATACAGTGATATATATATTGTTTAGTCTTCCGCTTGCTTTTATCACTGGATCTGAAGTATGAATTGGAGTTTTGGTATACTTTTATTCATGTGAATGCTTTAAATCAGACAACATTGAATCATAACCATTTTTGTTGCATAAGTGACGGTCTGGAACTCGGGAGTTGAGTTTATACACGACCCCCGATTTTCAGGGTGTTACAGTTAAGGTTTAGGTTATAGTTTAAGGTTTAGGTTTAGGTTAAGGTTTTAGGTTTAGGTTATAGGTTTTGGGATTTGAGAATAGGTTTAGGTTATAAGTATAGGTTTAGGTTAATGTTGTAGGTTATAGTAGGGAATTGAGAATACATTTATGTTTTAGGTTTAGGTTTAGGTTATAGGTTTGCATTTAGGTTATAAGTGTATGTTATAGGTTTAGGTTTAGGTTAGGTTATAGGTTAAGGTTTTAGGAATTGAGTTTAGGTTATAGGTTTAGGTTAAGGTTATAGGTTTAGGTTTAGGTTATAAGTGTAGGTTATAGGTTTAGGTTTAAGTTAGGTTATAGGTTTTGGGATTTAAGAATAAGTTTAGGCTAAGGTTATAAGTTTAGGTTTAGGAAATCAGGATCGGGTTCGGGATCAGGTTTAGGTTCGGGATCGGGTTTAAGTTCGAGATCGGGCACTTTCCCCACCATGATGTTATTTTTAGGTTTTATTTTTAGGTATAGGTTTAGGTTTAGGGTTATACTAGGTTCTGCTCCATCAATTTTGAGTTAATACATAAACACGGGCTTATCCAAATGGCCAGGCTACTCCAATGTTGTCCATAGAAAATGAACAGCTTCATCATGGTTATAACAGTGGTTTGTACCTTCCAGGGACCCCTACTCAACATCCGGATAGCTCCGACGCACATCTGGATCGGCCCTATCAATTCTAAGCTAATACATAAACACGGGCTTGTCCAAATGGCTAGGCCACTCTAATATTTTTCATAGAAAATGGACAGCTTCATCATGGTCATAACAGCGGTTCTCACCTTCTAGGGACCCCCGCTCAACATCCGGATAGCTCCGACGCACATCCGGGTCTGCTCCATTAATTCGGAGCTAATACATAAACACGGGCCTATCCAAATGGCCAGGCCACTCCAATGCTATCCATAAGAAATGGATAGCTACATCATGGTCATAAAAAGCAGTTCCCACCTTCCAAGGACCCCCGCTTAACATCTGAATAGTTTCGACGTACATCCAGGTCTGCTCCATCAATTCTAAGCTAATACAATTAAATCTTAAATTAGTTACCCATCTAAGGTTGGATAGATTGTAATACTTTTATATTCCCATTTAAACGTCCATGCCGAAAATCTAGCAGCATCTCCCTATACCTCTCTACATAAGTTGATCTTACGTTATATTCCAATGCCAAGTATCTAAAGTAATGTAAAGATATTTGGCATTGAATATGAAATAAAAGAAACATATCCAGAGAGAAACGAGGAGATGGACTGCGGATTAGGCATGAACATTTAAATGGATTATATGAAAGCATACTATCCATCTAACCTTAAACTATCCAAAATGGGACAATTTGAGTGATTTCTATGCCACCACAGACACACCATATCTATGTATGGCCCCACAGAAATTCTTAAATGGGTAACTAATTATCTAACTTACAAATCACAATTACAAGTCACAACTATAAACTAACTAATCACAATAATAATTTAAGACAAAAACATTAATAAAGCAAAAATAGAGGCCTTTGTGCTCTCTATGTAAGACTTTCCAACAATGCAGTCACAGATTCCGAGCATTGCACAATCAAAATGCAAGAGAATACTAAAGAAAGAAGCAAATCTAAAAAGATCCAGAAACTAAAAACACATATAAAGAAGGGTCTAATGATCTCTTTGTTAAACTTTTAGTACAATGCGATCACCAAATAACCAAAATACATAAAAATACAACAACAAGGTGTCGATTCTAAAGATACTTAAATGTGAAAAACACAAAGTATGAAGTGAAAGTGTCATGTTCTCTTTGTGTAGGACCTTTTGTCTATGTAGTCAGAAAACATAATCGAACAATAAAAGCACATTAAAATTCAAAAGAAAGATGCCAATTCTAAATGTCCCATTCAATAGTAGAATCCATTGTTTGAGGAATTGGTTGTGATTGTGAAATAATTACTTCTTGGAAGTTTGAGATCACAGATTTGTGGTTTGGTTGAACTAAACTCAATTCTTAGGATTAGATTTTTTTTTTGTCCAGTGGCCTTGGAATTCTGTTTCAAGAATTGAATTGATTTGTATACATTAGAGTTTATCATCATACAACTAGATAGACACGTAAGATTAGAATTTGTCAATAATGTTAGCACACATGCACATCTGGCCATACCAACCACACACATAATGGTATGTTAAACATGTGAAAAATCTGATAGTTCCATCAGTTGGGCCATGTGGTGATTAAAAAGAAAAACTTGAGATTTTCAAATTAAATGGGTAGAACAAGCATTAGGAACATTAAGAAACTTGAGATTTTTAAATTAAATAGGCTTTGTGATACTCTTTAAGATTTTCAAAGCAGATGCCAAAACAGCAAATGGTCTTGTATCAAGAACTTCAACAATCATTTTACATTACATCAAGCTTGAAAGCACCAAATAAACTGAAGTATTTTGCATTATGAGTAAAAGAACCAAAGCAAACATTTCTACAAAAATCCACCAATAGTGAAATTTGATCTCTTGAAACAAAAAAAGGATCAAACCATAAGAACCAAAGCATAGACTCTACTATTTACAAACAATTCATATAGGAAAATTCCAGTGTCCTCATGTAGGGATTATTGGGAAACAAGGTCAATTCTCTATATAGTAGTAAAAAAGGGAGCGAAGAAATTCGCGTCCAACTATATTAGAAGCAATAGTTTGAAAAAACAGAAAACTTCCTACACTAAAAAAAGAAAAGAAACTAAAAGAAACGACACATGAATTTTCCAACCCAAACCACTTTATTTATGCTTCTACACCGTACCCACTGTAATTCTCTCTGGATCTCTTTTACCTAAGCTAAGACAACCCAAATCCAATTGAATAAAAATTCAAGATAAAGACTTGACTATATTATTCAAGGATTGAATGCTTGCCATATATAGCAAATCAACTGTCATGCCCCAGACTCGATAACCGGAATCCCAAGGAACCCGATGGCCGGTTCTGGCCGTAACAGCCTCCATAGTATCCCATTCTCGGCTCCTGAGACAGGTTCCGATCCTGGGATCCTACAAGGAGGATTTTCATAACAGTATAATCATTACCAATACGAGCATACTCAAGATCATAGTAAGTACATCTGAGAATAACAAAGGCACACATCGTAAAATCTACTATAAATTTGAACTTTTACAATCATCCATAAGGTCTAAAGGACATACATGAGATAAAAGGAAAAGAGAAAAAGGTCAGCAACACTAGAGTCCTCAAATGCTCAGCTCTACTCCACGCTTTGCTACTACGACGCCTGCCTAGAATCTCCTATACACATCAATCGTGTATAAGCTTATAGAAGCTTAGAGGGTAGTGTAAGTGTGTGACAATGGTGCACAGAAGAATAGTAGGAGGTGCAAGAAGGGAAATATGCTCGATGAGAATATCACTAGCCTTACCAAGGCTTCTCATGAATACGATGCGATGAGTACTGGAAGCCATACGAAGGCAATGCATGAAGGGGCTTACACAGCCAATGCTAATGTGATGCAATTAATGCCAATGCTCATATCCAAACCATAAGTTAAGTATATTTCCAATCATAAGGAAATCACCGGGGTTCATTACACTGCTGAATGATTTCCGCTCTACAGACCCTACACAGTCAAACAAGCATAAGAGACCTCACTACCCGCCTATGGACAGCCAATCACCAGTAAGGCCTGACGGTAGTGGACCCATTTACGAGCTGGTCAGACTCAGCCTAGTAATGCCTCCTACACACCAGGCAGGTAAGGCTACACCCCTATCTAACCGACTACACGACAGTGGGAGTTGCAGCCTAACGCTATAAGGCCCTCATGTGCTCATGTATTTCACTCGGTCACGGCGTTGGAGTAGATCCTTAGTACCATGGAAGTTTTGAGAATTTCACCCATGGGCATCCTATGCACCCGGTTTGCTCAACTAATATTTCTGGTGTCCACACATACGGCCATCCACGAATACCCTTGTGGAGGCAAGGCCCTGATGAAGTAAGGGCAGATATCCACAAGCTATGCAATGTCAAATGCATAAATCACATAATCACCCATGTATCAATCCTAAGCATCCATCTCTCAGGGAGATACCAACATGTCCTACACAATGGCACAACCATGGCCAATCATGCATATGATGTGTATGGGAGTGGGCTATGAAGATGAATAGGGATGCCAATAAGGTGAAGATGAACTCTCTACCTAATCATAAAGGGTCTAGGTACTTAACCAATTCCTCATAAGGAATATAACCTCTAGTGGGGTTCTATATACCTGGGGTAGCCCACGAGACTGAGGAGAACAATGGTATGGGCCTAAATAGATGAAACAGTCTAACAAGGGTCTATGGTGGGCCTTTAACCACCCATAGAAGCTCATGTGCCTACCTTAGGCCACCAATGTGGATATCTAACCACAATTGGTCTCCAAGAGGTAGCCCATCTCTAATTGATCATTGATCAAGGCCCAAGGCCCATCTAACATCAGAAATAAGAAATAAGCAGCCATAATCATACCACAAACACTCATGTTGGGCTTCAGAAAGGGCGGCCCAAGGCCTACCCAAAATATGGGTCCAAGGGGAACATACATAACCCAACCCATATATACCACTATGGGCCCATAGGGGAAAGGTTAGGGCCTAACATAAAGGCCATTAATCTCATGTATTATGGTGGCCTAGTGGGCATTCCATTGCTCAAATCACATGGGCAAATGTCATGCTCTTAGTCAAGTAAGTTGGGCCTACAACCCGGCCCAAGTATAAAGTTGATTTGGTGGGAAACCAAGGGCTCATCTACTTGTGTAATTCGGCCCACTAACCCAACACAATAGTATGGTAAAAATGGCCTAAGAGTTCAATGGGCCTATTTGGAAAGTTCCAGCCCAATTGGGCTTAAAGAGTTCAACAACTATCTACATTCATGGACCCAATTAAATTCAACTGTGGTGGGCCTCAAAAGTGCATTTATTAAGCCCAACATTTAAGGAACTAAAGGTATAAATTATTTTCTCTAAGACCTTCATAAATGTGGTGGGCCCCACTCCTCAAAATTTCAGCCCAAGGCCAAGCATAATTATAATATGTTGTTGTCCTAAATTTGGGCACTCCATTGGAGTGGGTCCAAGGCCTCTAAAACTCTAGAAATTGAGGGTCAAGGTCCCTAATCATGCATACAATGAGAGAAAACCCAAAAAGGTGGTCCACCATTAGAAGAAATATTTTTGCATTATGGTTTTTATCAAGGCATATTGTTGGACTGCACAGCAGAAAAATCTGGGAGTCCATCCATCTTGGCCCATTCTTTTGGATGCCCAAACGGGGTCATTTGAGGTTGAAATTTTACATAGTCATACTTCAATAGGTGGGTCACACCCTCACACAATTTTAAAATTTTTAAATATTTTTAAGTATTTTAATTAATTTAAACAAAATAAACTATCCAGAAAATCATACAAACCTGCATGTCCCAACATGGTGGGCCAGTCCGGCCCTCGCCACGGTGTGTATAGGGGTCCATTGGCCCTGAAATTTGGTAAGTTGGTCCTACCATGAGTGGAACACACTCTTATAAAATTTTATAATTTTTGGACATCTATAAATATTTTAATTCATTTAACGAAATCAATCTATCTTGAAAATCGGACTGATCTGGACACCATATTATAATGGGCCGGTCCACCACCATGGTGTGTACAAATGTCCATTGGCCCTGAAATTTTGTAGGTGGGTCCTAACATGAGTGGGTCACCCCCCTATAAATTTTTATAATTTTTAAACATCCACAAATATTTTAATAGATTCCAGAAATCCAACCTATCAAGGGTGGAATGCTGCTGAACATTGCAGAAAATCCAGACTGTCCACCTCACATGGATCACACCTTTGGGACCCCAATAAAGGTCAGTTGGGACTGAATTTTGGTATGATTATAGGTGGGGTCCACACCTTCAAGAAACATACATTACATGGGACCAAACAACCCTCTAAATGCCCAGAAATCTGGCCTCAAAATGACCCAAAAATCTGTCTAGATGGTTCTGGACAGCAACATATAACAGAAAATAAATAAATATAAACACTATTTAAAAGGATATTTAATCTAAGAAAATCATGGTATGGACCACCCCAGTGGGCCTCAAAAACATCCAAACCCTTCCCATTATAAAATACCCCCTGCATGTGCCCCAAACAAGTAGATTAGGGGCTCCAATGTCCAAGGGTGGACTGTCATGGACGTCCACCCTCCATGGATGGTCTGGATATCTTTGGTCCAAAAGGTGGGCCACACACTTATGATCAGAAGATTATTAACAAAGGAAAATAAAGATTCGGCCACAAGGGAAGGGTCTCCGCCACATTGAGGCCCTTCCCCTCATCACTCATGCATACACATTCCACTATATTGATAGGATTACAAGATCTACCCATGCATGCATCTAAAAATTAAAATCCAATGGTGGAGATGTCACTCCACCAAGGATTAAGAGTCTAGATGACCTAAGGATCCTTCAAACTAAGAAAAGAAACTATGGTGGGGTCCATGGAGAATGGCCCCACCCATGAGTAATGCATGCACAAAAGGATGGGCCAATGGCCACATCCAAGAAGACATGGGGCCTCCACCATCATTTGATGGGCTCCACATGCTTCAAGCATGATGTGAAGAAGAGAAATAGGAGAAGGAAATGGAGATCCTAAGGTTCGAAGTACAAGCACACCCACCTACAAGGTCCTCAAGCAAACACCTCCAAGATGGTCTTCAAGCTCCAAGGTACATGAATCTATGGTTGAGATCTTATTTCAATGGTTAGATGGGGGGATATATGAGAGAAAGTGGGCTGAAAAAATGGAAGAAATTTGCTAGAGAAGAAGAGAAGAGAGAGAGAGAGAGAGAGAGAGAGAGAGAGAGAGAGAGAAATGACAGGGAAAAAGAGAGGAAGGAGATTTTATTTAAAGTAATGATTATATTTGCTAAAAAAGAGAATATGGTGGTCTCTCTCTCTTCCTAGAGAAGAAAATTTTCAAAAAATTCAGATTGGAGAAGAAAAAAAATCCCATGATGACTTCTAGAAAAGAGGAAAAGAAAGAGCCATGATGAGTTTGGAGAAGGGAGTCCATCATTGCTATACTTATCCATTATGACATCATGGAAATGGTGATGTCATCACTATTGGCAAGCGTACACATGGGGAAATGTGCAAATCATGTGGGTCTCACTAAAAATGCGATCAATGGTCCAAATGATGCGCGGTCCATAACTTATGATCCATACGTCAAATTTTTGTATGAGACGTGTCGTTGGAACCACGACGACGATGTGGTCGCAATGACGACGATGTGGTCGCAACGACGAGATAACACTCTCTAATCTCGGCCTCGCGTTCCTAAGATGCCTCAGCCTTCGAATGATGACCCCATTGCACTTTCACCAAGGGAATGACCTTGGTCCTGAGGACCTGCTCCTTCCAATCAAGAATACGAATCGGCTGCTCAATGTAAGAAGCATCCTCACGGACCTCAAGTGGCTGCCAATCAATCACAGGAATAGTATCCGACCCATATTTCTACAGCATAGAAATATGGAACACGTCGTGAATCGTGGACAACTCAGGAGGTAAGGCAAGCCTATAAGCCACAGTGCGTATGCGCTCGGTAATCTCAAAAGGTCCAATAAATCTTGGGGCGAGCTTGCCCTTCACACCAAAGCGAATTATGCCTTTCATAAGCGAGACCTTGAGATACACCATGTCCCCGACCGCGAACTCGAGGGGTCGACGCCGACGATCAGCATAACTCTTCTGCTGACTCTGAGCTGTGAAGAGTTATGGTGTGAGAAGAAGAGAAGAGAGAGAGAGAGAGAGAGAGAGAGAGAGAGAGAGAGAGAGAGAGAAATGAGAGGGAAAAAGAGGAAGGAGATTTTATTCAAAGTAATCATTATATTTGCTAGAAAAGAGAATATGGTGGTCTCTCTCTCTTCTCAGAGAAGAGAAATTTCAGAAAATTCAGATTGGGGAAGAGAAATTGCATGGGGAAGAAAAAAAAATCGATTATGACTTCTAGAAAAAAGAAAAAGAAAGAGCCATGATGAGTTTGGAGAAGGGAGTTCATCATTGCTATACTAGGCCAATATGACATCATGAAAATAGTGATGTCATCACCATTGGCAAGCGTGCACATGAGAAAATGTATAAATCATGTGGGTCCCACCAAAAATGCGATCAATGGTCCAAATGATGCCCGATCCATAACTTATGATCCACATGTCAAATTTTTACACGAGACGTGTCGTTGGGACCGCAACGATGATGCGGTCGCAACAGCGTATGTCTCGGGTCAATCTGAGTCGGGTCTGTATGACCAAACTCAAGGGTGACCACAAATATCACGCCTCAAACTCGGAAACCAGGCTCTTAAAATTCCCGATCGCCGAATCCGGCGCCGACAGCCTCTATAGAACCCCATTCTCGGCTCCTAGCTCCCATTCGTCAGGTTCTGATCCTGGGATGCTACGAGGAGGATTTTCAACATCAGTTTGATTCGTAATAAGCATAACCAAAGACATAACCCACAAACAACAACCAAGAACTCCATTACATTTCCACTATGATCAAAAACTTTACAAGTACAATGAGCATAAAGGGAAATACAATGGTAAAGAACAAAAACTCCAAAATGATCTGCAACGTGCTCCTGCCTCAGCATTGCTGCTGCTATGGTCGACCTGTACGCCTCTGCTACTATGGTCGACGCTACTGAAAGTCACTAGAAGAAGCCTGCCTCTTCCGGTCTCTCCTCTGACCTCGATCAGACTGAGAATCGGCCCACTCAGTCTCAAAAATCTGGGCCTTCCACACCACTTCCTCAAAAGTCGGAAGCTCATGCCCAATAACACGGCTGCGAAGACCGTAACGCAAGCCGTCCTCGAAGTGACGGGCTCTCCGCTCCTCATCATCAACCAGATATGGTGCAAATCTGGACAGTGCAACAAAGCGAGCCGCGTACTGGGCCACTGTCATATCGCCCTGCACCAGGGCCTCAAACTCCAACGCTCGCTGTCATCAGATTTGATCAGGGAAGTACTGTCGGTCAAACTGATCCACGAAATCCTTCAGGTCCACACAAAGTCGGCGCCTGTTGCTCGGGAAACTGATGCCCACCAGTGCTCAGCCTCACTATAGAGAAGAAATATTGTTAGTCGAACTCGCCGCTCTGTCGTACATCCTATAGTCTCAAATACCTTCTCCACATCAGCACGTCATCTCTCAGCTACCGTCGGGTCTGACTCACCCTGGAAACGCTGCGGATCAAGCCGTCAAAACTCAAGAAGGAGGGCACTCGCACGATCCTGCTCTGCCTGTGCCGGTGAAACAACTGGCTGCCTGCTCTGCCCATGGAGTGCAGCTGTCACAGCCTGTAACATCTGCTGTAACTGAGAAGCACTCACGGATACGGTCGGCTCCACACCAGTCTCTGGTGGAGGTACAGCATACTCAGGATGGGCAGTAGGAATCTCTGGTGGTGGAACGGGCATCGTAGGTGGTAATGTGTAAGACCCGTATCCTAGTTCGTACTGTTCCGTCGATTCTCGCGATCCTTCCGGTCGAATTCGGCAATCCTCGACCACTTTTTGATGTTTGTGCGCAATCCTAAGCTGAGACCTGTATGTCAAAGTCGGCTAAAAATTGAAACCTATACCTTAGCGACCGCACTGTCACCGCGGTTCTAACGCCGCGACTCGCGCACCGACCCGATACCCAGGCTAAAAGATGTCAGTCTACGTTCAATTCAAAGAAAACACCGCACGTTGCGAATCACGAGGGAATCTCTATGATATGTCCCATCAATCAATCAATCACTCATGTCAAGTACAAGTCAAGTCACTCCATACCCAAGTACAACTAACCCATGTCATGCCCATACATTTCTCTTACACAAGCAACCCAAAGTCCACTCTCACATCACTTCATCTATCACCAAACCCATCACACATCACTCCATCACTTCTTATCAACCCATCACTTCTCTCTCGCCCTCATTTCTCAAAAAAAAAATCTCTCCCAAGCAAAAATTCCACACGTCCAAGCATTCCCAAGCTTTCCCAAAGGCCAAGTGTGGCCCACCCTCTCATCTCTCATCCACACCATCAAAGGTCCATCATCCACCGTCCAAGGCAAAGGCAAGGAGCATTGGAGGCCAAGGGAGCAAGGAGGAGGCTTAGAAGTGGGTGATCCACCGTTAAATTTCTTTTTAGAGACCACTTGGTGGTGGGACCCATTTTTTTTTATGTGTAATTTGTATCATGTGGGGCCCATAGTGGCGGAGCCCCACCATCACCGTCTATTGTTCCCTCTCTCTCTCTCTCTCTTTCTCTCTCCTTATCCTTTTCCTAAAATGAAGTGGGCCCCACCAATTCATGATAAATCTACTCCATTCATCAAATGGTGTGGCCCACCACACTTTAGGTGATATGATACGTATATATATATATATATACATATATATTATATTATATTAATATTACCCATATATACATGTATATGGTGGGCCACGTATATGTGGGACCCACCATGATGATGTATTTATCCATGCCGTCCAGCATCCCTGGACGCTGGACGGGCGTGTTGGCCATCATGGAGTATGTGTACAGGCGGCATGGGCGTGTACTGACAAGAAAGAAAAAAAAAAGAAAAAAAAAGGGGTTACTTTGGGGTTGACCTTGCATGCAGGCCCCACTTTGATGTATGTATGCAATCCACGCCGTCCATTCCATTTTTCATATCATTTTAGGCGTTGAGCCGAAAAATGAGACCGATCCAATCATCTGGCGGGCCGTGGTATTAAGAATGGTAGTATTTTTCATGGAAAACTTAGAAGAATGATTTCTGGGGTCCACCAGAAGCTTGGACCCACCTGAAACTTGGTTTGGACCCTTAATTTTGTGGGACACATGTAATGGACGGGGTAGATCTGTTTAATGTGGGTCCCACCTAAGAAAACAAAAATAAAGAAAAAAATAAAGAAAATCCATGCATGCATTTGCCTACTTGACGTCCAGAGAAAGAAAGGAAAAGAAGGGAAATGGTGGGCCACTCTTGCAAGTCCCAACTTAATGCATGTATTTAATCCAAGCCTTCCACCATCTTCCTCAGATTAATTTAGGCGTTGAGCCAAAATTTGGGACCAATCCGGAACTCGGGTGGGCCATACCATCTAAAATCATGTGAAGACATGCCTGAAACATACAAAAGCATTTGGTGGGGCCTATCTGAAATTTGGACGTGGCTGAAACTTGGTTTGGACGCCTAATTTTGTGGAACACATGCAATGGATGGGGTAGATCTGGTTAATGTGGGTCCCACCTAGGATAAAAAAAAGAAATTTTTTTTTTGGCATGACTTTGTGCCATGAGTCCAGAGACGTCCACGTTAAAAAGGGTGGCCGCATTGGCCCACTTGTAGACTCCACCATGATGTATATTTTACATCTATACCGTTCATTTAATAGGTCCCCTTGAATGGTGCGTTGACTCCAAAAATCATCCACAAACTGAACTCAGGTGGGCCATACCATCCAAATCATGTGAAGACATGCCTAAATCATATAAAAACACTTGGTGGGGCCTACCTGAATTTTGAATGTGGCTGAAACTTGGTGTGAACCCTCAAACAGGTGGGACACACATAATGGACGGGTTGGATTGCAAATAAACACTTTGGTGGGCCTTACATGGGACCCACTGTGGTATGTGTGGCTTACCACACCGTACACAACAGTGGGTGGTGACACCCACTGTGATGCAAGTGTTTTACTCACGCCGTCCGTCCACGGCAGTGGACGGTGGCCCCCACTCAGATGTATGTATTGTGTCCACGCCGTCCATCACGTGGGCCCCTGGCCACGTGACGTTATGAATAGGTTTGGATGGCAATAAACATTACAGTGGGCCCTAGGCCATGTGATTCAATGAACAGTTTGGATGCAAATAAATAGTATAGTGGACCCAGGTTGGGTAGAAAATACACATTTCGGTGGGCCCTGGGTCTATATAACCTTATCAATAGGTTTGAATGGAAAATATACATTTTGGTGGGCCCCTTGCTACATGGCCTTATCAACAGGTGGGATGTAAAATAAACATTTTGTTGGGCCCCTTGGCACACGGCCTTAACAACAGATTGGGTGGCAAATAAGCATTTCAGTGGGCCTAGGATTGGCTGGAAAAAAATGTTATAGTGGGCCCACATGGGAGTCTACCATGATGCATGAGTTTCATCCAAACCGTCCAACCATTTTGAGATCATTTTAAGGCCATTGTTGAGGCCCATCTTAATGTATTTGTGGCCCGCCCACTAAGGCCCACTTTGTTATTTATGGGCCCATGTGTGTAGGCCCAATTGATGTATTTGTGGCCCATTGTTGAGGCCCACTTTGGTATATATAAGGCCTATGTGATTAGGCCCATTTGATGCACATAAAGCTCATGTGATTGGGCTCATTTTTAATGAATTCTAAGGCCCATGGGTTATGACCCATTGCAAAGGACCTCAGGCCCATTGGTGAGGCTCATTGAGGTGATCCGCTTGATAAATGTAAGGCCCATATGATACGGCCTAATTGATGTACTTAAGACCCAATTGAGTGCAACTAGGTCCATTGCAATGCATGATCCCTCCATGACATATAACGATATTTATAGTAAGTAATGCCTTAGGAACAATGACGGTTAGATGCCCACATTATAAGGATAACGTCGGTTAAATGTCCGCATTGTCACTCTCCCTAAGGCCCACTAATAGGCCCATACTTGTAGTAAGTAGGCTATCTCGGCCCATCTCAGTTATACGCAGAGCCCATCTCTATATACATGTTTAGTATAGATTCATGATTCATTATCATACGCATCATATGTATGACTGATATGAGAAGTGACTGATCATAGCATATGCCTTCGGGCGAACTGTTTATGGGCTCCCTGATAGGCGGAGTTGCCCTACATGAGTGCATGGTATACGTAGGACTGCTGCATGACTGGTGTGTGACTCATGCACTTGATTTGTATGATTGTGATTATTGTATGCCCTAGCAATATCAGGGCCATAGCCTCAACAGATGCATCATGGGTGGCTGGATTGATACCGAAAATATTTGGTTCTAGCATACGGGCGCCATAGATGTCCCTGGATGAAAATCCCTAAACCCGATAGTACCAGAGGATGACTCCAACGTCGAGACCGAGTGGATACATGAGCGCGAGAGGGCCGTATACCAGTAGGCCGCGTCTTCCACTGTGTCGTGGTCGGTTGGAAAGGGATGTGACCTTACCTGCCTGAGTGAGGGGAAAACTTTTAGGTTGAGTTTAACCAGCTTGAGGAATCGGTCCGCTATCGACGAGCCGGGCCCGATATTGGCAGGCGGATAGTGAGGTCTCTTCTGCTCTCCCAGCTGTGCGTTCGGATAGGGACGGCAAGCTGGCATAGAGTGTACTAGACCCCGGTGATTATCCAGAATGAGAACTGTACTGGTATATGATGAGGATTGACATGCTTGACTTGCATTCTGCATCACATGGCCTGGATGTGGCCGATCGCATTCATATCTTGCACCGCATAGCCTTGGTATAGCTGATTGTATTCATGTACTCATCAGCACATTACAACATTATTCTAACCTTACATTCTGAGCACGCTCGTATTACGCACACACTTACACCGCCCTCTAAGCTTTCTATAAGCTTATGCACGATTGATGCGTGCAGGTGACGTCAGGACGCAGCCGTAGCGTAGTAACAGCAGGAGCGTGCAGTCGAGCTTTTAGATTTTTGTTATTAGCACTATCTTATATTTCCCTTTATACACCTTGTACTCAAAGTTTTTGATCATGGTGGATTTTGTGAAGGTGTTCTTGTGGTTATTGTTTGTGGGTTATGCTTATGGTTATGCTCATTACGAATTAAATGGATAGTAGAAATCTTCCTTATAGCATCCCAGGATTGGAACCTGGTATATGGGTGCTGGGAGCCGAGAATGGGGTACTACGGAGGCTGTCAGCGCCAGATTCGGCGATCGGGAATTTTGTGAGCCTGGTTTCTGAGTTTGGGGCGTGACATAATGCGAGAGTCACAGGTGGTGAAGCGGGATCCTCAGGTGGTGGTGCGGGAGTCAATCGGGTAACTCTCCTGGGCGGCATGTCCTACAGGAAAGAGTGAAGCTGCCTATCAACTTGAAAACTCTCGAAGGTACGCACGTTAAGGGTCTGTAACTGCAAAGGAAGGTCGCTAAGCTATCCGAACTTCGGAACTTAGCCATTCTACACTCATAGCAAATATGTAATGTGGTTCTCGATTATTCCCAAGTTATGCTCTGATACCAACTTCTATCACACCCCAAACTTGAAAACTGGGTTCACAAAATTTCCGATCGCCGAATTCGGCGCCGACAACCTCCGTAGAACCTCATTTTCGGCTCCTAGCTCCCATTCGCCAGGTTCCGATCCTGGGATGCTACGAGGAGGATTTTCAACGTCAATTTGATTCGTAATAAGCATAACCAAAGGCATAACCTACAAACAACAACCAAGAATTCCATTACATTTCCACTATGATCAAAAACTTTACAAGTACAATGAGCATAAAGTGAAATACAATGGTAAAGAATAAAAACTCCAAAATGATCTGTAACGTGCTCCTGCCTCAGCGCTGCTATGCCCCAACGTCACCTGCACGCAACGGTCGTGCATAAGCTTATAGAAAGCTTAGAGGGTGGTGAAAGTGTGTGCGCAAGGTAGTCATATGATCATTCAATATCAGAGTAATGCAGAATATATAGATGGATCCATAATATCATGAGCCATACCAAGGCTATGCGATGCAAGACATGAATAATATCGGCCATCCCAAGGCCATGCGATGTGAAATGCAACTCAAGCATACAGATCCTCATATATGTCCACACATCAATACAGCTCAAATCTGGGATATCACCGGAGTTTAGTACACTCTAAACCAAATCATCGCCTCATCGCGCGCAATAAGGTAAGTGGAAGAGACCTCACTATCCATCTGCCAATATTGGGCTCGACGCGTCGATAGCGGACCCATTCCTCGAGCTGGTCAGACTCAGCCTAGCATTGCCCCCTACACTCGGGCGGATAAGGCCGCACCCCCTTCCAACCGACCACGACACAGTGGAGAGCGCAACCGTCTGGTAATCGGCACTCAACGCTCATCTACCCACTCAGTCTAGACGTTGGAGCAACCTCTTGGTACCATAAGGGTTTAGGAACTTTCACCCAAGGATATCTATAGCACCCCATGTAGAATAAGATTTTCGGTATCCAATCCTGCCAACCACGATACGTCTGTGGAGACTACGGCCCTAATGTTGCTAGGGCGTACAATAACCATATCATACAAATGCAAAATGCATGAATCACGCTATCCAATCATGCAACACATCCTTGCACGTAACGTGCACTCATGTAGGGCAACACCGCCTAATCGAGAGCCCATATACAACCTACCCGAAGGCATATTCTATGATCAGTCACTCTCATATCAAGCATACATATGATGCGTATGATCATGAGTCATGAAGCTATACTAAACATGTTATAATGAGATGAACTATCCTTACAATGCAGATGGGCTTGGACTGCCTATGCACAATAAGTACGGGCCTAATAATGGGCCCTAAGGAAAGTCGTAATGTGGATATCCAACCAGCATTACACTCGCAATGTGGACGTCAAACCAGCATTTCTCCCAAGGCACGATCGTCGTAAATATCGCACATAATCTGTGTTAGGATCACACATTGCAATGGACCTTAGGTACATCCCATTGGGCCTTAAATACATCAAATGGGCCATGTCATATGGGTCTTTTATTCATCAAGTGGGCCACATAAATGGTCCACACCAATGGGGCTTATGTGCATTGCAATGGGTCATACTCGTGGGCCTTAGAATACATTTAAAGGCTTAATTTCATGGGCCTTAAAATACTTTAAATGGGCCTCAACCCATGGGCCTTACATATATATCAAATGGGCCTAAACCCATATACCTTTTACAATTTAAGTGGGCTCAACTCATAGGCCTAATACAATTTAAATGGGCCTAATCTCGTGGGCCTTAGTTGTAACAAATGGGCTACACCAATTGGGCCCCATATTTCCATCAAATGGGCCTCAAGATACGATAAATGGGCCTAATCCCATGGGCCCATAGGCCCGCTGAAATGTTTATTTTCTACCCAAAAAGGCAAAGGGCCCACTACAAATGTTAATTTTACCATCTAAACTACTCATAAGCCACTTGGGCCTAGGGCCCACTGTAATGTTTATTTTCTGATCAGCCACGGGAGGGGGGTGTCATGAGCCAACACATGCGCAAGGTGGGCCCCACCGTCCGCTGGACGGTGGAGGTAAAACATAAATATCAAGGTGGGCTCCCACCGTCCACCTGGACGGTGGACAAAAACGCTTACATCACTGAGGGTCCCATGTGGGGCCCACTGTAATATTTATTTGGCATCCAACCCGTTGATAAGGTCAAACAGACCTGGTTGAAGGAAAAATACAAATTTCAGCTTGATTCAAAACTTCTTTAGACCCCAGAATTGGTTTCAATGGTAGATGTTCATTCACACTGTTTCCTACGGTGTGGGCCACTTGATCAGCTGTTGAGGCTGAAATTTGGAGGGGGCCCACCTGACGAGGGGGCCCATCACATGAACGGCACGGATGAGACATATGCATCAAGGTGGGGCCCACGGCAGCAGTCGTGGGTGGCTGCACGGCCGCCCGTCTAACGCTGCACGCTGCTGCGTGCAGCTGTTGCCACTGACAGAGAGAGGCAGAGGCTCTGCCTCTTTCAAAAATCGGGGAAAACCTGTTTTCCTGTGGTTTTTCGCACGTGGGGCCCGCTACCTGAGAATCCACTCCGTCCAATGGATTCTCGGGTTAGAAATACATCAAACGAGTCCAATGTTTGGTATTTTTGGCATGAAGGTACATCAAGGTGGGTCCTAATAGTATTTGAATGGTGAGGAATACAATTTCATATGGTATGGCCCACCTTATTAACAGATAAATCTCATTTTTCGGCTCAACGCCTAAAATGAGTTGGTAAAAGAGATGGACGGCATGGATTGAACACATATATCAAGGTGGGGCCTGCATGAGCCAGCCCACTCAAACCTTCCCTTTTCTTTTTTTTCCTTTTTTTTTTTTTTTTTACAGGGACGTCCAGCGTCCCAAACGCTGGACGATCGGGTCCTTGAAGAAGTACATTGTGATGGGCCTTGTTGAGGTGGGCCACCACTAATGGATAATGTGGGTACAATATATGAGGTGGGCCCCACTTGAAGAAGGCCTAGACAAAATAAATGCTTCAAGGTGGGGTCCATCCAAGCGGGTCACACAAACACAATATGAATAAATAAATAAAAAGAAATAGAGTAAAGAGAGAGAGAGACAAAGGGTGGGACACGCTTGTGATGGAGGGACCCCTATGGGCCCTCCCTTGCAATGAATCATACAATCAATTGGATCCTTCTACACATGGGTTTACTGAAAATGAAATCAACGGTGGAGATCCGTTCCCCACCGATATGAACGGTCTAGATGACTTCATAATGAAATAAACATCATGATGGGGTCCATAGAGAATGGCCCCATCATGGAATGATCGTGATGATCCTAGTGGGCCATCGGCCACACCTTAGGGTCCCAAGTGAGATCCAAACCATTGATCGGTTGGCCTCACTTGGCCTACCTTAAAAACACAAAGAACTACGTTATTAAGCACCCACCGTCCAATCTTCTTGCTCCTAGGGGTTCCTTAGCAACTTAGCTTGGATTTCAATGGAGGAGATGGGAAATGGGTGGTTGAGATGGGAGATGGTGGGGTAGGAAAGTGGGCCACCTTGAAGTTTTGGAAAGCTTGGAGAAATCTCATACGTATGGAGCTTGCTTGGAGAATGAGATGGGAAAATGAGAAAGAGAGAGAGTGTTGTAGAGAGAGATGGGTGATGGATGGATGTGGTGAATGATGGTTATGTAAGAAAATCTTGACTTTTGTGACTTTTTGTGTAAGAGAGGTATGGGAGGTGTAAGAAATCCTTGACTTTTGAGGCCTTTTGTGTAAGAGAGGTATGGGCTTTGTAAGAAAAGCTTGACTTTTGTCGTTGCTTGGGAATGGATGAAAGGTGATGTGTACTTAACATGTACTTGACATGTGATGGATTGATTGATTAATGGATTGATGAGATTGATGTGACATCTCATAAAGATTCTCTTGAGTTTCGCAACGCGTGGCATTTCCTAGCACCGAACGTCGGCCTACATCTCTCGACCAGGTATCGCCTCGGTGCACGAGTCGCGGCATCGGAACCGCAGCGATGGCGCGGTCGCTATGGTACAGAACTCGGGTCGAGTCGAAACAGGTTGAAGACATATGAATCAGGGTCGCGCGTTAATATCGGTTAAGGGTCGAAGGTTGTCGAAATTCGACTGGTAAGACCGCGGAAGTCTACGGAATGGTACGGACTAAGATACGGGCCTTACAACAAACATTATCCGAAGGTCACGGGTCACCGAAATTTGACCGGTAGGACCGCGGGACCAAAATGAATAAAATGCATACTTATACATGTACATATGCGAACTCGGGTCGGGTCTCACAATCCTCCCCACCAATAAAAAAAATTTTATCCTCGAAATTAACCAATACAGGACAAAAGAGAAGACAAAACACCACCATCATATAACAATCATCATACAAGGAAGATAATACAAACAATCATAAACTATCAATCATCAAATAAGTGGGGATAACACTCTCTAATCTCGGCCTCGCGTTCCTAAGATGCCTCAGCCTTCGAATGATGACCCCATTGCACTTTCACCAAGGGAATGACCTTGGTCCTGAGGACCTGCTCCTTCCAATCAAGAATACGAATCGGCTGCTCAATGTAAGAAGTATCCTCACGGACCTCAAGTGGCTGCCAATCAATCACAGGAATAGTGTCCGACCCACATTTCCGCAGCATAGAAACATGGAACACGTCGTGGATCGTGAATAACTCAGGAGGTAAGGCAAGCCTATAGGCCACTACGCCTACGCGCTCGGTAATCTCAAAAGGTCCAATAAATCTCGGGGCGAGCTTGCCCTTCACACCAAAGCGAACTACGCCTTTCATAGGCGAGAGCTTGAGACGACTACGAACTCGAGGGGTTGACGCCGAAGATCAGCATAACTCTTCTGCCAGCTCTGAGCTGTGAAGAGTTATGGTGTGAGAAGAAGAGAAGAGAGAGAGAGAGAGAGAGAGAGAGAGAGAGAGAGAGAGAGGGAGGGAGAGAAATGAGAGGGAAAAAGAGAGGAAGGAGATTTTATTCAAAGTAATCATTATATTTGCTAGAAAAGAGGATATGGTGGTCTCTCTCTCTCTCCATTGAGAAGAGAAATTTCAGAAAATTCAGATTGGGGAAGAGAAATTGCATGGGGAAGAAAAAAATTCCCATGATGACTTCTAGAAAAGAGAAAAAGAAAGAGCCATAATGAGTTTGGAGAAAGGAGTCCATCATTGCTATACTATGCCATTATGACATTATGAAAATAGTGATGTCATCACCATTGGCAAGCGTTCACAAGGAGAAATGTGTAAATCATGTGGGTCCCACCAAAAATGCGATCAATGGTCCAAATGATGCACGGTCCATATTATGATTCACACATCAAATTTTCACATGAGACGCGTCGTTGGAACCGCGACGATGATGCAGTCACAACGGTGTAGGTCTCAGGTCAATCCGAGTCAGGTCTATATAACCGAACTCAAGGGTGACTGCAAATATTATCCGAAGGTCGCAGGTCACCGAAATTTGACCGGTAGGACTGCGGGACCAAAATGAATGAAATGCATATTTATACATACACACATGCGAACTCGGGTCGGGTCTCACATCAACACTTACCTAAAACCTTTTACACTATAAAATGTGTGACCAAATCAGCATTCCTATTTCAATCTAGCACCTAAAAACTCCTACTACACAAATAGAAATCAAAACCAAACAGATATAGAACCAACCCAATTCAAGATATAGAACTAAACAGATATAGAACCAACCCACTAAAAAAAAACCTCAGCTGAATGTTCACTCCCCAAGTGCAGGGTTGTGATGTAGTAATAACTCGGTAAGACCGAGGTCGAATCCCAAGGGACTGAAACTTGTACGTTATCTAAAATTATCCAAAACTAGAACTAGGCTAAGATGAATTCTAAATCAATTAGCAATAGTGGAATACTTGTAGAATAATTAATCTAAAAATTATAGGAGAAATCAGAGGTAAGGAAACTAGGGATTCAGAGGATCCACTTGTAGAGATCAGGGAGAACTTACGCTTGCATCAAAAAATTATGGAAATTACTGAACTGCCGTTGATCTAGTTTTCAAAGAGATGAAAGGAAGATTAATTAGAATGGATTCCATCACCAAACCATGCCCAAAGACTGGCAAACAACAGAATTAAACTAATTACCACCCAATCACATATATGCAAGTTAGGAAGGGTACCGACATCCAACCATGCCCAGGAGACTATGGTGAACAACAGGGCTTCCTGACATCATAAACATTAAAGAGAACAGAAATATTCAAAGCCATTGCAGACCCATTATAATTTCAGTCACAACAGACCATTAAAAACCTAAAACATTCCCATAATAATTAACTAAAATCAACGTCAATTCATGCATTAAAATTTAAATAAAATCAAATCTCCCATCTCACTACAAGCTTCACCTCTTAGCCCTAGCTAAGAGGTTTAGCCAGACATGGATGGCTAAATCTCCACAATTGAAATAAACTAAAAAATAAAAAGAAAATACTCTTTTTTTTTTCTCCTGCTTCACGTCCCTGCCCGAGCCTCCACGTCTCTCTTTTTCTTCCTTCCTAGACCTGAATGAATGCTCCCCACGTCCAAAACCTCCTTTTATAGCTGCTGGAAGGCTGGAGTCAGTGACAGAGTTGTAGCAGGACACGGAGTGTAATTTTCGCAGCCAAGTTCAATGCCTCGAAACACGCCACTTTCCTCGCTCAAATTCCAAAGAAACACCATCCCTTAGTACTTTCTTAGGTTCTCTACATGATAGACGGTTCAGATCTGCCATATGATCAAAGATGGTGGACCAAAACTTCCTGAAAAAGTCAGTTTTCGCGAATGTACGAAACCTTTCGCACCATTTCGCTGTTGTGATCGGTGGGCCCCACAGAATCATTTTCTAGAAAATTCACCCCATCCATTGGATTCAAAACGACATTTCAGTCAAGAATAGGTGGCTTTGAATATCCATTGGCGTGTCCCAGAGAATAAATAACTAAAAGATCAGATTTGAACGCTACCGGGCAGCCCTTTTGTGGGCTCTGTATCTCCCACGTGTGCACGCATGGGTGAAAAGTGTCAACATTTTTTTGTAGTATTCGAGCCCCTCTACACGGTGAATGGGTCAGATTTTCCGTACGGTCAATGAGTAGGGCCCACAACCGTCCGCAAAAATGGCCAGCGGCCATGCGTTACGCGGTGCGTAAAATTTTATTTTATTTTTATTATTTTTTTTTTTTTAAGAAGAAAGTCGGTCAGCGTTGCTAACCGACTTGACTCGTTTGGTGCACAACGAGTGCACATGTGCACTGTACACATGCTACACTAGATGGGCTCTATTATGATGTTTATGAGCAATCCAGTCCATCCATCTCGTAAATCAGATCTTTTTAACAGTTGGGACAAATTTTGAGGCATATACAGATAGTAGGTGGGCTCCAGATCGAGATTTAAGGGGCTGATCTACTCGTTAGGCTACTTCCACAATGATCCAATGGATGATTTCTGACGTGTACGGTTAATTTATGGTCCTCAGGCCACGTATGAAGTTTCGAGCCGAACGGATGGTGGGAAACATGTGATCTTACATTTTGGATGAGTTTTAAGCCACTTGAACTTCAGTTTCTTAATTTTCTCGAATTTCTGACCGTGTATATCTGTCAATCTTGGTCCCCTGGAGTGTGTCCCATGCTTTTGGTGAATTTGGAGCATTAAATCCATGCATTTAGTATCCTACTTCGATCCAAGCTTGTAAAATCAACCTGCAATATAAACACGATTAAATCAGCCGTTAAACACTATTATGCTCGTAAATCCAGACAATATTTGGGGTCTAATATGCACTATTTGACCCTCAACACAACCCCCAACCAGCATTTTATTAGTCCCGAGCAAAGTATGCGAAAAATAAGTTGAGAATTATAGGAGAACTTTCTATGAAATCGAGTGAGATTTTGAACAAAATACGAGAAATTTAATATCCATGAATGTTAGAAATTATTTTCTCCTGAGCTCAAACGCACGGTAGACTTCATAATCAAGTGTAAAGCATTAATCCATCAATTAAAAAAATTTTAAACATTGAGATCCATGGATGTATAGTCTAATCTCGGCTTATCATCATTAAGAGATTCAATCGTCAATTTCATGATATCATTGGTAACCAACAAGAAAATTCATGACAACCAAAACCCAATCCAAAACTTACCTCATAGATTAACCTATTAACTTGTGATTTTTCTATTCAAAGTAATGCCAAGGAAGGGGAATCAAATCCTCACCTATAGGGAGCAAACCTATGGTGAAGATCGTACACCTGACTCTTTTTAGATATCATTCATGGGGAATTAACTCCACACCTATAGGGAGTAAACCTATAGTGAAGATTAATTATCCAACCTTTCCAATTTTTATACCATGATGGTAAGATATTTCAGGCTGGTTCCTTTCGTGCTTAGTGATTACCAAATTAACCCTTCAATATCAGACTGAAGTCTTAATGTGAAAGCGAGATGTGACATGTGAAATCCTGATGCGATCAATGTTTAAAACTTCTAATCATGGCTTAGCAACTCGATCTTAACTGCAGAATGCCACCGATATGGAATCCAAGAGTCATAAATTATCAACATCATATATCTCACAATTCTAAATCAAGGATATTCGTCAAAATCACTTCGAATTCATAAAAATTTTCAGAAAAATTCAAAAAAATTTCACAATTGTTGCTCAAGACCAAGAAAATACTGATTAGGTTACCTAATCCCCCACCCCCAACCTAAAATCTACATTGTCCTCAATGTAAAAGATATGAGCATGCAATGCACATGGGACAATGAAAGTAAATGAGAAGTAATGGGAAGATAGTACCTAAATAACGATTCAGGAGAGTTTCCAATAGATCACGGCATGGAAGCTTGCCAGCATGAGAGAGAAAGCAAAACAAAAATAATAAAAATAAAATCCTACGTATACCACTTTCGCAGGTGCTCTCGATTGCATTTAGCATATGCAACAAGCCTTTAAACCCCTAGGTTACCCCTAGTAGACGAGTTGTAGTCTCGTGAGGGTTTGCAGTAATGTTACCCACAAACATTGAATCATCTACTAAAGAATGAAAAGGAATAAAAAAACTGGGTTGCCTCCCAGGAGCGCTAAATTTACCGTCTTCAGCCAGACAAATAAAGCAACAATCCTAGTCCTATGAAAGCGATAAACCTACCTATACCTCCACCAGACTAGGAGATCAGTCCTGGTAAACAGGAGCAATCAGAGGCATGGACATGTCCTCTGAATCAAATGTCTCGACAAATGACTTTAATCGATGTCCATTTACTTTAAACTCCTTGCCATTGTTGGGATCTTTTATCTCGATGGCCCCATGAGGATAAGCAGTGACAACAATGTAAAGGCCGGTCCAACGAGATCGAAGCTTACCCGGAAAGAGATGTAGTCGAGAATCGTACAAAAGGACTTTCTGACCTGGCGTGAATGATTTTCGTAGAATATGTTGATCATGAAACGCCTTCATCCTGTCCTTGTAAATTCTCGAGTTCTCATATGCATCGTTCCGGATTTCTTCCAGTTCATTTAATTGAAGTTTGCGTAGCGAACCAGCGTTGTCCAGATTGAAATTTAGATTTTTGATCGCCCAGTATGCTTTATGTTCCAATTCCACCGGCAAGTGACAAGCCTTTCCATAGACAAGTCTAAAGGGAGATGTTCCAATAGGAGTTTTAAAAGCAGTACGGTACGCCCATAAGGCGTCGGTCAATCGAATTGACCAGTCCTTACGATCAGGGTTAACCGTTTTCTCTAAGATATGTTTGATCTCTCTATTGGAAATTTCAGCTTGTCCACTTGTCTGTGGATGGTATGGGGTGCTCACCTTATGAGAGATACCATATTTCTTCATTAAGCTCTCAAATGGTCTATTGCAGAAGTGTGAGCCCCCGTCACTAATAATGGCTCGAGGCGTTCCGAACCGCGACAGGATATTTTCTTTCAAAAATTTAATGACCGTGCGATGGTCATTTTTGCGGCACGGAATTGCTTCGACCCATTTAGTGACATAGTCTACGGCGATCAAAATATACAGATTTCCAAATGATTGGGGGAATGGTCCCATGAAATCAATGTCCCAACAATCAAATGCTTCTATAATAAGGATGGGATTCAAGGGCATCATATTTCGACGGGACAATGCTCCCAATTTTTGACAACGCTCACAAGCCTTACAAAACTCATGAGTGTCCCTGAACATAGTGGGCCAATAGAAGCCACACTGTAAAATCTTGGCCGTGGTCTTTTTAGCAGAAAAGTGACCACCACAGGCCTGTGAGTGACAGAAGGAGATGACACTCTGATGCTCATCGTCTGGTACGCATCTCCTTAAGATTTAGTCTGGGCAATATTTAAACAAATATGGATCGTTTCAGAAAAAGTTACGCACCTTGGTAAAGAATTTCTTCTTATCTTGTGACGTCCAGTGTGTCGGTATGGCACCTGTAGCAAGATAATTAGCAATATCAGCGAACCAAGGTGAATGGGAGACTCTAAACAGTTGTTCATCAGGGAACATGTCATTGATATGGGTCGCCTCAAGGGAATCAGAGGTATTAAGGCGAGAAAGGTGATCGGCCACTACGTTCTCTACTCCCTTTTTGTCTTTAATTTCCAAATCGAATTCCATGAGTAGAAGAATCCATCGTATCAGGCGGGGCTTAGAATCATTCTTAGAAAGAAGATACTTAAGTGTCGCGTGATCTGTGTAAATGATGATCTCGGATCCGATCAGGTAGGACCTAAATTTGTCCAAAGCGAACACTAAGACCAAGAGTTCCTTTTCCGTAGTCGAGTAGTTCATTGGGCAGGATTTAGAGTCCTACTTGCGTAGTGAATAACGTAAGGCCGCTTATCTTTTCTCTGGCCTAAAACCGCCCCAAGAGCATAATCAGAGGCGTCGCACATAAGTTCAAAAGGCAGACTCCAGTCGGGTGGCTGCATGATAGGTGCAGTGGTTAATATGCCTTTAAGCTTAGTGAAAGCTTCTTGGCACTGCTTAGTCCACTCGTATGGTGTGTCCTTTTGAAGAAGATTACATAAAGGACGAGAGAAGAGACTAAAGTCCTTTATGAATCGTCTGTAAAAGCCTGCGTGTCCTAAGAAGGATCGCATGTCTCTGATATTCTTGGGTGGAGGTAGGTTAGAGATAAGATCAATTTTTACCTTATCTACCTCGATTCCTTTAGACGAGATGATATGCCCAAGGACAATTCCCTTTTGAACCATAAAATGGCACTTCTCCCAGTTAAGTACCAAATTTTTTTCTTCACATCTTTTCAGCACACATTTAAGACTTGCTAAGCATTTGCTGAAAGATGAACAAAAAATAGAGAAATCATCCATGAAGACCTCTAGATATTTCCCCACCATGTCAGAAAAGATACTCGTCATGCATCGCTGAAAGGTGGCAGGGGCATTACATAACCCGAATGGCATCCTTCTGTAAGCAAAGGTGCCATAGAGACATGTAAATGTGGTCTTTTCCTGATCCTCAGGGGCGATTTCAATCTGATTATAACCTGAATACCCGTCAAGGAAACAATAATAGGAATGACCAGCTAGCCTTTTCAGGATTTAATCAATGAAGGGCAAAGGAAAGTGGTCTTTTCTTGTGACGGTATTCAGCTTTCTGTAGTCAATACATATTCTCCAACCAGTAGTAACTCTTGTCGGCACGAGTTCATTATTGGCATTAGCTACGATGGTGATCCCGGACTTCTTAGGAACTACCTGAGTTGGACTCACCCATTGACTATCGGATATGGGATAAATGATCCCCACTTCCAATAGTTTGAGAACCTCGGCCTTAACCACTTCCTTCATGTTTGGATTTAGTCTACGTTGTGATTGCCGAACAGCCTTTGCATTGTCCTCAAGATATATACGGTGAGTACAAATCGATGGGTTAATTCCCTTAAGGTCCACTATCGTCCATTCAAGAGCTCCCTTATGCTCAATGAGAGTAGATATCAGCATACTCTCCTGTTCTTTTTCCAGGTGGGTAGAGATCACCACTGGATATGTCTCATCTTAACCTAAATAGACATATTTTAAATCAGAGGGCAAAGGTTTTAGGTCAAGCTTCGGTGGCTTGAGGTTAGATGGTAGAGGCACTACATCAGTTTGGGGCAATTCTTCAATTTGTGGCCTCCACCAGTTAACTTCAAGTACCGGTGCAGTATCAAGCATGGCACACGTCTCCCTAATTATATCATCATCAAGATCATGGGAGTGGGCCAGGCACGTCTCTAAAGGATCAGAGGATAAGGTGAGAGGTGTTCTATCTTCCACAAAAGAATCAATCATGTTAACATCGTGGAAATCGTCATCATCCTCTGAGTTGCTGCTGTTATTGAAAAAGATATTCGATTCCAATGTTAAATTTTCAAAGGACATAGTCATAACACCATTCCTGCAATTGATAATTGCATTTGAAGTAGACAGGAATGGGCGACCAAGAATAACGGGAATCTGAGTGCTCGTGTCATTGATGGGTTCAGTGTCCAAGATGATAAAATCAACAGGGTAGTAGAATCTATCCACCTGGACCAACACATCCTCGATGATCCCTCTTGGTATACGAACAGAAGGATCAGCAAGTTGTAGTGTGGTTCGAGTGAGTTTTAATTCACCCAAACCTAACTGTTGGTATACCGAATAGGGAATCAAATTGACGCTCGCTCCTAAGTCAAGAAGTGCGTGATCAATTCGATAGTTTCCGATTACACATGATATAGTTGGGCAACCGGGATCTTTGAATTTTTATGGCACATCTTGTTTCAGGATGGCACTCACTTTCTCAGTCAAGGAGATCTTCTTTTGAACATTTTTTCATCGTTTGGTAGTGCATAAATCCTTTAAAAATTTAGCATATGAAGGAATCTGTTTTACAACGTCAAGCAGAGGAATGTTGACTTTCACTTGTTTTAACACCTCTAGGATATCTTGAGAGTTAGATAGACATTTTGGTTCAACCAACCGTTGGGGAAACGGAGCAACTGGCTTTTCTAGAGGTTCCGGTTCAAATTTTTGTGGGGCGCCACTAAATCCATCATTGTTGTCCTCTTCTGGTTCTTGAGGCTTTTCGGGCCTAACCGGAAGGGTTTTATCAATAACCTTCCCACTCCTAAGAGTGGTGATGGATTTAGCGTGTCCCATTTGATTTGAAGAGCTGGGATCACCTGTCTTGTATTGCGGTTTCGGATTAGGGAGTGGTTGTGCAGGGAGCATCCCTTTTTCCATAGCCGTCATACGTGAATATATTTTTTGCATAAAATCTGAAATTCCTTGCATTATCCGAGCCAGCTCTTGTATGGAAATTTGAACCGATTCTTCTTGAGGTTTCTCCTGATTTGGATTTTGATTAAAGAAACCTTGAGGGGTAGCAGTTTGTCCGTTCCTCCAACTAAAATTCAGATGATTTTTTCAGCCAGGATTGTACGTATTAGAGGGTGGTCCATTGAAAGGTCTTTGATAGTTATTTACGGCATTAGATTGTTCATTCAATACTTCTCGAAAGGCGGATATTGAAGGACAATTTTCAGTAGTATGAATGTTGCAATCACAAATGCCGCAAACACTTTCATTAACCTTTTCCTTCCTTCCTTCCATGGCCTCAAATTTTCTGGTGAGATTGGCCACCTTAGCGTTAAGATCATTATCCTCTTTCAAGAGATATATTCCTCCTTTTTCCCTTGAATGAGTCGGCCTAGACGTAGCGTTCGTCCTTGGGTAATAGTCCCATGATTGTATTTTTTCAGCGAGACTATCGAGGTAATCCCATACCTCGTCGACATTTTTATTAATAAAATCTCCGTTACACATTGTCTCGACCATTTGGCGCATGGAAGATGTTAGCCCATCATAGAAAAAATTCGTAATGTGCCATATTTCAAAGCCATGTTGTGGGCATGCATTAACTAGATCCTTGAACATTTCCCAACATTGGAAGAATGTGTCGTCTTCCTTTTGGGCAAAGTTCATTATTGCTCTCCTGAGGGTAATTGTCGTATAATGTGGGAAAATTTTCTTTATAAATTTCCTCTGCAAGTCATTCCATGTGCCAATGGATCTAGGACGCAGTGAATGTAACCACGTCTTGGCTTTTTCTTTCAAGGAAAATGGAAGGAGTTTCAGCCTAATAGTATCCTCAGATACATTAGGAAAGTATAAGGTGCCTATGATTTCATCGAACTCTTTCAAATGCAAGTATGGTTCTTCAGACTCAAGCCCATGGAACTTAGGAAGGAATTAGATAACCCCTGGCTTGATGTCCATATGTCCTATATTTTCAGGAAAAATCATGCATGAGGGCGTACTCACCCCTGTCGGTTGTAAATAATCTCGTAAAGTACGAGACGGGGGTACCTGATGCACCTCATTCTCATCATGTACTTCCTCAACCGTTGGTTGGGGTAGTGTTTGAGGTTAATTTTCAACTATAACGTCCTCTAACTCAGGAGAATTCAAGTAGTGCCTAGTCCTGCAATGGACAGTCAACCCCTCAACTAATCCTCCTTCAATCACGAGACGTCGAGTGTTGTCGCGTGCCCACTGGGGCATAAAACACACTCAACCCTCAAATTCTACTTAAACCTAAGAGAAAGGAAGAAGAAATCTAGAAAATAAAAGGGAAAGATGGAAAAAGGTTACCTTGGAGTCCTAGGTTAAGAATCTGCAAAACAAAACAAAATAAGTTAGTTTCTAAGAATAAAAAGTTCTAATTAAAAGTAAACTAATTTCTAGAGAAAAGAAAAAAAAATTCTAAAAAAAGAAAAAATTAGAAAGAGCTTACTAAATTAGAAGTTTCCTACAAAACAGAAAAATTGAGTTAGTTCTAAAAATCAGATAGAAGGAAGAATAGCAAATTTCTAAAGTTAGGAAAAAGTTCTAATAAGGAAAATAATCAAGCTTCTAAACCTAGAATTAAAAATTTCTAAAAAGAAAATCTAATCCTAAACTAATCCTAAAACTAATTAATTTCAGAAAAATGTAGCCGACAGTCCCCGGCAACGGCGCCAAAAACTTGTTCACTCCCCAAGTGCAGGGTTGTGATGTAGTAATAACTCGGTAAGACCGAGGTCGAATCCCAAGGGACTTAAACTTGTACGTTTTCTAAAATTAACTGGAAATAGAACTAGAATGAGATGAAATCTGAATTGAATTATAAATTGAGGAATAATTGTAAACTATTAATCTAAAACTTATACGAGAAATCAGAGGTAAGGAAACTAGGGATTCAGAGGATCCACTTGCAGAGATCAGGGAGAACTTATGCTTGCATCAAAAAATTATGGAAATTACTGAACTGCCGTTGATCTAGTTTTCAAAGAGATGAAAGGAAGATTAATTAGAATGGATTCCATCACCAAACCATGCCCAAAGACTATGGTAAACAACAGAATTAAACTAATTACCACCCAATCACATGTATGCAAGTTAGGAAGGGTACCGACATCCAACCATGCCCAGGAGACTATGGTGAACAACAGGGCTTCCTGACATCATAAACATTAAAGAGAACAGAAATATTCAAAGCCATTGCAGACCCATTGTAATTTCAGTCACAACAGACCATTAAAAACCTAAAACATTCCCATAATAATTAACTAAAATCAACGTCAATTCATGCATTAAAATTTAAATAAAATCAAATCTCCCATCTCACTACAAGCTTCACCTCTTAGCCCTAGCTAAGAGGTTTAGCCAGACATGGATGGCTAAATCTCCACAATTGAAATAAACTAAAAAATAAAAAGAAAATACTCTTTTTTTTTTCTCCTGCTTCACGTCCCTGCCCGAGCCTCCACGTCTCTCTTTTTCTTCCTTCCTATACCTGAATGAATGCTCCCCACGTCCAAAACCTCCTTTTATAGCTGCTGGAAGGCTGGAGTCAGTGACAGAGTTGTAGCAGGACACGGAGTGCAATTTTCGCAGCCAAGTTCAGTGCCTCGAAACACGCCACTTTCCTCGCTCAAATTCCAAAGAAACACCATCCCTTAGTACTTTCTTAGGTTCTCTATATGATAGACGGTTCAGATCTGCCATATGATCAAAGATGGTGGACCAAAACTTCTTGAAAAAGTCAGTTTTCGCGGATGTGCGAAACCTTTCGCACCATTTCGCTGTTGTGATCGGTGGGCCCCACAGAATCATTTTCTGGAAAATTTACCCAATCCATTGGATTCAAAACGAAATTTCAGTCAAGAATAGGTGGTTTTGAATATCCATTGCCGTGTCCCAGAGAATAAATAACTAAAAGATCAGATTTGAACGCTATCGGGCAGCCGTTTTGTGGCCTATGTATCTCCCACGTGTGCACGCATGGATGAAAAGTGTCAACATTTTTTTGTAGTATTCGAGCCCCTCTACATGGTGAACGGGTCAGATTTTCCGTACGGTCAATGGGTAGGGCCCACAACCGTCAGCAAAAATGGCCAGCGGCCGTGCGTTACGCGGTGCTTAAAATTTTATTTTATTTTTATTATTTTTTTTTTAAGAAGAAAGTCGGTCAGCGTCTTGCTGACCGACTTGACTCGTTTGGTGCACGACGAGTGCACATGTGCACTGTACACATGCTACACTAGATGGGCTCTATTATGATGTTTATGAGCAATCCAGTCCATCCATCTCGTAAATCAGATCTTTTTAACAGTTGGGACAAATTTTGAGGCATATACAGATAGTAGGTGGGCTCCAGATCGAGATTTAAGGGGCTGATCTACTCGTTAGGCTACTTCCACAATGATCCAATGGATGATTTCTGACATGTACGGTTAATTTATGGTCCTCAGGCCACGTATGAAGTTTCGAGCCGAACGGATGGTGGGAAACATGTGATCTTACATTTTGGATGAGTTTTAAGCCACTTGAACTTCAGTTTCTTAATTTTCTCGAATTTCTGACCGTGTATATCTTTCAATCTTGGTCCCCTGGAGTGTGTCCCATGCTTTTGGTGAATTCGGAGCATTAAATCCATGCATTTAGTATCCTACTTCGATCCAAGCTTGTAAAATCAACCTGCAACATAAACACGATTAAATCAGCCGTTAAACACTATTATGCTCATAAATCCAGACAATATTTGGGGTCTAATATGCACTATTTGACCCTCAACACTGAAACCATCCAAAACTGCAACGAAGACAAATCCAACCCAAATTCAAAAGGCAAGAAAACAACAAAAGAAACCAAAGAAATAGAAAAATCTCAATTTTCATTGACTTCTATCGCGAAGTCACAATCTCAAGATCAGATTGGCCGAACAATCCCAACCTCTGATTCGCATACACTGTTTTGTGGAAATAGGACTATTGGATATTTTTACTTTTAGCCATCCAATAAATGTCCTCCAATCCAATAGTCAGATTATTGAATTTAGGCAGTTTATTTTGAATACTTGTATGCTGCATGTACAATTTTGAAGTAATTTCGAAGTGCCTGTGTATCAAAACCAAAATCCCTAAATCGGTATTGAGGTTGAGAAAGATTGAGAGAGAGAGAGAGAGAGGGAGATACCTCACTATCATGAATGACCTTCAATCGAGCTTTAGAGAGAGAGAGAGAGAGAGAGAGGGAAGGGGGGCGTGCATGGGTAGGGCATTCGACAACGGTCCGCAAGGGAGATCAGAGAGAGAGGGGGAGAGAGAGAGAGAGAGAGAGAGAGAGAGAGAGAGAGGAGGGAGAGGATGCGAGAGAGACAGGGAGAGGACAAGTTGGAGAGATCAGAGAGAGGAAGAGAGAGATAGAGAGTGAGAGGAGGGAGAGGGTACGAGAGAGAGAGAGAGGAGACTGCCGCATATTAGGGCAGTCACTGGCGGATGCGGATTAGATATAGGTTGAGTAGCGAGTTGGCTATTAAAGTGACGTCACCAAGTTCTGTGGGCCCCACTATGATGTATGTGTTGTATCCACATTGTCCATCCATTTTGAGATATTATTTTAGGGCATGAGCCAAAGAATGAGGCAGATAAAAAGATGTAGTGGACCTCACCACAAAAAATAGTGGGGAGAGTGATTCCCACCTTTGAAACTATCCTAAGGCCCACCATAATTTTTATTTGAAATCCAACCTATTCAAAAGTTAAAAAAGACATGAAATAAGGTAAAGCACAAATATCAGCTTGATCTAAAACTTTCATGGCCTTTAGAAGTTTTTAATGGTGTGTGTCACTGTCCCCACTGTTTTCTGTGTTAGGGTCCACTGGAGCTTTGGATTTATCTTTGGATATTGCCCTAAAATGACCACTCCAAATGGATGGAAGGTGTGGATATAAAACATAGATCATGATGGGGCCCAAAAATGAGAGGTATATAAATATCAGGTGGACCACACCACATGAAAACAATAGTGATTGGATATCCATCATTAAAATCCTCGTAAGGCTCACTGTACTGTTTATTTGGCATCCAATCTGTTTATTAGGTCATACAGGCCTAGATGAAGGGGAAAAATAAAAATCATCTCGATCCAAAACTTTTATGGCCCCCAGAATGTTTTAAATGGTTGACGCTCATTCAACACTATTTCCTATAATGTGGTCCACTTCAAATTGGGATATGCCTCATTTTTGGTCTCATGCCATAAGTTGATCTTTAAAAATAGATGGATGGCATGGATTAAACACATACATCATGGTGGGGCTCACACAGCACCAACCACCAGCCATTGGATGGTGTAGGGGGAGTAGCCAATCTGTTCCCCTTATTTGTGGTGTGGTCCATTTATCTTTGGATATGATTCATTTTTTGGATAATTCTATAAAATTATCTCGAAAAATGGATGAACGGTATGGGTTGATCCCAAATTTTTGATAAATCCAAAACTCAAGTGGACCATGCCACACAAAATAGTGTGGAATAATGATTTCCACCATTGATACCTTCCTTGGGCCCACAGTAATGTTTATTTGTCATCCAACATGTTCATAATATCAAAAAGATATGAATGAAGGGAAAACACAAACATCAACTTGATCCAAAACTTCTATGAATGTTATTTTTAATGGTGGATGTTCAATCCCCACTTTGTAGTCCACTTAAGCCTTGGACCCTGTTCACTCCCCAAGTGCAGGGTTGTGATGTAGTAATAACTCGGTAAGACCGAGGTCGAATCCCAAGGGACTGAAACTTGTACGTTATCTAAAATTATCTAGAACTAGAACTAGGCTAAGATGAATTCTAAATCAATTAGCAATGGTGGAATACTTGTAGAATAATTAATCTAAAACTTAGGAAACAAATCAGAGATAGGAAACTAGGGATTCAGAGGATCCACTTGTAGAGATCAGGGAGAACTTATGCTTGCATCAAAATTATGAAAATTACTGAACTGCCGTTGATCTAGTTTTTAAAGAGATGAAAGGTGTATGAATTAGAATGGATTCCATCACCAAACCATGCCTAAAGACTATGGCAAACAACAGAATCAAACTAATTGCCACCCAATCACATGTATGCAAGTTAGGAAGGGTACCGTCATCCAAACATGCCCAGGAGACTATGGTGAACAACAGGACGTCCTAACGTCATAAACATGAAAAGGAAATAGAAATATTCAAAGCATCGCAGACCCATTGTAATTTCAGTCACAACAGACCATTAAGAACTAAAAATATTTCCATAATAATCAACTAACATCAACGTCGATTCATGAATTAAAATTAAACTAAAATAAAATCTCCCATCTCACTACAAGCTTCACCTCTTAGCCCTAGCTAAGAGGTTTAGCCAGACATGGATGGCTAAATCTCCACAATTGAAATAAACTAAAAAATAGAAGAAAATACTCTTTTTTTTCTTCTGCTTCACGTCCCTGCCCGAGCCTCCACGTCTCTCTTTTTCTTCCTTTCTGTACCTGAATCCCCCCTCCCCACGTCCAAAACCTCCTTATATAGCTGCTGGAGTAGTGAAAATTGGATTTGAATCGAATTTGAAAAGCTATACATGCCCATTGAAAGCTTTTTCGCAGCCAAGTTCGGTGCCTCGAAACACGCCACTTTCCTCGCTTAAATTCCAAAGAAACACCGTCCCTTAGGACTTTCTTGGGTCCTCTACATGATAGACGGCTCAGATCTGCCATATGATCAAAGATGGTGGGCCTAAACTGCCTGAAAAAGTCGATTTTTGCAGATGTGCGAAATCTTTCGCACCATTTCGCTGTTGCGATCGGTGGGCCCCACAGAAGCATTTTCAGGAAAATCCACCCCATCCATTGGATTCAGAACGAAATTTCAGTAAAGAATGGATGGTTTTGAACGTCCATTGACGTGGCCCAGAGAAGAAATCACAAAAGAATCAGTTTTAAACGTTGCAGGGCAGCCCTTTTGTGGCCTCTGTATCTCACACGTGTGCACGCATGGGTGAAAAGTGACAACATGGTTTTGTAGTGCTCGCAGCTGTCTACACGGTGGACGGTTTGGATTGAGCTTATGGGGCACGTGTGGGGCCCACAGCTGATCGCAAAACGGCCAGCGACCGTGCATTATGCGGACGCGAAAGCGGAATCTTCTTCCGCTGTGATGATCGGTGGGGTCCACTTAGCTTTCTTTTTGAAAATCTACACCGTACATTGGCTTCAGGACGAAAAACCGTCCAGGAAGGGGTGTTTTTGGAGCATTTTCGGTGTGGTCCACAGAATCTGTAACCCAGCCGTCCATCCTTCTTTCAACGGACATGATCTTCCAATAGCTTGCATAGGATAGAACCGACGCCTAGGTGAGGCTAATACCCCACCTCTGTATGCAATAGACGGCTCTGATCACAACTCCGGACGTCGAGTGGGGCCCACAAGTGTGAACCGGCGGTCGTGCGAAGGAACGCTGTGCGTTCGTGAAGAAAATTTGAGAAAGAATGAAAAAAATCGGTCAGCGTCGCTGACCGATTTCTCCAATCAAATGGTGCACGGCTGGTGAACGTATACTTTGTACACGCATGTGTACACGTGGGGTCCACTGTAATGCTCATGGCAAATCTGTTCCGTCCATCTCTTTTATCATATTCTTTTAACCGTCAGAACCAAAATTGAAGTATATGCAGATAGCAGGTGGGCCCTAAATCGAGTTTTCCTGGGCTGATCTGTCAATTTAGCCACTTTCACAGTGATTCGGGAGTTGAAATTTGACGTGCACGGTTAATTTATGGTCCTCAGGCCACGTATGAAGTTTCGAGCCGAATGGATGGTGGGAACCTCATGATCTTGCATTCTGGACGTCCTTCAGGCCACTTGAGCTTCAGTTCTTCAATTTTTGTGGATCTCAGGCGTTGATCTTGGTCCCCAGGGGTGTACCCTTACTTCTGGTGTCATCAGAGTGTTAAATTCATGCTTTAACGTCCTTTTTCCATCCATGCTCATAAAATCACCTCGCAACACAAGAATGAGAAAACGAGCCATTAGACAGCATTATATTCGTAAATCCAGACAATATCTGGGGTCTAATATGCAATATTTGACCCTCAACAGACCCGCCCCATTTTTTAGTTAATATCTTAAAATGATCCAAGAAAATTGTTGAATGGTATGAAGAATGTCAATACATGACTTGGGTGAGAGAAGAACTTAAAAATAAAGTCAATCCATGACTTGGGTGGGCCACACCACATAATATAGTGGAGAGGGGTTCCTTAAAACTTTCATAATCATATATTGGGCCTGCCTAAATGTGATTCACATATCTAACCCACTCATTATGTGTGTCCCACTTGGATGAGGGGTCAGACCCAGTTTCAGCCGCATTCAAAACTCATGTGGACCCCACTAAGTGCTTTTAAATTTTTTTAAATGTCTTTACATAGTTTTATATGGTATGGCCCACCTGAATTTCATATACGGATGATTTTTGAGATATCTCATAAGCTAAAGGGGACACATCAAATGCATGGTGTTGATGTTTGATACACATCATGATGGGCCCCACAAAACTTACTAACATTAATTCTCAGGTCTCAGGGTGTCAATAAGTTGGGTCACAATTTTGACCATAATATTTGGCTCATTTTACATGTCTGGTCCATTCACTCTATTTTACTGATCATTACCCTCAATTTGACTAGTTACTCGCCCCGATCATGCTACATATGAGAAAGATATTGGGCAAATAAGATTGATCAACAATTTGAGTGACTTTTGATTTAAACATCTGAAGTTATTTACTCTTCAATCTGGACTGATCATATTGTCCAAAAATGGTTAAAGGTTGTTCATAATATCAAAAACATATGAATGAATAGAAAACACAAACATCAGCTTGATCCAAAACTTCTATGGCCTCTAAGAAATTTTAAATGATAGAGGTTCAATCACGCTATGTCCTGTGATGTGGTCCACTTGAGCTTTGGATATGCTTCCTTTTTGTTCTTTAGACCACAAATTATCTGTTAACATAGATGAACGGAGTAGATAAAATAAATAAATAACGGTGGACCCCACAGAGTTTACTCTAATGAGGGTAACAAGTAACTCACCTAAATGTAGTGGAGAGGGGTTTCCTTAAAACATTTATAATCATATATTGGGCCTGCCTAAATGTGATTCACATATCCAACCCACTCATTATGTGTGTCCCACTTGGATGAGGGGTTAGACCAAGTTTCAGCTGCATCCAAAATCATGTGGGCCCCACCAAGTGCTTTTATATTTTTTAGGATCTCTTCATATAGTTTTAGATTGTATGGCCCATTTGAGTTTCGTATACAGATGATTTTTAAGATATCTCATAACCTAAAGGGGACACATCAAATCCATGGTGTTGATGCTCGACACACATCATCATGGGACCCACAAAACTTACTAACATCAATTCTTAGGTTCTCACGAGGTCAGTAAGTTGGGTCACAATTTTGACCAGAATATTTGGCCCATTTTACATGTTTGGTTCATTTACTCTATTTTACTGATCAATACTCTCAATTTGATAATTTACTCACCTCAATTAGGCTACATATGAGAAAGATATTGGGCATACAAGATTAATCAACAATTTCAGTGAAATTTGATTTGAACATCTGAAGTAATTTACTCATCAATCCGAAGAGATTAGATTTTCCAAAAACGATTAAAGGTTCAATTAGTGGATGTGCCTAATAATTTAGTAATTTTATTTTTCACAGATAAATTTCAATTTCCATATAAAAATAACATCTTTTTTCAAAATGTATATTTTTTTACTCTTTTAACAAAATATCATTTTTATTATAAAATATTTCAAAAAAAAATTAAAATACAAATTCTAAATTTTTATTTTCAAAATCTCAAAAAAATTCTCATATTTTAATTTTTTTTCTCAAAAATTTCAAAAATGCCAATTTTTTTCTTCAAAAGCATCATTTTGTTCTCAAAATTTTTCTCAAACATTGTAAAAATTTCTAAAATTCTCAATATTCTTTTTCATGTGATATTAGAAATAATTTAAATATCACCTTTTAATTATATATATAAAAAAATTTTCACTCATATGATACAAAAAATGAATATATATATATACACACACACACACACACACACACACACACACACACACACACACACACACACACATATATATATATATAAACAAACATACTACCTAAACCGGCAGTTTTTGTTCGTTAGAAAAAAAACATTACCGACGGTTTTCATCCATTGGGAAAAAGTCTGTTGGGAATATTCATTTTTCGCGACAAAACTATTTGTCGGTAAAAGTGTTTTTACTGAAGAAAACTATTTCATCCGTAGTGTCCATTTTTTGTCTTTGCCGATGATTTAGTCCGTCGGGAAAAATGCTTTTACCGACGAAATCTTTTTTCGTCGATAAAAACATTATTCCCGATGGCCTTGCTTCGTCGATAAAACTCTTACCGCAAAACTTTTCAAGGTAGCGAGAAAATTTTATAACTTAAATTTATATCATTATTCCCACCGAAATTTTTTTCGTCGGTAAAAGGATTATTCTTGACGACTTTGGTTCTCCGGTAAAACCCTCAAGCGGGAAAATTTTTCAAGTTAAAAATTATAACATTATTCCTGATGAAATTTTTCGTCGATAAAAAAATTATTACCGATGGTTTTCAGCTGTCGGAAAAACATTTTCCAATGAAACAAATTTTTGTCGCTAAAACACTAGTTTTACCTACGATATTTTTTTTCGTTGGTAAAAACATTATTCCTAACGGCTTTGGTTCATCGGTAAAACTCTTACCGCGAAAATTTTCAAGTCAGAAAATTTTCCATCTTAAATTATAACATTAGTAAAACCATTATTACCGATGGTTTTCAGCCATCAAGAAAAACATTTACCGACGAAAAAGGTTTTCGTCGGTAAAAGTAGTGTTTTACCAACGAAATTTATTTTCGTCGAAAAAAACATTATTCCCGACAGTTTTAGTTTGTCGGTAAAATTCTTACCACGAGAGTTTTCAAAATAGCTCGAAAATTTTCTATCTTAAAAATTATAACAATTTTACCGACAAAAAATTTCATTGGTAAAAGCATTTTTACCGACAAAAAAAAAAAAAATCGTTGGTAAAAGTAGTGTTTTACCTACGAAATTTTTTTCGTCGGGAATAAACATTATTCCCAACGGTTTTAGTTCGTCGTTAAAACTCTTACCACGAAAGTTTTCAAATAAATTCATCAGGAAAAAGCATTATTCCCAACGATTTTAGTTCATCATTAAAACTCTTACAAAAAAAGTTTTCAAAATAAGGCGAAAATTTTCTATCTTAAAAATTATAACAGTTTTACCGACGAAAACTTTCGTCACTAAAAACATTATTACCGACAAACTTTTTTCGTTGAGAAAAAACATTATTCCCAACGGTTTTAGTTTGTCGGTAAAACTCTTACCGCAAAAGTTTTCAAAATAGCACGAAAATTTTCTATCTTAAAAATTATAACAGTTTTAGCGACGAAAATTTTTGTCGGTAGAAACATCATTACTAACGAAAAAAAAATCGTCGATAAAAGTAGTGTTTTACCAATGAATTTTTTTTTTCGTTGGTAAAAATACTATTTTATCGATGAAATTTTCTTTTCGTCAGTAAAAGTGTTGTTTAACCGACGAAAAAAAATTTGTCGATAAAACACTTTTACTGACGAAATTTTTTTCGTCGGCAAAATTTTCGTTGGTAAAAGCGTTATTTCTTGCAGTGTGTTTTTCTAGTTTTCAAAAGATAGTCCATGTTACACTGAAATGAATCCTCTTAGATCGTTTCTGGTTGGATCTCAAAAGGTGGGGAATCCAAAAGAATAATCATTATAACATGTTATTGGTTCATCTTCCCAATTTTGATGTTTCCACTAGTAATGGTCATACGGATCATAGGTGGGAGAGTATGATGATTGTTGATACATATTATCACCCATAATATAATCTCTCATTGTCTTCTTCTTATCTGATGGATGATAATAGTTCTCACTCCCATAATTATGATAACCCCAACATTCATGTACTGTCTTATTAATCCATGTGGTGTAATTGTTCTCTTGCATATGATCGCGTAAGGACTTCTTAATCGGTAGAGCATTAGATTTCAGTCGATTCTCGATGATGTTTTCAGAAAAATTTTGAGACGTGGGTAGTTTCATCATATAATCATCTGACCGCCCTTCCCAATATTTCCTATCCATCTCAACATAATGATGTACCCACTCTTGCATGGTAAAACCCTAACTCTGAATCTACTCCTAAGGAAAAAAAAAAAAAGAAAAATCCTATAGCAATATGAGATCTAGATAGAGGAGAAGTTAGAAAGAAGTTACCAGATTAGAGGTTCCTATGTTAAGATCCTACAAAAGAAAATAAAAGAACTCAGTTTCTAAAAATAAAAATTCTAAAATTAGAAAAAAAAAATAAAAATAAAAAGTTAGTTTCTAAAAATGAAAGTTTCTAAACTAAGAAATAGAAAGCTAAGTTAGTTTCTAAAAATCAAAGAAAACCTAGAATTAGAAAGTTTCTAAAAATAGAAAATAAAACCCCAATCCTAAAAAATATAAAAATTAGAAAAATTAGAAAGAGATTACCAATTTAAAGGTCTATATCAAAATCCTACAAAACACGAAAGTTAGGTTAGTTTCTAAAAATCAAACAGAAAAACCTAAACCTTATCTTAACCTAATTCCAAAACTAATTAATCTCAGAAAACGTAACCGTCAATCGCCGGCAACGGCGCCAAAAACTTATTCACCACCCCAAGTATAAAGACTGAACCTTGTATGTATTCACAAGGACTGAAAGTAATAATCTCGGTAAGATCGAGGTCGAATCCACAGGGACTGAACCTTGTACATATTCTGAAAGTAACCAGAACTAGAACTAGAACTAGACAAGATGTAATCTAAATCAAAGGAATTTAAGAGAATAATAGTGAAGTATTAAACTAAAACTTGTAGAATTCAAAGGTGGGAAACTAGGGTGCCAAGGATCCACTTGTAGAGATCAAGGAGATCTATGATTGATTCAAGAACACAACTGGATTTAGAGTCCCATCTTCATCCAGTTGGAGGATTAACATTAAAAATCAAATATGAATTTCTTTTGATCTAGTCTTTAATGGATGAGAGGTATAAGAATTAGAATTGATTCCATCACAAAACCATGCCCATGAGACAAAGCAAACAACAAGATTTAACAAATTCACAACTAATCTGAGAGATGTATGAACGTTAGGAAGAGTTCTATCATCCAAACATGCCCAGGCGATGATGGTGAACAACAGGGATTCCTAAGTTCACAATCTCTATAATGCTAAGAACATGCTCAAAGCTATCGTAGATCCATTGTAATTTAAGTCACAATAAACCATTAAAAACTGAAAGCATTCCTTAATATCAAACTATAATCAAAGAGAGTTCAACTAACATGAATCAAAGTCATAGAAACCAACCCATCACACCACAAGCTTCACCTCTTAGCCCTAGCTAAGAGGTTTAGCTTATCATAGACATAATTAGCCTAAAATCTCTTAGAAAAACATAAATAAATAAGAAACAAAAAAGGGAAGGAAGAACTCTTTTGGAAACGGCTGCCTGCTACACTTTCTCTCTCTCTCTCCTTTGCTCCCATGTCCAAGAATTGATGATTTCTCTCTTTCTTTCTCCCTTTTAGAGACAGCAAGCAAGAGGTCGGTGTTGTTGAAGTTGGTGGAGAAACCACTTGTGGAAACTCGCAGCACGTCACGTACGCAATTGAAAAATGCAATTGACTTGCATTTGATATGGTTTTTCAGCGAGAAGGGTGCCAAAAAATCCAATTTCTCTCCGTGGTTGGGGTCTTTTTTTGCTTGGGATTCCTCTGAACGGTTTAGATCATCCAACCCCTCAAGGATGGTGGGCCACAACTCCCTGCAACATCCGAGAAAATCGAACATGTTCGGTGGGCCTCACAGTGATGTTTTCAACGAAATCTACCCCACTCATTAGATTCCTAGTGAAAAACTAGTCGAGAAGGAATGGTTTTGGTTGAGTTTTAGTGCGGTCCACTGCATCAAATCAACTCATTATTCATCCTACATTTTTCGGTGATCCACGTGTGTACGTGTGCATGGGGCCAAAAGGCCACCATGGACAGGGTCAACCCACCCCCTGGACGCAACGGACAGTCCAGATCATCCGTTTAGATGATGGGTGTGGCCCACTATGATAAACCGGCTCGAACGTGGTGCGTCCGTTGGACACCCACACTGAGGGACACGGGTCAAGCGTCGTTGACCAGACCAGCTAGTCCAGTGTGTGTCCAACGCACATACACACTGTGCATGCATAAATACATGCGGAGTCCACTGTGATGTATATGCGAAATCCGCTCTGTCCATCCATTTTGCCACCTCATTCAAGGGGTTGGAACCAAAATTGAGGTATATCCAAATATCAGGTGGGCCCCAAATTAGAGATTTGGTGGCTGATCTATCCGTTGGGTGACTTTAACAAGGATCCAATCGCTGAAATTCAATGTGTACGGGATCCTCAGGCCAGATATAAATTTTTGAGCCGAACGGATGGTGGGAACCCTGTGATCTTATATTCTTGACGATTTTCAGACCTCTTTAATGTGAATTGCTTGATTTTCTCGAATCTCTGGCGTGTAAATTCTTCAATCTCCATCTCTTACCTTGGTGATTTCTGAGCATTAAATCCATGCTTTTAGTACCCTTTTTTCAGTCCAGGCTCCTAAATTCACCTTCCAACACAAACATGATTAAAATAGGTCATTAAACATTATCATGTACATAAAATCAGGTAATAATTGGGGTCTAATATGCAATATTTGACCCTCAACATTGAACATGGTCTTCAACTAGTCGAAGGAGCTAAAATCTGAACTAATTTAGTTGCTGGACTTCGAGCCAAGAAACTCTCGACTGGTCGAAGATTGTCCTTTGACTGGTAGAGCAAACCACCCGACTGGTCAAAGGTGTAACATAAATTCTGTTTTCACTCAGTTTGTACTAAGATTGGTCAAGAAAATCTTAGGCTGGTCAAGCCAAAACTTAGGCTGGTCGAAACTCAACCAAATACAAGCATAAAAACTCAATTTTAAATATATTTTGAAAGCACCTAAACCTAAGGTCTTTCTAGGATTTATAATACCTGTATGGACTGAACGTCATCATCTTAAATTAAATTGGAGACTTGAACATCTCTAAGGAGTTTGATTTTCTACCAGAACATTAGTAGATCTTGACTTCATGTTGTCTACCTCATGTTGTTTTTCGAGCTTGATCTTCAACTTTACCTTGAGCTTGATCTTCTACTAGATCTTGAACTTGTTTTAAACCTTGATCTTGAATCATACTTTAAGATCACCCGATAGGATGTTTTGAATAAATGAAATTTGACAAAGAAAGTGTAAAGTGTGCTTTAAACATTATAGCACTTATAACTGAAAACTGCAGCTCGCTAGCAACAGGTCGCCCGATTTACAACTCCCGAGTAAAAGTGCGAAGGTTCTGAGTGGGAGACCTAGTCCTCCGCAGAACCCTCCAAAACACCGAGGAGCCTGGTTTGAAAACTTTAGGACCGAACTGGGAACGGCCATACAAGATAATGGGTATGACCTGACCAGGGACATATCGACTTGAAGATATGGATGGGCGACCTCTACTGCACCCATGGAATGTGGAACACTTGAAGATCTACTATCCGTGAAGACCGATTAGGTTTCAAAATGGAAATAATTGACCCATGAGATCGGAATGACTTTCTTATCTACTTGATAGAATATAAAATAAAACTCCCTAAGGTCAGGAGATTTAAGTTTCTACTTGTTTTACCTACTCGGACTACACAGTCTACTACGAGATTTTCCCTTAGTGCAAGGGAAAATAATCCTCTCATCAAGATATTTGGCCTATTGTGAACAATCAGCGCAGTTAATTCTTCTCGTGTCCTACAAGAGCAGGGCTTCAATAAAGAAAGGGGAAGAACTCCTTCCAAACACTTCGACCATCAGGACGACATGACCGATCTACTAATGTAATTAACATGCGATACCCGACCTACTAAAACTTAAAAACATAGCGCACAAAGAATATGCACACCAAAAGTTCTACTTTCATTGATTTTTTTTTTAAAGGAAGAGACTACATCAAGAGTACAGGAAAAAGGGTTAGTAGAGGCTAATCCTCCTGAGGAGGCTACTCGGCTTCTGCTGAGGTCAAGGCTTCAACTTCTACTAGGGCGAGGTCCTCGGCTCCTTGTGGGCTCAGGTCCCTCGGCAGAACCGTCTTCAAGGGTGCTCAAGTCAAGCTTGGGGTATCTTTCTTTGATGTCCTTAAGACCTTGAATTCCTCCACCGCTGCTGCTCAAGCCAATGGGATGGATGCCTCAACTTTGGCTAGCTTCGTTGCTGAGATGACCTTCACCTCAGCTAGTTCGGCCATCAACCTGGTGACCTTAGCCTTTGCCCTGTCCAGGTGCGGCCGCATCACCTCCAACTCAGCCTTCGCCCGAGCTACCTCCTTCTTGGCCTCCTCCGCCTCTGCCTGGATCTTCAAAGCCATCAGCTCCTCCCCAGATTTCTCCAAGGCAGATCTAAGCTAATTGGCCTCAGCAGTCTTGGCGAGAAGCTTTACATCTATCTCCTCGTTCTCCTCCCCGATGCAAATCATCACTTGATGAGTAGATAAGATAACAGGGGCGAGATGAAGAGAAAATAAAAAATACATTAGATAACATTAAATTGTGAAAGCAAGTATAATGCAAGGAAAGAGCTCTACCTTATAAAAAGTCAGGGCCACCTCTCCCAAGAAGATGACTGGATGCATCTTCATCAAGGTCGTGATCTTGACCCTACGTGTAGTACCCTGGGTACTACTAGGCTTCGTCCGCCTTCTGACCAGACGAACTGCCCTCTTGAGCTTGGGTCAAGGGCGGTTGAGCCTCGGTGAAAGGAACGACCTCCTATGTAGGGGAAGGTTCCAAGTCCACCACCTCTGGAGCCACCAAAGGATTTGTGCTTGTGGGGGAGTCCTAGGCACCCCCTTCAATGGCAGCCAAGCTCGACTGCTCCACCGTGGGATGACTAGTGCCCGACATCGATTTGTCCACACCTTATAGGTCAGAACTGAAAAGGTGCCTTGCCAACACACGCCTCCTTGAGCGTACCATACCATCATTGCAAATCTTACTCGATCTCCTTGCCAACAGCCCCTTTCCATATTAATGACGAACTAACTTGACCTCCCATGCGCAAAATGTCATTGATCCGATCTCACTACACCGACTTACTTCCCGAGCTTACGTAGTCACCTTGGAAGTAAGGGGCTACTGTTATTGGAAAAATGAACTAATAAAAAAGATGAGGTCGTCTTGGATATCAGTATACGTCGCGTGGTCGGTTAGCGCCGATCATAACCAAAGAGCTCCTCACCGACCAGAGTAGTATTGATCCATCACTAGAAGATTTGCTCACCCGATGGCCTCATCCGCTAGAAGATGAAGTATCTCCGCTTCTTGTGTAAGGGGACGAGCTCCGAGCCCTCTCACGGTCCCATCCATTTTTGAGCTCTTGTTGGGCTCCTGCTAAGGTCTTCTGAAGGTCATTTGAGCCTTAATCCCGGTACGCGGGGCTACATGGCTCGAAACTTATAAGGAAGTCCTTATAATGTACGATAAGATGAAGAGGATGGTCATCCTTGGAGCCAGTTCGGCTCTGTTGCTCAAATATATGGCTGCAGCCCAAGAACTTGATAACAGATTGAGTTATATTAGAAAAATAACCAACATAGCCTACAGAGTGCCTAGTCCAAGAAAATCGTTGTCAGAGCTGCCATAGGATTGATTTCAGAGGTCGGCTCGAATACTCAACCTTGGCCTCTGACCACTTGTGTCTTTAAAGCTCAACCACTTGATCTTATCATCGTCAATGATCTCGCTAAATGGTTGAAAATGATTGCCATCCACACCTACTATTTAGTGAGTGTTTCTCTCCATGTAATCGACTCTTACCCTATAAATAGAGGTCTCATCTACAGTGAAAGGTAAGCACCAGTAAACCCTCAACACTATCAGACCCAGATTGCTTGATTCTGACTTTTGCATCAGAGGCTCTCCTTGATATAGTCAGGGTCTCCTTTCTCGTCTTTGTGTGTAGGTACTCAAAGGTCCAATGAGGGTTAATCGAATTTTCGCATCAACACAACTCTCAAAGAACTACCGAGATCCATCTGATACGCAACCTCCATGTCCCACGCATATAAGTGAGTATGTTTTTTAATTAGTAAAAATAGTTACCAACTTGCAGAAAAATAGTTAAATTGCTAAAAAGATAAGAGTCCCTAGAATATTACCGACTTGTAGTGTGGAACTGCAAACCAATCAAAGAAAAGAGAATGCATTGATTTGGAAAGACAAATGAAAGTTAACGATAATGGAAAGACAATATTTGATGTGTAATTGTACTTTTATTGTATGAATAAAGATAAAATTGATTGAAGAGTAACAAAAACTACCTTAGGTATTGCTGTATGAAGAGGATAAAAGATTCTAAAAAATGGATTTTAGGTAGAGGAGTATTGCTATATGAAAAGGAGAGAAGATTTTAGAAAATGGGTTTTTGCATAATAGGAAAAAAGAAAGATTACAAAAAATGAGTTTACATTGAGGTGCATTTTTGTCCAGAAAAAGACAATAGTCTTAGAAAGTAAAGTTTAAGAGCATTCAGAAAAGCCAGTGGGTGAAATGTGAGATTTACAGTGGGAAAAATCTCCGCGGATATCAACGAAAGCCTTTGGCAGGAAGTTCTTATACAAGAATGTTGGGTGGGGCCCACTGCAATGTATGTGAGAAATCCATTCCGTCCATTTATTTTATGAGCTCATTTTAGGACGTTCGATGAACAATGAAGTGGATACAAAACTCAAGTGAGTCACACAAGAGGAAAAATTGGGGAAAGAAATTCCTACTGTTGAAACCTTTATGAGCTCCACTTGATGTTTATATGCTATCCAAACCGTCTAAAAGGTCATTCCTAATGGTATGAAGTGAAAACACCAAAATGTTAGCTGATACGAAAAATGGATGGACGATGTAGATGAAATACGTACATCGTGGTGGGCCGACATAGCATCGACCACTAGCCACCTTGCTAACGGCAACGTCACTGGCCAAACCGCATCCTCATATGGGAGGCAAATTTCATGGGAAAGCCTCCTGCATGAAGTCCAGTGCTGGAAATTTAGGTGGGGCCCCCCATGAAGTTTGTGTGAAATCCACTCCATCCATCTGTTTTGTGAGATCATTTTAGGTCATGGAGCCAAAAATGAGCAGGATCCAATACTCAAATGGGCCAAAAATGTGAGGATTAGACGTCCATAATTGAAATATTCGTGGAGCCACGGAAGTTTTCAACCAGGCTACTATTTATGGTTTGAGTTCATCTCACTGGTAATGACGTGATAAACGGTATTGATGGCATGTAAACATCATCGTCGACCCTAGGGAAATCAAGAAGGTTTTAACAGTAATCGTTCTAGTCTCACTACTTTTTGTAGTGTGGTCGACTTGAGCTTTGGATGTGCATCATTTTTCGGATCATGCTTTAAAATGATATAAAAAAGTTGATGGACAGTGTGGATCTAATGCATAAATCATGGTGGGCCCATATAACTGTCACATATTAAAAGTTGGATTGTGTATTACGTAAATGAGAAAATCTATGTCGCAAAGAGCAATTTCCCAGTCACGGAAAATTTTTGGCATAAAATGAGGGAGAGATTTCCTTGTTCTGCGTTAACACTACTAAACATCCAACGCTTTCCAAATTCCGCATTAAGGGAAAAAAATTAATTGTTAACAAACTGGCCCGTTTTATTTCACCTAAAATTCCATGGAAAAATAGATGGGGGCGGTGTGGAATAAACCCTTGTGAAAGACGGGATTCCTGTTACACACATTGCCCCATAGCACGCTTTACATTCCTGTTACACACATTGCCTCCTACCCCGCCAGTCTTTAGCTACAATTAGGAGGGCTTTAGCCACAATTAGGAGGATGGGGTCACCATGATGTATCTATTTATCTATGTCATTACTTTTCTTAAAAAAATGGACAAATCCAACGCTCAAATGGACCACACTAAATAGTAAGAATGGGTTGCATTAAATGCAAAAGTTATTTGTAGTGTGGTCCACTTGAGGGATGGATCTTACTCATTTTTGGGCACGTACCTTAAAATGATACGAGAAAAGGGATGCGTGGATACACAGATACATCACCCCACCTGCCTGTTCGTGGCTAGAGCCGGGCGAGGTAGGACGCACTCCGCATCCTTTTCAGAAAGCTTTGACAAAGGGAAGTTGGGGTTGGTTGGTTGGTTTGGGTGGGCTGTGAAATCCACCCTTACCATCAGGTTTGTCACCCCATTTTGGGTAAAGGGCTTAAAATTCAGCATTATTTATGATTCAAGTAAACAAACATGGTACAGGACAATACTCACCGTTGAAATTGTTTCCCTTGACGTTTCCATTTGAATGGTCTGATTTCTATGCACGACAGACCCAACTTACCTTTTAATAGGGTGGCTTTAATAAAAATAATAATAATAATAATAATTTATTTTTTTATTTTTAAAAAGGGCACGGATGTAAGTAATACATAATTGAGGTAGTATTTTGTAAAATTTCTTATTTATAAAATAATGGAATTTTAGGCGACGCCCACTCTTGATTCACCTTAGGCTAAGTGAAGAAAATAAGTTGACGAGTGAATTAATCCCACACCAATAAAACTGTGAGAGATGTCAATCCTTTTCTTCCTTTTTTTTCAGGGCCGACCATGATGGTTATATAAATCCACTCGAACCATTAGATGTCACCTCAAAATCTAGACCCAACATCCAAATTTCAGGTCATCCATAATTTAGATAAGCCACACCAAGGGAAACAATTTAGAGGGGTAAGTGTTGCCTCATACACCATTTCTAATTGTGTTGTTCACCTGAATTGTGGATGAGGCTGAATTTTTTCACCTTAGGCCTCACATGGGTTGACTCACCCGATGGTGGGGGAGGATTTCACATAAACATCACAATGAGCCCACCCATTTTTAATCATATTCCTAATTGAATGCGAGTTGAACTATGTTCTGCCCAATAAACATGCTATGTTCTGAAAATGGAAAAAACGTATTACAATCTAATGAGATGTGGCAAGGATGTGGACCCAGTTACATAGTAATCTAGCCGGTGAGAGTTGGCCCCTAAATTCACATCACTTTACTATTAAAACTGATTAGACCCTACGGAATTTGAATTTGGGTATTAAATAATTAGACATGAGACTTGAAAGGACCCAACCTTAGCAAAATCTGGAGCCGATTAAACGGAGTTTAGGTACTATGGAATTAACCCAACCTGTTGACGGCCTCAGGGAATATATGCATATGAAAGATCCATACCAATCATTAGGCACTCCATTAATACATGTGCCCTAGCCTAAAACTTAGGCGGGTTGGCCATTTAATAGGCGGACCTATTTGATTTCTGGATCGAAGCACTATCTGTACATGTGTGACACACTACATGTACAGTTTGGTCAGTTTGGTTGTCAAAATTCAACAGCTAAAATTAAATGATTAGGGCCATCCAAGTAATGGGATTTTTTGCAAAGGATGTGGGCCCATGGCTTAGTAATCCAGCCATTAATGGCCTATTTGGATACGACCAAATAAATTACTTTTTAACTTATTTTAAATCATTAAGTTATATTTTCAGTTTCTTTAAAATAAAATAAAAAAACTTTTATACTTTTCTCACTCAACCACCGTCGTTATCAAGGGAGGTCCGCTGTCCCTGTCAAAGGTGCGGCCCACATGATGGACAGACCACATCAAAGATGGGCCCCACATGATAGATGACAATCTAATAATGTGGGCCCTCATAATGGATGGTCCACAGTAAGGTCAATCCCTAACGATAAATAAACCACATCCAAAGCGGACCGGTATAATTGACAACCTACTTCAAAGGTGAGCCTACATGACGGATGGTCCACATCAATGGTGGGCTCTGCATGATAGGCAGTAGACATTGAGGTTAGGCCCTGCATGATGAATGGCCCTGTTGAGGGTCAAATATTGCATATTAGACCCTGGGTATTATTTTTATTTACGAACATGGTACTATTTAACGGTCCGATTTAATCGTGTTTATGATGTAAGGTACATTTGTGAGCTTAGACCAAAATAAGGTGTTAAAAGCTGAGATTTAATCCTTAAAATTCACCAAAGCATGGGACGGACCCCAAGAGACCAAGATCGACAGATTTGCACGTCAGGGATCCAAGCAAATCGAGAAACTGAAGCTTAAGTGGCCGAAAGACGTCTAGAATACAAGATCACAAGGTTTCCACCATTCGTTCAGCTCGAAACTTCATACATGGTCTGAGGGCAAAAAATTAACCGTACACGTCAAATTTCAGCCATTGGATCATTGTAGAAGTGGCCCAATGAAGAGATCAGCCCATAAAATCTTGAATTGAGGCCCACCTGAGATTTAGATATGCTCCAAATTTGGTCTCAACCCTTCAAATTAAGTGACAAAGTGGATGGACGGAGCAGATTTCTCAAAAACATCTCCGTAGGACCTACATGTACAATGCGTGTGCAAGGGCATAAGTGCACCAGACGTACACCAATATACCTTAAGTTGGTCAACGTGCACTGACCGACTCATCTTCTCAATTCAAAAAGAAAAAACTTCTAGTAGATGCATCAGCATCCACTGGTTCCTCTCAGTGGAGCCCACTCCTCATACATATTATCAATCTAGACCGTCCATTGTGTACATAGGGGGGGTTATTAACCTCACCTAGGTTCCCTTCTGGTCCCATGCATGCACTCAGGAAATCTCCACTGTAAAACGCAGGATGGACGGCAGCGAGCAAAGTTTGGGGGACCGCATCTAAGTCAATCCAATCTCGCCATTCTTGGGTGATTTTCCATCATGAATCTCATGGACGGTGTGGATTTCTCCATCACTGGTAATCTGGGACCCACCGACCATCACAACGCATTCACGTAGGCTCTGTTTCGCAACAAAGCCTGCGAAAGATTTTTGTGGGCCACCATCATGAATCAACGGTCTAATCTGAACCGTCCATCAGAGTTCTACAGGTCCACTAACCATGGCCTAGGTGTCAGAATCCCAGAAGGCAATGAAGGAAGATTTCCAATCGTCTCAATGGAAGATAAATGGTGCAATGAAATAGTCCGGGGGTCACAACGAAACCAATAAAAAAACCGTATATTCCTGACAGGTTTTTCGGGAGGAAACTAATGAACGGACTGGATTTCGTCACCATCTTCGATCATGGGCTTCGCCAGATCAAACGCAATGAGTTTTGCATTTTTCTCTGCTGCGCAAAATAGAGGCTCGGTTCTCCGACTCCAGCAAGGTCTACACACAGCTTCGGCACTGACCTCTTTGCTCTATTTAAGGAAAAGCAAAAAGAAAGAGAAATGGATGCATGGCTGGGATGTCAGGAGTAGAGAGAGAGAGTAATTCAGTTTTTTTCTTATTTATTGATTTTTCTGTTTTTAGTATACTTTTTGAGAGATTATAGCCTCATCATGTTCATGTGTGGCTAAACCTCTTAGTTAGGGCTAAGAGGTGAAGCTTGCAGCGTGACGGGAGACCTTTTTGCTTATGCCTTTTGTTTATACTGAACTGATGTTGATTTTAGTTAATTAAGGGAATGTTTTTAGTTTTTAATGGTCTGTTGTGACTGAAATTACAATGAATCTGCGATAGCATTGAGCATGTTCCTATTTCTTTTTATGATTATGACGTCAGGAAGCCCTGTTATTCACCATCGTCTCCTGGGCATGGTTGGATGACGGTACCCTTCCTAACCTTCATGCATTGTTGATTGGTTGGTAATTAGTTTAATTCTATTGTTTATTTTGTCTCCTGGGCATGGTTTAGTGATGGAATCTATTCTAATTCATATACCTTTAATCTCTCAAAAACTATATCAAAGGAAGTTCAGTTGATTTTCATGGTTAACCCCTTCAACTGGATAAAGATGGGACTCTCAGTCCAGTTGAGTTCTTGAAACGGGCATAAGATCTCTCTGATCTCTACAACTGGATCCTCTGAATCCCTAGTTTCCTTTCCTTGAATTCTTTTAATTTTAAATTAATACTTTTACCATTATTCTTTAAATTGATTTGATTTAGATTTCATCTTAGTTTAGATCCATTTCTACTTAGTTTCAGATTACGTACAAGTTCCAGTCCCTTGGGATTCGACCTCGGTCTCACCGAGTTTATTACTACATCATAACCCTATACTTGGGGAGTGAACAAGTTTTTAGCGCCGTTGCCGAGGACTGACAGTTACATATTTTTGAAATTAATTAGTTTTAGAATTAGTTTAAGATCAGGATTTTTACTAACTTTAGTTTTAGGGTTTTCGTTCTAATTGATTTTTAGAAACTAACTTACTTTCCTGCTTTGTAAGATTTTATTAGATCTTCTCAGTTGGTAACTTCTTCCTAATTTCTTTGCTTCCTTTATTCTTTATATTAGATTTTATCTTCTAGAGACTTAACTTCTTTTCTTTTCTTTTGCAGGATCTTAACATAGGAACTTCTAATGTGGTAACATCCTTCTAACTTCTCCTCTTACTTTCTGTACTGCTGTCAGAATTTTTCTTTTATTTTCTCTGGGATTATATTCAGAGTTAAGGTTTCACCATGTATATGAATGAGTGGGCACGTCAGTATGTTGAGATAGCTTATGGAAAATAACCTATGCCATAAAATTTTTCTGAAAATATCTTCAAGAACCAATTGGAATATGATGCTCCACCGATTAAGAAGTCTTTCGGTGATTATCTGCGAGAGAATAATTGCATTTTATGAGTTAAGAAAATAGTACGTGATTATTGGAATGATGACGCATATCAACTCCCGATCTATGACTCGTATGATTATGATCAGTGGAAATAAAAATATTTCGAAGTTGAGTCAGTAAAACATCATGGTAGTGCAGTCCTGTGGGAACTCTACCGTCACTCTACCCTCACGTGTAAGTCGCTCTAAAAGTAACCCACGCATGGGTCCACGTCCTCGTCAGCTGGTCAACGACGCTATTGCAAAAGAAATATGTAAGTCCAAACATAAACAGAAATCATTAAGAGAAATATATGTCTAGACTTACATGTAGTGTCTGGTGTATGCACGACTGAGGGATTAGACGCCAGCGATGCAACATGTGACAGCGATGCTGGCTCCGTCACATCACAGGTAGAAGGGGTAGATCCAGTGCGCGAACTACGTACTCTCCCACCTGGTGTCATCACTGAATATGTGCAAGATACGAACTTATAAATTTAAACAATGTCAATACAAGTTAAATATACAACAACATTATACAAGTAGTATTGACGATACAATGCATTTATGCTTATACTTAGAGAGATGATTAAAATATGATTAGACCATTACACTATAATGCAAGAAGAATATAATAAAACTGTAAACTTTAATCTATAACCATTGAAAATTTCATTACACATTGTCATTCTATATTAAATACACATATTTCGTTGTAATACGAAATAATTTTAAGGTAAACTATCCGAAGTACTCCGTGCATAAGCTATCGTCGTCGATATATTCCACTCTACACTCATCGACCAGACCGGGTATCTCTATGGCCCTACCAGAAGAAGATAAGACCGAAACATCCATCTGCAACAGCTGATGAAGTATGTTGCGTGCTTCTACTACGCTCCAGTTTAAGGAGGACATGATCAGAAATTGACTCAACTGCAAATGTGAATTTTAAACAAGTCAATAAAAGGAATTAATCATGACTTGTAATTTTCACGTATATATGGAATACATAAATTATTCGAATTGAAAAATGACATATAAATCATGTGTACATTTAATAAACGTCATCTGTATCACTATTGCTTAGGGTTATTTCTTCTTCACCATTACTATTGCTGATCAGTATTTCCTCCTCATTGTCGGCAACGTCGTCATCAATGAAACCGCTACATCTCTAATAATATCACGTATTATTGAGGCATCAACATGATCAGGTGGCACAACATCTCTATCTAATTGTACCACATCAATATCAACACTTGAATCAGTCCCTGTATCCCTAGATAGCATGTCTTCTTGATATGCTTGTTCAACCTTAGACGTGTCATTTTTCCTATCCTCACTATCTTCAACTTCTGATAAGATAATGTCAAATACGTTCTTGGGCTTTATTTTCTACACCATGTGCCAAGAGCCGTCTAATGTTAGCGAGGTAAAATACTTGTTCAGCTTGGCGGGAGAGGACAAATGGGTCATCCTTAAACTACTTCCGAGATAAATTTACACTCATAAAGTAGTTGTCAATTTGTACTCCCAACTTCTTATTTCCAATGTCCCACCAATCACATCTAAATAAGTACACTCGCTTTCTCATACAATAACACAGCTCAATAATATCTATCAAAATGCCATAAAAGTCAATTTCATCCTCCTTATTTGTTCACTTCACAACCACCCCACTATTTTGTGTGGTCTTGTACTTCTCACGTTCTTCGGTGTGAAAACGAATCCCATTTACAATACAACCTGTATATCTAGATACACGTCTGTCAGGGCCACATGTTAGTGAGTATAATGCATCAAACACATCCACAGAGTTGCTCATATGCAACGTCTTCATCTATTATCATGTATACAATATAATTGTTTAGGAATTTTCATAGGTTCAAATAATGTGCAATACAACGAAAATGCAAAGTGTGGTGATATACAATGTGAAATCTTTCACGTTCGGCAAACCATTCTGCAAACTGATCCTGATGCATTCAATCATAATTTATAAGGAATTTGGACTTCATCTCATCTATGTGTTCGCTACACATAAATGGCACGTCGTCAACAAGAAATATTAAGATCATCATATGTAGAGAAAATAATAATCGAGGGAAGACTTACTCCAAGTACGACTCTATTTCTTCACAATTATGCAACACATACCACCGCGCCTTTGCTAGATCCCCATGGTTCATATCCTGAAACGTCAGGGATCCTAAAGGATGAACGTTATGTGCAAATATAAATATGAGTCCTTGTTCATGCTCCGACGCTTCATCGGCATTTCGATCTTCTCGGTTGAATCTAGTCTCTATGCCACGAAGATACATGGAGTAAAATATAAGGCACTCATTATCAATGCATACTTCAGCTATCGACCTCTCTGGTCGTGCCTTATTCCTCACAAATCGTTTGAGTGTGTGAAGGTATCTGTACACAAAACCACTTTGTTATACGTACGAAAATATGAAATTATGTAGTTTATGGAATGAATAAAAATTTTAATAGGTTCTACCACCTTTCGATTAGATACATCCAACGATATTATACTGGGCCTGCATGCTTCACCTCGTGTGGTAAGTAAATCGCTAGGTGTACCATGACATCGAAAAATGCAGGTGAAAATATTCTTTTAAGTTTGTAAAAGATTATGGAAATGTCCCTCTCCAGTCGTTTAATAACATCTACATTCAACGATCTTGAACACAAACCCTTAAAGAATATCCCCAACTCAATCAGCGCCGCACTGATATCCTTGATCAGGAATCCACGAATCGCAACCGGCAGTATGCGTTGCAGAAGGACGTGATAATCATGACTTTTCATTCAAGTTACCTTACTGTCCGTAACATTTATGCGCCGAGATATGTTTGACGCATACCCATCAGGAAACTTCACTGATCTCAACCATTCACATAAACGCTTTCTCTCTAGTTTTGTCAACGTGTAGCAGGCTGCTAGTATAGTATACGAATTTTCATGTGGCTGCAAGTGCAACTCTTTTCTTAAACCCATTTCTTGTAGATCCAATCGAGCCTTGAAACTATCTTTTGTTTTCTTCTCTATGTTCATCAATGTTCTGAAGATATTATCACATATATCTTTCTCAATATGCATGACATCCATGTTGTGTCGCAATTTCATATCACTCCAATAAGGCAACTCAAAAAAGATGCTCTTCTTCCTCTAGTTATAGTCCAATACTATACGTTTCCTCTTCTTCAAGTGCGATGCGTTACCAAATCTAACTTCTCCAATGTTACTCAGTTGTTGCATCACATCTTCTCTAGATAGCTCTTTTGGGGGTAGCCTATGATCTTGTTTTTCATCAAAGATCATCGTCTTCCTGCGCCAACTATGATCGCTTGGAAGGAAGAGACGATGGCCCATATAACACGTTTTTCTACCATGCTTCAATGACAATGAACAAGTCTCAATACCACATGTAGGACAAGCCAACTTACCCTTCGTGCTCCACCTAGACAAATTTCCATACGCGGAAAAGTCATTTATTATCCAGAAGACCGCTACATGCAATCGAAATGTCTATCCTACAAATGTGTCATACGTTTGTACGCCTTGACTCCACAACTCATTTAACTCATCTACTAATGTTCACAAATACACATCAATGTCATTCCCAGGTGACCTGGGACCAGAAATAATCAATGACATCATGAAAAATAACTCATTCATGCACAACTAAGGAGGTAAATTATAGGGCAGAAGTACCACTGGTCACATACTGTACGATCTACTCATATTACCAAATGGATTAAAACCATCACTTGCAAGACGTAGTCGAACATTGCGAGAATCCTCTACAAACCAGTCATGTTGCTTGTCAAAATTTTGCCAGGCTTCAGAGTCCGCAGGGTGCCTCAGTGTACTATCATCATGAATGCATTTCTCCTTATGCCACCTCATATCTTCAGCCGTCTTACGAGGCATAAACAATCTTTGCAGTCTGCGTTTCAATCGGAAGTACCTTAACACCTTTTATGTGATTTTCTTACCCTCGGCTTTATCATGCTTCCACCTAGACTCTCCAGATTCTTGACACTCTTCAACCTTATCATGCCTTTTCCGATATAATAAACAATCATTTATACATGCATGTATGAGTTCATAACCAAGGCCCAAGTCTCACATCAAGGATTTTACCTCGTAATGAGACTTAGGCAATGTCTCACCGTCCGGTAATGTTCTTTCAACAACTCAAGCAACATGTCGAACGATTTGTTACTCTAACGATTTATTGTCTTCAAATGAAGTAACTTTGTAAGAAAATTTAACTTGGAGAACTTCTCACACCCCGGATAAAGTGGACGTTGCGCATCCCTCAACAACCTACTAAACTTTTCTGATTCGACATCACCCATTGAAGGAATATCTTAGCTACTTCTTGTCGCTGTAAAATCAGTATCCTCAGTTGTTCTCCTGAACACATCCCCTATGATATCTTGCATTTCGTCAATGTCTTCATCCTCGTCATCTGGCACAATTAGGTCAGCAAGTACTTCAGTGGGCTCAACTCTATGAGTCATATCTTCACCATGATAGATCCACCAAGTGTAACCCTGGTCAATCCCAACTATGAACAAATCGTCCTCTACTTTGTCCAACATCTTATATATAATGTTCTTGCATTTTCGACATGGACACCTAATCTTATTCAGTGAATCGGCCCGATTTCGGGAAAATTCCATGAACTCTTGAACCCCTTGTTTATACTCTAGGCCAAACCTGTTCTTAACTCACATCCAACTCTTATCCATGTCTACAATGAAAAGACTAAAGTCAGTTTACGGAAATAGCTTTAAAATTAGGCTAGGTTATAGGCTTAGGTTATATGTTTGGGTTTAAGGAATTGAGAATAGGTATAAGTTTAGGTTTAGGTTTAGGGAATCGGAGTTAAGATTAGGATTAGGTGTAGGTTTAGGTTTTGGGATTTAAAAATAGGTTAAGTTTTAGGTTTAGGTTAAGGTTTTAAGTTTATATTAAGGTTATAAGTATAGGTTATAGGTTTAGGTTTAAGTTTAGGTTTAGGTTTAGGTTATAAGTATAGGTTTATGTTTAGGTTATGGTCTAGGTTTTGGTTATATGTATAGGTTTTGGGATTTGAGAATAGGTTAAGGTTATAAGTATAGGTTATAAGTTAACTTTTAGATTTAGGAAATCGGGTTCGGGTTCGGGATCGGGTTTGGGTTTGGGTTTTCAAGTTTAGGTTTAGGTTTAGGTTTAGGAGTTGAGATTAGGATTAGGTGTAGGTTTAGGTTTAGGGATTCGAGAATACATTTAAGTTTTAGGTTTTAGGTTTAGGTTTAGGTTTCGGCTATAAGTATAGGTTTTGGGATTTGAGAAAAGGGTTAGGTTAAGATTATAAGTTTAGGTTAAGGTTTTGGTTAAGGTTAAGGTTTAGGTCTAGGTTAAGGTTATAGGTTTAGGTTATAGGTTCAGGTTTAGGTTAAGGTTATAAGTTAAGGTTATAGGTTATAGGTTTAGGTTAAGGTTTAGGTTTAGGTTAAGGTTATAGGTTTAGGTTTAGGTTATAGGTTCAGGTTTAGGTAAGATTATTGGTTAAGGTTATAGGTCATAGGTTTAGGTTAAGGTTTAGGAATTTGGGTTCGGGTTCGGGTTTGGGTTCAAGTTTAGGTTATAGGTATAGGTTTTGGGATTTGGGAATAGGTTTAGGTTATAACTATAGGTTTAGGTTAAGGTTAAGGTTATAAGTTATAGGTTTAGATTTAGGTTAAGGTTATAGGTTATAGGTTTAGGTTAAGGTATAGGTTTAGGTTAAGGTTTAGGAATTCGGGTTTAGGTTTGGGTTCGGGTTTGGGTTATAGGTTATAGGTTTAGGATAAGGTTTAGGTTTAGGTTATGGGTGTTGGGATTTGAGAATAGGTTTAGGTTATAAGTTTAGGTTTAGGTTTAGGTTTCGGTTATAGGTTCAGGTTTAGGTTTAGGTTTAGGTTTAGGTTATAAGTATAGGTTATATGTTAAGGTTAAGGTCTAGGTTTAGGTTACGGGTATAGGTTTTGGGATTTGATAATAGGTTAAGGTTTAGGTTATAAGTTTAGATTAAGGTTATAGGTTAAGGTTATAGGTTATAGGTTTAGGTTAAGGTTTAGGAATTCAGGTTCGGGTTCGGGTTTGGGTTCGGGTTTAGGTTATAGGTTATAGGTTTAGGTTAAGGTTTAGGTTTAGGTTATGGGTGTTGGGATATGAGAATAGGTTTAGGTTATAAGTTTAGGTTTATATTTAGGTTATAAGTTCAGGTTTAGGTTTAGCTTAAGGTTATTAGTATAGGTTATAGGTTAAGGTTAAGGTCTAGGTTTAGGTTACAGGTATAGGTTTTGGGATTCGAGAATAGGTTAAGGTTTAGATTATAAGTTAAGATTATAAGTTTAGATTAAGGTTATAGGTTTAGGTTATAGGTTATAGTTTTAGGTTAAAGTTTAAGAATTTGGGTTCGGGTTTGGGTTTGGGTTCGGGTTTGGGTTATAGGTTATAGGTATAGGTTTTGGGATTTGGGAATAGGTTTATGTTTTAAGTATAGGTTTAGGTTCAGGTTATAGGTTCAGGTTAAGGTTATAGGTTATAGCTTATAGGTTTATGTTAAGGTCTAGGTTTAGGTTTAGGTTAAGGTTATAGGTTAAGGTTATATGTTATAGGTTTAGGTTAAGGTCTAGGTTTAGGTTAAGGTTAAGGAATTCGGGTTCGGGTTCGGGCTTGGGTTCGGGTTTAGGTTATAGGTTATAGGTTTAGGTTAAGGTTTAGGTTTAGGTTATGGGTGTTGGGATTTGAGAATAGGTTTAGGTTATAAGTTTAGGTTTAGATTTAGGTTATAGGTTCAGGTTTAGGTTTAGGTTTAGGTTAAGGTTATAAGTATAGGTTATAGGTTAAGGTTAAGGTCTAGGTTTAGGTTACAGATATATGTTTTGGGATTTAAGAATAGGTTAAGGTTTAGGTTATAAGTTTATATTAAGGTTAAAGGTTAAGGTTATAGGTTATAGGTTTAGGTTAAGGTATAGGTTTAGGTTAAGGTTTAGGAATTCGGGTTCAGGTTTGGGTTCGGATTTGGGTTATAGGTTATAGGTTTAGGATAAGGTTTAGGTTTAGGTTATGGGTGTTGGGATTTGAGAATAGGTTTAGGTTATAAGTTTAGGTTTAGGTTTAGGTTTAGGTTATAGGTTCAGGTTTAGGTTTTGGTTTAGGTTAAGGTTATAAGTATAGGTTATAGGTTAAGGTTAAGGTCTAGGTTTAGGTTACAGGTATAGGTTTTGGGATTTGATAATAGGTTAAGGTTTAGGTTATAAGTTTAGATTAAGGTTATAGGTTAAGGTTATAGGTTATAGGTTTAGGTTAAGGTTTAGGAATTCAGGTTCGGGTTCAGGTTTGGGTTCGGGTTTAGGTTATAGGTTATAGGTTTAGGTTAAGGTTTAGGTTTAGGTTATGGGTGTTGGGATTTGAGAATAGGTTTAGGTTATAAGTTTAGGTTTAGGTTTAGGTTATGGGTTCAGGTTTAGGTTTAGGTTTAGGTTAAGGTTATAAGTATAGGTTATATGTTAAGGTTAAGGTCTAGGTTTAGGTTACAAGTATAGGTTTTGGGATTCGAGAATAGGTTAAGGTTTAGGTAATAAGTTAAGGTTATAAGTTTAGATTAAGGTTATAGGTTTAGGTTATAGGTTATAGGTTTAGGTTAAAGTTTAAGAATTCGGGTTTGGGTTTGGGTTTGGGTTCGGGTTCGGGTTTGGGTTATAGGTTATAGGTATAGGTTTTGGGATTTGGGAATAGGTTTAGGTTTTAAGTATAGGTTTAGGTTCGGGTTATAGGTTTAGGTTAAGGTTATAGGTTATAGGTTATAGGTTTATGTTAAGGTCTAGGTTTAGGTTTAGGTTAAGGTTATAGGTTAAGGTTATAGGTTGTAGGTTTAGGTTAAGGTTTAGGAATTCGGGTTCGGGTTCGGGTTCAGTTTTGGGTTTAGGTTATAGGTTATAGGTTTAGGTTTAAGTTATGGGTGTTGGGATTTGAGAATAGGTTTAGGTTATAAGTTTAGGTTTAGATTTAGGTTATAGGTTCAGGTTTAGGTTTAGGTTTAAGTTAAGGTTATAAGTATAGGTTATAGGTTAAGGTTAAGGTCTAGGTTTAGGTTACAGATATAAGTTTTGGGATTTAAGAATAGGTTAAGGTTTAGGTTATAAGTTTATATTAAGGTTAAAGGTTAAGGTTATAGGCTATAGGTTTAGGTTAAGGTATAGGTTTAGGTTAAGGTTTAGGAATTCGAGTTCAGGTTTGGGTTCGGGTTTGGGTTATAGGTTATAGGTTTAGGATAAGGTTTAGGTTTAGGTTATGAGTGTTAGGATTTGAGAATAGGTTTAGGTTATAAGTTTAGGTTTAGGTTTAGGTTATAGGTTCAAGTTTAGGTTTAGATTTAGGTTAAGGTTATAAGAATAGGTTATAGGTTAAGGTTAAGGTCTAGGTTTAGGTTACAGGTATAGGTTTTGGGATTTGAGAATAGGTTAAGTTTTAGGTTTTAAGTTAAGGTTATAGGTTTAGGTTATAGGTTATAAGTTTAGGTTAGGGTTTAAGAATTCAGGTTCGGGTTCCGGTTTGGGTTTGGGTTTAGGTTATAGGTATAGGTTTTGGGATTTGGGAATAGGTTTAGGTTATAAGTATAGATTTAGGTTAAGGTTATAAGTTTAGGTTAAGGTTAAAAGCTAAAGGTTATAGGTTTAGGTTAAGGTCTAGGTTTAGGTTAAGGTTTAGGTTTAGGTTAAGGTTATAGGTTATAGGTTTAGGTTGAGGTCTAGGTTTAGGTTAAGGTTTAGGAATTCGCATTCGGGTTCGGGTTTAGGTTATAGGTTATAGGTTTAGGTTTAGGTTAAGGTTTAGGTTTAGGTTGGGTTATAGGTTAAGGTTAAGTTTTGGGTTTAGGTTTTAGGTTTTAGGTTATAAGTTAAGGTCTAGGTTTAGGTTATTAGTATAGGTTTTGAGATTTGAGAATATATTTAGTTTAAGGTTATTAGTATAGGTTTAGGTTATAGGTTTAGGGTGTGGTTTAGGTTAAGGGTGTGGTACCTACAAATACAGATATAAACACGTCCTGTCCAAATGGTCAGGCCGTTCCAATGCTGTCCATAGGAAATGGACAGCTTTATCATGCTCATAACAGTAGTTCCCACTTTCCAGGGACCCCCACTCATCCGGATAGCTCCGACACATATTCAGGTTTGCTCCATTAATTTCAAACAAATACAGATATAAACACGGCCTGTCCAAATGGCCAGGCCCTTCTAATGTTGTCCATAAGAAATGGATAGCTTCATCATGGTCATAACAACGGTTTCCACCTTCCAAGGACCCCCGCTTATCCGGATAGCTCCGATGCACATCCGGATCTGCTCCATTAATTTCGAGCAAATACATAAACACGACATGTCCAAATGGTCAGGCCCTTCCAATGTTGTCCATAGAAAATGGACAACTTCATCATAATCATAACAGCGGTTCCCACCTTCCAGGGACCCCCGCTCATCCGGATAGCTCTAATGCACATCCGGGTTTGCTCCATTAATTTCGAGCAAATACAGATATAAACAAGGCCTGTCTAAATGGTCAGGCCCTTCCAATGCTATCCATAGGAAATGGACAGCTTCATCATGGTCATAACAGTAGTTCCCACCTTCCAAGGACCCCCGCTCATCCGGATAGCTCCGACGCACATCCGAGTCTGATCCATCAATTCTAAGTTAATACAATTAAATCCTAAATTAGTTACTCATCTAAGGTTGGATAGATTGTAATACTTTTATATTCTCATTTAAACATCCACGCTGAAAATCTGGCAACATCTCCCCATGCCTCTCCAGATAAGTTGATCTTATGTTACATTTCGATGCTAAATATCTAAAGCAATGTAAAGATATTTGACATTGGATACTAAAAGGAAGAAACATAATTAGAGAGAAATGAGGAGATGGACCACAGATCAGGCATGAACATTTAAATAGATTGTATGAAAACATACTTTCCATCTAACCTTGAACTATCCAAAATGACACAATTTAAGCGATTTCTATGCCACCAAAACCACACCATATTTATGTATGGTCCCATAGAAATTCTCAAATGAGTAACTAATTATCTAACTTACAAATCTATAAATTATAAGTCACAACTATAAACTAACTAATCACAATAATAATTTAAGGCAAACAAATGTAATATACAAGCTCATGAAGGTTTGCAAGGACAATTATAGGCAACAGATGCATGAAGCAATATAAGCTTTATTAGTAACAGAGAGACATGGATGAAGCGAATATCAACTTGATCCAAGACTAATAGCCTCAATAAGTTTTTGACAGCAAGCCTCCAATTCCTACTATTTCCAGTGGTATGGTGTAATTGAGTTTGGATTATGGCTCAATTTTAAGCTCATGCCCTAAAATGAAGGGTAAAAAGATTGTTAGGTTGATCATAGAGTCTTCAGACTTTACTAGGTGTATAATGACTAACAAAATATTTAACAGTCGTAAATAGTTAAATTATGTAAAATGAGGAATGTTCACATTGACTAAATTACTACCAATCATGCTTTTAAGAGAATAATAATTCGCATGTCCTAATATAACATGCCATGTATCAAAAGACTCAATCATGTCATTAATTATGTAAATGAGGAGTTATCATTCAAAGAGACCTTATATAGGTTTCAGATTCCTAAATGCCATGACATAAATACAAATGAAAATGAACATTTCATTAAGCCATCTAGTGGTTTACATGTAAAACTAGGAAGAAGGGCCTTTATATGGCAGTTTGGTATCTATGTCCCATTCATTGTTTCTTGAAAATTCAGGTAGTTGTAGCTGAGATTGCAAAAAGACTTAAATGCAGCTGCTTGAATGAATTCAGCCTAAAAGATTGTATTGTCATCTCCCATCCAATCAACTCATCTAATGAGCCCTGCCAGAGTGGAGGGACATCCAAATATCATGCCTTTCCAAAATTATAGTGGACCACACCATATGATTTTAGAGGCTTCACTTTTGTTATTTCCCATGGTGCGGCCACCTGAGTTTTGGATCAGCCTATTTTTTGGGGTTGTGTAGAGAGAGAGAGAGAGAGAGAGAGAGAGAGAGAGAGAGAGAGGTGCATCAGGACACTTGGATAGTCCAATTGACACACACACACACACACACACACACTTCATTGTTTACTGCATGAAAATCACAATAATCAGATGATTTGATCCATCTATGAGTTGGAATTTTCTTTTATAGCCAATCCATTCTCTAAGCCATAGATGGGATGGTTAGGATTCTCTAACAAATTCCACTCTTTAGAACCATCAGCAATCTATGATGGACCCATCCTATAGATGCATCAAATTACTTGATAGGCACATTTTCACAAGTAATCTTCCTATCATGTGATTTTTACATGACACCTGTGACACGTGTGTTGGACCTAATGGATAGCCTACGCTGATCAATTGGACTGCAAGTGTTGAAATGCAACTAGGAGCAATACAACGTACATTACTCTGGGAACAATGGATCATTTCTCATACATATATCTTCAGACACCATCTTCCTTGGTTGATTATGTGGAACTATCTAACATGCAAGCCAAAGCTTGCTACTTTCTCAAGAAATTTTGACACTGGTTTGGAAAATTACCAATGCCAATATGGATTATAACCCAATCACAATGTGCATGTGTACATCCTTGTTGTCCACACAAACAGGCCTTAGTCTATTGATATGATCATGACAACAATGACATACTGTGACTCCTAAATAGGAAGTCTCACATGGAAAAATACCAATGCCAATATACCTTATCCTCATACCAAGATTTTATGATCAAGTCCTATTTACATCTTTCAAAAAAAAATGGAGGGGGCACGACTTCTGTGGATCCCTGACTGTGGGGCACACTTTGATGTATTTTCCTTAAATCCATGTTGTCTATCCATTTGGAAAGCTCATTTTAGGGCATGATTCCAAAATTGAAGAAAATCCAAATCTTAGGTGGAACTAAATCCATAAATTACTAAATCCAGAGTATAAAAAATCCATAAATTACTAAATCCCCAAATCCATAAATCGGCATTGAGAGAGAGAGAGAGACTAACCATAGATGGTAGATGGTTCGTAGGATTTCCTCTCCTTCTTCTTCTTCTTCTTCTTCTTCTTCTTCTTCTTTCGAGTGCTAGGATTTCAAAACCCTACCAAGAGGGAGAGGGAGAGAGAGAGCGAAAGAGAGAGAGAGGTGTTGGGAAACAGAGGGCCGGGCGCATTTGCTTGTGGGAGAGAGGTTGAAAAACCAGTGGATGGACATGAGAGAGAGAAGGCTTGGGAGAAGGGCAGGGGTGGGATTTGGGTTTGGAGAGGGATTTGGGTTTTGGGAGAGCGTGGGATTTGGTTTTGGGAGGGGTTGGGTTTTAAGAAGCAGATTGCATACTGAGTAACTCAGTACGCTCATTGTACTAAGTAAACTCCGTGGGGTCCACCTTGATTTATGTATTTTATCCACTCCGTCCATCCATTTTACCTGAATATTTTAGGGCTTGAACCAAAAAATGAAGTATATCTAAACCTCAATTGGACCACACCACAGGAAACAGTGTGAATTGAACATCTACCATTGAAAATTTCTTGAGGCCCACAAAAGTTTTGGATCAAGCTTGTATTTGTGATTTCCCTTCATCCATGTTTTTGTGATCTTATGACCAGGTTGGATGAGAAATAAACATCACTGTGGACCCTATAAAGGTTTCAACGGTGGAAATCAGTATTCCAACTGTTTCCTGTGGTATGGTCCACTTGATCTTTGGGTATGCTTAAATTTTTGTTTCGGCCCCTAAATAAGATGGAAAAATGGATGGACGGCGTGGATAGACTAGATACATTCACGGTGGGCGCAAATGTATTATATCAACACTGTCCATTCATTTTATGGGACGATCAAAAGAACGAGTCAGATCAAAATCTCAAGTGGCCCCACCACCGAAAATATTGGGGACAGTGACACCCACCATTGAGACTTTCCTAGGGCCACTATCATGTTTATTTGAGATCTAACCTGTTAATAAGTTAAAAAAAAGATATGGATGAACAGAAAATTCAAATATCAGCTTGATCCAAGACTTCTGTAGCTCTCTGAATTTTTTTTTTTTAGTAGGCGTTCAATCTCCACATTTTTTTATTTTTTATTTCTTTGTGGTGGGTCAACTTGAGATTTTGATTTGCCTCATTCTTTGACCCTTGCCCTGGAATGATGTGTATAGATGAATTTATGGTGTGGATACAACACATACATCATGGTGGAGCATTTATAACTTGTTGACGTCACTTCATTAGCAAAACTCATTAGCATTTAACAATATCGTCTTTGCCTCCGTCGCCACTCTCTAACTAGCATGTGTCGTTGTCATGGGTCCCCTCATGCTGAGTGGTAATAGGGGGGTTGAGAAGTGATATGCTAACATAAATGTTTAAAATATTGTTATAATGCACATGAGTGGAACAATGTACAACTTAGGAGTGGGAGTGAAGGATAGGTGAGGAAATCCTTTTTTCATTTATATGATTGAAATAAGAAAATACCAACATAGCTTCTTCTTTTTTTAAAGTTTAAAAATAAATAAATAAAACAACACTACCCACGAAGATCCCAATCTCCTCATATCGTTTGAGATAAGAGTTTTGGGTCGGCGCATGTGGGGATGCCGTTGACACGGTTGTAAGAGCACATGACACTACTAACGTCTCCTTCCTTCACACACATATCAAATGGATGGAGGAACGTTTCCATCATGTCTTGCTTAGTCAACTTTATAAAAAATATTTAAAAGATACATTTATGAGGAAGATCCAGGACATTAATCAAGGATACCACATCATGAACTTACCCAGGCCAAGTCAGCTCATCAGTGGACCACATTGAATTATGGTCACACAAACGTGGTTTTGGGACAACGCACCCATCAGCTTGATCTAAAACCGATATGTGCCCGCCCCAAGAAATAGTGTTAATGGAACATCCACCGTTGCGTGCCCCAAGAAACAGTGTTGATGGAACATTCGCCAAGATTCGGGATATCCTTTAACGTCCTAAAAGATCTCACTTAAGATCTTTAGAGGATAATATTGGATCCCGACGATCTTGAGAACCACTCATCTTGAAGACATCCCAAATTACAGCCAAGATATCAGGCGAGAGTCCTCCTGAAATTGTATTCTGATTCTCCTATAAATATAAAAGTACCTCCACTACCCAAGGTACGTTCACTAAGAAACCCTAAATACTTGACTGATATCTCTTTTCTGGAGATCCTACCCTACTCTATAAGACCTCGATACTGACTTAGGCATCGGAGAGTCCCCTATTTGTGGTTAATGTAAGGGATTTTAATAATGGATATCCAATCACCATTGTTTTCATGTGGTGTTCAATCTCCGTTTTCCTTTCCTTCCTCTGAATTTTGGAGATATTGTATGTCTGAGATGAATGAAGGAGGAGGCTGATTATAAAAGTTCTAATAGAATACGGCTGAATCCTGTGATAGTTCACCACCATTCCCAGCTCAGATTGGGTGGTGACCCCTCGACTGCCACGTAAGTGCTAAAAAAGCTCTATGGACCTGACCATGATGTATGTCTTTTATCCATGCCATCCATCCATTTTGCTTGCTCATTTTAGGACATGATCCCAAAATTGAGTTAGATCCAAAGCTTAAGTGGAATGCACCACAGGAAACAATGGGGATTGAACATCTATTGTTGAAATTTCCCTGAGGCCACAGAAGTTTTATCATATTGTATTTTTATTCGGGTTTATGAAAAGACATAGGATTACACATCTAATGAATGGAGAGGATCTCACGCATACAGCATGTGGGCCATTCAAAAAGTGAACAGGCTTCCACACGTTACTTGTTAGTTTCGAGAAAAGCGTCACTTCACAGAGGATAATGGGGGAACGGATTGCCCATGCCTTGGGTACATAGATATCTCTGTGGTCGGGGCTATGTGGGTCCCACAGAGATGTAAGGGATTTTAATGATGGATATCCAATCACTATTATTTTCATGTGGTGTGGTCCACCTGATATTTATATACCTCTCATTTTTGGGCCCCACCATGATGTATGTTTTATATCCAATCCTTCCATCCATTTGAAGAGATCATTTTAGGGCAATATCCATAGTTAAATCTAGAGCTCCAGTGGACCCCAGCACAAAAAAAAGTGGGGACAGTGACACCCACCATTAATAACTTGTAAAGGCCACAAAATTTTTAGATCAAGCTGATATTTGTGTTTTACCTTATTTCATGTCTTTTTTAACTTTTGAACGAGTTGGATTTCAAATAAAAATTATGGTGGGCCTTAGGATAGTTTCAATGGTGGGAATCACTCTCTTCAGTATTTTCTGTAGTGAGGTCCACTACATGTTTTTATCTGCCTCATTCTTTGGGTCATGCCCTAAAATAATGTATCAAAATGGATGGACGGTGTGGATATAACACATACATCATAGTGGGGCCCAGAGAACTTGGTGACGTCGTTGCAGTAGCCAACTCACTACTCATGGGTTATCGAACCCGCGTCCGTGAGAGAGAGATTGCCCTAATCAGCAGTAGTCTCCTCTCTCTCTCTCTCTCTTTCTCTCGCACCCTCTCCCTCCTCTCGCTCTCTATCTCTCTCTTCCTCTCTCTCTGTCTCTCTCACCTCGTGTCCCTCCTCTCTTCAAACTATTTCTCTCTTCCTCTCTCTTTGTCTCTCTTACCACACGGGAGGGGATGAAGCTCGGACCGTTGCCGAACGCCCTACCCACGCACGCCCTCTCTCTCTCTCTCTCTAGCTCAGTTGAAGGTCATTCATGACAGTGAGGTATCTCTCTCTCTCTCTCTCAATCACTCTCAATATTAATGCCCATTTAGGAAATTGGGAGTTAGTAGTTTGTAGGTTCTTGATTTGAATGTGGACCCCAAATTCAGTTTTCTGATTTTACAAATTGGGGATTTAGTGATTTTAGGATTTTGGGGATTTGAGGACTTTTAAAATTAGGGATTTTCTGATTTTACAAAAACGACAAAACTCAATCGATGGGAGAAAACTAAGATGGTGATGGTGGCGCTGGTGGTGGTGGGTGTCTGATATCTATATCGAAAATGCTTGAATGTTGGTTGTGGTTTTTAAGTTTCAGTGCGGATGTTAGGTAGAATTGTAGAGAATCCTGTGTAATCTGGGATGAAAGGAAAATATGTCTCTTAGCATTAGAAATTATGATACAATTATATGAAGAAAGACTTTCAGATTTCATTATTTGGTTGGATTGACAAAGGATTCCCTGATTTCTTATTTCAGGAATGTTACCATGACAATGTGGTTTATGATGAACTCCATGAAGCACACACCAAAGCATCTCTACTATAAAATTGGTTCCCTTCTCCACTAGCAACCAATACATGAATGAAAACATTCTTAATGGCCATTAAAACATTTGCACTACCAATATAATGGGCCTTTTGGGATTTTCCATGTATAATCATGGTTTTTAACTTATTATTACTATTTTAAATCATCCATTATCATAAATTTTGCACTTTTTTGTTCCACAATGGCCACCATATTTGCATGACTCCTAATATTTTGAACTTTAGGTTTTTACAAAGCAGAAGCAACAATAATTTATTTCTGTTGAAGCTTATCCCTTGTACATTTTCTTATTATTTTAGTGATAAAAAGATAACCTCTTCGAGGCATGGAATCTGTCATTGTGACAGTCAGCGGCTACCATGGATTAGAGAAGTTTAAACTCATCAAGCTCATCAATCAAACCGGTGCTAGTTATGTCAGGACAATGTCTAAATCAACGACACATTTGGTGAGTTTTGAAATGAAGGAATCAATTATAGTACCGGTTTGAGTGATGAGTTTGAATGAAGGAAATATAGTCTGGCTAAGGATGTGGGAATAAAAATAGTTAACCATCTTTAGTTTGAGAATTACATGAAGGAAGGGAAAAGTCCATATACCATGCAGAGGTATTATTGCTATTCCTTGTGCTGCTTAAATAGAAAAGCTAGAATGGCATTTTAATAGTTATATTTTTCTTTTTTGTTTGTCTGTGAATTGTATAGTTATCATTCCAATCATCATATACACTTCTCTATCTCCTTGAGCCCCCCCCCCCCCCCCCCAAAGTTTTTTCTTCTATGCTATTCTTTTTCAATGTTGAATTTTCCATTAGGGTGACTTTTCTATCGTAGTTAAAATAAATAAACTATATGAATATGGTGAAGACTAGTCCCATTGGCACCAAATATTGTTTGACGGTTGATCTAATTAGATTTATCATTAGACTATGGATTGTGTCTAGATCATCAATCAAGACAATCTAAGTGGTTGGATTTGTCAAATCTTTGGTTGACCATCTTGTATAGACATTTGGTTGCATTATTCTTGTATTTCTCATTTTCCTTTTTTTTTTTGCCTATGATATTTTCACATTTTTTGTAAAAAAGAAAGAAAACGCCACTATGCTTTGATACTGGTCCAATACGCATTGCACACATTGTTTTTTTTAACTTTAAGCTATAACCTATACTTATAACTTATAACCTAAACCTAAACCTATAACCCAAACCTAAACCTTAACCTATAACCTAAACCTAGACTTATAACCTTAACCTAAACCTATTCTCAAATCCCAAAAACTTAACCTATAACCTAAACCTAGACCTAGACCTTAACCTTAACCTACAACCTACACTTATAACCTATAACCTAAAACTTAAACCCAAAGCTAAACCCGATCCTGAACCCGAACCCGATTTCCTAAACCTAAACATTAACCTATAACCCATACTTATAACCTTAACCTAAACCTATTCTTAAATCCCAAAACATTAACCTATAACTTAAACCTATACTTAACATATACTTATAACCTTAATCTAGACCTTAACCTTAACCTATAACCTATACTTATAACCTATAACCTAAACCTAAACCATAACCTAAACTTATAACCTTAACCCAAACCTACTCTCAAATCCCAAAACTTATAACCTTAACCTTAACCTATAACCTCTATTTATAACCTTAACCTAAACTTACAACCTTAACCTAAACCTAAAAATTAGCCTAAACTCAATTCCCTAAACCTTAACCTATAACCCAACCTAAACCTATACTTATAACCTAAACCTATTCTCAAATCCCAAAACCTATACTTATAACATAAATCAAAACCTAAACCTAAACCTATAACCTATAACCTAAAAACCCGAACCTAAAACCGATTTTCTAAACCTTAACCTTAACCTATAACCTATACTTATAACCTAAAACCTACAACCTAAACCCAAACCTAAACCCGATCCCGAACTCAAACCCGATTTCCTAAACCTAAACCTTAACCTATAACCCATACTTATAACCTTAACCTAAACCTATTCTCAAATCCTAAAACCTTAACCTATAACCTATAACCTAAACCTTGACCTTAACCTTAACCTATAACCTATACTTATAACGTATAACCTAAACCTATACCTATAACCTAAGCCTAAACCTTAACCTATAACCTACACTTAGACTTATAACCTTAACCTAAACCTATTCTCAAATCCCAAAACCTTCACCTATAACCTAAACCTAGACCTTAACCTTAACCTATAACCTATACTTATTACCTATAACCTAAAACCTAAACCAAAGCTAAACCCGATCCCGAACCCAAACCCAATTTCCTAAACCTAAACATTAACCTATAACCCATACCCTAAACCTATTCTCAAATCCTAAAACATTAACCTATAACCTAAACCTAAACTTATAACCTATACTTAACATATACTTATAACCTTAATCTAGACCTCAACCTTAACCTATAACCTATACTTATAACCTATAACCTAAACCTAAACCTTAACCTATAACCTAAACCTAGACTTATAACCTTCACCTAAACTTACAACCTTAACCTAAACCTAAACATTAACCTAAACTCAAATCCCTATACCTTAACCTATAACCTAACCTAAACCTATACTTATAACCTAAACTTATTCTCAAATCTCAAAGCCTATAATTATAACATAAACCTAAACCAGTACCTAAACCTATAACCTAAAACCTAAAGCCGAACCCGAACCCTAACCCGATTTCCTAAAACTTAACCTTAACCTATAACTTATACTTATAACCTAAAACCTAAAACCTAAACCCAAACCTAAACACGATCCCGAAATAAAACCTTAACCTATAACCAATACTTATAACCTTAACCTAAAACTATTCTTATATCCCAAAGCCTTAACCTATAACATAAACTTAGACCTTAACCTTAACCTATAACCTATAGTTATAACTTATAACCTAAACCTATACCTATAACCCAAACCTAAACCTTAACCTATAACCTAAACCTAGATTTATAACCTTAACCTAAACCTATTCTCAAATCCCAAAAACTTAACCTATAACCTAGACCTTAACCTTAACCTTAACATATAACCTACACTTATAACCTATAACCTAAAACCTAAACCCAAAGTTAAACCCGATCCCGAACTCGAACCCGATTTCCTAAACCTAAACATTAACCTATAACCCATACTAATAACCTTAACCTAAACCTATTCTCAAATCCCAAAATATTAACCTATGACCTAAACTTATAACCTTAAACTAGACCTTAACTTTAACTTATAACCTATACTTATAACCTATAACCTAAACCTATACCTATCATTAAAACCTAAACCTTAACCTATAACCTAAACCTATACTTATTTCCTTAACCTAAACCTATTCCAAATTCCAAAACTTATACTTATAACCTAAACCTAGACCTTAACCTAAACCTATACCTATAACCTAAACCTAACACGTAAACCTAAAACCTGAATGTATTCTCAAATCCCTAAACCTAAACATACACCTAATCCAAATCTCAACTCCCTAACCTAAACCTAAACCTAAACTTGAAAACCCAAGCCTAAACCCGATCCCCAACCCGAACCCGATTTCCTAAACCTAAACCTTAACCTAAACCTATTCTCAAATCGCAAAACCTTAGCCTATAACCTAAACCTAGACCTTAACCTTAACATATAACCTATACTCATAACCTATAACCTATACCTAAACCTATAACCTAAACCTAAACCTTAACATATAACCTAAACCAAGACTTATAACCTTAACCTAAACTAATTTTCAAATCTCAAAACCTTAACCTATAACCTAAACGTAGACCTTAACCTTAACATATAACCTATACTTATAACCTATAACCTATAACCTAAACTCGATCCCAAACCCCAACCCAATTTCCTAAACCTAAACCTTAACCTATAAATCATACTTATAACCTTAACCTAAACCTATTCTCAAATTCTAAAACATTAACCTATAACCTAAGCCTAAACTTATAACCTATACTTAACCTATACTTATAACCTTAACTTAGACCTTAACCTATAACCTAAACCTAAACCTTCACCTATAACCTAAACCTAGATTTATAACATTAATATAAACCTATTCTCAAATCCCAAAACTTATACTTATAACTTAAACCTAGACCTTAACCTTAACCTAAAACCTCTACTTATAACCTTAACCTAAACTTACACCCTTAACCTAAACTTAAACATTAACCTAAACTCAAATCCCTAAACCTTAATCTATAACCCAACCTAAACCTATACTTATAACCTAAACCTATTCTCAAATCCTAAAACCTATACTTATAACATAAACCTAATCCTAAACCAAAACCTATAACCTATAACCTATAACCTAAACCTAAACCCGAACCCAAACCCGAACCCGAACCCAAACCCAAACCCGAAACCAAACTCGATTTCCTAAATCTTAACCTTAACCTATAACTTATACTTATAACCTAAAACCTAAAACTTAAACCCAAACCTAAACCTGAACCCAATTTCCTAAACCTGAACCTTAACCTATAACCCATACTTATAACCTTAACCTAAACCTATTCTCAAATCCCAAAACCTTAACCTATAACCTAAACCTAGACCTTAACCTTAACCTATAACCTATACTTATAACCTATAACCTATACCTATACCTATAACCTAAACCTAAACCTTAACCTATAACCTAAACCTAGACTTATAACCTTAACCTAAACCTATTCTCAAATCGCAAAAACATAACTTATAACCTAAACCTAGACCTTAACCTTAACCTATAACCTATACTTATAACCTAAAACCTATAACCTAAACCCAAACCTAAACCTAATCCGGAACCCCAACCGGATTTCCTAGACTTATAACCCATACTTATAACCTTAACCTAAACCTATTCTCAAATCCCAAAAAATTAACTTATAACCTAAACCTAAACTTATAACCTATACTTATAACCTTAACTTAGACCTTAACCTATAACCTATACTTATAACTTATAACCTAAACCTAGACTTATAACATTAACCTAAACATATTCTCAAATCCCAAAACTTATACTTATAACCTTAACCTATAACCTTAACCTAAACCTTAACTCAAACCTTAATCTATAACCCAAGCTAAACCTATACTTATAACCTAAACCTATTCTCAAATCGCAAAACCTATACTTATAACATAAACCTAAACCTAAACCTAAACCTATAACCTATAACCTAAAACCTAAACCCGAACCCGAACCCGAACCCAATTTCCTAAACCTTAACCTTAACCTATAACCTATACTTATAACCTGAAACCTAAAACCTAAACCCAAACCCAAATCCAAACTAAATTTCCTAAACCTAAACCTTAACCTATAACCCATACTTATAGCCTTAACCTAAACCTATTCTCAAATCCCAAAACCTTAACCTATAACCTAAACCTAGACCTTAACCTTAACCTATAACCTATAACTTAAACCTATACCTATATCCTAAACCTAAACCTTAACCTATAACCTAAACCTAGACATATAACCTTAACCTAAACCTATTCTCAAATCGTAAAAAATTAACCTATAACCTAAACCTAAACCTTACCTTAACCTATAACCTATACTTATAACCTATAACCTATAACCTAAACCTGATCCCGAACCCCAACCCGATTTCCTAAACCTAAACCTTAACCTATAACCCATACTTATAACCTTAACATAAACCTATTCTCAAAACCTAAAAGATTAACCTATAACCTAAACTTATAACCTATACTTATAACCTTAAACTAAACCTTAACCTTAACCTATAACCTATAGTTATAACCTTTAACCTAAACGTATACCTATCACCAAAACCTAAACCTTAACCTATAACCTAAACCTATACTTTTTACCTTAACCTAAACCTATTCTCAAATTCCAAAACCTATACTTATAACCTAAACCTAGACCTTAACCTAAACCTATTCCTATAACCTAAACCTAACACCTAAACCTAAACCTAAACCTAAAACCTAAATGTATTCTCAAATCCCTAAACCTAAACCTACACCTAATCCAAATCTCAACTCCCTAACCTAAACCTAAACCTAAACTTGAAAACCCAAGCCTAAACCCGATCCCAAACCCAAATCCAATTTCCTAAACCTAAACCTTAACCTATAACCCATACTTATAACCTTAATCTAAACCTATTCTCAACTCACAAAACCTTAGCCTATAACCTAAACCTAGACCTTAACCTTAACCAATAACCTATACTTATAACCTATAACCTATACCTATACCTTAACCTATAACCTAAACCTAGACTTATAACCTTAACCTAAACCTATTCTCAAATCCCAAAACCTTAACCTATAACCTAAACCTAGACCTTAACCTTAACCGATAACCTATACTTATAACCTAAAACATAAAACCTAAACCCGATCCTAAACCCCAACCCAATTTCCTAAACCTAAACCTTAACCTATAACCCATACTTATAACCTTAACCTAAACCTATTCTCAAATCCCTAAACCTTAACATATAACCTAAACCTACACCTTAACCTTAACCTATAACATATACTTATAACCTATAACCTATACCTATACCTATAACCTAAACCTAAACCTTAACCTATAACCTAAACCTAGACTTATATACTTAACCTAAACCTATTCTCAAATCCTAAAAACACAATCATCTCAACTGGCCATAACTCATGAGGGAGAAGAAACATAACATCATCATATAAAATCAGAGATAACATACAAAATACAACAAATAATCAATCATCAAAGAGATGGGGATAGCACTCTTGAATCTCAGCCTCGCGATCCTAAGAAGCCTCCTCAATCAAATGGTGACCCCACTGAACCTTCACCAACGGAATGACCTTAGTCCGGAGGACCTGCTCCTTCCAATCAAGGATACGAACCGGCTGCTCAATATAGGAAGCATCCTCACGAACCTCTAACGGATACCAATCAATAACAAGAACGATGTCTGACTCGCACTTCCTCAACATGGAGACATGAAAAATGTTGTGGACACCAGACAACTGAGATGGTAAGGCAAGCTGATAGGCTATAATGCCAATGTGCCCAGTGATCTCAAAAGGTCCTATGAATCTTGGGGCAAGCTTGCCCTTCACTCCAAAATGAACTACGCCCTTCATGGACGAGACCTTGAGAAACACATGGTCCCCTACATCAAACTCTAAGGGATGACACTGGTGATTAGAAAAACTCTTCTACCAGCTCTGAGCCGTGTGCATCCTCTGCCTAATGATATCGATAGCCTTTGACGTCTCCTGCACAAGCTCGGGACCAAGGAGACAGCGCTCTCCTACCTCGGTCTTACAACTCGGTGATCTGCATGGTCTGTCATATAGTGCCTCAAAAGGAGCCATACCGATGGTCACCTGATAGCTGTTGTTGTACACAAACTCAGTCAATTGCAGATGCTCATCCCAGCTACCCCTAAAATCAATCGTACATGCCCGAAGCATATCCTCAAGGATCTGGTTGACCCTCTCGATCTGGCCATCGGTCTGCGGATGGTACGCGGTGCTGAGCTGCAAATCAGTCCCCATTGTTCTCTAAAAGCTCCCCCAAAACTGAGACGTGAACGTCGGGTCTCTGTCAGAAACGATCGAGACTAGAATGCCATGCAGTCTCACAATCTCCTCGATAAATAACCTCGCAAGCCGGTCCATAGACCAAATCGCACGCATCGCAAGGAAATGTGCCGACTTCGTCAGACGATCCACAACAACCCAAATGGCATCATGACCACGCTGAGTCCTCGGAAAGTCCATAATAAAATCTGTTAACACGTGCTCCCACATCCACATCGGGACGCTCAACGGCTGCAATAGACCAGGGGGTCTCTAATGATCGGCCTTGACACGGTGGCACGTGTCACACTCGGCCAGAAAACTGGTAATCTGGCTCTTCATCCCTGCCCAAAAATACTGTCGCCTCATATCGTGATACATTTTCTTCGAGCTAGGGTGGATAGAAACCCGTGATCGATGTGTCTCGGTCATAAGATCTTTACGCAACTCAGGGATATCTGGGACACAGAATCGGCCTCTAAAATGAAGTCCACCGTCGGAACCAATCTGCCAATCTACCTGACTCTTGGATGTCGCCTCAGCCCTATAACTCTGCAATAACTCATCAGCCTGCTGAGCCTTGATCACCCTTACGACAAGAGAGGGTTGAATCGACAGGCTCGATAACTGTACGATAGAAGACTGCAGGCCGAACTCAAAATCATAATCTATGATATCCTCGAGCATCCTCTACTCCCGGACCATCATATGCGCCACCAGGCTACGTGGCTGACAGCTGAGGACATCTGCCACCATGGTCGCCTTACCCAAGTGGTATTAAAGATCAAAATCATAGTCTTTTAGAAGTTCCATCCAGCGCCTCTACCTCATGTTTAACTCTGACCGTAAGAAGAGGTACTTCAAGCTCTTGTGGTCAGAGAGAAGCTCGAACCTAACCCCATAGAGATAGTGCCTCCACACCTTCAGTGCGAAGACAACTGCAGCCAGCACCAAATCATGCGTAAGGTAGTTCAGCTCATGGACCTTGAGCTGACGAGATGCGAAGGCCACTGGTTTCCCATGCTGCATCAGGACAGTACCCAAACTAATATGTGAGGCATTCGTAAATACAATAAATTCATCACTCCAAGAGGGAAGAGTGAGGACAGGAGTGGACGTGAGGCGGTCCTTCAACTCCATAAATGCTCGCTCGTAGGCATCGTTCCAAATAAACTATGCACCCTTCCAAGTCAACCTAGTCAGTGGGACTGCAATACGAGAGAAGCCCTCAATGAAACACTGGTAGTAGCCCACCAAACTAAGGAAACTACGGATCTCGAAAGCGTTCATGGGCTAGCCCCACTCATGCATTGCCTCAACCTTCGAGGGGTCCACTGTGACGCCCTCCCTCGTCACTACGTCACCGAGGAACTTCACCTCCTCCTACCAAAACTCACACTTTTCCAGATTCACATACAGCTGGTGTGCGCAGAGGGTCTGTAAGGTAATCTTCAGGTGCAGCTCGTGCTCCTCACGGGTCCTCGAATAAATCAGACTGTCATCGATGAAAACTACAACAAACTAATCGAGATATGGGAGGAAGACTTTGTTCATCAACTGCATGAAGACCACGGGTGCATTGGTCAGTCCGAAGGACATGACCTAGAACTCAAAATGACCGTAACGTGTCCTGAAAGCCGTCTTTGGAATGTCCTCCTCTTGGACCTGAATTTGATGATAACCGGAATGCAGGTCAATCTTCGAAAAGAACTATGCACCCTGCATCTGATCAAATAAATCATCAATCCTATGGAGCGGGTACTTGTTCTTAATCGTGACTTTGTTGAGCTCACGGTAATCCATGCAGAGCCTCAATGAGTCATCCTTCTTCTTCACAAAGAGTATCGGCGCTCCCCACGGCGAACTGCTCGGACGGATAAATCCCAACTTACGTAACTCGTCCAACTGCTTCTACAGTTTCCACAACTCCAACGGTGCCATACGATACGAGGCCTTCGAAATAGGCGAGGTACCGGGCACGAGATCAATCTGAAACTCGGTGAGTCAAAGAGGCAGTAATCCCGAAATCTCCTAGAACACGTAGGAAAAATCGTAAACCATGGACAACTAGTCAATGCTTACAGCTATAGGCTCCTCTATGGTACACGACATCATATAAGATAACCGCTCTCCTTTAGGCTCGGCAATGAACTGAAACTGCTGCAAGCCGGGTATATAAAACGTGACTGTCCTCGTGAAGCAGTCCAATATGACATAGTACTCGGCAAGCCAATCGATGCTCAGGATGACATCGAACTCAGATTTTGACAATGCAAACAGATCAGCAGGTAAAAAGGTATCCCCAACCAGAACGGGACAAGATGAGAAAAATCGGCCCAACACTACAGTCTTCCCCAAGGGAGTTGATACTGATAGATCCTCACGAGCAAACTCCAGCGGTAAACCAATCGATTGGCATAAACTCTCTACCATAAAAGAATGCGATGCACCAGAATCAAACAACACACGTGCAATGCATGAAGAGACTAAAAGCATACCCTCGACGACCTCTCCAGATGACTGCGGATCCTGCTGAGCCGCGTGGAACCTAGCCTAAGCCAGCTGGGGAGGTGTCTGTCCCCTCTGAGTGTGCTGCTACTGTTAGGGTCGCTGAGGTGGTCGAAACTGCTACCTCTGCTGCTGTAGCCTCGGAGGATGGTGATAATGCTACTGCTGATGAGGTGGTCTCGCCTATGGAGACTGCTGTCGATGCTGCTACAGGGGTCTCTACTGCTGCGGTGATGGTGGCTGTGGACCTCTCTGCTGTTGCTGCTGTGGCTGGGGGCAGGGACACTCCCACACATGGTGCCCCGTCGCACAACACCAAAAATAGGTACCGGTGAACTGCCTCGGAGATGGTGATGGAGGTGCTGCTGGCGCTCGGAAGGCGGGGTGACCTGTACGCCTCTGATGCTGTGGTCGACGCTGTTGGGAGTCATCGAAAGGAACCCACCTCTTTCGGTCTCTCCTCTGACCACGATCAGACCGAGAATCATCCCACTCAGCCTCAAAATTTTGGGCCTTTCGTATCACCCCCTCGAACATCGGGAGCTCATGCCCAATAACACGACCTCAAAGAAGGTAACACAAGCTGTCCTCAAAGTGGTGGGCTGTCCGCTCCTCATCATCTATAAGATACGGCGTAAATCTGGACAGTGCTAGAAAGCGAGCCGCGTACTGAGCCACTGTCATGTCACCTTGCAACAGGGCCTCGAACTCCAATGCTCGCTGTCGTCAGATGTGATTAGAAAAATACTGTCGATTAATTCGATCCATAAAATCTTCCCAGATCCACACAAAATCGGCACCTGCTGCTCGGGAGACTGATATCCACCAGTGCTCAGCCTCACCATGGAGGAGAAATATTGTCAATCAGACTCGCCGCTCGGTCATACATCTCATCGTGTCAAATATCTTCTCTACATTGGCGCGCCATCTCTCAGCTGCTATCGGGTCTGGCTCACCCTGAAAATGCAGAGGATCGAGCCGTCGAAACTCTCGAACAAGGGCACTCGTGCACTCCTGCTCTGCCTGGTCCGGTGAAATGACGGGGTGCCTGCCCTGCCCCTCAAGGGCGACCGTCATAGCCTGTAACATCTGCTATGACTGGGAAGCACTTACGAATACAATCGGATCCGCACCGGTCTCTGGTGGAGGAGCAGTATCCTCAGGATAGGCGGTAGGAACCTCTAGTGGTGGAGTGGGGATCATAGGTGGTAGGGCGGGAGCTGCAAGTGGTGGAACGGGAGTCTTAGGTGGTGGAGCGAGAGTCGATCGCATCACTCTCCTACGTGGCATGTCCTACAAGAAGGAATGAAGGTATCTATCAACTTAAAAACTCTCAAAGGCACGCACATTAAGGATCTGTAATGGAAGATCACTAAGCTATCCGAACTTCGGGACTTAGTCATTCATAGCAGACATGTAATGTTGTTCTTAGTTATTCTCAAGTTATGCTTTGATACCAACTTGTGTCAAGCTCCAAACTCAGAAATCGAGCTCACAAAATTCTCAATCGCCCAATTCGACGCCGACAGCATCCGTAGTACCCCATTCTCGACTCCCAGCGCTCATTCGTCAGGTTCCATTCTTGGAATGCTAAGAGGAGGATTTTCAACATCAAGTTGATTGGTAATAAGCATAACCAAAGGCATAACCCACAAACAACAACCAAAAACTTCACATTTTCACTATGATAAAAAACTTTATAAGTATAATAAGCATAAAGGGAAATACAATGATGATGAAAAAAAAGCTCCAAGATGATCTGCAAAGTGCTCCTGCCTCATCGCTGCTGCGTCCCAACGTCACCTGCATGCAACGGTCGTGCATAAGCTTATAGAAAGCTTAGAAGGTGGTAAAAGTGTGTGCATAAGATAGTAATATGATCATGCAATGTCAGAGTAATACAGAATATGCTGATGGGTCCATGAATATTATTAGTCGTACCAAGGCTATGCGATGCAAGGCATGAATGATATTGGGCATACCAAGGCCATGCGATATGAAGTGCAACTCAAGCATGCGAATCCTCATCTAAGTCCACATATCAATACGGCTCAACTCTGGAATATCACCGGGGTCTAGTACACTCCAAACCAGATTGTCGTCCCATCACGCGTAATAAGGTAAGTGGAAGAGACCTCACTATCCGCCTACCAATATTGGGCTTGACTCATCGATAGTGAACCCATTCCTTGAGCTGGTCAAACTTAGCCTAACTTTGTCCCCTCCATTCGGGCGGGTAAGGCAACACCCCCTTCCAACTGACCACGACACAATAAAAAGTGCGGCCTCATAATAATCGGCACTTGGCGCTCATGCACCCACTCGGTTTAGATGATGGAACAACCTCTTGGTACCATAAAGGTTTAGGAACTTTCACCTAAGGATATCTATATCACCTCATGTAGAACAAGACTTTCGATATCCAATCCTGCCAACCACGATACGCCTGTGGAGGTTACGGCCTTGATGTCATTAGGGCATACAGTAACTATATCACACAATGTGAAATGCATGAATCATACTATCCAATCATGCGACAATCCTACGCGTATCGTGCGCTCATGTGGGGTAACACCGCCTAACTAGGAGCCCCTAAACAATCTGCCTAAAGGTATATGCTATGATCAGTCACTTCTCATATTAAGCATACAAATGATGCGTATGATCATGAATCATGGAACTATACTAAACATGTTATATGGTGATGGATGTTGTTCATAATGAAGATGGGCCTAGACGGCTTATAAGTATGGGCCTAACAATGGGCTCTAGGGAGCATTATAATGCGGACATTTAACCAACATTATTCATACAATGTGGACGTCAAACCAACATTGCTCCCAAGGCACGGCCTACACTGTAACAGCCACACACATTCATTACATTAGGCCTCGCTTATGGGCCTCACATACATCGCATCGGGTCCTGAATACACATTAGGTGGGCCTCGTACTTGGGCCTCAAATATATTACAATGGGCCTCTTATGTCAAGCGAGCCACATTACATGGGCCACATTATATGGGCCACGCCAATGGGCTTCAGGTATATCAAATAGGATACACTGATGGGCCTCATTTATATCAAATTGGGTCCAACCTCATGTATATTTGAGATCCGACCTATTCATAAGTTAACATAGAGATAAATGAAGTGAAAATAATATCAGCTTAATTGGAAACCACCACGGCCCTAGAAGTTTGAACGGTGGGTGTCATTGTACCTCATTATTTTTGTAAATGGTGGAGTCCACTTGAACTTTGGATCTCACTCATTTATCTCATAAAAAAAAATAACCTCACAAATGGTTGGATAGCTTGCATACAATACAGGCATCATAATGGGTCCCATAGGTAGACGGTGTGGATGGAATAGGTGGGACCCACGGAGATTACTGCCATCAGTACAACGACCAATGGTGGGGTCCATATTAACTGGACGGTGTGGGTTACTCCCACATGTATGACAGATGCAGAACTGTTGTGCCAAAAAGGGTAGCCGTGTAGCTACCACACTTGCAGCTATGCTGCTTAAGAAAGTAGAAATACTTTATGTATACATAAGGGTGGCCCTACGTATACATAAAGGAAACAAAGGTGGGTCCCACGTAGGGCCCACCACAACAGCTATATATAGGATATAAAAATATATTATAATATAATATATGATATACGATATCATATATATAATATAATATAATAATATTATATTAATAACATACCTAACGTCCAGGGCCTGGACGGACGCACACCAAGGTGGCCCCACACGTGGGGTAGGTCCCACCATCTAGGGAAGGTGAGTATCCCACACGCAACACGGTGGGGCCCATCAAAAATGGATGGACGACATACGTGGGTCCCATGGACCCCATGCCAACTGACACTTCACTGATGCCACCGCCACTAGGGATGGATGCCAAGACCTCTGCGTTGAAATAAGGTATCTTTCACACAGTCTACCACGTGAGCTATGGGGCCCACCGTTGAAACCAGGTACCTCCACGCAATCCGCCAATGAGCTATAGATTGGGCGTGGAAATGGGTCCCACTAGGACAGGGTCCCACCGTCCAGGTGTAATGGACGGTTTGGATAGAGCACATACATCATGTTGTGGCCCATTTGAGTGGGCGGAGGACAGGAGTGGGTCCCATGGACCTACCATCCATACACACTCCACTGTAGCTACACCCACTGTCAACCACACTCACTGTCAGCCACACTCACTGTCAGCCACCATCCACTGGTGCGTCCACCTGGACGGACAGTGTGAATGTACACCTCATCAAGGTGGGTCCCACATGGTCCACCTATTTGGATTAGCTTGATATTTATGTTTTTCCCATGGTACGTACCCACCATGAAAACAGCGAGGTCCACATCAATGGATAGCGTAGATATGGTCATGCATCAGGTGGGCCACAGGCCATCATACATAAGGAAAAAAAATAATGGAGAGAGAGATAGAAAGAGAATGGAGAGGATGGAGGGGCCCCGCAACTATGGGCCCCTCTTTAATTCAAAGCATACATTAAGGTGGGTCCCACAAATGTGGACCCTTAAATCAAAAAAAGAATGAAATATAAAAATCTAAGATCACCTACCAGCTTCTTCTTACACCATAGGCTTCCTTAGCTCCTTAACTTTGATTCCAACGAAGGAGATGAGGTTTGAATGTTGAGATGGGAGATGAAAGGGTAGGAAAGGTGGGCCACACTTGTATCTTGGAAGAGATGGGGAGATGCTTGGACGTGTGGTGGTTTTTGGGTTTGCTTGGAATTGAGTTTGAAAATGAGAGAGAGAGAGACAGAGAGAGAGAGAGAGAGACTTGTAAAGGGAGAGGAGTGATGGGTGATGGAGTGATGAATGTGGTGGTGATGGGTGTGTAACATACTTTTTGACTTTTGAGGTATTTTATGTAAGAAAGGTATGGGCTTGTAAGAAACTTTTTGACTTTGGGAGTTACTTGGGGATGAGTGAAAGAAGATGTGTACTTGACGTGATGAGATTGATTGATTGATTAATTGATTTGACAAGTCATAGAGATTCTCTCAAAATTCGCACGAGTAGCGTTTTCCTCGCACCGAAGGCGAAATCACTTCTACTGGCCTGGGTATCACCTCGGCGCGCGAGTCACAGCATCGAAACCGTGGTGACGGCGCAGTCGCTAAGGTACAAGTCTCAGGTTGAGCCAACTCTGGTTGATGGCATGTGACTCAGGGTCACGCGTCAATACCAGTTAAGGGTCAAAGGTTGCCGGAATTCGACCGAAAAGACTGCGGAAGCCTATGGAACAGTACGGACTAAGATAAGAGTCTTACACTTAACCTATAATGTAAACCTAGACCTTACCTTAACCTATAACCTATACTTATAACCTATAACCTATAACCTAAACCCAAACCTAAACCCGATCCTGAACCCGAACCCGATTTCCTAAACCTAAACCTCAACCTATAACCCATACTTATAACCTTAACCTAAACCTATTCTCAAATCCCAAAACATTAACCTATAACCTAAAATTATAACTTATACTTAACCTATAGTTATAACCTTAAACTAGACCTTAACCTTAACCTATAACCTATACTTATAACCTATAACCTAAACCTATACCTATAACCTAAACCTATACCTATAACCTAAACCTAAACCTTAACCTATAACCTAAACCTATACTTATAACCTTAACCTAAACCTATTCTCAAATACCAAAACTAATACTTATAACCTAAACCTAAACCTTAACCTATACCTATAGCCTAAACCTAAAACCTAAATGTATTCTTAAATCCCTAAACCTAAACCTTAAGATATTCTCAATTCCCTAAACCTTAACCTATAACCTAACTTAAACCTAAACCTGTAACCTACATTTATAATCTAAAACCTAAATGCATTCTCAAGTCCCTAAACCTAAACCTACACCTAATCCTAATCTCCACTCCTTAGCCTAAACATAAACTTCAAAACCCAAACCTAAACCCGAACCCGAACCCCATTTCCTAAACCAAAACCCTAACCTATTCTCAATTCCCTAAACCTATAACCTATAACCTATAACCTAAACCTAAACCTAACCTAAACTTATAACCTAAACCTATTACCTTAACCTAAACCTAAAACCTAAACCTAAACCAAAACCAAAACCTATAACCTTAACCTAACCCTTAACCTATAACCTATAACCCAATAACATAAACTTATAACCTTAACCTAAACCTAAAACCAAAACCTAAACTAAAACTTAAACCTATAACCTAAATGTATTCTCAAATCCCTAAACCTAAACCTACACCTAATCGTAATCTCAACTCCCTAACCTAAACCTAAACCTAAACCTTAACCTATTCTCAATTCCCTAAAGCTATAACTTATAACCTATAACCTATAACCTAAACCTATAACCTTAACCTAAACTTATAACCTTAACCTAAACCTAAAACCTCAACCTAAATGTAACATCCCGAAAATCGGGGGGTCGAGCAAAAACCCAACTCCCGAGTTCCAAAATGTTATTTATGCAACATAGATATGTATGATTGAATGTTGTCTATGATAATGTATTAAACATGAGTGATATTAAGCTAAAACAGCATATCACGCTCCAAAGACAGTTAAATTTACAAGCGGAAGACTGTGATAGTATGTATAACATATATAATCTGTTGTATGTCTCTAGAGTGTGAATATGTTACCGGGTTATATACATACATGTATACTTCAAAAGTAAACAAAAGAATATACATGAGTGCTCTAAAAATATAAAATGACAAGTGTCAAGGCATCTAATCAACCTCCCTGTAATCCCGTCGATCAGAACACACATAAAGGAGGGATCCTCCTCATCATCATCAAGTCCAGCTCCGCCTCGCAGGCCGCGCCATCATCTGCAATCACAAAAAGGTCTGGTGGGTGTCCAAGAACACCGTCCCGTAACGTGGGAGTGAGTAGCTAACTCAGTGGAATAATAGAGCAAGGATTAACATGTTCTCAAATCAATCACGCGATAATAGTAAAGCAATAAATCAAACAATCCTAATACTGTTGTTAATGTAATTATGACATGACGTGATGTATGCCCTCATCGACGATCACCCTCATGAGGCAACATCTTACGACCGCGGCATGCCACACTCCCTAGAGTGCTTCACATCTTCCAGGCACATGCAATGCTATGGTGATATGAATTCCAAGTTGTTATTAATCCATTCAAACAGCAGGATTGGGAAACTAAGGTACTTCCCTTGTATCAATCCCAACACAGATCCTGTCTAGGGTCGTCACTCCTAGTAATCTCATACGATGTATATTTCGTAGGTCACTGCAAGGGCTGTCAGGGCTGTTGCTCGCACTCGTTGCACCGCTCCCCCATCACCTTATCAATACAGGCCTACCGTACTCTACTGCAACGGAAGGGTCGTCGCCTCCCGTGGACTCAGAATACGCTCGCGGTCACTACAAAGGACTCGTCGCCTGATCAGTGTAGGCCGACAGCTAGAATATAGTGTCCCATACCACCATAATCTGCTCACGAGACTAGGTGCTCACTGGTCACTACGGGGAGGTTTATGGCCCCAGCGTAGGCCGACAGCTCGACCACGGTGTCCCATACCACCATGCCCGGCTCATGAGTCTTTATGGATCAAGGTACCATGGTTAACAGGGTTTACAATGGTAAGTTCAGTACCCTAGGTTCAAGCAGTTATGACTCATACAAGGTGAACATACATCGGCCAGTCGGGTTACTTGACGGGCTCGACTAGCGCGATCGCATCTCAAGTCGAACGACATGAAGTGCGTAAAACACTTCGCGTGGCCTAACCACTGCCGTCAACTCCAAACACGACTCGCGTTCATCGACGCGTCGTTCGTGGCGAAGATAAGCTAACCACGAATTCGCTCGGTTACCGACTGCCTGGACTAGACATAGTCCCAAACAATCATAGAATCACATCAGCAGTTGTGTAAGGGCAATGGAAATGAAATACAACCATGAGAGCATGTTAACACATGTTATTACATACAACTTAAGCAAATCATCGTACACATGTCTTTCACACATATAATGAAATTAAGCATGTCACCAACATATAGAAAATCCTCTCCATCAACATATTAATTGAGAATTCAATCTCAAAGTAACTCATAAGGAAATCATCAAGCACATGTTATAACATACAGCTTAAGCGAATCGTCAAGCACATGCATTTCATTCATATCATGAAATCATGCATATGGCTAACATGTAGGAAACCATTCACACCAGCATATTAATTGAGAAATCAATCTCAAACTAATTCATAACACCATTTAATTCAAGACATACTAATACAAGCATTTATACAAACACATACACTACACACTTAAGTCTACATATAGTATGTCGACCCGAAGTGCGCATTTAGGCGAATCTCTTCGTCAAACTAATTATGCACGTATTCCTAACATCCTAATGCGACAACATATCATGTCAATCACATCAGTAAAATATGAATGAAATCTATACTTCCTACAAATGACTAAAATGCCCTAAATCTCATATTCTTTGTTAGTTTACGAAACAGGAAACGGACAGCATGTTGTACATGTCAAACGGCGTTGCCATCAAGAATCTACTATTAAACGACATTGAAAGCTTTGGAAACAGTCAATCAAACCGTCTAAAATCCGCACCTTGTCTCTTATGGATGTTGAAATTCGAACGGAGCGTATACGCTTCGTCTACAGCGATAAGAGAACCTGTTTTACGAGATTTACTAACTATCAAGCTATGGAACGGAAGAAACATCAAATCAGAAACTTTCTAGGGTTTTTCTTACCTGAAAACACGGAGGAATCGTCGGGAAAGCGATCGGAGTGCGTTGCCTAAGCACGTACAGCAGCAGCAACAGGTGGCAGGAAGATCTCTCCCACCTTCTCTCACAAACTCTCACCTTTTCTCTCTCCCAATCTAGGGTTTTTGCAAATTCGGATGGGAGAGAGGAGTGAGGGTTTCAAGCCCTTTTATAAGCCCAAACTTGCCCGAAATAGGCTCAGGAACAAGTTTCACTTGAGGGGTAACCAAATCGGGGCTGTTTCGGTCCAAAAGATGCTTTCTGGTGGTCCCCTGGTCGAATGCGATCAGACTTAAGCTCATGCGTACCAGATCTAGCACGTATTAAGTTTTCAGTCCGGCAGGGTTCGCAGATCGCACGTGGCGGACCAGTTTTAGTTCAGCGGTCACCGCACGTAGATCAGGGCTGGAAGTCTCATAATAATAAATAGAAATTTTTCCTGATCCGAGGGTGTAATCTGGATGAATTCTGACGGTCAGAACGCTTAATACTGACGTGTCAAGTCGTGTGCCAGATTTGAATTTGAAATTCCAATTCTGTCCCTATTCGCGGTCTCTTCAGTCCGGGCTCAATGAAATAGTCTGTGATTATCAGTTTGACTTGATTTTCGAAATGATTGTCAAGTCCAGCTGGGCGGTTCTAACGGTCTAAGATAGGAAGTATCGGACTTTCGACGCGCAGTCTAAATCCAATACAAGAATTCAAAGTGGTCCAGAGAACAAACCGGCTTAGAGTTTGATCTGAGGTTATAGAGAGTTATAGGGTCATTGGTTCCACTCGCTTTGGGTCTTGTAGAACGTATTTAAAGTGGTCTAAGTTAATTCTACTGAGTGTTCAGTTTGGTACTCAACCAAATTCTATCCTAATTATGGCAGAATACGGTCCTAGGGCCATTCTATCCCCCATTTTGGGAACTTCTAGGTATCATATTATTTTTCTTATTTTTTTAAGGGTTCATCATCAAGTTTACCCTAACTCCTCTAAATTTCATAAGATTTCGAGTTGTAAAAAAATTCTAAAAATTCCAGAAGCAGCAGCTGTCCAACAAGTGATTATCAGATAGTTGCTCACAATGACCTGCTTTAAACTATATTAAATATTTTATTATATTTTTCACATATTTTTATATAAAACTAGACTCATTTATCTTCAATCTGGTTTTTGAATCACCTAAATCGGAGTTATAACGAAGGAGATATGATTTTTCAAAGTTTGAAGAAACGCACAGAAAAAAAGGTACAGAAACTTGCTGTACGGACGAGTTCGGCGATGCATCGCCAAACCGGCGATGGCATCGCCGACCACTGACCTGTTTGGGGTGGTTTTTCCATCTGATATTTGAAATGGGTGTATTTTAGAACCTAGGATGAGTTATTTGACATGCAATATATGATTTTGGGGTAGGAGAAGCTGATCTATCCAATTAGTCTACTTATTTAGTGAGACTTCAAAAGGTTAATGGCTAAAAACCCTTTTCATTTATTTATTTACTATTCATAGTACTTTTTAGCTTAAGTATTGATCAACATCACCTAAACTTTAAGATTTGTGTCTAATGTGAGAGCTCTTAGAAAATTTTGAAGGATAAAGTAGTAAAAGGTGAGATTTTCGAAGGAAATAGGGATTTGAGACTTTTGGATTGAGTTTTGAGAAGTTAATCAAGTGTTAGGATAGACTCATTGCCTAAGGACGTCTAATCCCAGGTTGGCAAAAATCCGGGGTGTTACACTAAACCTAAACCTAAAACCTAAATGTATTCTTAAATCCCCAAACCTAAACCTACACCTAATCCTAATCTCAACTCTCTAACCTAAACCTAAACCTAAACTTGAAAACCCAAACCTAAAGCCAATCCCGAATCCGAACCCAATTTCCTAAACCTCGACCTTAACCCATTCTCAATTCACTAAAACTATAACCTATAACCTAACTTAAACCTAAACCTATAACCGACACTTATAACCTAAACTTAAACCTATAACCTAAAACCTAAATGAATCCACAAACCTAAACCTACACCTACACCTAATCCTAATCTCAACTCCTTAACCTAAACCTAAACTTGAAACCCCAAACCTAAACCCAAACCCGAACCCGGTTTCCTAAACCTAAACCTTAACCTATTCTCAATTCCCTAAACCTCCTATAACCTAACTTAAACCTAAACCTATAACCTACACTTATAACCTAAGCCTAAAACCTAAATGTAAACTCAAATCCCTAAACCTAAACCTACACCTAATCCTAATCTCAACTCCCTAACCTAAACCTAAACCTAAACTTGAAAACTTAAACCTAAACCCAATACCGAACCCGAACCAGAACCTGATTTCTTAAACCTAAACTTTAACCTATTCTTAATTCCCTAAAGCTATAACGTATAACCTATAACCTAAACCTAAACATAAACCTATAACCTTAACCCAAACCAAAACCTATAACCTAAACCTTAACCTATAACCTATAACCCATAACCTATAACCTAAACTTATAACCTATAACTTAACCTTAATCTAAACCTAAAACCTAAACCTAAACCTATAAGTGTAGGTTATAGGTTTAGGTTTAGGATAAGGTTGTTTTTCTTTTCATTTGTCTAGATCACCTCTCATATGTTCTCTCCCTTTTCATTTATTTTTTTCCATAAGATTGTTTGTGTTTAGATGGATGCAGTTTATGTTTCGATGAATATAGTTTATGTCTGGATGAATTTACGTTGTTTGGGTTTAGATGGATGTGAATGTGAATATGATGAAATATATTATATAACAGGTGTATATCAAGAAGAATATGATGAATTATATTTTAACAGGTGTATATCAGGAAATTTGAGATGGAATATTTTTTAAAAAAAAAGAGAGACTTTTACCTAACTTTTAGTGATGAAAATATTCATCGTTAAAAAGAGAGACTTTTACCTACAAAATATTTCATAGGTAAAAGTCTCATTTTTTAACGATGAATATTTTCATCACTAAAAGTCTTACCCAGGATTTTTAGCTATGAAAAGTTTCGTAGCGAAAAGTAATCTCTTTGATTTGTTTAAGTGTTTAAAGCTTTTCGTCGCTAAAAGTCTCTTCCACGTTTTTAGTTACGAAACTTTTCGTAGCTAAAGGTAATCCATTCGAATGTTTTGCAGCTTTTAGCGATGAAAGTTTTCGTCGCTAAAGTGTTTACCATGATTTTTATCTACGAAAATTTTTGTAGCTAAAAGTACTCCATTCGAATTTTTGAAAAATTATTTGCAGCATTTGGCAACGAAAATTTTTTTCGCGAAAAATCTCATCTATGATTTTTAGCTATGAAAATTTTCGTAGCTAAAAGCAATTCATTCGAATTTTAAAAAAAAAAAAATTTCAGCTTTTGGCAATGAATATTTTCGTCGCTAAAAGTCTGTTCCATGATTTTTAGCTACGAAACTTTTCGTAGCTAAAAGTAATCCAAAATTGTTTGCATCCTTTGGCGACGAAACTTTTCGTCTCAACAAATCTCATCTAAGATTTTTTGCTACGAAAATTTTCGTAGCTAAAAGTAATCCATTTGAATTTTTTTAAAAATTGTTTCCAGCTTTTGGCGATGACGATTTTCATCGATAAAAGTCTGTTCCATGATTTTTAGCTATGAAAATTTTCGTAGATAAAAGAAATCCATTCGAATTTTTAAAAAATTGTTTGCAAACTTTGGCGACGAAAAGTTTTGTCGCAAAAAATCTCATACACGATTTTTAGCTACGAAAATTTTCGTAGCTAAATGTAATCCATTCGAATTTTTAAAAAAATTGTTTGCCGCTTTTGGCGACGAAAATTTTCTTTGCTAAAAGTTTGTTTCATGATTTTTAGCTATGAAAAGTTTCGTAGCTAAAAGTAATTCCATTTGAATTTTTGAAAAATTGTTTGCAACCTTAAAAATCGCATACAGGATTTTTAGCTACGAAAAGTTTTGTAGCTAAAAGTAATCCATTCGAATTTTTTCAAAAACTGTTTGCAGCTTTTGGCGACGAAAGTTTTCATCGGTAAAAGTCTGTTCCAGGATTTTTAGCTACGAAAAGTTTCGTAGCTAAAACTAATCCATTCGAATTTTTTGAAAATTATGTTGCAGCCTTTGGTGACGAAAATTTTCGTTGCTAAAAATCTCATTCACGATTTTTAGCTACGAAAAGTTTCGTAAACAAAAGTAATCCATTCGATTTTTTCAAAAATTGTTTGCAGTTTTTAGCGACGAAAAGTTTTGTCGTTAAAAGTCACATGCAGAATTTTTAGCTACGAAAATTTTCATAGTTAAAAGTAATCCATTCGAATTTGTTTGAAAATTTGTTTGTAACCTTTGGCGATGAAAATATTCATCGTTAAAAGTCTCATACACTATTTTTAGCTACGAAAATTTTTGTAACTAAAAGTAATCTATTCGATTTGTTTGAAAATTTGTTTGTAGCCTTTAGCTACGAAAACGTTCATCGCTAAAAGTCTCACCCATGATTTTTAACGACGAAAATGTGTTTCGTCGCTAAAAGTTTCTTTTAGTGACGAAAATGTGTTTCGTCGCTAAAAGTTTCTTTTATCGACAAAAAAGTGTTTTGTCGCTAAAAACCATCTTTCTTGTAGTTTTTCCCTGCTTTCATAGGACTAGGGTAGTTTACTTTATGTTGTTTTAAGTTAGATGGTTTTATGCCAGTAGGTTAGTTTACTTTCTGCATTGTTTTAAGATAGTTTACTTTCATGTCTTCACTCTCGTGCTGACCGGCTTTCATACTACTATCTCTTAGAAAGTCTCTCTCTCAATTCGTTATCCAAGTACTATCTTCCCATCACTTTTCCTTTACTTTGATTGTCTCATGTGCATTGCATGCTTATATCTTTTACATTGAGGACAATGTAGAATTTATGTTAGGGATAGGAGATTAGGTTTTCTAATCAGTGTTTTCTTGGTCTTGAGCAAAAATTGTGAAAATTTTTAATTTTTCTGAAATTTCTTGTGAACTCGAAGTGATTTTGATGGCCATCTTTGATTTAGAATTATAAGATACGTAATGTTAGATTTATGACTCTTAGATTCAGTTATCTATTATATTAGATTTCACAGTTAAGTTGGAATTGTTAATCCAGAATTAGAAGTTATAAATATTGATTAAGTCATGATTTCACATGTCACATCTCGCTTTCACATTAAGGTTTCAGTTTGATATTGAAGGGTTAACTTGGTAATCACTAAGCATGTAAGGAACCAGCCTGAAAAATTTACCCGTCATGATCAATTGAAAAAAAATAATAATAAATACCTTTGTGAAGGGTTGAGCGAATAATCTTCACCATAGGTTTGCTCCCTATAGGTATAGATTTAATTCCCCATAGATGGTATGTGAAAGAGGTTTGGGTGTACAGTCTTCAACATAGGTTTGCTCCCTGTAGGTGAGGATTTGATTCCCTTTCTTGACGTTACTTTCAATGGAAAAATCAAAAGATGGAAGAATGAAAAAATGATCTATGGGGCACGTTTTAGTTTAGGTTTTGGGTGTCCTGAATGCTCTTGTTGGTTACCAATGATATCATGAAAGAACGAATTAAATCTTAATGTTGATAAGCCGAGATTACACTATACACCTATGGAACTCAATGTTTAGAATTTTTTCTAATGGATGGATTAATACTTTGAACTTGATTATGAAGTTTATTGAGTGCTTGAGTCTAGGAGAGAGTAATGCCCAACATTCATGAATCTTAGATTCCTCATATCTGAATCGGTTTTCAAAAAAATCACTCGATTTTATAGAAATTTCCCTGTAATTCTCAACTTATTTTTTGCATACTTTGCTCGGGACTAGCAAAATGCCGGTTGGGGGTTGTGTTGAGGGTCTAATATGCAATATTAGACCCTAGTTATTACCTGTATTTACGAACATGGTACTATTTAATGGTGCGATTTAATCGTGTTTGTGATGCAAGGTACATTTGTGAGCTTGGACCGAAACAGGGTGCTAAAAGCTGAGATTTTATGCTTAGAATTTACCAAAGTATGGGACGGACCCCAAGAGACCAAGATTGACAGATTTGCATGCCAGAGATCCAAGAAAATTGAGAAACTGAAGCTCAAGTGGCCCAAAAGACGTCTAAAATGCAAGATCATAGGGTTTCCACCATCTGTTCGGCTCGAAACTTCATACATGATCTGAGGGCCATAAATTAACCGTACACATCAAATTTCAGCCTTTTAATCATTTTAGAAGTGGCCCAATGGAGAGATCAACCCATAAAATCTCGAATTGGGGCCCGCCTGAGATCTGGATATGCTCCAAATTTTGTCTCAACCCTTCAAATTAAGTGACAAAGTGGATGGACAAAGGAGATTTCTCACGAACATCTCCGTGGGACCTACATGTACAGCACATGTGCAAGGGCATAAGTGCACCAGACGTACACCAATTTACTTTAAGTCGATCAGCGTGTACTGACCGACTCATCTTCTCAATTCAAAAAAAAACTTTCAACGACGCATCAGCGTCTGCCGGTTCCTCTCAGTGGGGCTCACTCCTCATACATATCATCAATCTGGACCGTCCATTGTGTACATAGGGGGGGTATTAACCTCACCTAGGTTCCATTCTGGTCCCATGCATGCACTCAGGAAATCTCCACCGTAAATCGCAGGATGGACGATAGCGAGCAAAGTTCAGAGGACCGCATCTAAGTCAATCCAATCTCGCCATTCTTGGATGATTTTTCACCGTGAATCTCATGGACAACATGGATTTCTCCATCACTGGAAATCTGAGACCCACTGACCATCACAGCGCATTCATGTAGGCTCTATTGCGCAACAGAGCCTGCGGAAGATTTTTGTGGGCCACCATCATGAATCAACGGTCTGATCTGAACCATCCATCAAAGTTCTACAGGTCCACTAACCACGGCCTAGGTGTCAGAATCCTAGAAGGTAATGAAGGAAGATTTCCAATCATCCCAATGGAAGATAAACGGTACAATGAAATAGTTCAGGGGTCACAGCAAAACCAATAAAAAACCATATATTCCCGACAGGTTTTTCGAGAGGAAACTAATGAACGGATTGGATTTCGTCACCATCTTCGATCATGGGCCCCACCAGATCAAACGCAATGAGTTTTGCATTTTTCTCTACTGCGCAAAACAGAAGCTCGGTTCTTCAACTCCATCAAGGTCTAACACAGCTTCCACACCGACCTCCTTGCTCTATATAAGGAAAAGCAAAAAGAAAGAAAAATGGATGCACGGCTGGGACGTCAGGAGCAGAGAGAGAGAGAGAGAGAGAGAGAGAGAGAGAGTAATTCAGTTTTTTTTCTTATTTATTTATTTTTCTGTTTTTAGTATACTTTTTGAGAGATTATAGCCTCATCATGTTCATGTGTGGCTAAACCTCTTGGCAAGCGCTAAGAGGTGAAGCTTGTTGCGTGATGTGAGACCTTTTTGCTTATGTCTTTTATTTATACTAAACTAATGTTGATTTTAGTTAATTAAGGGAATATTTTTAGTTTTTAATAGTCTGTTATGACTGAAATTACAATGGGTCTGTGATAGTTTTGAGCATGTTCCTATTCCTTTTTATGATTATGACGTCAGGAAGCCCTGTTGTTCACCATCATCTCCTTGGCATGGTTGGATGACGGTACCCTTCCTAACCTTCATGCATTGTTGATTGGTTGGTAATTAGTTTAATTCTGTTATTTACTTTGTCTCCTGAGCATGGTTTGGTGATGGAATCCATTCTAATTCATATACCTTTCATCTCTCGAAAACTATATCAAAGGAAGTTCAGTTGATTTTCATGGTTACCTCCTTCAACGGGATAAAGATGGGACTCTCAGTCCAGTTGAGTTCTTGAAACGGGCATAAGATCTCCCTGATCTATACAAGTGCATCCTCTGAATCCTTAGCTTCCTTTTCTTGAATTCTCTTAATTTTAGATTAATACTTTCACCATTATTCCTTAAATTGATTTGATTTAGATTTCATCTTAGTCTAGTTCTAGTTCTACTTAGTTTCAGATTATGTACAAGTTCCAGTCCCTTAGGATTCGACCTCGGTCTCATCGAGTTTATTACTACATCACAACCCTATACTTGGGGAGTGAACAGCCCACATTAAGGTGGGCCATAATGATGGATGGGCCCACATGATGGACAGTCCACATTGAAGGTGGAGCCCATATGATGGACGGTCCAATGGGCTTCACAAGATAGATGACCCACATCAAGGGGGAGCCCACATGATGGATGGTTGTAAGTGTTATGATTTCATATCCCTTTAGTTGTCAAATTTTGTGGTGCCAAAACCTATATTTATGTCTTGTATATCTTATGTTTTCTATTTGAAGTCTATTCATTGCAATCAAGACATATCAAGACATCACATTTCAAGACAAGATCTTAAATGAAGAAAGTTTTCAACTCTTGGATGAAGAAATCAAGAATAGAAGTTTTCAAGGTTGCATGTTCAAGGTTTGATCAAGTTCAAGTTTACTAGAAGACTTTGTCAAGTCAAGATCAAGCTTATGAAGGCCTACTACAAGTGTTGAATATTCACAAGCTTCTCTTGAGGGTCATCTAAGTGTTAAGACTTTCAAGTCCATCTCACTTTTAAGGTTTGTTTGACCTTAGATTGACCTTAGGATGGGCTTTATTGTAGGTCATTCCGGATACATAACTCATATATTTTTATATGCTAGTTTGGAGTGTTATAAGACCAGTCCTAAGGACTTCAAGACCAGTCTTAGGTTTTTCAGGACCAGTCCTAGGTAGTTGAAGATTTTTGGATCTTTCTAGTTGTCCTACGACCAGTCCTGGACATCCTACGACCAGTCTTGGAAGTTCTACGACTCATCCTTCGACCGGTCGTAGCCCTACAACTCAAACTCCAGCAATCATTTTTGGGGTCCTATGACCGGTCGTAGGTGTCCCACGACCAGTCGTAGGTGGCCCACGACCGGTCGTAGACCACCTAGGACCAGTTGTGGAACTGAAAATCAAATCCCGCGGAAATCTTTTAAAAATCTTGGGAGCTACGACCAGTCCTAAGATCCTAAGACCAGTCGTAGACGGGATTTTTCAGTTTATAAATTGAGCACGAACTTCAAAGTTTTAGCACTTCAAATCAATTCAATTCAAACATTCTTTAGGCTATTCTCTGAGATAAGTTTGTGTTTATTTTAAGCTACATTGTGCTTATTTATATTCTTTTTGCTAGCTTATTCTTATTTGATTTTGATCTACATTCCAATCTTATTAGAAAAGGAGAATTTCTGATATTCCTTCTTCTTGGATTCAAAATCAAATAGATCTAGCCCATTTGATCTAAAATCAATTAGACTTAGAACCATTCTTAAAGTGAGTATTGGACTTTGAACGTCGAATCAAACTTCTACTCCGATTAGTTCTACTGGGCTTCATCAAAAGGTGATTCAGGTATTTTACATGTTTTGTAATTTACTTTTTTTGGTTTTTGTTTGAGATTCGCCAGAAAAATCTCATTGTATTGGTTATCTGAAGAGAGCCAAAAAACTCAGATTGTGGGGTTTTTGGATTGTGTAAGCCCGAGATCAAAGACACAATTGTGAAGGTTTTAGGTGAACCTGTGAAACCTATTTTGATAGTGCATGCTAATATCCCCTGTGTGAGGATATTAGGAGTGGAGTAGCAATCTGTGTGGCTGTTGGATAACAGTTGTTGTACACACAGGTGAACCACTATATATCGTTGTGTTGTGGATGTGCTTTATTCTTTCATTCCTTTATTCATTCAGTTTTGTGGTTTGTGTTTGTGGATGAATGTTGTAATCACTTCAAGCAAAGTGTGGATGAATGTTGTAATAACTTAGGATTTATTTTCCACAAGTTATTTTGATTTCATTGCTTATTATTCCTCTTTAGTTTGTGGTACAAAGGACGTTCTAGAAATAAGGTTGTCCTACCTTAAACCTTTAGTTTTTGGTGTAAGGTTGTCCTTAGAACTGATAAAGTATCAATATCTTTATTTTAGGCTATTGTGATTGTTTTATATTCAGCATTGTACTTTAAATCTTTTATTATTCCGTTGTTATTAGTTTTATTTGGCATTGCCCTATTCACACCCCCCCCCCCCCCCCCCCCCCCCTCTAAGGCATATAGATAGGCCCTTTCAAGTGGTATCAGAGACTAATAGCTTGTGTTTATTGTTTATTTATTGGATTTATTTCCTAAACTAACGATCTAAGCTATATTAAGATGTCAAATTTTGATAGCCTATCAGTCACAAGGCCACCACCCTTTAATGGCACAAACTATGCCTATTGGAAAGCCAGGATGAGGATCTTCCTCAAATCCTTGGATGAAAGTGTGTGGCTGGCCACAGTGAATGAATGGAACCCTCCTATCACTGAAGTAACTAATGTCGATGGTTCAAAATCTATGAAAGTAACGACTTATTCGCTTTGGACCACACTTCAGAAAAGTGAAAGTAGTGCAAATGTAAAAGCACTAAATGCAATTACTTGTGCATTATCACTAGATGAATTCAAAAGAATCATCTCTTGTGAAAATTCAAAACAAGCATGGGATGTATTAGAAATGACACACGAGGGTACATCTATTGTCAAGAAATCTAAAGTCCAACTCTTCACAACTAAATTTGAAGAAATTCATATGGAGGAGAATGAGATGTTTATGGACTTCTACACTAGATTGAATGACATTGTGAACTCTATGTGGGGTCTTGGTGATAGAATCCCTGAAAGTAAAGTGTACGCAAAAATACTACGTTCACTTCCTGAACGGTTCAATTCTAAAGTGACCGCGATTCAGGAACTTCGTGATACGGATACCATGAGGGTTGAGGAATTAGTTGGTTCACTTCAAACCTATGAGTTATCCTTTAAGGATCCTAAGAGAAAATCAATTGCTCTCAAATCATCTAAAAATGTTTCACAAGAGAGTACTTCAGATTCAGAAAATACCGAAGATGATATGGCACTTTTAGCAAAAAGGTTTTACAAAATTTTTAAAAACAAGAAAAAGGTTAATTTTCAAAAATCAAATGATAAGAGACGATCTAAACCTAGAACTCGTAAATCCTTGAAAGATAGTCAATGTTACAACTGTCAAGAGTATGGGCACTTATCTAACAAATGTCCTAAAAAGAACAAATCAAAAAGAAAAAGCATGATGGCTACTTGGGATAAATCATCTGATTCTAAATCCTCTTCTAAATCAGAAGATTCTGAAACCGAGTCGGGTGATGGTATTAAAGCCCTTATGACTCTAGCTAAGATCACATATTCAGATCATGATGATACTTCTAGTGAAGAAAATCTGAATAGTGATTGCGATAATGAAGATGATCTTCAAGATGCTTATAATGCCCTTTATAAAGAGAGTTGTAAAATTGCTGTCAAGCTTAAATTACAAAAAGAAAAATTTTCTACGCTTAAGGAAGATTATGAGTCTCTTGTCTTAGAAAAATCTCATATTTCTGATTCTTTTGAAAAAACCAAAAATGATTTAGATTTCAAAACTTCTCAAATTGAAGATTTGAAATTCGAAAAAGAGAAACTCAAAAATGAGGTAGCTTCTCTTTTGAGTTTGAAAGACACATAGAGATATGCCCAAGGTGATCCAAAATTGAAAAATTTATTGTCCGGATCGAGAAAATGTGGCGATCGATCTGGGTTGGGGTATGATAAAAATATATCTCCTAAACAAAAGAACATTGCTCCTAGATTTGTTAAAGGAGAGTCTTCGACCTCAAAAGAAAAGAATACCTATCAAGGTTTTTCCAAAAATTCTAGGTCTTTCCAAAAACCTAAAGGTGGTTATGTCAACTTTAATTTTCAAAATCGAAATCAATTAGCTGAAAAAATTATTGATCTTCTCAAAGAGCTATTAAAGTCGAACTCTATAGGTCGTTCCTACAACAATAAACAGAAAAAGACCATTTATACTCCTAAACCCAAAACAATTATGAAATGGGTTCCTAAAGTTGCCAGCTTGGTTGCCCACACTGCTTTCAAAGCAACAAGCCATTCAAAGTGGTACCTAGATAGTGGTTGCTCCAGGCATATGACAGGTGACAAAGCTTTATTCACCGATCTTAAAGATATGACTGACAGGTCAGTCACATTTGGTGATGGAAGCAATTGCAAGATTATTGGACAAAGTACGGTTCAACTTTATAACCTTCCCTTATTTAAGAATGTCTTATATGTTGAGGGTTTAAAACACAACCTATTAAGCATTTCTCAGATATGTGATAACAACCATAGTATAAAGTTTTCTAATCAAGGTTGTGAGATAGTTAATAAAAGGGGTTCTGTTATATTAACTGGTCGCAGAACTTCTGAAAACTACTACATCATTAGTGATGCTAGCTCATCTACTCAATCATGTTACATGGTCCATACTAATAAGACTGAATTATGGCATAAATGCCTTGGACATATACACTATCGAAACTTATTTAGATTGAGCAAAAGAGAACTAATTAGAAGTCTACCCAAATTGCAAAAAGTAGAAAAAATATGTGGTGAATGCCAGTTGGACAAACAGATTAGGAGTTCTCACAAGAAAGTGAACTCTAACACCACATCTAGACCACTCGAGCTTTTCCACATGGATCTTATTGGACCTACCAAATCGGAGAGTCAAGGAGGCAAAAAATATATCTTGGTTATCGTAGATAACTATACAAGATTCACTTGGGTATCGTTCTTAAAAGAAAAAACTGAAACCCTGGATGAAGTGAAAAAGGTCATCAAACGAATTCAAAATGAAAAAGGTTCTCATGTTAGTAAGATCCGTAGTGATCATGGATCTGAATTCGAAAACAGTAGTTTTGAGAAATTCTGTAGCGATCAGGGAATATCACATGAATTCTTAGCGTCCAAAACACCGCAACAAAATGGTATAGTTGAAAGGAAAATAGAGTGCTTCAGGAAATGGCTAATGTAATGTTGAATAGTATGAAGCTCTCTAGAAATCTTTGGGCTGAAGCAATTAATACCGCATGCTATATTATTAATCGGGTTTATACCAGTAAATCTGATAATAAGACTGCTTATGAATTATGGTTTGAAAAGAAACCTACTGTCAAATGCTTTCGGGTTTTTGGCAGCAAGTGTTATATTTTACGGGATCGTGAAAATTTGGGTAAGTTTGATACGAAGAGTAACGAAGGAATTTTTCTTGGTTATTCTTTGAACAGTCGAGCTTATAGGGTTCTAAATAAGAGAACTGGTGTGATTCAAGAGTCCATCAATGTAGTCATTGATGATCATTTGAATACACCAGCCCCAAGTTCAGATGATGATGAAGCTCTTATTATTGACAATCTAGATATCTCATCAAGTCAAAAAGAATCTGAACCAAGGACTATTAAAGATCATCCAACTAATCAAATACTTGAAAATCCTCTCACTGAAGTTCGTACTCACAAACAACTTGAGAACATATGTAATTATGTTTGTTTTACATCCCAAATAGAACCAGTCAACGTAAAAGAAGCACTTTCTGACGAAAATTGGATAGTTTCTATGCAGGATGAACTTAATCAATTTGTTCGTAATGATGTCTGGTATCTTGTTCTTAAACCTAAAGATAAAAATATTATTGGAACAAAGTGGATCTTTAAAAATAAGTCTGATGAACTCGGAAATATTATACGAAACAAGGCTAGACTGGTTGTATAAGGGTACACTCAAATTGAAGGCATCGATTACGATGAAACCTTTGCTCCAGTCGCTCGCCTTGAATCAATCAGACTTATTATTTCCATCGCATGTTTTAGAAAATTTAAAATCTATCAGATGGATGTAAAGAGTGCTTTCTTGAATGGCGATTTACATGAAGAAGTGTATGTTGAACAACCTTCAGGGTTTAAAGACCCTAAGTTATCTGACCATCTATTTCATCTCAAAAAGGCTCTCTATGGTCTAAAACAAGCACCTAGAGCATGGTATGAAAAATTGACTAAATTCTTACTTAGTCATAGCTTTCAAGTAGGTAGTGTCGATAAGACGCTTTTTGTTAAAAAGAATAACAATGATATTTTGATGGTTCAAATATATGTTGATGATATTATTTATGGATCTACTTGTTCTAACATGTCTACTGAGTTTGAAGAGTTAATGAAATCAAGGTTCGAAATAAGCATGGTTGGCGAACTTAACTATTTCCTAGGGTTGCAAGTAAAACAACAACCTGATGGAATTTTCATTTTTCAGACCAAATATGCTTCAAACTTGGTTAAAAGGTTTGGATTTGAGAATGGTAAGAACTTTGATACTCCTATGAGTACAACATTAAGACTCTCAAAAGACTGTACAGGTAAAGATATAGATCCTAAACTATATCGCAGTATGATTGGTAGTTTGTTATATCTTACTGCTAGTAGACCTGATATCGCATTCAGTGTTGATTTTTGAGCGAGATATCAGTCTAATCCTAAGGAATCACATCTTACTGCTGTTAAACGGATTATTAGATATGTCGCAAGTTCTATAAATTTGGGACTTTGGTATCCTTTTGATACTAATGTTCAATTAGCCCGGTATTCAGATGCTGATTGGGTCGAAAATATTGATGATAGAAAATCAACCAGTGGTGGTTGTTTTTACATTGAAAATTGTTTAGTTTCTTGGTTCAGTAAGAAGCAAAGCTCAATATCGCTCTCTACTGCTGAGGCTGAATATATTACAGCTGGATATGCATGTACTCAACTAGTTTGGATGAAACGCATGCTTACCGATTATGGAATTAAGCAAGATTCAATGATTTTACATTGTGATAATTTCAGTACTATAAACATTTTCAAAAACCCAATCCAACATTCATGTACTAAGCATATTTACATTAGGTATCATTACATTCGTGAGTTGGTTGAAGAAAAAGTTATTTCATTGGAATTTATACCAACCGAAACTCAACTTGCTGATATATTTACTAAACCGCTCGACAAAAGTAGGTTTAATAAATTGTAATTTGATCTTGGTATGTGCATTTTACATTGAATATTCTTACTTGCATGTATCATAGTGTATTATATTTCACATTATAATTGTTTAAATTTTAAATTTTTTCATTTAAAATACATTTTTGGTCGATGCTCGACCAGTCGTGAATGTACACAACCAGTCGTGTTACGACTGGTCGTGAACCACACTCAACCGGTCGTGGATCTCATGAACATCATATAATTTGGAGAAAATCCCCTTCTTCTTCATTTTCACACCCACTTACGACGAGTCGTGGCTCGACCAGTCATAGGATTTCTAGTTTTTCTTCAAGGTAAGTTCTATTTCATCATTTTTCTTGAAGATTCATGATCTCTATGCTTTGATTTGTTCATAGTATAGCTTGATTTCATCTCCTGTTGAGTTTTTCAAGGGTTTCCTCTCTATTTGCTGATCTAGAGAAAACCTATCTTTCATTTGTGCATCTTGCTTGTTCTTTGTATATCTTTTTGAATATGGATGCTAGAGGAAAAAAGAAAACATCCCATGGTCCATCTTCATTCAGATCTGGACCAATAACTAAACGGCACCTTCGATCACCCGAAGATGATACTCAAGATGTACAGGATTTGCGTGCCCATAACATTATCGTTGAGCATACCGCTGATCTAAATCACATTGCTCCATATGGTGTCATTCCCCTTCTTGAATCTGTAGGCTGGACTAACATTTTACTTTGGGTTGGGTCTGCATACCAGTCCATTGCTCAATCAATGGTTGCATGCATTTCAAATTTTTTCCTTGATAATTTAACATTTTCAATCGCTACTAGAGAAGGAAAATTTGAAGTAGACCGTCATTTAATATCTAGTATTATGGATATACCTGTTAATGATGAAGGAATACCGATTCATACTTTATACGACAAACCTTCTGAATCGGAAAAACGCATGTTAACCAGAGATTTATGCAAAATTGATGTGCATTGGACTCACAAAGGGAATGTGCTCCCTGCAAAGTATCTGTTACCCAGTTATAGAATACTACATCATTTCTTCATTTCCAATGTATATCCTCGGTCCGGTAATAAAACCTAGTTAACTACTTTCATGGTTCGTGTGTTGCATTCTATTGCTTCTGGAACCAAGGTCTGTCTTCCTTCTTTAATTTGTCATTCCATTATACAATTTCGTTTCCATCCGGGTCATAGTGATATTCCATTCGGTTATGTTATGAATGTTTTAGCCACTCACATGCTTATCGATAAACCTGTTAATGAGGCACCAATTCTTCATCTCATTTTCAACAATACTAATCTTAATAAGATGAAATTGGAACTGCTCCCTGGCCAATTTGATGAAGCTGGTGTTAGTGGTGTTGGTGGTGATGGTGGTGTTGCTGGAAACGAAGAGGAAGCTGGTGATCTTCCACAACAAGATGTTAATATGGATGACTTATTTGATGACATAGAAACTGATTCACCTAATGATCCAGATTATGATCCTTCTGGTTTTGATGCACGCCTTCGTACATTAGAGGAAAAACTTGATAATATGAATATAGCCCATGACATGAGATTCAAGTACATGCGAAAATATCTTCGTCACATAAATAAGGGCTTACACCAGATTGATCCATCTATTCCTGCTCCCTCCTCTGGATCAGATTAAGTGAATTATCTTCTGAATAGTATAACATTTCTTTTACTCTGGATATGTATTATGGATTATGGTTTCATAACATTTTCTTTTGGATATTGTATTTTGGATTATGGATAATGGCTTGACACTTAAGATTTATTTTATGTCCTTTCATATCACCTTCTCATTATTTTCTCTATATATTCTCCTCTCTATTGTTCCTTTTCCTTGTCATTTTGTGACAAAAAGGGGGAGTAGTAAGCATTGCTAAAAAGGGAGTAATACGGATAGGGGGAGTAAATTTGTTTGTTTGTATTGATTGAGAAGGATATGTGAATTGATGGATATGTGGATTGAAGTTTTGAGGTTTTCATGTTATGTATTGATTATATGAGCAATACTCGTATTACTCAGGGGGAGTAGAGTATTTTGTAGTTTCATGACTTATCATTCCTTATTATCTTTGATGCTATGTGTTTTGTCACAATTTGACAAAGGGGGAGATTGTAAGTCCTATGATTTCATATCCCTTTAGTTATCAAATTTTGTGGTGCCAAAACCTATATCTATGTCTTGTATATCTTGTGTTTTATGTTTGAAGTCTATTCATTGCAATCAAGACATATCAAGACATCGCATTTCAAGACAAGATCTTAAATGAAGAAAGTTTTCAACTCTTGGATGAAGAAATCAAGAATAGAAGTTTTCAAGGTTGCATGTTCAAGGTTTGATCAAGTTCAAGTTTACTAGAAGACTTTGTCAAGTCAAGATCAAGCTTATGAAGGCCTACTACAAGTGTTGAATATTCACAAGCTTCTCTTGAGGGTCATCTAAGTGTTAAGACTTTCAAGTCCATCTCACTTTTAAGGTTTGTTTGACCTTAGATTGACCTTAGGATGGGCTTTATTGTAGGTCATTCCGGATACATAACTCATATATTTTTATATGCTAGTTTGGAGTGTTATAAGACCAGTCCTAAGGACTTCAAGACCAGTCTTAGGTTTTTCAGGACCAGTCCTAGGTAGTTGAAGATTTTTAGATCTTTGTAACTGTCCTACGACCAGTCCTGGACATCCTACGACCATTCCTGAAAGTTCTACGACTCATCCTTCGACCGGTCGTAGCCCTACGACTCAAACTCCAGCAACCATTTTTGGGGTCCAACGACCGGTCGTAGGTGTCTCACGACCAGTCGTAGGTGGCCCACGACCGGTCGTAGACCACCTAGGACCGGTCGTGGAAATCCCGTAGAAATATTTTGAAAATCTTTGGAGCTACGACCAGTCCTAGGATCCTACGACCAGTCGTAGACGGGATTTTTCAGTCTATAAATTAAGCACGAACTTTAGAGTTTTAGCACTTCAAATCAATTCTATTCAAGCATTCTTTAGGCTATTCTCTGAGATAAGTTTGTGTTTATTTTAAGCTACATTGTGCTTATTTAATATTCTTTTTGCTAGCTTATTCTTATTTGGTTTTGATCTACATTCCAATCTTATTAGAAAAGGGAAATTTCTGATATTCCTTCTTCTTGGATTCAAAATCAAATAGATCTAGCCCGTTTAATCTAAAATCAATTAGACTTAGAACCATTCTTAAAGTGAGTATTGGACTTTGAACGTCGAATTGAACTTTTACTCTGATTGGTTCTACCAGGCTTCATCAAAAGGTGATTCAGGTATTTTACATGTTCTGTAATTTACTTTCTCTGGTTTTTGTTTGAGATTCGCCAGAAAAATCTCATTGTATTGGTTATCTGAAGAGAGCCAAAAAACTCAGATTGTGGGGTTTTTGGATTGTGTAAGCCCGAGATCAAAGACACAATTGTGAAGGTTTTAGGTGAACCTGTGAAACCTATTTTGATAGTGCATGCTAATATCCCCTTCGTGAGGATATTAGGAGTGGAGTAGCAATCTGTGTGGCTGTTGGATAATAGTTGGTGTACACACAGGCGAACCACTATATATCGTTGTGTTGTGGATGTGCTTTATTCTTTCATTCCTTTATTCATTCAGTTTTGTGGTTTGTGTTTGTGGATGAATGTTGTAATCACTTCAAGCAAAGTGTGGATGAATGTTGTAATAACTTAGGATTTATTTTTCGAAAGTTATTTTGATTTCATTGCTTATTATTCCTCTTTGGTTTGTGGTACAAAGGACGTTCTAGAAATAAGGTTGTCCTACCTTAAACCTCTGGTTTTTGGTGTAAGGTTGTCCTTAGAACTGATAAAGTATCAATATCTTTATTTTAGGCTATTGTGATTATTTTATATTCAGCATTGTGCTTTAAATCTTTTATTATTCCGCTGTTATTAGTTTTATTTGGCATTGCCCTATTCACCCCCCCTCTAAGGCATATAGCTAGGCCCTTTCAATGGTCCACATCAAAGGTCACCCCTAACGATGAGTGGCCCACATTCATGCCGGGCCCACATAATGGATAACCCACATCACATGATGAATGGTTCACGTCAAAGGTGGGCTCCAGTTGTACAAGCCTGAAAATGAAGCAGATCCAAGGTTCAAGTACACTGAAGGAAGTGGCAATGATAACATGGCCTACCATTGAAACCTTCCTAAGGCCCACTGTAATGGTTAATTGCCATCCAACCTATTCATATAAGCTCACATAGACATGAATGAAGGGACGACACAAATACCAGCTTATCAAATGCTTTTGTGGCCTTTCAAAAGTTTTCAACGATAGGTATTTAATCCCCACTGTGGTCCACATGAGGATTAGAACTGCCTCATTTTTGGGCTTTTACCCTAAACTGATATGAAGAAATAGATGAACGGTGTGGATGAAAACCATACATCACTGTCGCACTTAGAACACCTGACCTTTACCAACTAAGGGACTGAGCGGGGTAGTACCCAAGCGGCTTCGATTCATAGGAGAGGCACTGCAGGCAATCCTCAGGCAGAGCGTAGAGTGTTTCATGGGAGAAGGTTTTGAGTCCGACCAGTTGGATTAAAATAATTTCTAACCTTTCATGTTCATGAAACATCCAACATATATGATATGTTAGCCCCATCATAAGGATCACCTTGATCAAAACTTACCTTATGCCCATCAAGGAGACCACTTTTATTATGCTATTTACTAATGGCTAGAAACTATCTACTTTCTCTCACCCATGTGATGAGAAAATGGGACTCATTTTTACATAATGTGATCCTCATGGTGGGGCCAACCTATTTAAAGAGTGGATGTGCCATTTAATAGGTTAGAAGTTATCTTCTGGGTGAACAATAACTTGTGGTACAATTGGTGTAGCTTGAAACTTCTCATTCCTTGTAGTATCCAAACCCTATGAGAATGGGACTTAGCAACCCTAAGCTTTGTGGGGACCATAGTCATGAATGCGTTATATCTATGTTGTTCATATATGTTCATTCGTCCAAATTTAGGGCATGATCTTAAGTCTAAATGTTTAGTAGACCACACTGTAGAAATAATGAGACTGATGACGCTCATTGTTGAAACCTTTCTACGGCCTGCGTTATAACCCATTCATGAGGTCACCATGAATTGGACAAAGGGAGAAAATAAAAATAAAAATAAAATAAAAATCAGATTGGTCCAAAACCTACTGCTATCCTCAAGATTTTTACTGCTGGCCCCCAAACCCCGCTCTTTCTTGTGTTCTGATCTATTTGAGTGTTTAAGTTGTTGCATTTTTGGATCCATGAGAAATATAGGAATGGAATATACACACACGTGCGCGCGCGCGCATTCTACTGTTATCCTCAAGATTTTTACTTCTGGCCCCCAAACCCTGCTCTTTCTTATGTTATGATCTATTTGAGTGTTTAAGTTGCTGCATTTTTGGATCCGTGAGAAATATAGGAATGGAATACACACACACACACACACATGCACATGCATTATGGTTAGGGCTGGCAATGGGCCGGGCTGAGGTAAGTCTCGGCCCCAGATTTTAAACTGTTTCGGGCCAGGTATTTGAGCTAATCTTAATCAAAATTCTGATTTTTTGGATTGAGCCCAGCCCATTGATACCCCTAATTATGGTGGATTAGCTGCAGGGAAATCGGCTTCTTTTGATACTCTAATAGAGTATGATGCATGGTACGTAGGCACTTAAAGTTACAGACATTATTTTACATATACCATACAACTACTAAAATTAAATGGTCCATGAATTAAAAATAGCCAAAATTGGGTCAGCTATAGATGAAATAAGGTAATGTAAAGAATATCATCTGCACTGAAAACTAAACAAATAATCATCATAATTATATCCCATCAATTAAAATACAAATCCAAGAGATACTTTTATTCTCGACATTTGTACAAACATACAAATGAAACAAAACACAATTAAAACAAAAGAGAAATGGTAAAGATGATAGGCCTATAACTTGTGCTTCCATTGATGTTGCATCGTGAATGCTAGCATGATAGTCCTGAACATTGAGAGAATGCATTAGTTTTATATAAACACATATGATAAAGTGATAAATGCAATCCCAAGATTTGGGTTGTTTACTTGGCTTTTTGCCAAAAATTCCTTGAAGTTATCGGTCATAAATATTGAATTGCCATTGACCTGAATAAATATGCAGTATTAAACAATTTGTGACTGAAACTGGAGTATCATCAAACAATTTAGCCCCTGAAAAGCAAAGAGAACAAACTCAAGTTACAGCCAAAGATGAGAAAATAATTAAGATAGAAAAACTTAAGAAAAATAAAAACCAATAATTAAGAAAACTTTTTAAGTGTGGAGAATGTACTTAACAACTAACCTGAAGCAATGTATCTGTAAGTGCCTGCGAATGTAGTCCAATTGGAGGAATTGGGTATAAGCAATGACGCAGTTACTTCTAAAGTTAAAGACACTAGCCTCAAGTTCTGAATTCAATAGAATGTTGTTGCTTGATAGGTCTCGATGGATAATCGGCAGGGTGTAATCATGGTGCATGTAAGATAAAGCATGGGCCACACCTTCAATAACCTTCATCCTTGAGAGTCCAGTCCAACTGTACAGCTCCTGTATTGTTGCGTAGGATTCTTTCCAAGCTTCCCCTTTTCATGTACTCTTACACTAGAAATGAGCACCGAGCATGGGAACAGAAATCATAAAGCTTCACAATGTTGCAATGGCGGATTTCTATTAATGTTGTTATCTCATTCTTAAAACTTCTTTTGAGGACCAAGACTTCTATGTTAGTTTTTAACCATTTAGAAAATGGTGGTAACTCATTCTCCTTTTAAATCTGATTGAAAATAAATGAGCTCCCTAATCTGATTGAAAATAAAGGCAAATACCAATCTGGTTTGAAATAATATTAAAATAACTGTTAAAAGAACCATATGTATCACATTTTAAGCCCTCCAATAGGATTCAGTGTTCATCTAATAACATGGAGTAAAAAAAGTACCTGACTGCAATAACCAAGTTCTTATCCATTCCCCATCCATGTTGTTGTTGCCCACCAAAAGAAAAAGAAAAATGTATTGATTCGTGGGAGGATGAAGCTGTAACAACCTAAAACAAATAAAGAAGTATTAAAATGGAATAGCCATCCACAACAAAGAAATTAAAAAAAAAATGGAAATGTATTTGTTACCTTTTCTTGGAATGAATCATTATGGTACAATTTATTTTTTTAAGAGGACAATCTTCTTCACTTGCTTTGAGGTTTGGTTGGATGACAAAACCTCACTCTATTATGTGAGCTTTTTCCTTGAAAAAATAGAAACGACAAAGTGGCTAATGGCTGACTTTTTAGGTGCTCCAAATTCATCTTTTCCTTCTAGAAGGGAAGGGAATCTTGGGTTTTGTCAAATATGAAGAAATATTGAGTTCTTTGTTTGGCCGAAATCAATGACCCATAGAAAAAAAAAAAAAAAAAAAAAAAAAACACATACATGCGCATGAAAGATAAAGTACTAAAGAAAATAAACTAGTTGAACTCACCAACAGGAATTTACAAAGTGGGGTATGCGTGAGATTTGTGCACTCACCATGGCTTCAAAATTGTTGTCCAAGAGAATGTTGGCAGTTTGAATATAACAATCTATAATCTTCGGGTGGCCTGGCAAGTAAAGAGAGAAAAAATACAAAAGGAAATTAGGGAAGATTAATATCATGTATTGCTGATTCATCCAATCCGGTTCGATAATCTTCGAGTGGCCTGTCATGATTTACGTGCTGAGCTGTGGACCTCCCATTTGGATGGCTCGAATGTCACACAAATGTTGCACATGTGCATGTGTGGGAAGGTGAAGGGTGGGGTTACGGTCCATTAAGGCACATGGAAACATCACTACAAGAAATATCCTTATTAGGGGCGTTTTTATCACAGGTAGCCACAACAAACGCCACTATAGATGGAAATGAGGGGCATTTTTTTGTGGCCACCCGTGTAGGATGAAGCCACCGCCGCACATTAAAAAAAAAAAAAAAAAAACTTAAAACGTATTTTACCCCCAAATCGCCCGCCCCCGAATTCCAAATGACGCTTCTTCTCCCGCGCGCCTCTTCTCTCCAAAAACCTTTTCCACTCTTTCTATTCCTCGTCAGGTACACCTCTTCTCTCCAAAAGAATTCTGATGCTGCTTATTCGGTTAATTAGCACTCCCTCTCGTATCCTGCTTCCCCCATCTTTGATTTGAAACTTTCCATCTCCCATCTCCAAATCTCATTCTCTCTCTTATTTCTCTTCCTTTCTTCTCATTCTCAGGGTTCTTAGATCAGATCTACAGCTCTAGGGCTGGGTTTCGGGAAGAAGGAGGGAAAAGGGAAAAAAATCTCTAACCCTAATCAATGGAGCAGCTGCGTCCCTGTAACCCCAAATCGAAGCCGCACTATCTTTATCGGTTCTCCCTCTACGCCGTCACCACTGCCGACCTCACCTGAATCGTTGGCTGAAACCACAGCTGCAAGATTTGGCTGTCGTGCGACAGAGGCTGACGAAAAGGAAGACTGCCATCAATGAAATCACTTTTTTTTCCATCTCTTCTAACCTTATTGGTGATTGAATAGAACATCTGAATCACTTTTGTTTGATTGCACAATGCTTCTCCCTTCCTATCTAATTATACAACAAACATCATTATGCATGGAGGATTGAGATCCCTGATGAGATCGACAACTGCGTCTTGCTGAAATCTTTGTAATCTCCCTCATTTACTTGCATTCTGAAGTTATGGGACTGAGAATGTAATGGAGGATTTAACTGAAATCTGTGTTGGTTTGTTTTTTGTAGGGATTTATCCGGTAACTTGCTATATGGAGATACTCCATTCTTGACATCTAGGCTCAAACAGCTTGAGGAATTGTTAGTATCATGTCTGCTTTTATTTGGTAGATTGGTCATTTTCACGAATCTTGCTTGCCCCTTTGTAAGGGATAGATTGGTCATTTATGGTGATGTTACTATGCAGGACATTGAAGAACAATCATTGAACAGGGCCTATCCCTTCAACCCTTTCACAGATGCCAAATCTCAAAACTCTGTAAGGTTGCTGTCACTTATATTTGAGGTGGTTGTTCTATATTGTGGTTTATGCTTTCTAATATTTACTTGAAAACATTGAATTGTTTTTTTTTTTTTTCCTTCTCATTTTGATTTTCTTAGTTACACATTTGCATTGGGGGTTTGTCTGATAAAACATACCTGAACTACAACTATTTGTTTCCAATGGTGTGGATTTGTGTGTACAAAGTGATTTTAATGGGTCCCTTGTTTAAATTTTGTTTTAGGGATCTTGCTCAGAATCAACTCACTGGTGACATTCCGAGGCTGATTTACCGGAATGAAGTATTGCAGTATCTGTGAGTACTTCCTGCACTCTGTGTACTCCATGTAAATCACAATTTATAAGTCTATCTCAAATTAGTTCTAGTTCATCAAGTAATTTGGTATGTTTTGGAGTCGCCCATTATTGTGACCACACTATGGGTTGTGTTATGTAATGTGATGGCCACTTTGATTCTTGTTATGTAAGACAGACATTAGATAAATAATAGTTGTTAGCCAAAATCAGGCTATTGTTTCCTCAATAACTACTTCCATGTAATGCAAATGCATCCATTGCATACACTGGATATTTTTTTTCTTCATCTAGTGGCATTATGTCATCCAATGTAACACTTCCAATGAAAAATAGCCGTTATTTTGTGGGCCTGATGTTTTCTGTTTTCTCAATTTACCCATTTTTTTGCTTTCACATGGCCTTTACTGTTATGCAACTGTAACACCAGTCAGCTTTTCTGTGGTTACAATTCCATTTTCTAAACCTTGCCATGTTAATTTTTTTCCCTGCGAAATGATGAATGATGTTGTTTTCTGTAGTGGGTTGCGGGGGAATTTGCTGACAGGAACATTGTCTCCTGATATGTGCCAATTGACTAGCCTATGGTACTTCTAAGTGGATACTAATGGAACCTGCATCAATGGTTGCCTGGAAATTTATATTTGAGATTTTGTTCATACCCTTGTTTGAACCATCTCTACCGGTGTTGTTGCAGTGATGTGAGGGGCAATAACATCTCAGGAACCATACTGGATAACATTGGGAATTGTACAAGCTACGAAATCTTGTAAGATGGCTGGCATTCCTTTTGATGTGGGTGTTGTCCTTGTTATTTCTTCAATTGTTTATGGTTTATTGACTGTTATGACTTCCAAGGATATTTCTTACAATCAAATCACTGGAGAGATTCCTTACAACATTGGTTTCCAGCAAGTAGCTACATTGTATGTTTCCATCTCTCAAAAGCTCTGTTGTATCTCTTCTTTCATCTGCAAATAACTATTCATTTCATCTACTAATCAACCAACTAGAATCATTCAGCTACTGATATTTTTGAACTCTACTAGTTAAACTGCTTGTTGTAGTATACTCCACTGAATCTCTATTGTAGCTGATAATCTGCAACTTTTTTCTTTTATTTTTTGCATCCAATTGTCATCCATTCTTGTTGCATTTAATTAGGTTATTTTTCTTGATAATGGTGTGCTAACCCTTCTGATAAAAAACTTGCTATTATTAGGTCTCTTCAGGGAAATAGGCTTACTGGGAAGATTCCAGAAGTGATAGGACTCATGCAAGCTCTTGCTTTTTTGTAAGTTTTGTACTGTCTTCCCAAATTCTTTTCATTTTTTTTTTCAAAATTTCTTTTCTTCCTAAATAACTGCATGCATCTTTTATTGTGTTGTGAAGAAAACATTCCAGCGGGTGCCACTTTTGTATTAGTATTCACCTTCAATGTCGGCTTTCCATTAAACTACCATCATTATCTTAAGCTTTCATGTAGCAATTTGGGTTGTGATTTAAATGGTTGGCAGAAGTCCTATGATACATCTGCTGACCATACCACACTCTCTCTCATTTACCTGGCATTGGAATTGGCCATGGGAGAGGTGCATGCCCATGACATCGACAGCATTATAGATTGAGCTGTGCACTAGGGCTGCAGTCAAGACAGACCTGACCCAACCGGACTTAAAGCTTGAACCCTAATGACATGGACTCTGCTGAGCATGACCACTAATGGGAATATCAGATTTTTAGATCCCTCCCAAGACAGAAGAACAACGGGCCAATGAACCCACCTACGCTTAGGAGATTTGATGGTTTGGACCTAATTCAACAAAAGGGTTCAGGAATCAAAGTATAAATCCATTATACAAGTCTGATTTTTAGGATAACCACCTATATACATTTGAATTCATAGCATGGATGGTTTAGTTTGAGTTTACCAAGTGCGAACCATGAAATGAATATGCAAGCATATGTTACCAAGTGCGAACCATGAAAAGCAATGCATTTTTCATTTCCTGTACATTAAGCTGATAGCCTGATATCCAATGGGCTTGAGGCAGCCCCTTTGTGTTAGGTACTTGACATGTGCCTCCTTGGTTGCACCTGCATTGTTAATAATTTTTAGGATAACCCAGATAATAGAAAGTAACAAGGTGATTTTCACTTTAGCATATGAATATCCGGAAATCAAGTCAGTTGGAGTCACATAAATCCAACACTTGACTTTCTTATGCAATATCTGGAAATCAAGTCAGTTGGAGTCACATAAATCCGGCCTAAAGAGTTGGGGCTAATACATCTTGACTGACTGTGACTGAGTGAAGTATGCTTTGAACTCCCATAATCACAGTAATTTTTTTTTATCCCTGTATATTGATAACCTTAAGGGATTGTTTGGACTTTTTATGGTTAACATGCAAATTCTTCGAGCAAAACTGAAAGTTCTGGATGTCTCGTAAGGAAGAGGGACAGGTAAGCCTGTTAATTGTGCCCATTATGATAGTTTATCACTTGTTTTCTCTTTCAATGCAGCAACATCCTAGTATACCTGTTACATACCCATTAAAATTTCAAAGCATTCTTCCATCCATAATCTTCTTTCAAAATTTAGAATGACACATGCATTAACTCATCTGAACATTTTGAATTTATAGTTTTAACGGTTAATTGATTTGTGATGTGCATTTGTTTATTCATGTTTAGGAATGACTTTGTATTGCAGAACAAAAATACTATTCAAAACTAGATAGCGACATGAACTTGTTGGGGTTATGATTCTATATGATGACTTCATGCTATCAATATTTCCTTTGCCATTGCCAACTTCGCAATTGTTGAGTTCTCATCATTTTATATCGAGACTAATACTCCAGTCATTCATATTAGAATTAGTAATGTTCCATCAGTTTCTGTTCTTCATTGAAATGCCAATGTCCATTGTGAAAGGCCTTGAACTCTTTGGTGAGCAATGTCCATTGTCCACTGCAATTCTTTTTCATTTTTAGTTCAAAAGTTTGATGAAATCCCTTTGTTTGCTAGAAGTTTCTAATTTTGTTTTTTAACTCCACATGATGCATGGCTTATTGTTTCAAGTGTTAAAATGAGCGAGGCTTCAAAGAAGCTTGGAAAAAAATTCGCAAGAGTGGGTTTGTTGCAACCTTTCTGTGAAAAAAATAAAATCATTAACATTACCTGATGATGATGATTTATGATTTCTCTCCATTTCCTCCTGTAATATAATGGATTGGGTCTTGTACCAATTGTGCCATGCTGACACTTGTACATGAGCTTTACTACACACACGTTTGGCTTAGCAAATCCATGTTTTTCATTTTTATTTATTTTTGGCTTAGAATGACATGTTCAAAAACATCAGTGTAGTAGTATCTATGCCTATAACTGAGCTATTTTCTCTTTATGTGCTTTGCTCAACTATTTGCACTTGACATTCTTACCTCCTATTGCACATGGTATCATAAAGGCCGAGGCCCCTCACTTACATTAAGGTAATTTTTTCTTATTCCCTAGTTTTAAGCTGTTTTTTTTTTTTTTTTTTTTTTTCCTTCTTGGGATTGCCAGCTTGGGAGAACACCTAACCATGGATTGTATGGCCTACCTGGAACTATCATTTACAATGAGAAAATTTACAAAGATCTCATACTTGGAACTATCATTTAGTGTTGTTTATGCAATAGATGAGGAAATTTACAACGACCTTTGGAGTCTATGCTTTGGTTTTTATGGTTTGATCCATTTTTGGTTTCAAGACATCAATTTTCACTATTTGTGATAGCTTTTGGTTATGTTATCACATTGATTTTTGTGATTTCTTGGATTTAATGTTTCCTGGCTCCTAGTGGCAGCTGCTCTACTCGTACTGAAACCATGCATACTCTAGTATTGCTCATGCACATGGAAATGTACAACTTCTAAAATGGAAATCAGCATAATAACTAAACTAAATGTTACTTGGGACCAATCCTACAGCTGTAACCATGAGTTATTTGAATTAACTCTCTAGAACCATTTATGCAGTTATATACAGTGACATATAACTCAGTTGTCGATGCTACATGTTGATCCCGATTTTTGCATGCATCGTTACTGCCATTGTATGCCTCAAGTTTGATGCAATGTAAAGTACATAATCCTTTGAATCTTTGACCAAGTTGAGTTATTGAAAAAGGGGAAAAAATGGAATTCTGATTTTCTGAAACATGTACTTGATATCTGATTTTGATGTTGACCTGAGCATTGAGTAATGCAACTTGCTAAGCATGAGTACGATGATTGCTATATATGTAAGCTTTGGCTTTTTTATATTTTAAAACATTTTGGCTATAGCTTCCTACTTGGACTCGACTTTTACAATGCTTAGCTTGAACTATTGATATTTTAGTTTGGGTGAGCATGCTTTGGCCTTAACTTCCTACTTGAATATAGAACTTGGGATTCTTGGGCCATAAGCTCTTTTAATGCTCTAAAACAGGGTGATTTCACACCCACATTTCTTCAAAAAGTCCCATGACAGTCTTCAAAAGTTGTGACTTGAAAGTCATAGGTTTGGTTGATTGGAACAATCAATTAATAGATTCCCACTTGGGAGGTTGTAATTGGGCAAGGCTTGCTCTATTAGAAAGGTTTTCCTACAATTTATATTCCATGTAATGGTGAAAGTCTCATCTGTAAGATCTTTGAAGTCTCCTAATCCAATTTTTAGGAAAGTAGATGCCTCCCTTGCTCATTTGCTCATAGATGTGCTCTTGTGATTTGATTTTGTTCTCTATCTCGAGGTTTGGTTACTAATCTGGTTGACCTCAATCCAACTCAAAACAAAATCATACTGAAACACAATTAAACTTCTTTGATACCATTTTACATGTCAGAAATATTAAAACACAAGAACATCTTATATTAAAAGAACTTGAGAACTCTACAAAAGGTTAGAGCTCTGAGGTGCACAAACCCCTACAACATGGTTGGCTTATACAACTTAGGCCCCCTGAAATCAACAGTGTCTTCGGCTATTCTCTATGAATCCAATGGGGATTAAACAGCAATGTAATAATATAAACACATACTAGGAAAATTTGGGAATATGTTATGTTTGTGTTCTCAATGAGCTTTTAAAAAAAAAAAAAAAAATTTATAGTTTTTTTTTGTTGTTTCCTGTTGCTATTGGGTTTGTATTTGTGCATTGATTCTGGGTCTATTTTTCTATTACTGTCATGTTGTGGCTGCAGCACTGATGAATGGAAGTTTCATATCCTTATGAAGCACTTGAATAAGAGATATATATATATATATATATATATATATATATATATATATATATATATATATATATATATATATATATATATATATATTGTCACCTATATTTTGATTTTTTATTATAAAAAAGTTAATTAAACTGACAGAATTATATGCTTCCTAAGTTGAGGTTATGCTCAGTAAGCTTGAGCCTTGAGTTGGGACAAGCGGGTGATAGACCGTGACCCGAATCTCCCATATAGGATGCTCACCATCCAATCTTTATTTTCCCATTGATTTTGAATATGGACCATTCATCTATTCAAAAAGAGAGGATTGTTCAGTCAGGGAAAACTTTGGGATATCTCCCATTGATGGCAACCATCATACCAATGGTATGGATCACTGAGCCATAGTCCACACTTGTTCAACCTTAAGGCTATAAGATATTATGAATTCAGACTGATTGTTATGAGGAAAAAATAAATAAATTTCCATTCATTGCTTCTGAACTAGTTCAACTCTTTGGGATGGACGGGGGGAAGGCAGTTGACATTGGAACAAATTGGTTATTAGTCCATGAATACATTTCTTTTTCTTCATTATTTGGAGTGCTTCATGTAGCTTTTCCTTGTTTGACTGCAGGTTTGTATTCTTGAATTGGGAGCTTTGTGTATCATGTCTTGACATCTTCACAAGTTGGCATTTTCTTTTTCCTTTTTGTTCTGTTTTCCTTGTGCGGATTCATATTTTTACAGATGAATGTGAAGTTTCCTATTAATTGTTGTGGGTGTTTTTGGTGTATGGGTTGTTGTCCATCACAAAGCATACTGAAGCATGGACATTTTCCGCATGTAGTACTGAGTGTAGGAAAATCTATGGACCTAGCTTGTATAATAGGAAGTAGCTTGATTTTTCTATAGAAATCTCATTCTCCAAAATTTCTTAAATTTACCAATTTCTCATGAGATTTTTAGGTTTCACTTAGGGGCCTGTTTTCATCATGCAAGTCGGCATGATGGCATTAGAATCTTTTGGTGTATAGCTGTTATATTTGAGCATTTAAACAATTTGAACTTGGATGCAGATGGATCTATGTCAACCTCTGCAGGTAGAAACTTTATTTCTGAAAATGCATATGAAGATGTCATTAGTCAGATGAAGGATTTATTTGTTGAAGCTGGTGGGAAGGGCACTTCCAAGAAAGAACTTGATAGTCAATGCAGCCTTTTCTATGATATCATGGAATGCATTGAGGTTAGTACTCTTGTGAAGTGATTTTGAATGTTTAGCAGATATACTGTAAGTGTATTTTTTATTTCTTTCGCATCGATAAATGCTAACTGATGCTCTCTTCATGAAAGTGGATGAAACTGTTGGTCGTGAAGGTACTAAAAAGGCAGCTGTTCTTGTTGAATATGTCTCACCTTCTTCCAATGCTCAGCCTACAACTACACAAGATAGTGCCTTTGTTCCTACTTCACATGGTAAGTGTGGCACTTAACTTTTTCCTTACCACATGGTTCTGCTGATCCGGTTCATGCAAATTACTACATGGTTCTCTTTTTTATTCCATTCTCTTGCTTATGGTCTCTAATAACATAGAGTTGTTCCTGACTCGTTCAAGTTTTTTAGTATTCTATAAGAAAAGAGATTCATACTTCTATCCCGCATGGGCATTTTTACTCCATTTGTACTCATAATTGTTCTAAGAGCACTCCAAAAGAACAATTTTTATGCAGGTGACTGCAACATACCCGTTAATGCAACTCTCATCTGCGACAATCTTTTCGTTGGAATTTACAAGTGAAGATCCAACAAGATGGAGAGATTTTATGGCATTGGGTAAGATGCGAAAGCCACTTAGGTGTGATGGTAAGCTTCTTTTGTTGTGGTTCTTTTATCTTGAAATTGAACTTTACCCACTATTTCGTTAACGGTGTAGGGTACTAAGAAGCATTAATCTGACCTGATATGATGCCAATGGTAAAGGTTTATAGCACGGGGAATGAAGATTGATCATGGAGATATGAAATAACAATTGAACTTCTGGTGCTTGAGGTTGGTGGATAAATCTATAGTATGGAATTTCACAACGTTGTGCTTGATTTAATTAGATGAACAGCCATGCAACCAATGTGTAGAGAGATATAAGGTGCCAACAAGCTCAGCTTATGTAAAATTCAGGTCCATCCATATTGAGTTGCATGCTAGTTAATGCTTCTGTAAAAAGGCTAATATTGAGTTGCATGCTATGATGCTTATGATGCAGTTTTATCCTTGAAGAAAAAGGGAAGAAAAATCTGTCCACATATTTATAAAAAAAAATTTCCATAGCTATTCACCTCCATCTGCTAGTTACAGGTATTTATTCGTTCTTTTTATTTTATGTTAAATTTATTTTTTGGTTATTTTATTTTGTTTTGTAAACTTTTGTCTTTGCATTGGTAACTGAAGGTGGAGCATTGGTACCAAAGGGGGGCTTTGCTACTTCAGATGGAGATGGATATAGACTTCATTTGGTATGGTTGTTTTTGCAGGAAATATTTATGACTGAAAATTTAATTTTAGATAGTGTAACTCAGATTATAAGTGTACATAGGCATGGCATGGTGGTGTTGACAAAGGTCCTCTATATGGCATGAGTTTTGGTTCTTGGGGTGCATTTGAGAAGTCTTGCCTCGGGCGTCGCTGAAGTCCATTGATTTTTATTTTTTTTCCTTTTACTTTTCCTTGTGTCTTAATCTGTAAATTTTGTGTCTATTATGTAACCTTTCAGTCTCAAGCCCCCTGTAAATGAGGCTGATTGTAAATGATTTATAGGTTGTGTTTGAATGCTAATTTAAGCCTGTAAAGGTCTTTTGATTTAGAAGATTCAAGCCTAGTTGAATTTTTAATTGTTTTTACTATTACTTCTTTTACAAAGTAAATGATTTAGCGGCGTTTTAAACAGATTTTAACGGCAATATTAATCTCTCATTAGCATTGTTACAACTTTTTAGCGGCGTTTGTTGTAAAATAATAAATTATTTAGCGGCATTTTAAACAGATTTTAACGGTGTTATTAATCTCTCATTAGCATTGCTACAACTTTTTGCGGCGTTTGTTGTAAAATTTACCTGCGTTCCTCAAATCTATTAGCGGCGTTTCGTACAGCTATCGGCGCTTCACAACCCTTATAGCGGCGTTTTGTAGTTATTAGCGGCGCTTTTACAGTTATTACTGGCAGTCAGCAGAGTCGCCGGTAAATGATAATAATCACCGGTAATGGATAAATCTTAGCGGCGGCCGCCAAAACGCCGCTAAAACTAAACGAACGCCGCTAAATGCAGCGACGCCCCCGTTTTGCGGCAGCCGCCCAACCACCGGTAATTATTATACCGGCGGTTTTTTGGACTTTTAGGGGCGTTTTTGGCCACCGGTAATGCCTGTTTTTCTTGTAGTGCATTCCGATGCATATGCACGTACATACACAAAGAAATGTGAATTACTTACAATCTTCGTGAAGGTAGGCAAGTCCTTTAGCCGATCCTAATGCAATCTCGAGTCTGGTAGGGAAATCCATGGTGGGAAGACCCCTTCCAGTAATCACGAATTACACTAGGATCAGTGTCCAACGAGATGAATTCCTGTCCGTTGATTGCAACTCCCCAACTCATCCACCATATATGTGGCTAAACATATCGTAATCTTTAGTCAATTTCAAATAATTTTTTTGAAAGATAACAATTGTATTAAAAACAGAAAGATACAAAAGAGAGGGAGTCCGCTGAGGTTGCAGACTCTCTAAAAACCAAAAAGGTGAGATCACAATCCTTCATAGAATCTACATAAGTGGCCCATTCTATGATGAGACGCTTAGACTTGAAAATGACAACTTCTACTCTGTTAGAGACATCTGAGAAACATCTCCTATTTCTTTCTTCCCACACGGACGACCAAATCACAAGAATGGCCATCCTTCATAATCTGGTCTTCTTCTTGCCTATATTTATCCCATGCCAAGCAAAGAGGAGACGATTCGATGCGCCAGGAACACACCAGGAGATGTTGAACTAAGCACTAAATTCAGACCAAATATTGGAAATAAAAGGGCAATGCACTAGGAGATGGTTGACTGTTTCTTTGTTCCTCATACAACAAAGACAGATGTTAGGAAGGATCATCCCCCTTTTTCTCAAATTGTCAACTGTTAGAATTTTCTTCTTGCTAACTAGCCAACCGAAAACGACGATCTTAGGGGGAGCTAGGTATTTCCAAATGTGGGAAGGCTGCTGAAATTCTATAACAAATAGTTTGCTGTGAAGTAGCTGATATAGCGATTTGACAGAAAATCTTCTACAAGACTTGTCCAGTCTCCAGATTAAACTATCGTCGTTTGTCTAAATTGGTGTGGCAGCATAAATGCATTCCAAAAGATTTGTATACTCAGTTACCTCCCAGTCTTGTAAATTCCTTCTGCAATTCAGATTCCAAACAATCTTGTCTCCAGCAACAGGATAGTAGTCGGCCACAGTAATACCTTTGGAGGGAGCAAGACGATGAATGTTCAACAATCTAGCTTTGAGAGGGACCTCCCCCACCCAGATATCTTCCCAGAAACTGATATTAGACCCTTCCCGAGCTCGAAACCGTCACCTTTGAGAACCATCTTTTTCATTTTAATGACACCCTTCCAAATTGCCAATGCCCTATAGGTCGAAGAGTCTTTAGTCCACCACCCCCACCCACAGATTTTCCATATTTGCTTTTGATAATAATGTTCCAAAGATTCTCATTTTCTGATCTTAGTCTCCAAATCCACTTCCCTAGGAGAGCCCGATTCATTGTCTTAAGGTCATTAACCCCTGCTCCACCTTCTTGGATTTGATTACACACTTCTTTCCAATTTAATAGACGAAAATTCTTCTTATCTTGCCTACCTTGCCAAAGGAAGTCCCGTCTTAGATTTTTGAGGGTAGCCAAAACCAAGCCTGAGCATCTGAAGACAAACATGAAGTACAATGGTAAGTTGGAGAGAGCTGCTTTGATGAGGGTGAGGCGACCACCCAAGGATAGGTAACGAAATTTCCATCTAGCAAGATATTTCTAAAATCTTGCTCTGACTTTCTCCCAGAAGTACTTAGGAGGCGAGCCAACACAAAGGGGGAGGCTGACAAAGGTAGTCGGAAGGAAGGCCGCAGTGCAATCAAAAGCTTCGGCGTATGAATTGAGCTCCTCTATCTTCATATTGACCCCGTACATCTTGGATTTCGCTAAGTTGACTCTTAATCTGGATACCGCCTCAAAGTAGTAGATCATTATATGAAGGTAATCCACCTTATCTAGGCTAGCTTCAAAAAAAATCAAAGTGTCATTCGCAAAATGAATGTGAGAGATCGGGATGGGCATACCTTTCATTTTACACCCAGAAAGAAAGCCTTCAAATTGACCTTTATACAGCAATCTGAAAAGGGCTTCTCCTACAATGAGGAAGAGGAACGAAGATAAGGGGTCTCCTTGCCGTAAACCCCTCGAACTCTTGAAAAAATCTTATGGGGATTCATTGATAAGAATCGAAAAGAAGGCCGATCTAATGCATTCTTTGATCCACCCTCCCCATTTGTCCCCATATCCCATCTGTAGCATCATGTAGTCCAAAAAATCCCAATCGACATGATCATACGCTTTTTAGATATCCATCTTGCATATAATACTCTTCGAACCAGACTTGAAACTAGAATGTAAGCATTCATTAGCTATAAGAGCGCAATCCACTATCTGCCTACCTGAAATAAACACACCTTAATTCCATGAAATGATCTTCCCTATCACCTTCTTGAGACAGGATGTTAAAACTTTAGCTAGGATTTTGTATGGTCCCCCTACCAAGCTGATTTGTCTGAAATCTTTGAACGTATCTGCCCCTGAGGCCTTAGGAATCAGAGCTATAAAAGTAGCCCCAAGACCTTTAGATAGCTTAGATCTGCTATGGAATTCATTACAAAAGTCCATCACATTTGCTTGAATAACCTCCTAGAAAGATTGAAAGAATATAATGAGAAATCTGTCAGGACCTGGGGCCTTGTCATTGCCTAAGGCTTCAATAGCCTTCCTCACTTCTACTGTGGAGAAAGGGGCTTCGAGATGAATAGCTTCTTCTGGCACAATATTGTCCATATGGAGGTTGTCCAACCGAGGCCTACACCAGTCTTCTCCCTTAAGTAGCGAGTTGAAATACGCAATGGCCTCCTCCGTAATGTTGCTTTTGTCTTCTAACTGCCTCCCATTAACCAAAATACTAGTTATTTTGTTGATTCTGGTATGCATATTGGCTATGTTGTGGAAGTAGCTTGTGTTCCTGTCTCCCTCCATTATCCATTTCGCTCAAGATTTTTATTTCCAAGAAATTTTCTTTTCTAAGGCCCTCACTGAAAGCGATTAGATCAGCTGAATTCTTCTGGCCAACATTTCGGTGGACATGGAAAAGACTTCAGCTTCCCCGTAGATCCGCTGTAGTTTTGAAAGGAGCGATTCCGATTCCAGTTCCCTTGCACGAAATTCCTTCTGCTTCCACTATTTCAAATTGTCCTCCAATTGTTTTAGTTTGGGAAATAATTTGTACCCAGCAAAACCCTCCACTTGGTAACCAGCCCAGCACTGAGAAATCATCTAATGAAAACCTTCAATTTTCAGCCAGGAGGAGTCGAACCTGAAAGGTTTTGGACCCCAATTCTTCTCATCGATAGAAAGAAGCACGGGATAATGGTCGGACGTGACTCGAGGGAGAACGGACTGGGAGGCCAATGGAAAGATGTACAGCCACTCGGGAGAAATTAAAAATCTATTTAAACACGAGAGAATAGGAGTAGCTCTCCCATTGGTCCATGTAAATCTAGAGTTAAGCAATGGAAGATCCACCAACTCTTGATCTTCTATCCAACACAAAAAGGAAGCCATCGCAGGGGTGATCTTTCTCCCGTGAGATTTTTCTTCTACAAATCTAGTGACATTGAAGTCACCCACAATACAGCAAGGACCAACAAAACTCTGTCTAATAGAGCACAATTTCTCACAAATATCTATTCGTCTGGCATCTTAAGTAGGACCATACACTGAAGCTATGAGAAATTGGAGACCCGAAGTTATCTCTTGCAAAATAACTGAAACCAAGAAAGAGCCAATCTAGTTAGACTGCAAAGCCCACTTAAACGATTTTCAAGCCAACAAGATACCTCCAAAGCTATCCACTTTGCATCACTAGCCTTTTAGAGCGAACCCATAAGCCTATTGTCGAAGTGGGGGACTTTGGTTTCCTAAATACAAATAATTTCCGTATTATTTTAGCTACAAAGATCTTTGATGAGTCTTCTTTTCTGCTTAGACCCCACTCCCCTAACATTCCAAGGGATTATCTTCATTGGGCAACTATCCTGCCCCGAATACCCACCTCCTCAATGTTGACGTTAAGGGAGTTCAACCCTTTGGGATACGACATAAGACATTGCAGTCTGTTGCTACATGACCTAGAGAGATGCTTTCGAGTAGATTTTGTGGCCAATAGGGGTCTTCCTTGCGACTCAAAGCACTAGAATAAGGTGATGTAATCCTCAAGGCAATCCCCAAAGGATAGGCCTAAGAATCTACTAACGTGGCCACTATGTCCCTGATCCATTTTTTCTGTTGGATGGTATCAATCAACTTTGCCCTGTGGTCTTCCTCTGAATTCTTTAGAGTGAACCCTGTCTGGGGATCCTTTAGTGTACCAACTTAGAATTGTAGCGGCTCATCTTCTATGACTTCAGCAGTGGAATCTGTTGACAATGTGGAGCCACATCAGGGCCGCCTTGGACAGGTCGTAGGGGCCTACTCGACCGGTCGTGAACCGTCAACTCAAAGTCCAGCGAGTCCTATTTTTTCATGTTTTGGGTCCTTTGACCAATCGTAAGAGCTGTTCAACCGGTCATAGTATGACCAGTCGTAGCTCTCCTTCGACCAGTCGTAGGTTACACAGATTCATTTTCAAATCTTATATGGACTGTGGATTTTAGTGTCGCCTTTCGCAAGAGTGCGGAAGGAAAGTTACCTAAACTATATATAAGTGTTTCCTAGGATTTTTCTAGGGTATTGAAATATTGAGAAATAATTTTAAGGTATGGGCTAAGGGATTTCTATGTTCTTCCAAGGGAGAGGTTAGTATTTTGCCTTGTAATCTTTGTTTTTCTTCATAGGGGAAGTTTACATCCGTGGTTTTTTACCCTAGTTTGGGATTTTTCCACATAAATCTTGTCTTGTGGTTTATTTGGATCGCTTTGATCTATTTCTAGTTTATATTTCTTTCTGTTTATTGTTTGTGGGTGAGGCTTGAGATTGGATCTAGGCTCGCTGCGTTGTTAGCGTGCTGCACAACAACTAGTATCAGAGCTACTGGTTTAGTTCTATTGGGAGCGATGGCAGAAGATGGAAAAATTAGAATTGAGAAGTTTGATGGTTCAAACTTTACCTTCTGGAAGATGCAGATGGAGGATTATCTGTATCAGAAGGACCTCTACATTCCTCTAGGAGGAAAAGAGAAGAAACCAAAAAAGATGACAGATGATGAATGGTTTTTACTGGATAGGAAGGCTTTAAGAACGATTCGACTCTCTTTGTCTAAGAGTGTTTTCTTTAATATATCCAAGATAAAAATGACAAAAGAATTGATGGAAGCCCTAGCCACCATATATGAAAAACCCTCAGCATCCAACAAGGTTCATCTTATGAAACAGCTATTCAACATGAAGATGTCAGATGGTGGGAGCGTGGCTGAATATCTAAATGAGTTCAATACAGTCACGAGCTAGTTAGAATCCATTGGCATCATTTTTTAGGATGAGGTCAGGGCACTATTGATCTTATCTAGTCTGCCAGACAGTTGAGATGGTTTGGTGATTGCTGTGAGCAATTCTTTAGGGTCAACAAAGATAAAATTTGATGATGTCGCCGGTCTAATTCTCAGCGAAGAATCTAGAAGGAAGGCATCAGGAGTTTCAGGGGACTCAGAGAATGTTCTAAACGTTGAAGGAAGAGGAAGATCGCTGAATAAAGGAGGCAATAAATACGGGCATTCTAAGTCAAGGAAGAAGTCCAAGGGACCGAAAGATAAAGTCGGGTGTTGGCATTGCGGTAAGAAGGGACATATGAAACGTGATTGCGGGGTGCTTAAGAAACAAGATGGAAGCTCTCAAGGTGGGAAGGATTCAGTGAATCTGTCAAAGAAGAGCGACACAGAAGCGTTGATTTTGTCTCTTGATGCATGGAATGAGTCTTGGGTTATAGACTTGGGTGCTTCATTTCATGTCACTTCATGTAAGGAAGTTCTGCGTGATTATGTATCAGGTGACTTTGGGAGATTCTACCTGCGTGATGATGAGCCATGCAGTATAGTTAGAAAGGGGGACGTTCAGGTCAATTAGAAAAATAAAATGGTTTTGAAATTGAAGGATGTCGACATGTACTAAGTTTGAGAAGAAATCTGATCTCAGTGGGACAGTTGACCGACACCGGTTATGTGATGACATTCATCAGTGATTCCTGGAAGATCACAAAAGGTGCCTTGGTGATATCTCAAGGTAAAAAGGAAGGTACTTTATACGTGACTTCAGGATCATATAGTTCACTCGCAGTTGCATCAACTGGAGTGAATGGACAGTTATGGCATCAGAGGTTGGGACATATGAGTGAGAAAGGGATAAAAGTGCTATTGTCAAAAGGGAAGCTACCAGGGTTGAAGTCTATTGACTTGAAATTCTGCAAGGACTGCATGTATGGCAAGCAGAAGAGGGTAAGCTTCAAGAAGATAAGACATGCTCCAAAGACGCATCTATTGGAGCTTGTACACACTGACGAGTGGGGACCGGCACAGGTATCATCTTTTAGTGGCTCACGTTATTTTGTTTCCTTTATTGATGATGCTAGTAGAAAACTGTGGGTTTATTTCTTAAAGCATAAATTTAATGTATTTGATGCGTTTAAGAAGTAGAAAGTTATGGTAGAAAATGAGACAAGTAAAATAGTAAAGTGTCTCAGATCTAATAATCGGGGAGAATATTGTGATAAGAGGTTTGAGGAGTATTGTGCAGTAAGTGGAATCAAACATCAGAAAATGATTTCAAGGATACCGCAACAGAATGGTGTGGCTAAGCGTATTAACAGGACCATTCTTGAGCACACTAGGAGCATGAGGTTACATGCAGGGTTGCCCAAGACCTTTTAAGCAGATGCTGTGAATACTATCATATATCTTATCAATAGAAGTCCCTCAGTACCATTGGATGGTAGGCTACCAGAAGAAACATGGACTGGGAAAGAAGTGAACCTTACACATCTCAGAGTGTTCGGTTGCACTTCATATGTTCACATTGATGCAGAGCACAGAAACAAGCTGGATGCGAAGTCCAAGAGGTACACGTTTATAGGCTACGGGCAGGATGATTTTGGCTACAGGTTTTGGGATGCAGAAAATAGAAAAATCATTAGAAGTAAGGACGTAGTCTTCAATGAAAAAGTGATGCATAAGGACTGTGTAAGAAAATAAGGCCAAGGAAAAGGAATTCGTAGAATTGGAAGAGTTACCAGACACGGGTGTTACAGTACCACAGGATGATCATACACAGGAGTATTATGAGGCAGAGCCACAGACACCGGTTGTGAGGAGGTCTACTCGGGAGAGGAGACCCACGGTCCGATACTCACCCTCCTTACATTATCTACTGCTGATAGATAATGGTGAGCCAAAGTGTTTTGAAGAGGCATTACAGTCCAATACACGGGTTAAGTGGGAGCAGGCCATAGATGAGGAGATGGACTCTCTTGAGTCTAATCATACATGGGAGCTAGTCACTCTACTTAAGGTTAAGAAAGCTCTTCATAATAAGTGGGTTTACAGACTAAAGGAGAAGCATGATGGTTCAAAACGGTACAAGGCAAGACTGGTTGTAAAAGGGTTTCAACAGAAGGCAGGTATCGATTTCACTGAAATATTTTCACTGGTGGTGAAAATTCTATGATTCGTATGGTCTTAAGTATAGTGGCTACAGAGGACTTATATCTAGAGCAGTTAGATGTTAAGACTACCTTTCTTCATGGGGACCTTGAAGAAGAGATATATATGCATCAGCCGACAGGATACATGGCACCAGGTAATGAGAACAAGGTGTGCAGACTGAAGAGGAGTCTATATAGCCTAAAGCAGGCCATGAGGCAGTGGTATAAGAAGTTCGATAGTTTTACGTCGGGAAACGGTTTTAGGAGATGTCATACAGACCATTGTTGTTATTTGAAGAAGTTTGATATGTCGTACATCATCCTTCTGCTATACGTTGATGAAATGCTTATGGCCGGTTCAAGCATAAAGGACATCTCAGATCTCAAAAGATAACTGTCTAGAGAATTTTTCATAAAGGATTTAGGAGCTGTAAAATAAATCCTAGGCATGAGGATAAAGCGTGACAAGGAAAATAAGAAATTGGTTTTATCACAGGTAGAGTACATAACCAAGTTACTTGATTGATTCAATATAGGAGGTGCTAAGCCGGTTAGCACTCCATTAGCCAACCACTTCGAGTCATCTAAAGAGCAAGGTGCAAAGACAGGAGGAACGGGACTACATGGCTAAAGTCCCATACACGTCAATGATTGGGAGTCTCATGTATGCTATGGTAAGCACGAGACCAGACATTGCTCAAGCAGTGGCAGTTGTTAGCAGGTTCATAAATAACCCCGAGAAGAAACATTGGGAGCTGTGAAGTAGATCCTCAGATACCTAGTGGGTACTAAAGATGTAGGGTTGTGTTATGGTGGATCGAAAATCAAGCTACAAGGCTACATGGATTTAGATTTGGCAGGAGATATCGATAGTAAAAGAAGCACTACAGGTTACGTATTTACTCTGGGTAGTGCTGCAGTTAATTAGGTCTCCCAGTTACAGAAGATAGTATCTATCAATACGACAGAAGCAGAATATGTTACAGCTACAAAAGCATGCAAGGAGATGGTGTGGATGCAAGGTTTTATGAAAGAGTTGGCTAAGAAGCAAGTAGATTGTAAGCTGTACAGTGACAGTCAAAGTGCAATACACTTGGCTAAGAATTCATCCTTTCATTCAAGGACCGAGCATATTTCTATCAGATATCACTTCATACGTTCGTTACGGGAAGATGGATCGATTGTTCTGAAGAAGATTCATACAAGTGAGAATCTTGCAGATATGTTGACCAAGGCGGTCACAAGGGAGAAGCTGAAGCTCTGTTCAGCTTTGATTAGTCTTTAGGCTTAAAGATGGGAAGGTGGTGCACTTTGGATGAAGAAGACGAAGGTTTTTGGCGATGTGTCTCTAAATGAGAGATTATTGAGAATGTGCAGCCACATCGGGGCCGCCTTCGACCGGTTGTAGGACATGTTCGACCGGTCGTAGGGGCCTGCTTGACTAGTCGTGGACCGTCGACTCAAAGTTCAGCGAGTCCTATTTTTTCATATTTTGGGTCCTTCGACCAGTCGTAGGAGCTATTCGACCAGTTGTAGTATGACCAGTCGTAGCTCTACTTCGACCAGTCGTAGGTTACGCAAATTCATTTTCGAATCTGATATGGACTACGGATTTTGGTGTCGCCTTTCGCAAGGGTGCAGAATGGAAGTTGCCTAAACTATATATAGGTGTTTCCTAGAGTTTTTCTAGGGTATTGGAATATTGAGAAATAATTCTAAGGTATGGGCTAAGGGATTTCTATGTTCTTCTAAGAGAGAGGTTAGTATTTTGCCTTGTAATCTTTATTTTTCTTCATAGTGGAAGTTTGCATCCGTGGTTTTTTACCCTAGTTTGGGGTTTTTTCACGTATATCTTGTCTTGTGGTTTGTTTGGATTTCTTTGATTTGTTTCTAGTTTATATTTCTTTCTGTTTATCATTTGTGGATGAGGCCTGAGATTGGATCTAGGCTCGCTGCATTGTTGGCGTGCTGCGCAACAGAATCTTCCTGAAATAGTGTAAGGAGCCCGTGATCTGCCCAATCCGAGAAGGATGATAGAGGGGATGAAAGAAGGGAAGTTGGAGAAGGTGGGTTTTCTGATTGCGAGGAGGCATTATCGTATTTGACACTATCTACACCCTCCCATGATTGGACTGCAGGATCAGACTAGAGGTTTTGATTCTTATCATTGATCATCTGAGGCAGAGTCGTCATCTGTTGCTGGAACATGCGAGAAGAAAAGGAAGATTTCCTACTCGGGTTGTAGGAGAGTGGAATGAGACAACGATCTGAGATTGGGTCCAGATGAACTTCTGTTGTTATGCTACCCGAAGGAAAAGGAGGAACCCGAAACCCGAGTGAGAGAGGATCCAAAAAAGTCAAGTCATTTATGGGATCGAGTTCGAGTGTCAATCACGCTGATGTTGAGGCTTCTACCAACCGCCACATGTCTCCGAGATAAGTTCGGTAAGACATGGAGCTGGTGAGTCCGAAACATCTTGGGCCTTATGCTTATATGTAGAGATATCTTCCGTTCGATTGGGAGAGGCGGTGCGACGTGTTCCACACACCTCGTGATGGTAAACCTAATCGGAAGCTACCTCTACACATGTGACATTAATATCGATGGAGGATTCTATCGCCAATGGTTCTTTGCCATGCATCTCACAATGGGACTGATCTCTGCCGTAGCCATCAATAGCTACAGCTGGCAAGGGAGTACCGGGGTCTGGAGCACTGCGGGAGAATGGAGACCATGCTCCTTCATTCTCGATGAACCTGGCCATGGACAGAGGGATGGGTTCGTTGAGTCTCCAGAGGTCTCCCCATCTAGGAGCTAGATCATCCTTCATTTCCCTCTGCAGCGGCGTCTTGATTTATCTTCCTTCCATAAGGGTCTAGATATGGGTCGGAAGAGAGTCTCCCTTATTTCTGCACACACGGACTCTTACCACAGCCATCTCCTTGCCAGTCTTGGTCTTGGGATCCAAATCGATAAAGGATCTAAGAACTGAAGCTGCTGATATGACAAATTCATCATACTAGAGTTCAAGCGGGATTCCCCTGATGAGAATCCAAACATCTTCCCCTCCGAAGATAGAGAATTCTTCCCAAGATTGCACTTTTTTTACTGGTCTGTCTTTGTGTAGAGCTCCTGCCATTATCAGAATATCCGGATTGAGGCCCGGGCATACTTTAATCTAGAACTCATTGTATCTAATGGGTTTGATTGAATATTGCTCTGGTTTGATTCTACAGCAACTACAATCCAGCCTCTAACTTGAGAGATAGAGGCTCCCTCTCTGGTGGTAATAAGCACCGAATCCTGCAATTCCTTCTTTGAGAGATCCAGGCATTCTTGACTGATAGTCAGAACATGAAGTGAGTCAATCTCTTCAAGGTTGTCTTTGTCTATTTCCTTCTTCCTTACTTTCTCTGTTCCACTGGGGTTTTTAGGCTGTGTCATCTTCTCTAACCCTGCTGAATTGATTAAGGCTTCTTTGAAAGAAATAACTTTGGGGCAGGTTGGGTCTACGCGTGTGAACTTCCTCTCGATCCCCAAAGAATCCATGGAGACCTGAAGTGTGTTCCTTGTAGGTTTTTGAACTGGGCCAAACCTATCTCTTTGAACCAATAGTGGAATCCTGCTAAATCATTCTCCATGGAGCATAAGAACAGCTCTGGAGAGTTCTTCTTCTAAGCTCATCCTCATGAGAGCAAAACCTCTGTATTGACCAATTGATTTGTCTCTAGGCATAACCATATCCATTACTGCCCCCACTCGACCGAAAACTCTCGAGATATTGATTGGAAGCCATCCTTCTGGGAAACCTCTAGTGAATAGAGTCAGGTAGTCGATGGTAGATCTCACTTTCGGAAATGGATAACCCCCTTTACCTTTGTTGCGCACCACTTCAATCCATTCTTCTGAAGCTTCCTTTTCGTGCAGTCGATTCGAAAGTCCTAATTCGCCATTGGAGTTCCTGGGTTCTTTTGATCTCACCATGTTCGTCTTCGTGTTGTTGTCATTGTTTCATCATCGTCTAGTTAACACAATCATTCCATAGACAGATCAATTGGTCAGCCAATTTCAAATAATTAGCCATCAAACAAAGAAACATTCATCCTTTCACAACAGAACATAAAGCAAAACAATATGCTAGGAAAGTGAAATGAAATAGAGACGCTATAACATGACAAATTGCTTAATGAATTTTATGTTAAGCCTATCTCCCTACCCATGTGACAACACACAGACGGGTAAATTCATTGGAAGAAGCTGCCCTCTGTACCAATATTTCATCCATGCAACCATAATCTACAAAGTTCAGAGTAGCACTACTTAAGTTAGAAAAATTACAAGACAAATGAACCATACTAATTTAAAAGGAAATATTTTCTTTTTTAAAATGCTTGGTCAAATAAATATCGATCTCTACCACTATTCTGCTCATAAAAAGAACTAGCTAAGAGCATTTTCTTGTCTACATTAGGCCATAAAATAGGGGAAACCAAAAAAAATAAAAAAAAAATTGGGAAAATGTTTTGATAATGTCTTATAAGGAAGAAAAATCGCCAAGTTTCTTATATAAGATATAAGAACTGCCCTAGATGGAGAATTGAAGTCTTACTGGAGATTTTTTTCTCCTAAAAAAATTCAGAAAGTGTGGAATCAACCTGTTGCATATTTCACGGCTGGAATCACTTAACATGTTGAACAAACCTGAACATTTGATGCCCTATGAGTTAGCACGTAAATTCAAGTCGCAATATAAGATATAGCTTAAAAGGAGCTTGTTAAATGTCACCAAGCCACAATTGCCATCAAGAAATCTGGAAGAAAACCAAGCATATCAGTATCAGGAACTCTGTCTTGTACAGTGATCCATCCCACCAAAAATTGGCGGACATAGGGATTCAGAACATTCATGCGCTCCCTTAGCAGTGGTATAAAATCTTCGATGCTGAAAAATAAAAATGCGAAAACAGTATAAGAAGTCCTACAGTCATATTTCTCCAATTTGTTTTTTCTTTATGCTGAATACTTTATCTATAAATTCAATATAAAAATTACAAGGATAGATGGTGCACCTGAACTGATTTCTTTCGGTAACAATATCCTGATTATTAGTTGAAATTATTAAATTATGCAAGTAGATATCCTCATATAAACGACGGTTACCCCTGAAGGAAAAGCTATGCAAGAACACACCCAAAAAAGTAACAAGATGCATTCCAGCTGAGTAGAAACAATCTTTCGAAGAATTTAATGCGTATTGAATAATGTCATTATGCCATTCAACTCGAGAAGTCCTAAACCTTCGAAAGATGTTGGCAGGGGCATCCGGGATCTATGATTTGCGGAACACTTTGGCCAACACGTGAACACAAATGCATCCTTATTCATAGGAGATGAACCACATCTAGCACCTTACAAAGGATTTCCAATTTTCAAGCAAAAAAATCCCACTTATTCCTTTTGAAAATCCGGCTCTAAACAAGCCTAGTCCCCAATATTTTCTATAAAGGAGTGATAAGATGCAAAAAGAATACAGATTATAGCTTATATGCGTGTTTGCTTATAAGAAGAGGAAGCAAAGGTGAAATACATAGAAATTATTCTTGAATCAGATCAACATTGATAAAGCTTGTGCAGATGAATGGCGAAAACACCAAGTTCTTTGATCCATTTTAGAAATGTATCTATCATTCGACAAAACAAGCAATAATGTCATAAGCAGAAACACAACAGGAAGTAAATGCAAACATATTATATTTATATGCTGATAGATAGTATTTAGCAAATCACATCCATATAAGATACTTTGCTTTTGATATCGTTGTTCTCTCACATAAACTTGTATAAATTTAGCTCAGGCACCCTTCTCATGCCAAAATGTAAATAAATAATCACCATGTCCTAAACTTAAATAAAAAGAAACCAGAGACACATCACTTCCATACAATCTAATCCCAAACTGAATTCAAGTGATTAGAGGCTTTTCGAACTCAAATATGGATTAAACCTATCTAGAAAGCCAGAGAGTGAATTTGTTTGCTTATGACTCAAAATCTTGTTCAAGACTTCACATCCATGAAACATAGCCCTTAATATTTCATTTTGGAGAAAGAAAAAACTATAGCAACTAAGATGAAACACATCCAACAAAAATGAAAAGATGTCATCGATCATGGGCACCATGTAGAACACACCTAATCATGTGCATTCCACAAGCAATAGGTGGGGACACAGTAAGTAACACAGGTTATTGATACGGTCAGATCACCATTCCAATAATATCAAGCCTACAAATGCATATGTTCAAACCCCATCAACTCTTATTAAATTATAGCATCATTGATTTAATTATAACATAACCAACATATGAAACATGTCAGAAAAATCAGCAGCTTGATCGTTCAACCATACACAAGAAAACTAAAAAATCATATTCAAACTGCTACTATGCATGAATTCCAAATTTAGATGCTTGTAAATGTCAAGAAAGAAAAGAGAAATAAATAAATAAAAGATAGAAGGTGAAATTCCCAATTCCAAAATTCCTTTGTAAAATCAGAAAAACACCGATTTGGGGTCCACATTCAAACCTATAAGCCCTAAAATCTCCAAATCCCTAAATGAGGGTCCACATCGAATCGGGAATCCACAAATTTCTAAATCCCCAAATTCCTAAATCGGCATTGAGATTGAGAGAGATTGAGAGAGAGAAATACCTCACATCCAGAGATTGAGCTAGCCTTCAACTGAGCTTTAGAGAGAGAGAGAGAGGGGTCGTGCGTGGGTACGGCGTTCGGAAAGAGTCTAGATCGTGGGTGGAGAGAGAGAGAGAGAGAGAGAGAGAGAGTAGATTGGATTAGGGTGAAAGAGAGAATGCGAAGACGAGCACTGACTCTCCTCGAGTTCTGAGTTATACAACCGGTTCAAATGAGATCAAAATTACATGGCCCAAAATGATGTATTTATTATATCCAAACCGTTTATACATTTTTCAATATCATTTTAGAGCACGAGCCAAAAATGAATCATAACCAAAGCTCAACTGGACCACAATAGACATAGCAGCTGGGATAATAATTTTCACCGTTAAACATTCTCAAGGCCCACCGTAACGTTTATTTTCCATCCAATCTATTTGTTTAGAAGGTCACAAGGAGCTGGATGAAGAAGAAAATAAATATCATATTGATCCAAAACTTCAATTACACCCAAAAGGGTTTCAATGGTAGATGTTCAATCCCCCACTACTTCTTTGGACTATAAAAGTTTTCAATCAAGCTAATATTTATCTTTTCCTTATTCCATGTCTACATAACTTATAAACAGGTTGGATCTCAAATAAACATTGTGACGAGCATAAGAAGGTTTCAACGGTGGGTATCACTGTCCAACTCTTTTCTATGGTGGGGTCCACTTGAACTTTGGATCTACCCCATCAATCAGATGGTGGGCCATGGGCTTAAAAATAAAGTCAATCCATGGCTTGGGTGTGCCACACCATGTACTATAGTTGAGAGGGGTTACCCTCCCATTAAAACATTCATAATCATTTATTAGGCCCACCTAGATGTGGTTCACAGATTCATTATGTGTGTCCCACTTGGATAAGGGGTCAGACCACGTTTCAGCCACATACAAAACTCATGTGGGCCCCACTAAGTATTTTTATATGTTTTAGGGATGTCTTTCACTTAGTTTTAGATGTTATGGCCCACCTAAGTTTCATATACAGGTGATTTTTGGGATATCCCATAAACTAAAGGGGACACATAAATGCACGGTGTTGATGTTCTGCACACATCATGGTGAGGCCCACACCGCTCAACCTCATGGGAAGTTCTCATGAGGTCGACCTTATAGTACCATTTCCCTATTAACTCGTTCACGGGTGTTACCCTAATCATATAGGGCCCACCTTGATATATTTTCTATATATTGACACTATTCGTATGTTTTTCCATCACATAGTAAGATGTTATTCGAAATCATAAGAAGATTCAAATCTCAGGTGGGCCATACCAATCAAAACAGTGATGAATAACCATTAAATACCTTTTGAAGACCACAAGTTTTCGATCAATTTGATCTTTGTAATTTCCCTTCATCCGGATCTTCTTTACATTATCAACAAGTTGGATTGCAAATAAACACTAATAAAACTTTATGACGGGCTCCTTATAATTTTTAATGGCGAGGCACTATATTACCAGTCTTTCTGATGGTGTGGTCCACCTAAGATTAAAATTCTCATAATTTTTAAACCCCGCCCAAAAATAAGCCAGAGAAATAGATGGATGGAATGGATATACAACACATCATCAAGGTGGGCCCCACAGTCAAGACCACACTGTGTTCGTGAGGTCGGGGCCGCACCTAATCCACTCTCCCTTAGTGGGTGTTACCTAACCATGTAGGGCCCACCTTGATTTTTTATTTTTAATTTTCTAAATCCACACCATCCATATGTTCCAAAATCGTCATTTAGGAACGGTTTTAAACCGTTCCTACATGAGGTGTCGCAAAAAATCCATAACAGTTCAGAACCGTTTTGGGTACTGTTTCAAATTTTAGAGACGAAATTTTATGAATGGTTTTAAACCGTTCTAGTGCCAACTGTCATATTTATGAACTGTTTTTTTTCTTATTTCGGAACCATTTTAAATCAAAAAACCTGCTATAAAAAATAAAATAAAATAAAAAAGAAATATATATTTAAGCCATATTCATTTAAGAATCAAAAGATAGTAAAAACAACCATGATGTAATTTGAAACATTATTTATCTGACTTGCAAACCTGACAAAAAAACTAAAATCTGCAATGGAAGACTTCAAAATAAAAGGACATAATTCAATGAAAGTCCGTCAAGCAGATGAAGAGCTCCACAATGTAATGGCCTTTTATGTACCTAACTAACAAGCAACAAGTAAAAATAAGAACAAAAACATGTGAATAGATTGAAAGAACAACAATCAACTATCAAAATAGTATGAAAAAAATTATAACAATTAAACATACATATGGAAGACTGTTGTTAGTTGACTCACCTGGTTTTTGGATATGCTCGATGCACTCCTGACCCGAGGGGAGCTCGTTCTAGACCAAGCGGGGCTACGAATGGTAAGGGAGACATAATCAGCTCAATCTAGAGAGATTCTGAGGTTAAGATAGTTTGTCATGTTTATTGCGAAACCAAACCCAATTGTTGAGCCTATAATACAAAAAACAAACAAAATAAAGCAATGTCTAGCCGAATCATGTGAAGAGGCAATCCAAGGCAAACATACCAGCATGGCATGCTCAAAAAAAGATTTGAGCAACTCATTTGGTTGGGACCACTGTAAAAATGCCCTATCCTAAAAATAAATATGGTTTATCCATTCGGTTGGCAACATGCATGCATTAAATTTAGATTATATCTTTTCTTCAACAGCCCACTTTTCTTGTAAAAGTACAACCCATTTGATGGACTACCTTATTTTTAGCCTAGGTCATGTTTGTGGTGTCTCACACCTGATGAATGGCTCTAAATCTCACTCACATGTGCTAAATTGGCTGTGTGCCATACATCCACCTCTTGAAAAGATAGCATAAAAACTAGTAGAAAAAGGAGCTCATGCATTTTATTGTTCTTTATCATACTTTGAATTATTTTCTAAATGCAATGCACATGCATTTTACTAATCGTATTTAGTTACGAATATTAATTAGAGGAAGGCATAATACTTTTCTTATGAAGCTCAAGTTTTCCACCATCTTTTGTTGCATAACATTTGCATGAAAGAGTCACTCCATGTTTGTCAAGCACCTACATTAAATAACAAAATAAAAAACAAAAATAAAAACTTTTGAGCATTACAACTTCCTCTATTCAATGGAAACTAGTAACAAAGTAACCATAGAGGCTAAAATAATACCAAAAAACATTATAATTTGTTCCCAAAAATTGTGAAGCTCCAAATCAAAGGAGCACCATACTAATGGAAATAATGATAAATAATTGTACGAGCCAAATTGATATATTTTATGTATATCAATCCCATTCATTTGTTCCTAAAATCCGCTTATATCTAGACAAACTAATCGTACACATTTAAAAAGTGTTTTGGATAGATCAGATTGGTTTCATATTAGATTGGGCTTAATTTTTTTCTTTATCCTAATTAGCACATTCCAAACACATCTAGCCGTCCAAATCAACTCTAGGATAGTCTGATCATAAAATTTGATCAATCTCATCATTATAAGTTATTCTTGTAATTACGCTTCTATTATACTTGGGCTATAATATCCGTTTTTAAACATTTTAGTTTTTTTTTTTAAATCTCAATTCTTTTCAAAACCTCAATTTTTCTCAAATATTGTTATTATTAAAAAACATTATAATTTGTTTTTCAAAATCACGATTTTTTTAAACTTTTTAATTTCTTTTTAAAATCTATTTTTTTTTATCTCAAAATTTTTCATTATATCAAATCTTCTCGAACATTGTCATTTTTTTCCAAACTTTTGAACTTTCTTTTTCAAAATCACAAATTTTTTAAACTTATTAATTTCTTTTTCAAAATGTTGAATTTTTGTCAAAATTTTAGTGTTTTATAATCTCTTTTTTTTTATCATTATCAATTTTTTTACTTATTTTTTTTTGAAAATGTTAATTTTCTATCAAAATGTCCATTTTTTTAATCTTTTTTTTTTCAATTCTTTTAACAAAATCTTATTTTTGTTATCAAACTTTTCAATTATTCTTTTCCATAGTACAAATTCTGAAAAACAAATTTTCAAAATATTAATTTTTTTACCAAAATCATTTTGCTTTATAAAAAAATAAAAAATAAAAAAAAATAAAAAAATAAAAAAAAAAAAACTTGTTAATTTATTCAAACTTCTCAAAAATTTAAAGTTGCCAATTTTTTTTTCAACTTTTCAATTTTCTTTTCCAAAATGACAATTTTTGGTCAAACTCTTGGTGATTTTTTAAATTACAATTTTTATTCAAAATCTTAATTTTTCTTGAATATTTTTTTTTTCAAAATCACAATTTTCATCCAACTTCTCAATTCTCCTTTTCAAAATGTCAGGTTTTTTATCAAAATCTCGATTTTTCAATCTATTTTTTTTTCATATTTTCCGTTCTTTTGAACTTCTCCATTTTCTTTTTTCAAAGTGTTTTTTTTCTTTTTCGAACTTGTCAATTCTATATTCAAATTCTTTTTCTTTTTTTTTTCAAAATCTCACTTTTGTTATTCAACTTTTCAAAAAAAAAATTATCAAAAAACAAAATCTTAATTTCTTCTTCAAAATATATATATTTTTTCAAAGTTGTCAAAATTTTCACAAATTTTTAATCTTTCAAATTTTCTTTTTCAAAGTATCATTTTTTTCCAATTCTATTTTTTTTTCCAAAATTATCAACTTTATTCAAAGTTCTTAATTTTTTATTTTTTTACAAAATCTCAATTTTTCTTAAACATTGTTAATTGTTTTTCTAAGATTTTCTAAGATTCTCAACTATTTTTTCCAAATTCATAATTTTTTTAAAAACTTTTCAATTTTCTTTTTCAAAAGGTCAATTAAATATCAAAATCTCAATTTTTTTTTTAATCTAAATTTTTTCTAACCTCATTTCTTAAAATCTCAATTTTTAATAAAATATGAAGGATGTATAGTGAGATTTTTCGTGTGATATTATAAAGTATTTAAGTATCAGTTTTAAAGCAAATAATAATAATAACAATTTCCACTTAATTGATATAAAATCAAAAAAAAAAAAAAAAAACCATGCTTTCGATCAATTGATGCAAAAATAATCTTAAATACAAATAAATACTATTAATCAAGTGAAATTCTATCAAAAAACACTTCTTAAAACTATAACAAAACATAATCTTCCACCATATATTACAAAGAAAAAAAAAAGTTTGCGGTGTGCGGCAATTTACAATGGACCAAGAGTCATCACTAAATGTTCGAAGCTGGGTTTTATGCGATACATCGCAAATTCTCAATTTTTGACGGACCATATCTATCATAAATATTATTTTAGCGACAGATTTCGGTCCGTCACTAAATCCCACCACTTGTAACCGCCATATAGGACAATTTCCATTAGTGACGGATGAAGTCCATCGTTAAACCAAGCCTTTGTTCCAACAGGCGAGTTTAGAGTTGTACACAAGTCGAGCCAAGCTGAGTATTGCCCAGCTCGTGCTTAGCTCACACTACCCGAGTTCTAACATGTACTCAGATTGGCTCGGGCTTCGAGCATGGATCCCCAGCTCGTGCTCTACTCATCCAAGTGCGAGCTGAGTTCAAGCAGATATCAAGCCGAGTCGAGTCTGAGTTTTCAAGTCGAGTTCGAGTCCAAGTTCGAATTTAAGCCGTATTAACAATTTCTACAAAAATAATAATAATAAATCAACACCACAGGTCAACCTATATTAACAATTTCTGACATATATTAGCAATATATGATATCAATTTCTAACATATATTAACAATTTATACAAAATAATAATAATAAATCAACACCACAGGTCAACCTATATTAACAATTTCTGACATATATTAGCAATATATGATATCAATTTCTAACATATATTAACAATATAATAAATCAATTTCTGACATATATTAACAATTTTAAAAAAAAATCAACACCACATTACTGGGCGAGCTGCGGCAAGAACGAGTCGAACGATCGGCACCATGTGTACAAGGCAGGGATGAGCTGTGGCGCTGGACAGGGGCACCGTGTAGAGTAGAGACGAGTGGCAGGGACTAGCACCAAACAGGGGGGGGGGGGGGAGAGAGAGAGAGAGAGAGAGAGAGAGAGAGAGAGAGAGAGGGAAGACGAGGGACGGGCCAGACGGCACCGGTTAGGGGAATGTGAGGAGAGAGAGAGAGAGAGAGAGAGAGAGAGAGAGAGAGAGAGAGAGGGAAGACGAGGGACGGGCCAGACGGCACCGGTTAGGGGAATGTGAGGAGAGAGAGAGAGAGAGAGAGAGAGAGAGAGAGAGAGAGAGAGGGAATGGGTATTTTGGTTTTGAATGGGCTCTAGGATGGAAGGAAGGGGCCAAAGGGGCGTAGGGTTTTTTTGAACGGGTGGGCTCAAAGCAACTGGAATTAGGGTATTTTCATTTTGGGTATATATATACCCTTGGTCGAGTACGAGTCGAGTACCAAGTCGAGTACTGCTAGCTCGTAGTCTGCTTGAAATCAATTCGAGTATCAAAAATCACCTCGTCCTTGGCTCAAACTCATTTCGAGCTGAGTCGAGTCGAGTAATTCAGAGTTGAGTCGAGTGAGTAACTGAGCTTACTCTGCTTGTGTACAACTCTAGGCGAGTTCCATCAAATATTTGTGATTTTGGCGGATGCTAGACTACCCTCTAAAAGTCTACCACTCAAATGGACCACACCACAGAGGACAATGGGATTGTAATGTCATAAGTTTGTGTGTAGGGATACTATAATGTGCATGTAGAGCATATACCAATCAAGCTTGCCCCAGCTTGGCTCAGCTTACCCAGCAAGATACCCTAGCTTGAACTTGGCTCGACTTAGTCCTCGAGCTTGACTAGGAAGCACAACTTAGCTTAGTTAGCAGCCTGGCTCGGCTCAAGCCAAGTTTAAGCCGAGCTTGAGCTCTATCTTTCGAGATGAGTTTGAGTTTGAGCCTATGAACTGAGTTCAAGTTTAGGTTTTATAGTTTTTAATATATATAATATAATATATATTATTTAAATATATAAATATATACAAAATATTTATACTAAGCAAACCTGATCTAATTTGAATCGATTTGAACCGAGTTAAGTTCGAGTCAAGTTCCGAGACAAGCCCGGTAGTGCTCGGTCTAGCTCAGACTTGGCTTCGAAATATTTTCGAGCTCAAAAAATCGGCTCAACTTGGTTTGAATGAGTTTTGAGCTAAGTCGAGTCGAGCGAGTTAATTGACTTAACTCAGTTCGTGTGCAGCTCTATGTGCATATTTGATCAAACCAAATCCGTTAATCAATGGTAACTTGAAAAGATGAAATAGAAAGAAGGAGATGCATAACATTGAAACTTTCTCAAAGCTCACATATGCATCCGTAAAAAGTTAAAAATTTAAAAAAAACCGTAACTATTGGCAATCTAACCTGCATATCAAGCATTGTACTAGGTGCCAGTATCAAGTTTGATAAGCAAGCAAAAGCTAAACAATAGGAGTGGATTAGTCAGGCCGGGGTAATACCCATTTCCATCTGGGTGTGACCGTGAGAGGCCCACTTTGATGTATATATTATATATCTACACCATCCATCCATCTTGGTAGATAATCTTAGAACATGGGCACAAAAATGAGGTAGATCTAAATATCAGCTGGACAGCAAACAATGGTGATTGACCAGCGACTGTTAAAAACTTCCTATGAGCCTATGCTTTTGGATCAAGCTGATATTTGTTTTTACCCTTAATCCAGATCTGTCTTATTAACCGATTGGATGGCTAGTAAACATTATGATGGGCCCAGGATGTTTTTAATGGTCAGCATTCAATCACCATTGTTTCTTGTTATGTGGCCCCAGGAGACTTGGATCTTCTTAATTTTTGGGCCCATGTACTAAAATGAGCTGATAAAATAAATGGACAACGTGGATATACAATAATACATCAAGGTTTGGCCCTACGGCACCACAACAAAGAGGGCCTAAGCCGACTGATGGGCCAATCCTTTGCCCGCAGCCAGTTTTACTGGCCACAGGAAAATGGTACCCCTAAAAAAAAAAAAAACTAGCTACCGACTCTCTCCCTCTCGCACTCCCTCTCCCTCTCCCTCTCCCTCTCGCGCGCTCTCCCTCTCACTCTCACTCTCACGTGCTCTCCCTCCCTCTCTTTGTCTCTCCCTTTCGTGCGCTCTCCTTCTCCCTCTCTCCCTCTCCCTCTCACTCTCGTGCTCTCTCCCTCACCCTCTCTCGCACTCTCCCTTTCCTTCTCCCTCTCTCGTGCTCTCCCTTTTCCTCTCCCTCTGCCTCTGCCTCTCCCTCTCCCTCTCCGTTCACTCTCCTCTCACTCTTACTCTCTCTATTTATCTCTCTTAAAAACTTATTCCTTAGCCCTCTGTTGTAGTTTGGTCTTCTGTTGCTCGTGAATCTCGAATTCTCAGGTATGATGTAATGTTTTTCTCTTCTTGTTGTTGCTTTCTGAAATTTAGAATACTTGATTAGGAATATGCTTTGTCGAATACAAATCTCTAATTAGGGATTTGCGTTGTCGAATCCATTTTTAGGGATTTGCACGGTCGAATCCCTAATTTAGAAGTGCTTATTACATCTGCAGATTCTTGAATCAGGATTGTTGATGGTGTTGATCTGATTCACAAGTTTAAAGGTATTAGCTAAAACCTTCATATATTGTTCCTGTCTGTATCTTGTCCATCATTTTTGTTGAAACTGTTTTAGGATTTGAGACGAATCACTAGCAGATAGTCCATTCTGGAAAATGAATCATTCTTCTTCGTTAGTCTTCCTGTGTGCATGACATGCATCAGAGAAATATAATAAGGATGAATGTTGAATGCTTTTTTTCCCTAAAGTACCAACATCTACAAGTTTCATATTGAGAAATTATTTTTGACCTATCAAGTCTTATAATAAAGATTTCCTGTAGTTGATTATTATAATTTTGTAATTAACAGTTGAAGGACAAAACTAACAGTCATTCTACAACTGTTTTGCATATTCTTAGAAAGCTTGCCTTCTAAGAACATTTGTTGTTTTGTTCACCTTGTCTCTTAAAATCTTGGGTGTTCTACTTCACTTATAAATCCACTTGCAGCCGACATTTCATGTTGTCAACTGACTAAAATGGCATCCATGAATTCTGTACACGTGTACAAACAGTAGAGTCCATGTCTTTGGAATGGTTTGGAATGGTAGACTTTTGGATTTTATTATTATTGGTTCTCATCAGGTGTCAATGACTCTTGAGTGTCAAGAAAAAATTCATGTCCTAGTGGTGTCCTGAAAAAAAAATGACACACTAGAGAAAATCAGGTATCAATGACTCTTGGGCTCCATATTAGCCTTACATAAATCTTCGTTACCTTGTACTAATATATGATTGGTGTGGCAACTAATGGATCCTGAATTTTGGATTAAAAAAATCACCATTCTATGTGAGATTTGGACTTCAGTGGAAATTTGCTTGTTTTGTTTCTGAACTAGTTACACGATACTTAGCTTCATTTAACATCACACAAGATGTTTGTTCAGTAACATGGGGCTTCTCATGTGAATTTGTCAGAATCATGTTCTTATGTGTTTTTCACTCAATTGGTTTTTCAGACTAATTTCAACTGAGCAGAGATAGAATTTGGCATTAGAGATTTCCTTTTTGAATTACTATGCTGGTTTGGAAGCAGAATTGAATTTTCAATTCCCACTGTATCATTTGGTGAAAATTTTATTTTGAACTCTAATACTTGTCATATATTTTGATTTTAGGATCAAAACCTCCAATGTATTATTTGGTAGTGTGGAATACGAAGTGTTCTGGCTATCAAAGTTCAGAACATGAAGTTCCCTAGTCATCCCTTTTGTACTAGTGGAGCCCATGTTTGGCAATCCAAACAATTGGTACAAAGGGCCGCATCATGGTTGGTGTATGCCTTTAAAACTTTTTAGATCAGACAATTCTCGCCGTCCCTCTTGTTTTGGACCCTTGTTTTGTTCCCTCCCAAACCTTTTGTTTGTGAGCTACTGATCTAAGGGTTAGAATTGTTTAACTGTGGAGATTTTTTAGTCATCACCCATCCATTGAAGTTCCTTGGATCAGCGGTCAGGATCCCAAAACCATGGGCCATAAATGTACAAACTGGCCGTAAATTAAGCAGATCTTGATATTGATAGTACTTAATTTTAATGGTGATGAAATTTTAGCTTATTTGTTCCTTATGTATTGAAGTGTGCCCCCACAATTATAGTGATTGAACTGCAGTTTTATGGTTTCATGTTATCTGTTACTTTTTGCTGCCCCAAATGACCTCAGAATTCTAAACATTACAGGTAGAAGAGAATGTGAGCGTCACTGCTACGGAGTGCCAGAGGCTCGTGCGGAACTTTGACCTTTGCTTGTTAAATCTCATGATCGCTTAAAGGATCTATTATTTTTGGATATTTCCCTTGATTCTACAGTTAGGAAGGCCGTTGAGAGGGGATATGAGGAACTGAATAATGCTGAACCAGAAAGAGAAGACCTTTGCTTTCGGTTCCTTAATTTAAATGTTCATGCTTGTTCTGCATTGCATCTCTTCATTTTTCTCTGGTAACGTTTCTTACATTTATTTCTAATGTCAAATATCCTCACATTGTGCAGATACTTCACGTGGGAATAAAATGCAAGATTAACGTATATACATTTTTTTAATTACCTCACCTTTCAATGAATAACCTGTCTGAACATGTTTGTTTTTACTCTACAACTTCTTGATTCTAGAATTCCCATTCTTAGGCCTAACTGCTGGTGATGGATTTGTCTATGGCCTGCTATTGGATTCAAAACAACCCTACTGTTGGGGCAATAGCATCTACATCCAAATGGGTGTCCCTCATCCAATGGCTGAAGAAGCTTCCTACTTAGAAATAGTGTTGGGGACCACCATATCTGTGAATTGAGATTCCTTGCCAAAGGGACCTATGAAAACATCTCCATGGTTGGGCTTAGAGAAGACCAGACATAGTACAATCAAGAGAGTTTTTGCACCAACTTGGTATGTGGCTAATATTGCACTCAATTGCATGTGTGGCTGTCAATGGGTACCTGATGAATCCAACCCAATGTTAATACATCTGGGTCTCATTTATGGGACCCATTAAGCAATTGGGACTGGGAGGTAACCCATTCACTGCCATGTTCTCTTTTACCTAGACATTGTTTGGCATGTTCTCTTTATCCCATCCAAGCTTTTCCTCTTATTTATTTTATCTTTTTATGACATCAATTGCAGAATCAGAGTCTAACTCAAAGCTTGGGAGGTAACCCATTCACTGTCATATTCTCTTTTACCTAGACATTGTTTGGCATGCTAGAGCGCAATGGGACTACTCTATACAAATTGAAGTTCTGGGTGACCTGTATATTGTATTTCATACTTTTACTCGCATAAATCTGCCAAAGATCAGTTCTCATTTGTAATGATTACTCCATTATGTTTAATTCAGAAAATTCTTGTTCATTGGAGGGAAATGTTAGTTTATTTCGACTTGTTTTTCCAATACATGTTTGCTTATCTATGAGCTGGAGCTTGTATTGAAGAGTTTGGCATGATGTTAACCCCAGGAGCTTTGCTAGGTTCACATGAAGTACATGTGACCACAAATACGAATATGTTGTATTCCCATATATGTATATAAAATAAGTGGGCTTGCTGTCTTATTAGTCAAGACGTCTGCTGAAATGTATTTAATTATATAAAAAGTAAATAGAACATTTCTTGTATGAAATATCCAAAAAGAGGATTAAAAAATGAGAAATTTTTCACTTTTTTGAAAAAAAAGTTTTAAAATGTTCTCAGGCATGTTCAGCCACATCGATGCACATGTTCATGTCGATATTTGTTTCATAGCTGGCAATCAGTTATACTTTCATGCTACCACATATAGAGTTTTGTTCTATGAGAACTCGTAATCAGTTCATCTTAGTTCATCTTGAAAATTAAGAGTCACAAATCCGGAAGCCTGTAAACATGCCATTTGGTTGACAGATTTATAATAACGAGAAAAACTTGTTTGGTTGACAGATTTGCAATTCAGTTTACTTGGTCATCCAAATGCAACTTGAGAAATTAAATGGTGAACATTGCTGTAACAGTTCTCTTTCATTTGCAATTTCTTTTTTTCCTTTTAAGCTTTTATCATTGGTTTCGAAATTGTTGGAGGAAAGAAATAAATACTCATCTTGAGATTTGACAGTGACATAAACAACAACTAGATTGCCAAATGAAATTTCTCGACTGAAGCATCAGTGCAAGAGTTCTCTCATTCATTGTATATACAAATCCTGGCTTTATAGTTTATCCACAACTTCCAACTCTAATCAAATTGGATAAAGAAAACCTATTTGTTGATTTCAAGAGCTCTTTGTAAGAAACCTTTAAATGGGGGCATCGAGAGAAGACGTGCTTTTAGTGTTGGGATGTACTCTGGTTTAGTGCTGGGATGTACTCTTAACTAGCTCTTACTTCATCCTTAATTATTTCTGGTTTAGTGCTAGGATGTACTCTTAACTCTTCACATTTGAAAAAAAAAATGTACCACCTACTTTTTATTTACTACTGAAGTTTGCTTGTAGTCTTGTGGCACATGCATTGTAAGAATGTTGGCTATATTTGATAATTCAATAATTTTTACTTGCAGGGCATTGAAGAAATGTTGGAGCATAGTCAAGGAACCACTCCTTCATATACTTTTAGCAATGGAAAACTGGATTATGGTGATATGTTTAACACCCAAGAGGGGTTTTTTCATGGAATCACCACCTCTGTTAGCAATGGCTTCAATGGTGTCAATTCCGGTTGGAGCAGTGCTTTTAGTGATCTTATTTCAGATCTGTAAAGTCAAGCTGAGCAGATATCCACTATAAATTCTACTCGACAACTCACTGCAAATGAATTTAGTTCAACTCAGTTGGGCCTGAATTCAGATTTAGTAAATGGTGATGATGATTTGGATGAAAATGACTGGGAATTCAAGGATGCCTTCTCAGAAGGCACAGTTGGAAATGGGAATCCTGAATTTGAGATTGTAGATGTACATCAAAATTTTTTTGCTGAACTAAAGCAAAAGAATTTTGTAGGTTTCTACTCTAGATTGAAAGACAAAGCACAATTTTTCATACTTGACCATCTTGATGATCTCAAAGTGAGTGCAAATTCATTGTTAAGATCTATCTTTATCATTTCATAGAGCTGAAAGAAATTGAATGGTGGTTGGTATTAGAAAGCCAAGAAGGATGCTGCTATTTCTAGTGATGAAGTCAAGGTTATGGTCTTTGATGAGGAAATTCAGGTGTGTAGTTTCATCAAATTAGCTTGGTCTTTTCCTTTGGAACCTTTTGTGTGTGTGTGTGTGTGTGTGTGTGTGTGTGTGTGTTTTGACATGTTTTCCTGGGTCCTATATGTTCCAGTTCACTTTTGGGGGTGTGGTATTTCTTCCTTAGGATGCTTCATTTTAGTAATTCCAGGTTTGTGCTAGTAAAAGTATGAAATACAATATACATGTCACCTAGAACTTCAATTATTTTACTTAGGCTAATGATGGTTAATCATCTACATTGTTGGAGCTATTTCTGTAGCCTCCTTGTGCTATTGTCTTCAATGTCACCCAGTTGTCGTATACCTGGTTGTTTATTACATAAGGCTGTGATCTGGAGTTGAGTATCAGTTGTTTACTAATGGTATCTATTTTGGGTAGGATACGGATTAAAAGGTTGTGAATTAAACGAGTTTCTATAAGGAAGCATAATGCTAGTATTTCAAGTCAGACATAGACCAGAATTGGTTCCCAGAGTTGTCCGTACATCGTCCAACTGGATTCAATTAGCTTGAGGAGAGGCTCCTAATCTTCTTTAATTTGACATTTTTTCTGTTTCATCCAATGGAGATATATGTGTATGATGAGACCAAGTTGACCCTGCATGGTCTTGTACAGGTACTCGATGGTTTCTGAAATGTGCATTGAGTTCTCTTATTACCTTCTGTTTTCTTGTCTTTTTTGTAATTGCTCTGCACTTCTTTTCTGACCATAGATGTGGATGCTTGCTTCTGAGGTGGGAGTAACTAATGTATCTTTTCTTTTATTTGCACATAAATGGTGAGCCTGTGGCATGACTTGTCATGAAAGTGTATTATTCTTTTTCTGCATTTGGTTTAAAAAAAAAAAAAAAAAAACCTTGGTCAACATATATATAGTTGTGATTTTATTTTATTTTATTTTATTTTATTTTTTTAATTTTTATAATGGCATTTCTTTGATGGGTTTGGTAAGTTTTCATTTAGAAATGTTATGCCAGTCATTGTTGGGAAAATTAGAATATGTGGTATGCTGTGCACATGGAAGATGTGGGAAATATCCAGACGTGTGCAGTGAATCATCTCTTTCAGCCTACTGCATGAGTTGCATGAATATGCCATCGTAGGATCTCCTTGCTTAGTTGTAGTGTCTAGGTTTGTCTCACTATAGCTGTGGATTTTCACTTAGAACCAAGGTTGAAAATGCAAACCGATATCCACACCCAGCCTCAATGATGGATATGCCCCATCTTTGCTTGTGGTAATACACAAACATGACTTTTTTACTATTGAATTTCTAAGAAAATTTAGAAAGGTTGCATCTTGCCAAAAAGGATGGGGATGTAAATAGTGGCTTTTTGAAAGCTCTCTACAGTGGTTGCAAATCAAGAAAGGGTGTTTTTTTGGGAACATGAGTAGAAGACTAAGGATGCTTGTATATAATTTAGATATTGCTTACTTTCAGTGACTACTCATGCATAGATTACTTGTATAATTTAGCCATTACATGTCATTTTTTGTTATTATATGTTTCTCTTTGATGGGCAAGACTTCTTGAATGCCTCTCTTCATGCATTGCACTTCCACTGGGATGTATCAGTGAATTCTTGATAATACTTACCTATTAGAAATAACATTCAATAACTTCTGCAAAACTCGGGAACACATAGTAACAGCCTTACATTCTTGGAGCTGAATAGATTTAAACATTCACTATAACCCCCTTTTTTGTTTCTTTGCTTTTGTTGTTGTTGTTGTTGTTGTTGTTGTTGTTTTTTGCCCCATGTTTCCATGAAGCTTATATTGATTAATGCCTGTGATTTTGCAGGGGGAGCGTGCGTGAGGCGTACTAAAGAAAAAAGAAGTTACTTTCTTGCCAGTGAATACTCTACTTTCTCATTTGTACTTTTGACTGATATGTAATACTTTTAGAGTAGACAAGAGACTTAATTCTCCTCAGTGAATATTTCATGGTAGTTTTAGATCTTGATTTAATATCCCAAATGGGTTGTTTGTTATGGGTAAGTTGCAAGGAAACCACTCAATGGATTAGTGACTTCTAATACTTCCGTTCTCTTTACACAAGCCATCTAACTGGAGGAAAAAGCGAATCCATTTTCATGATTTCATGTTGGGTGTCCATAGTCGCCTTTAAGTAAGAATTTTCACGACTTCAAGTTTAGTGAGGCATGCATTTCATGAAAAAGAGGCATGCATAACAAGTGATTTCTTGTTTAGAAGCCTACAATATAACTTCATGCAAGCCATGTACTATCTATTCATTCCCTCACATTTATGTAACATAGTTTGTTATTCCTCTAATTGATAATGTTTGCATTTGAGTAGTTTGTTATTCCTCTAACTGATAATGTTTACATTTGATTATCTTAATATTGGGGCATGTTGTTTGCTTGCAATCGATCACAATTCATCATTAACATGAGAAATGCATCAGAGTAGACTTCCTTTTTCTCTATCCAGGGTCCATGTACACTGGATTAGACTTCTACAAGAAGTTGTGTGGAGTATCCATTATTCAAAGGTGAGCTTTTATGCAAGTATTGAATTTGGATTTTTGGCATTAAAAACTAAGCGAGTATTTTGAGATAAATATGAGATTTTGTTTCAAATAGGAATGCAGTCACTTGATATCAATATTCAGCCCCTTGACTTATAATGACATATTGAAATATAAATATATGTGACTATTTCATCAGAGCTTTATAGTTTTAAAATGTCTGTACTATTGTGAAGCTCCTCCTGTAGGTTTGTGTTGTTTGTGTTGAACTCTTGCTAAGAACTCCGATTTCCATGAAACTCCATGGATCTCAATTTCCAAGCGAATTTGTTTCTGTGGAAACATATTTCTTGTGAAAGAGATTGCCTAGGCTGCTTGGGTACTGGGAAAGCCATCCTCATGCATTCCTCAAAAGGTTATTTGGTTTCTCAAGAGCCACTTTGCAAAGCAAAAGCCAACTGCATTGTTTTGCAGGCTTCTTCAATGTAAACATAGGCTTGATTCTTCCATAACACAAATGTTAATTTTCTCCTCTTTAATTCAATTATATTTGCTAACCAATTGAAAAGGAGTTTTGAGTCTCAAGGTTCAAGATTGAAGAATTGAACTTGAGACATTTTGGGGTTGGAGAACCAAGTATGGTAGAAAGTTGAGTTTTCTTATTTTATCTCATTTGTTTTATCTAGTGAAAGGAAGTAATTTTTAAATATGTGATCTTTAATTGAAATTGGTCATTTCTGTAATGGTGTTTCCATAGCCACATGTTTTTCATAGCTAATCAAGTTCATTTTCCCACTTCGTTGTGGTGAAAGACTGCTGATATTGGTTTATTTCTTCCTAGATGTGAAATTCTCTAAAAAATTACCTGGATATCTGGGCCCTGTGCAAGTTTGATTCATAGATTTTTGTAGTAATCTCTAAAATTCAGAAAATAGTTGTTAATACTTGAAAAACCATGTTGTTGTTGTTGTTGTTGTTGTTTTTATTGCTTGTAGAATTATACTTGTGAATGTTGAGCCTTTAAGCTGTTAGTTGTTTCTGTTCCACATACAAAACTGTTTCTCATCACTTCTTATGTTGGTAGTCTCCCTATATTGTTACACATACAATTTGTTATTGGTAGACTCTCATTTCTTATCTAATGGCACAATACACGCTAATAATTAGCCATTTGCATTGATTAGTTGGTGTCAACTGTCCAACTGTCACAGAGTTCGTGATAGTAGAACTACTTTACTTGCAATGGATGGATCCAAACCAACCAATTTATCTTTACATCAATTCAACTGGAACGACTCGTGATGATGGTGAAACGGTATGTTGGTTCTCGTTTCCAACTTGGTTTAGTCTTAGATTCAGCTGGACAAGGTTATATAGTGCTTAAAATTTAAGTTTTTGAATCTTTACTGTTCCAATTTTCAGAGCAACTGTTGAATTTGTTCAATGCAAACCTAATCTTAATTTTTTTTCTAGATTCTCTTAATATTTGTAGACTTACCAGTCTATTTTTTTGGTTCAATGAAAACCTGTGTTTTAAAGAAATTGATTTTTTTTTCTTTTCTTTTTCTGGTCTGGCATGTCAGGTCCCTGGATGCATCAAAAGTGAGGAGTAAGATGCTATGGAAATTGTGGCGGATTAGTTTGCTGTAAATTTAGCAAATTTTTAGTTGTAGTTTCTCTTTTCTTTGATTTTTCTTTTCCTGTAATTCTTTTGGCTTTTGGCCTTTTGTGCAATAAAATCTTCTAAGTTAAAAATAAAAATTAAAAAAAAAATCATCTCGTTGACCTGTTGGTAAACAAGGAACTTGCTATCCCCATATGCACGCACTCCACATGCAAATGTAGCAGAGTGCCAACATGGCTGGTCCACTCATCAGGCAGCCACCCCCATATGAAAGCAATGGATGGTTTAAGATAACTTGCCAACAATGTTGAAAAAAGAAGAAGAAAAAGAAAAAAGAAAGATTACTTGCTAACAGTCAATTGTCAACGTAGACAAATCTGTAAGTCCTTTAGAGAAAATCCTTTCCTTAAAATGCTTCCTATGATGGTGGATTGTTTAAGATTAACTTGCCAACAGTCCACTGTCAACATAGACATCTGTTTAAGCCCTCTGAAAAATCGCTTTCCTAGTATCTCTTCATGCTTCATGTGATGGATGCTTGTTATAGCCATCTATTTCATCTTTAGTTGCATTGTATTTTAGTTGATATGATTCTTTTTCACCTGTGCTTACAAGCTCTGCTTCAAAAATTTTCTCTATAATTCTTTGTGAAACCTTTTATCTAAGCTGCAAGTCATTCATTTGTTGCACCAACCTTTTGTGTACTTCATTCTTCTTGAGAACTTCGATTTTTTTTCTCTGGAATAATGGCAGGGTTTTGATATGAAACTAATCATTGTAAATCCAACTTGCAAAGTTACAAAGGTGATGCTCCTTTCTCTTTTATTTGGGTTCTTTCTTAGGAATAAAATTCATTTCTCTATTGTATGTGATCTTTCTCTTCACTTCATGTTTCAGGGAGGACAAGTGGTCAAGTACACTGCCATGTTAGCTTGTGGCAACTATCATGGAGTTGTGGGCTTTGCAAAAGGAAAAGGCCCAGCAATTCCTATTGCCCTCTAGAAGGTTTCTATTTGATGCATTTGTAGATATCAGCTCAAATTTGAAGTCCTTGTTAATTGGGAAATCGATTATTTATGGTTAATTCTACATTGTGGCTCATCCATCAGCAAATGAGTGACTATTTTACCTCCATTTGTTGCCATTCGGAGTCGCTGGCAGCCACTTTTGGCAGGTATTCATGAACTTCTTCAGATGGTCTGAATCCCCATGTTGTTGATGATCGTGCTTTGGCAGCAGATGCATTGCCTCTTGAGGTGATTGAACTTCCATACTCCTATCTCTTTCCGGTTCCATGGAAACTGCGAGTTGTATATACTCCCATTGAAGAGTTTTGTGATTGAATTTTGTACTCTCTCACAGATTTAATCCACTATATTTCTTCCCTGCCATTTGTAATTGATCTTAACTGGATTAGTTAAGAGTTTTCGATGCATAAATGCTAATAAGATTGATACTTTGTAAAGAAATTTGATATAATTGATGTAATTAGTGTTTCTTCCTGGTGCTTGTGATGTCACTCTAGCAAAATCCATATCTAGATAATTAGATAATTAGATGTAGCTATGTCTGGTAATATATAGTATATTGGAGCTTGTCATGACCACTGTGCTTGTGAAAATTTCTAGGAATTCCACAAATTATTTTGTTGATGCTATACTGTTTTATCAGTCCAACTGTTTTTGTTTTTCCTGAAAATTGGTTTGAATTTCTTGTGTATTTCATCTGTGGATGTATTTAATTCACTTATAGAGTAGGTGCAGATGTTACACGATTAAAATCATGTTCCTTTTTCTCTCTTAGGGAGGAGGATGGTGCAACAATGTTACGACTTGCCTCTCATGAAAAGAAAATCATTCGGGTTCATCCAAGAAGACTGGGTTTGATGTCTACTTCTCCATGGCTAGGGGGAATGCCACTTTGCCTGCTATGGAAATGACTAAGTGCTTCGACATCATCTAGTAAGCCATTGTTATTAAGGTGGCTCTTGCTTGATTTTATACATTAAGGATCTGTTATCATATTCAATTTGTAAGATGTTCCAAGTGTACAAGTATGAGCTTGAGCAAAACCCAGTATAATTTCTATTCTTGATCCGATGAAAGGCGAATGTTGATGCAGTTGCAGTTAAAATAGTCATGGCTGGAGCTAAATGTGAAAATAGTAGTAAAGTGAAACAAGTGAAAAATGGCCTTCATATTGTTATATATAACATTGTTGCTTTGTGAAATAAAACTATAATTTCTCACATGTTCTTTCATTTTGTGTTTTCCCTTGTCAAACTCACAACCTTTCTCCATCCTCAGATAACATATGCAGTAGTTGTTGCATGGATTTTGAATGCTACTCTAGTAGTACGTCAGATAACATATGTGCATCTAAACCTCACTCTATCCAGCTTCGTCCACTTTTTACAAGTTTGTAATCATCTCTTACCATAAGATTTGATATTTGGAGCATATGTATCTATGGAATAACCTGGAACAGTGGCTAATGGCTAAGATTTGTTTTGTAGGTTAGAACTGAATGGTAACCATTCTTTTCTCTATTGGAAGCTCCATACTTCCACAGGTAGGGCCCACGGTAATGTTTATAACTGGTCTTTTTGTTAGTGCGCGAGTAATCACAAAGTGTGAAGGTAAGCAGGAACTGATTTGAGCATGGGAATGGAGAAGCTTCAGCTTCAAAATGTTAGTAAGTATCAACAGCTAGGAGGCAGGAGCAGGAGCACAAATCAAAAACACAATTCAAAGTGATAGTGGCACCTGGGTAGAAAATTTTGCAGTGAGCTTCATTTTGTGATAAGATTGTCTTGTAATCTTCATTTTGTGGCCTGTGAAATATATGTTGAACCTAGTGGATCTTCAACAGCATAGGGAAGATAAAAACCTTTAAACTAATGGAGTTTCAATGGTCCCATAGTCTCTCTAAATCAACAGTCTTATATGTATAGATAAAGATAGGCAGTTAGTTTTAAAATTATGATTTAAATATGTTGATACTACAATCAAGAATTAAATGAGTTTGTGACAAAGAATTTAAGCATGGATGGCATTGACTTGAATATATTGGATTTATTTTTTATGCAGTTAGGAAAATCTTTTTCCTTGGGCCACCCAAATGCCAAGATTAGTGTCCTCCATGAAGCCCTGTCTTTTAAAGCCCCCAAATTATTTAAATCTTGTGATGTGTAGAACAACATAAACCCATTGTAATCTCCCTTTGTGCAGGTTCTAGACCGTGGTGAGAAGATTGAGCATCGGGTAGACAAAACAGAGAACCTACGCTCACAGGAGGTGAACCTCAATATCATTGAGGGCTTGAACTTGCTGAAGGACTCCGAAATACTGGTGCTGATGCCTTTTACTGCTACACAGCTCACCAAAGATTGACAGAAGAAACGAGTCCCTTGGAAACAATGGCAATCATTGGCAACAAGGAGATCATTGACATTAACCAAGGTATGTTAGTTGCTTAGACTGCTGTAAAAAATAATTTTAAAAAAAATCCTAGGATGCATGTGGGTCACGTTTTCTTTTTCTTCCTTTTTTTTATAAACTTTTTGATAAGAAAGATTTTCTCTATTGCAACGGATTGTCGGTGGCCATGATTCAGCCGTGGCAAATATTTAAAGAGCTACGGTACCAATAGCTACGGTCGCACTATGGTATAGTCATTTTTAGCTACCGATTTTATTCGTAGCTTTTGACTAATTTTTTGATAGTGTAGCACAAAACTGGCGATTTAACGGCATCCAACACAATCGTCAGTAAAGGTCCTGACTGCTGGTAAAGCCTTTTGAAATGGCCAAGCTATATGTCCTAGAGGGGGAGTGTCAGTGCTATGATTTCATATCCCTTTGGTTGTCAAATTTTGTGGTGCCAAAACCTATATCTATGTCTTGTATATCTTGTGTTTCATGTTTGAGACTATTCATTGCTTCAAGACATCGTATTTCAAGACAAGAACTTAAATGAAGAAAGTTTCAAGTCATGGATGAAGAATTCAAGAATAGAAGTCTCCAAGTATGCATGTTCAAGATTCAAACAAGTACAAGTATAGAAGAAGTCTTTGTCAACTCAAGAAAGGATCAATCTCGAGAAGGCCTACAAAAAGATTCATAAATTCTCAAGCTTCTCTTAAGGGTCATCTGAGTGTACAGACTATCAATGTCCATCTCACTTTTAAGGTTTGTTTGACCTTAGATTGACCTTAGGATGGGCTTTACTGTAGGTCATTCTGGATACATAATTTGTATATTTTAATATGCTTGTTCGGGCTGTTCTAAGACCAGTCCTAGGGACTTCAAGACTAATCCTAGCTCTGTTACAATCAGTCTTAAGTTTTTCAAGACCAGTCCTAGGTTGTTAAAGATTTTTGGATTTTTCTGATTGTCCTACGACCAGTCCTGTGAGCTGTATGACTTGTCCTTCGACCGGTCTTAGCCCTACGACTCAAACTCCAGCAACTGATCTGGGGGTCCTACGACCAATCATAGGTGACCCACGACCAGTCGTAGGCTACCTAGGACCAGTCGTGGAACAGCTAATCCTTATCCCGCGAAAATCTTTGAAAATCTTTGAAGCTACGACCAGTCCTAGGATCCTAAGACCAGTCGTAGATGGGATTTTTCAGGTTATAAATAGAGCACGAACTTCAGAGTTTTTCAATTCAATTCAAATCAATTCAAGCATTCTTTATGCTATACTCTGAGATAAGTTCGTGTTTGTTTTTAAGCTACTTTGTGCTCATTTAATATTCCTTTTGCTAGCTTGTTTATTATTTGATTTTGATCTACATTCCAATCTTATTTGAAAAGGAGAATTTCTGATATTCCTTCTTATTGGATTTAAAATCAAATAGAACTAGCCCTTTTGATTTAAAATCAATTAGACTTAAAACCATTCTTAAAGTGAGTATTGGACTTTGAACGTTGAATCGAACTTCTACTCCGATTGGTTCTACCGGGCTACTTCAAAAGGAGATTCAGGTATTTTACATTTGTGTAATTTACATTCTTTGGTTTTGTTTGAGATTTGCCAGAAAAATCTCATTGTTTTGGTTATCTGAGGAGAGCCAGAAAACTCAGATTGTATGGGTTTTTAGATTGTGTAAGCCCGAGATAAAAAAGACACAATTGTGAAGGTTTTAGGCAAACCTGTGAAACCTATTTTGATAGTGCATGCTAATATCCCCTGTGTGAGGATATTAGGAGTGGAGTAGCATTCTATGTGGCTATTGGATAACAGTTGGTATACACACAGGCGAACTACTATATATCGTTGTGTTATGGATGTGCTTTATTCTTTTATTCCTTTATTCATTCAGTTTTGTGGATTATGTTTGTGGATGAATGTTGTAATCATTTTATTTCAAGCAAGTGTGGGAATGTTGTAATAACTTAGGATTTATTTCTGTAAGTTATTTTGGTTTCCTTGGTTTTTATTTGTCATTGGTTTGTGATACAAAGGACGTTCTTGGAATAAGGTTGTCCTACCTTAAACCTTTGGTTTTTGGTGTAAGGTTGTCCTTAGAACTGATATAGTATCATTCTTTTAATTCTAGGTTATTGATATTACTTTTAATTCAGTATTGTGCTTTATTTCTTTTATTATTCCGCTGTTTTAAAGTTTTATTTAGCATTGCCCTATTCACCCCCCCTCCCCCTCTAGGGCATATAGCTAGGCCCTTTCAAGTGGTATCAGAGCCTAATAGCTCATGCTTATTGTTTATTTATTGGATTTATTTCCTGAGCTAACGATCTAAGCTATATTACGATGTCAAATTTTGATAGCCTATCAGTCACTAGGCCACCACCCTTTAATTGCACAAACTATAACTATTGGAAAGCCAGGATGAGGATCTTCCTCAAATCCTTGGATGAAAGTGTGTGGCTAGCCAAAGTGAATGAATAGAACCCTCCTATCACTGAAGTAACTAATGACGATGGTTCAAAATCAATGAAAGTAACAGCTTATTCTCTTTGGACCACAGTTCAGAAAAGTGAGAGTAGTGCCAATGCAAAAGCACTAAATGCAATTACTTGTGCATTATCACCAAATGAATTCAAAAGAATAATCTCCTGTGAAAATGCAAAACAAGCATGGGATGTATTAGAAATGACACACGAGGGTACATCAATTGTCAAGAAATCTAAAGTCCAACTCCTCACAACTAAATTTAAAGAAATTCATATGGAGGAGAATGAGATGTTTATGGACTTCTACACTAGATTGAATGACATTGTGAACTTTATGTGGGGTCTTGGTGATAGAATTTCAGAAAGTAAAGTGTGCGCAAAGATACTACGCTCACTTCCTGAATGGTTCAATTCTAAAGTGACCGCGATTCAGGAACTTCGTGATACGGATACCATGAGGGTTGAGGAACTAGTTGGTTCACTTCAAACCTACGAGTTGTCATTTAAAGCTCCTAAAGGAAAATCAATTGCTCTTAAATCATTTTAAAATATTTCACAAGAGAGCACTTCGGATTTAGAAAATTCCAAAGATGATATGGTGCTTTTAGCAAAAAAGTTTTACAAAATTTTCAAAAGCAAGAAAAAAGTTGATTTTCAAAAGTCAAATGATAAGAGACGATCCAAACCTAGAGCTCGAAAATCTTTGAAAGATAGTCAATATTACAACTGTCAAGAGTATGAGCACTTAGCTAACAAATGTCCTAAAAAGGACAAATCAAAAGGGAAAAGCATAATGACTACTTAGGATGAATTGTCTAATTCTGAATCCTCTTCTAAATCAGAAGATTCTGAAACCGAGTCGGGCAATGATGTTGAAGCCCTTATGACTCTAGCCAAGATCACTTTTTCAAATAATGATGATATATCTAGTGAAGAAAATCTGAATAGTGATTGTGATAATGAAGATGATCTTCAGGATGCTTATAATGCCCTTTATAAGGAGAGTTGTAAAATTGTCGCCAAGCTTAAATTACAAAAAGAAAAATTTTCTAAGCTTAAGGAAGATTATGAGTCTCTCGTTTTAGAAAAGTCTTATATTTTCGATTCTTTTGAAAAGACCAAATGTGATTTAGATTTCAAAACCTCCAAAATTGAAGATTTGAGATCCGAAAATGAGAAACTCAAAAATGAGGTAGCTTCTCTTATAAGTTTGAAAGACACATGGAGATATGTCCAAGGTGATCCTAAATTGAAAAAATTATTGTCCGAATCAAGAAAATGTGGCGATCGATCCGGATTGGGCTATGATAAAAATACATTTCCTAAATAAAAGAACATTACTCCTAAATTTGTAAAAGGAGAGTCTTCAATCTCAAAAGAAACGAATACTTATCAAGGTTTTTCCAAAAATTTAAAGACTTTTCAAAAACCTAAAGGTAGTCATGTCAACTTTGATTTTCAAAACCGAAATCCATTGGCTGAAAAAATAATTGATCTACTCAAGGAGATATTAAAGTCTAACCTATAGGTCTCTCTTATAACAATAGACAAAAAAAGACCATCTATACTCCTAAACCCAAAATAGTTTTGAAATGGGTTCTTAAAGTTGCCTGCTTGGTTGCCCACACTGCTTTCAAAGCTACAAGCCATTCAAAGTGGTACCTAGATAGTGGTTGCTCCAGGCATATGACAAGCGACAAGGCTTTATTCACCGATATAAAAGATATGACTAACGGGTCAGTCACATTTGGTGATGGAAGTAATTGCAAGATCATTGGCCAAGGTACGGTTCAGCTTTATAACCTTTCCTTATTTAAGAATGTTTTATATGTTGAGGGCTTAAAACACAACCTACTAAGCATTTCTCAGATATGCGATAACAACCATAGTGTAAAGTTTTCTAATCAAGGTTGTGAGATACTTAATAAAAAGGGTTCTGTTATATTAACTGGTCGCAGAACTTCTAAAAACTGCTACATCATTAGTGATGCAAGCTCATCTACTCAATCATGTTACATGGTCCATACCGATAAGACTGAATTATGGCAAAATGCCTTGGACATGTACACTATCGAAACTTATTTAGATTGAGCAAAAGAGAACTAATTAGAGGTCTACCCAAATTGCAAAGAGTAGACAAAATATGTGGTGAATGCCTGTTGGGAAAACAGACTAGGAGCTCTCATAAGAAAGTGAACTCCAATACCACATCTAGACCACCCGAGCTTCTCCACATGGACCTTATTGGACCAACCAGATCGGAGAGTCGAGGAGGCAAAAAATACATCTTGGTTATCGTAGATGACTATACCAGATTCACTTGGGTATCTTTCTTAAAAGATAAAACTAAAACCCTGGATGAAGTGAAAAAGGTCATTAAACGAATCCAAAATGAGAAAGGTTCTCATGTTAGTAAAATCCGTAGTGATCATGGATCCGAATTCGAAAATAATAGTTTTGAGATATTCTGTAACGATCAGGGAATATCGCATGAATTCTCTGCACCTAAAACTCCGCAACAAAATGGTATAGTTGAAAGAAAAAATAGAGTGCTTCAGGATATGGCTAATGTTATGTTGAATAGCATGAAACGCTCTAGAAATCTTTGGGTTGAAGCAGTTAATACCACATGTTATATTATTAATCGGGTTTATACCAGTAAATCTTATAATAAGACTGCTTATGAATTATAGTTTGAAAAGAAACCTACTGTCAAATACTTTCAGGTTTTTGGCAGCAAGTGTTATATTTTACGTGATCGTGAAAATTTGAAAAAGTTTGATACGAAGAGTGATGAAGGTATTTTTCTTGGTTATTCTTTCAATAGTCGAGCTTATAGGGTTCTAAATGAGAGAACTGGTGTGATTCAAGAGTCCATCAATGTGGTCATTGATGATCATTTGAATACACCAGCTCCGAGTTCAGATGATGATGAAGCTCTTATTATCGACAATCAAGATACCTCATCAAGTCAAAAAGAGTCTGAACCAAGGACTGTCAAAGATCATCCAACCAATCAAATTCTTGAAAACCCTCTCACTAGAGTTCGTACTCGCAAACAACTTAAGAACATATGTAATTATGTTTGTTTTACATCCCAAATAGAACCAATCAATGTGAAAGAAGCACTTTCTGATGAAAATTAGATTATTGCTATGCAGGATGAACTTAATCAATTTGTTCGTAATGATGTCTGGTATCTTGTTCCTATACCTAAAGATAAACACATTATTGGAACAAAATGTATCTTTAAAAATAAGTCTGATGAACTTGAAAATATAATACGAAACAAGGCTAGACTGGTTGTACAAGGGTACACTTAGATTGAAGGCATCGATTACGATGAAACCTTTACTCCAGTCGCTCGCCTTGAATCAATCAGACTTTTTATTTCCATTGCATGCTTTAGAAAATTTAAGATTTATCAGATGGATGTAAAGAGTACCTTCTTGAATGGCGATTTACATGAAGAGGTGTATGTTGAACAACCTTCAGGGTTTGAAGACCCCAAGTTATCTGACTATGTATTTCATGTCAAAAAAGCTCATATGGTCTAAAACAAGCGCCCAGGGCATGGTATGAGAAATTGACTAAATTCTTACTTAGTCATAGCTTTCAAGTAAGAAGTGTTGATAAGACGCGCTTTGTTAAGAAACATAACAATGATATTTTGATGGTTCAAATTTATGTTGATGATATTATTTATGGATCAAGTTGCTCTAACATGTCTATTGAGTTTACAGATTTAATGAAATCAAAGTTCGAAATGATCATGGTTAGAGAACTTAACTATTTCCTAGGGTTACAAGTAAAACAATAACCTGATGGAATTTTCATTTCCCAGACCAAATATGCTTCAAACTTGGTTAAAAGGTTTGGATTTGAGAATGGTAAGAAATTTGATACTCCTATGAGTACAACGTTAAGAATCTCAAAAGACTCTACAGGTAAAGATATAGATCCTAAACTATATCGTAGTATGATTGGTAGTTTGTTGTATCTAACTGCTAATAGACCTAATATCATGTTAAGTGTTGGTATTTGTGCAAGATATCAGTCTAATCCTAAGGAATCACATCTTACTGCTGTTAAACGGATTATTAGATATGTTTAAGTACTATAAATCTGGGTCTTTGGTATCCTTTGATACTAGTGTTCAATTAGCTGGGTACTCAGATGCTGCTTGGGCCGGTAATATTGATGATAAAAAATCAACCAGTGGTGGTTGTTTTTACATTGAAAATTACTTAGTTTCTTGGTTCAGCAAGAAGCAAAGCTCAATATCGCTCTCCACTGCTGAGGCTGAGTATATTGCAGCTGGATATGCATGTACTCAACTAGTTTAGATGAAACGCATGCTAAGCGATTATGGAATTAATCAAAATACAATGATCTTACATTGTGATAATTCCAGTGCTATAAATATTTTCAAAAATTCAATCCAGCATTCACGTACTAAGCACATTGACATTAGGTATCATTACATTCGTGAGTTGGTTGAAAAAAAAAGTTATTTCCTTGGAATATATACCAACCGAAACTCAACTTGCTGATATATTTACTAAATCGCTCGACAAAAGCAGATTTAATAAATTGAAATTTGATCTTGGTATGTGCATTTTGCATTGAGTATTCTTGCTTACATCATACTGTATTATATTTAGTATTATTTGTGTTTAAATTTTAATTTTTTACATTAAATATGTATTTTTGGTCGATGCTCAACCGGTCGTATCTGTACATGACCAGTCGTGGTATGATCGATCGTACACATCACTCGACCGGTCGTGGAGCTCGTAAACATAATATAATTTGGGAAAAATCTCCTTCTTCTTCATTTTCACTCCGACCTACGACGAGTCGTGGCTCGACCAGTCATACGATTTCTTGTAGTTCTTTAAGGTTAGTCATATTTCTTCATTTTTCTTGAAGTTTGATGTTCTCTATGCTTTGATTTGATCATTGTGTAGCTAGATTTCATCTTTTGTTAGTTTTTTAAGGATTTCTTCTCAAATTGCTGATCTAGAGAAAATTTATCCTTCTTTTTGTGCATTTCTCTTGCTCTTAGTATATCTTGTTGAAGATGGATGCTAGAGGGAAGAAGAAAATATCTCGTGGTCCATCCTCATCTATATCTACACCAATAACAAAACGGCACCTTCGGTCACCCGAAGATGATCCTCAAGATGTACGGGATTTGCGTGTCCGTAATGTTATCGTTGAGCATACCGCTGATCTCAATCACATTTCTCCATATGGTATTGACCCTCTCCTTGAATCTGTTGGCTTGACTAACATTTTGCTTTGGGGTGGGCCTGCATACCAGTCTATTACACAATCAATGGTTGCATGTATCTCAGAATTCTCCCTTGACAACTTAACTTTTTCAATTGATACTAGAGAAGGGAAATTTGAAGTAGACCGTCATTTAATATCGGGTATTATGGATATACCCGTTAATGATGAAGGTATTCTGATTCATACTCTATACGTCAAACCATCTGAATCGAAAAAATGCATGTTAACAAGAGACTTATGCAAAATTAATGCGCAATGGACACACAAAGGGAATGCGCTCCCTTCAAAGTATCTGTTACCTAGATACAGAGTGTTACATCATTTTTTCATTTCAAATCTGTATCCTCAATCCGGTAATAAAATTGAGTTGACTTCTTTCATAGTTCGTGTGTTGCATTTTATTGCTTCTGGTACCAAGGTCTGCCTTCCTTCATTGATCTGTCATTTTATCATACAGTTTCGTCTCCATCCGGGTCATAATGATATTCCGTTTAGTTATCTTATGACTATGTTAGCCACTCATATGCTTGTCGATACACCTATTAATGAGGCACCCATTCATCATCTTATTTTCAACAATTCCAATCTTAATAAGATGAAGTCAGATTTGCTTCCTGGTCAAGTTGATGAAGGTGGTGTTGGTGGTGATGGTGATGAAGCCGAAAATGAAGGGGAAGCTGGCGATCTTCCTCAACAGGATGTTAATATGGATAAGTTATTTGATGAGATAGAAACTAATTCGCCAAATGATCCTGATTTCGATCCATCTATTTATGATGCACGCCTTCGTGCATTGGAGGAGAAGGTTAATAACATGAGTGTCGCCCACGATATGCAATTTAAATATATGCAAAATATCTTCATCGCATTAATAGGGGCTTACATCAGATTGATCCTACTATCCCTGCTCCCTCCTCTGGATCTGATTAGGCGAATTATCTTTTGGATTGTATAACATTATCTTATCTTTTATTTTGGATATTGTATTAACCTGGTTATGGCTTGATGATTCTGGTTTATATTTTGAAATATGCTATGTCCTTCCATATTTCTTTCTCATTATCTGCTTTTTATTATTCTTTATGTTGTTGTGACTTTCCTATTGTGCCTTTCCCTTGTCATTCTGTGACAAAAAGGGGGAGTAGTATGGTAAAGGAGAGTAGTATGGAAAGGGGAAGTAATTTGTTTGGATTGATTGATTGAGAAGGATATGTGGATTGAAAAAATGGAGTCTTGATGTTTACATGTTGTTTATTGTTTACATGAGCAATACTCGTATTTATTGTTTACATAAGCAGTACTCGTATCTCTCAGGGGGAGTAGAGTAATTTGTATGATGTTGCTCTTATCTGTATGATGTGTTTTGTCACAAATTTGATAAAGGGGCAGATTGTAAGTGTTATGATTTCATATCCCTTTGGTTGTCAAATTTTGTGATGCCAAAACCTATATCTATGTCTTGTATATCTTGTGTTTCATGTTTGACACTATTCATTGCTTCAAGACATCGTATTTCAAGACAAGAACTTAAATGAAGAAAGTTTCAAGTCATGGATGAAGAATTTAAGAATAGAAGTCTCCAAGTATGCATGTTCAAGATTCAAACAAGTATAGAAGAAGACTTTGTCAACTCAAGAAAGGATCAAGCTCGAGAATGCCTACAACAAGATTCGTAAATTCTCAAGCTTCTCTTAAGGGTCATCTGAGTGTACAGACTATCAATGTCCATCTCACTTTTAAGGTTTGTTTGACCTTAGATTGACCTTAGGATGGGCTTTACTGTAGGTCATTCTGGATACATAATTTGTATATTTTAATATGCTTGTTCGGACTGTTTTAAGACCAATCTAGGGACTTCAAGACCAGTCCTATTTCTGCTACGACCAGTCTTAAGTTTTTCAAGACCAGTCCTAAGTTGTTGAAAATTTTTAAATTTTTCTGATTGTCTTACGACCAGTCCTGTGAGCTGTACGACTTGTCCTTCGACCGGTCTTAGCCCTACGACTCAAATTCCAGCAACTAATCTGGGGGTCCTACGACCAATCGTAGGTGGCTCACGACTGGTCGTAGGCTACCCAGGACCAGTCGTGGAGCAGCTAATCCTTATCCCGCGAAAATCTTTGAAAATCTTTGAAGCTACGACCAGTCCTAGGATTCTAAGATCAGTCGTAGATGGGATTTTTTAGGATATAAATAGAGCACGAACTTCAGAATTTTTCAATTCAATTCAACTCAATTCAAGCAATCTTTAAACTATACTCTAAGATAAGTTCGTGTTTGTTTTTAAGCTACTTTGTACTCATTTAATATTCCTTATGCTAGCTTGTTTATTATTTGATTTTGATCTACATTCCAATCTTATTTGAAAAGCGAAATTTCTGATATTCCTTCTTCTTGGATTCAAAATCAAATAGAACTAGCCCTTTTGATTTAAAATCAATTAGACTTAGAACCATTCTTAAAGTGAGTATTGGACTTTGAACGTTGAATCGAACTTCTACTCCGATTGGTTCTACCGGGCTACTTCAAAAGGAGATTCAGATATTTTACATTTGTGTAATTTACATTCTTTGGTTTTGTTTGAGATTTGCCAGAAAAATCTCATTGTTTTGGTTATCTGAGGAGAGCCAGAAAACTCAGATTGTGTGGGTTTTTGGATTGTATAAGCCCGAGATAAAAAAGACACAATTGTGAAGGTTTTTGGTAAACCTGTGAAACCTATTTTGATAGTGCATGCTAATATCCCCTGTGTGAGGATATTAGGAGTGGAGTAGCATTCTGTATGGCTGTTGGATAACAGTTGGTGTACACACAGGCAAACCACTATATATCGTTGTGGTGTGGATGTGTTTTATTCTTTCATTCCTTTATTCATTCAGTTTTGTGGATTGTGTTTGTGGATGAATGTTGTAATCATTTTATTTCAAGTAAGTGTAGGAATGTTGTAATAACTTAGGATTTATTTCTGCAAGTTATTTTGGTTTCCTTGCTTTTTATTTATCATTGGTTTGTGATACAAAGGACATTCTTGAAATAAAGTTGTCCTACCTTAAACCTTTGGTTTTTGGTGCAAGGTTGTCCTTAGAACTGATATAGTGTCATTCTCTTAATTCTAGGTTATTGAGATTACTTTTAATTCAGCATTGTGCTTTATTTCTTTTATTATTCCGTTGTTTTAAGTTTTATTTGGCATTGCCCTATTCACCCCCCCTCTAGGGCATATAGCTAGGCCCTTTCAGGGAGTGAATAGATTATGCCAAATTAAAACCTAATAACAGAGGAATTAAAGAAAGAGATATAGCTAAATAAAGAAATCAACTCACAATGCTGAATTAAAAAGCAACCTCAAAATTCAAGTCTTGAGAGGTTGATACAAATGTTGTTCTAAGGATAACCTTACACCAAAAACCAAAGTTTATGGTATGACAATCTTACTTCTAGAAAGGTCTTTCTATTAAAAACTTAAACCGAAGAGGAATAAATAAATAGCAAAGAACTGAAATAAATTGCAGGAATATAAATCTAAATTATTACAACATTCCCTACAGTGCTTGAAATGTAAATATTACAACATTCACATCCACACATACATCCCACAATTCTGAATAATAAAATATAGGGAATATAAATCACACATCCACAAAACACAAAGAATTATAGTGGTTCGCCTGTGTGTTCACCAATTGTTAAGAAATAGCCACACAGATTACTACTCCACTCCTAATATCATCACACAGGGAATATTAGCATTCACTATCACATTAGGTTTTCACGGGTTCACCCAAAACCTTCACAATTGTGTATTTTTCAAAGGGCTTACACAATTCAAAAACCCCCACTTCTGAGTTTTCTGGCTCTCCTCAGATAACCAATAAATTGAGATTTTTCTGAAAAATCTCAAAAGAAAACCAAATAAAGTAAATTACACAAAATATAAAATACTTGAATTTCTCCTTTGTTTTAGCAACCCGGAAAAACCAATTGGAGTAAATGATTGAATGTAGAAGTTCAAAGTCTAATAATCACTTTAAAATGGCTCTAGGTTCTAATTGATTTTAAATTAAACTAGTTGGGCTAGCTTTAATTGATTTTGATTCCAGAGAAAGGAAAATAACACTTCCTCTTTTCAGATCAGATTGGAATACAAGAAACAAAATCAATTTAAAAAGCTAAAGAAAGAAAATATTAAATATGCATACTTAGCTTAAATGGAGTACAGACTTATCTCTCAAAAGGCCGGATTAAAATTGCTTGAGTTGTATATCTATCAAATATACTGAGATTCGTGCTCAATTTATAGGTGAGCAAATCGCATCTTCGACTGGTCCAAAGGTCGCTACGACTGGTCGTAGGACCAACGTGTCACGCCCCAAACTCGGTAACCGGACCTCACAAGGTACCCGATGACTGGTTCTGGCCACAACAGCCTCCGTAGTACCCCATTCTCGACTCATGAGATAGGTTCCAATCCCGGGATCCTACAAGGAGGATTTCCATAACAATGTAATCATCTCCAATACGAGCATACCTAAGATCACAACAAGTAAATCTGAGAATAACAAAGGCACACATCACAAAATTCACTATGAATTTAAACTTTTACAAGCTTACACCACTTCCAAAAGGACACATAAGATAACAGAAGAAAGAAGGAAGAGAATCTGCAACACTGGGTCCTCAAATCGCACACTTATCCAAGCTCCATTGCTAAAATGTCAACTTACGATCTCTTACACTCATCAATTGTGCATAAGCTTATAGAAAGCTTAGAGGGTGGTGAAAGTGTGTGACAATGGTGCTAAAAAGAAGATAGAGAGTGCAGAAAAGAGTCACAATCAATACTAATACCACTAGCCTTACCAAGGCGATCATGAACACAAGAAGCTATATCAAGGCAGTATGATAATGTAGGAAGTCATACCAAGGCTATATAGTACAATGAGTAATGTAATGCAATGAGTACTGGGCGTCATGCCAAGACGGTGCATTATGAGGTTTACACAGCCGATGTAAATCCAATGCGAAGTAATGTAAGTGCTCAAATCCAATCCACATATCAAGTACATTTCCATAATAAGAAAATCACCGAGGTCCATTACACTGCTGGATGACTGCCGCTCTAAAGACCCCGCACAGTCAAACGAGCGTAAGAGACCTCACTACCCGCCAGTGGACAGTCAATCACCAGCAAGGCCTGAAGATAGTGGACCCATTCACGAGCTGGTCAGACTCAGCCTAGCAATGTCCTCTTACATCAGGCGAGTAAGACCACACCCCTATCCAACCAACTACACGATAGTGGGAGTCACGGCCTAACGGTATAAGGCCCTCGTGCGGTCATATATTCCACCCGGTTACAGCGCTGGAGCAGATCCTTGGTACAATGAAAGTTTTGAGAATTTCACCCATGGGCATCCTATGCACCCGGTATGCTCAAGTAACATTTTCGGTGTCCAAACATGGCCATCCACGATGTATCTGTGGAGGCTACAACCCTGATGAAGCAAGGGAGATATGCTCATATGTTATGCAATGCCAAATGCATGAATCACACAATCAACCATGTATCAATCCCAACCATCCAATATGCTTGAGAGGGGATACTACATCCCTCGGAGAAAGTATCATGCAATGCCCAATGACACAATATGACCACACACACATAGTGTAAACTAAGAATACAATGATGTACATGGTCATGAGGATGAATTCAGTCACCCTATAGGGTGATATGCAATGTATATTACATTTCTCTTATCCAAGAAGGAACCAAGACTAGGTATTTAGACAAAATTCATAAGGAATCAAACCTCTAATGGGGGCCCATTTACCTGGGGTAACCTACGAGACTAAGTATATAAACTACAAGTCTAAGTGATATGCAAATGAGCCTAACAAGAGTCTAAGATGATCATCCAATCACTCTTAAATACAACCGGGCCTAGGGAGTCCATAATGGGGACATTTAACCACTATTCTCCAAAAAGGCATATTAACCATGAATGATATGGATAGAAGGCCCAAGGCCTACATTAAAGATAAAAATAAATGTAACCAATCATATACATATATATTCCTCATAATAGGCCATAATAAGATACAATATCACTTTTAACAACATAGACCCCAAGAGGGAATTAAGGCCCAAGGCTCAATTCCCAATGGCCATAGAATCCATGTATTGAGTCAAACTTGGTGGGCAGCCCACGTACAAAATATACGACTAAATAAGTTTAAGTTTGGATGAAATGGGCCCAACTACATCAGCCCAATAACTTAGAAATTTAAATGGGCAACCAAGGGCCCAATACTATCATTGTCTTAGCCCACAAGTCCATCAAAATGGTGGAAGTTGGCCCAATATATGGTTGAGCCAAGCTGGGACGACCCTGCCCACTTTAAGCCCATGAGATGCCCCAAAAAAAAAACTCTAATTTAAGATGGGGTCCTCATCTGATCACTAAAGGTGACCCAAAAGAATGTACTGATTAAGCCTAAAGATTATAAGAAAACATAAGCATGTAACACGTACACAAGTTCTCAACATGGTGGTCCCCACAGTCAAATAAAGTTTTAACCATAAAATTTTACATTTAAGGCCCTTTGATAAACTTTTAGCCAGTTTAACTTCCTAGATCTGCTAAGGTCTAGAAATCAGTTAACTATGTGGAGATAATCTCATGAAAGCCAACTATATTCACTGGGAAACCCCACCAAATGGAGAGTGCGTAAATATCATGAAAAGATCAAGTGGGCTTGTTACTAGATTGTGAGTCCAGCAGTAACCTAAGACAGAGAATACATCCATAATCGGGCGATCCAATGCTTGGATGGCCTGGACCAAACATACGTTAAGGTATGTTCCACATACATACACATTAAGCCCTAAACAAATGGCCTAGGGTCTATGGTGGGCCTTTAACCATCCATAGAAAAACCTATGGGCCTACCTTAGGATCACCCAGGAGGACATTCAACCTCAACTGGCTTCCAAGAGGTAGCCCACCACTACTCATATAATATAAGGTCTAAAACCCATGCAATGCATGGTCTACTAGGCCATATACCAAGCTCAACTTATGTGCCAAATAGTGGACCCTCAAGTAAGGTTTGGGCCCAACCACAAAGGTCATAATTTCACATATTGTGGTGGGCTTCATGGGCAGCCCAGTAATTCATTTACATGTACAAGTTTTACATTTAACACAAGTGAGTTGGGCCTCACTTTTGGCCCAAGTATAGGGTCAATTTAGTGGGCAGCCAAGAGTCCAACTTCTTGCATATTATTACCCTTAATCCCATCATAATAAATGGGAGAGTATAGCCCCAAGATCAATGGGCCTATCCAAAATAAGTGAGTCTAAAAGGCCTAATCACTACCACAAAAGGGTTAGCCATGCATATACTATATTACATAATGGGCCCTAAGGAAATGGCCCAAAAAAAAAGTCATCCAATTCATACATTATGGTGGACTAGAGGTCAGCCCATAAGCCCAAGATTACACATGGGTAAGGCCTATACTGACAGTGTGGGTTTGTCACATCAACCCAAAGACTTAGCAAGGCCCTCCACAATATACATTTATGTAGGCCTTGTAAGTTAGCCCACAATTAAGCATTTTATGAGGGCATCAAAGCTAATAAATACACATGATCAGCTTGTAGATGGCCCATTGGGCTCATAAAGCAATAAGGTCAGCCCCTGCACAGTCTTGGGCTCAAGAAATAGGTCTCTAGCCCAAATGTCCCATGAAACTACCAAAAATCTGGTTAAGGCTAGCCTATATTATCACCTCAAAGATGGGACTTAAGAAGCACTAATTACACCAAAAAAAATGTCTAAGAAAAGAAAGCAAGGAGTGTATGCATCACTCTCTCAAATCTGGTGTGCCAAAATAGTCCCTAAACAATCAACCATGTAGCAAATTTTGGGCCCCTTGTTGGAATTCCAGCCCACCCATTTCCTGGACCTGCTGGAGTTCAGAAATTTATTTAATTTAGATGGGTTACTGACCCATGGTGATCCACATATATCATAGTGGGCTCCACCAGATAAAAGAGAGATATACAACACTTACATCAATTGGGCCATGCCATTAGAATGCAGGCCCAGCAACCCAGAGTAGGGGCGTGCCTGGGTATTTGGCCCAAAACTAATACAAATTGCAGGCCACACCACGGTCGGTACAGAGGCCCAATGGCCCTAAAAATTTATAAGGTGGTCCTTCCATGGGGGGTCAAACCTCCATAAAATTTTATAATTTTTGGACATATAAAAATATTTTAATTATTTCCAATAAAACAATCTATCCTGAAACTCGGACTGATCTGGAACCATATTATAGTGGGCTGGTTCAGCCACCACCATGGTGTGTACAGGCGTCCAATGGCTCCAAAATTTTACAGGTAGGTCCTAACATGAGTTTAACACATCCATGTAAATTTTCACAAATTTTAGACACTTAAAAGTATTTTAATAAATTTTAAGAATATAATCTGTTCAGGGTGAACTATTACTGGAATGTAATTGTTCTGAATTTGGGCCATCTAAATGGGTAGGTTTTGGGCCTTCTAAATTCCTGAAATTTGGACCCAATGTCCCTCATCAAGCATACATCAATATAGGAATCAGAAAGATGGCTTCCCTTCTGAGAAAAATATTTTTTAAAATTTTATTTTTATGGAACTATACTGCTAGACTGCACAACAGAATTTTTCTGGCAGTCCAATATGTTGGCCCACCCGTTTGGATGCCCAAATGGGATTCATTAGCCCTAAAATTTTACAGTTAGGTCCTATCATGGGTGGGCCACCTCACTGCAAAATTTTAGTATTTTTGAGATAGTATAAATATTTTATTTATTTCATACAAATTATGGACGGCAAGGTCCAAATTTTATTTTCCTGTTATAGCAATGCTGTTGTCCCTGACTTGTGTACCCCATTAGAGTGGGCCCAGGTCTACAAAAATTTAAAGAAATGTAAGGCCAACATCCCTGTATAAATGTACAATAAGGTGGGGTCCACAAAGGTGGCCCACCATTTCAAAAACCTGCTGACATTTATGTTTTTCCAACAAGCAGAGTGGCTGGACAGTCCAGAAAATCTGGACGATCCAACCTCCTTAGCCCACCCCTTTTGGGTGATCAAACAGGGACGGGCAAGGGTGAGGTTTAACATACTCTTAGGTGGGATCCACACCTCAAAGAAAAGTCTAAGAAATCAGAGAAAAAGAAGCCATAAACAATGCCTACAACCCATACATTACAGCATAAAAGAAACAATTTCAGCAATTTGGACAGCAGCATATAATAGAAAGAATTAAAATATAAACATTATTTTTCATGGGATTTAACCCCAGGAATTTGTGTGGTAAACCACTCTAGTGGGCCCCACAAATGTCTAGACCTTCCCCATCATCAAATACTCCTTGCATGTACCCCATTTTGATAGATTTTGGGGCCACATGTCTAAGGATGGACCGTTGTGGGCGTCCAAGCTCCATGGTTGGTCTAGATTTTTTTTGGCCTACAAGGTGGGCCACACATGCAAGATCAGAATTATATCATAAAGAAAAATAAAGAATCGGCCACAAGAGGAGGGGCTTCATCACGTTGAAGCCCTCCCCTTCATCAATCACACCATACATTCCTTCTATTCATATGCTACAACAAAGATCCACCACATGCATGTCGTAGATTCAAGATCAATGATTTGCATGTCATCCCACCCATGATTCTAAGGTTTAGATGACCTATCATGCCATAGAATCCAAGTAATCCTCCATGATGGGGGCCCATAGAGGGAAAACCCCAAGCATAGGCATGCATGCATCAAATAGGTCATTTAGCCACAACTAATGGATGATGTAGGATCTCCACCATTGATTGGTGGGTCCTAAACATCGCATATAAAAAGAAAAGAGGTCTAAGAACATGAAAATAGAAATCCTAGATCCTAGGATACACTCACGTTAGATTGCTCCAAACTTAGACCTCATAGCTCCTAGTGCACCAAGGGATCCATATCAATGGGTGAGATTGAATTTAGATGGTTAAATTTAGAAGATTAGAGGGGAAATGGGGCTGGAACTCTTGCTTGGAGAAAATGGAAATGAGAAGGAAAGAAGAGAGAGGGAGAGGAGAGTAGAGAAAATGAGAGAGAACGAGAGAGAAACCTCTTTTAAGCTAAGTAATCATTTCTCTCTTACCTTGGTTAGAGAAGAATGATGATTGTTGTACGGAGATACAACCAAAGTTATAGGGTTAGTAGGTTTTCAAGGCTTGTAGGTAGTGTTTAGAGGTAGGTGGTGTAGGAATAGGGCTTAGGTAGTGTGTGTGTGTGTGTAGCGTGTGTTGAAAATAGTGCTTAAAGATGGAACTTATCTAAAAATCAATGCACACTATCCCTAGGTGGACCACATGACCATGATAAAGGGTCAAAAATTGCTCAGCCTACATCTTTTGATGGACACGTCAGATTTACGCATGAGATGTGGCGTTGGAACCGTGGCGACGATGCGGTCGCAATGGCATAAGTCTCAACTCGATCTGAGTCAGGTCTTCATTACTGGACTTACAGATGACTACAAATACTATCCAAGGGTCACAGGTCACCGGGATTCAACCAGTAGGACCGCGGGACTAAGATGGATGGAATGCATACTCACACACACACATGCACACATGCGAACTCGAGTCGGGTCTCACAATCCTCCCCACCAATAAAAAATTTCATCCTCGAAATTAACAAAATCAAAACAAAAAAAATTGCATAACATCATCATATATGTATCAATCATCAATCACAAGAGAAGGCAATACAAGCAGTACAAGCAATCAATCTCGATACGTGCTCCACTTCCACTCTGAAACACTCAACGGCTGCAAGGGACCAGGGGGGTCTCAGATTCGGCCTTGACATGCTGACAAGCGTCACACTCGGCCACAAAACTAGCAATCTGGACTATCATCCCTAACCAGGAATACTGCCTTGACAACAAAACAAGCCAACAAGCTCAACATGGCAATACTAAACTATTCAGCGGGTAAAAATATCTCACCAACTAAAACAAAACACGATAATATCATCGGCCTAACACAGTGATCTTTCCAAAAATGTCAATACTAACAAACCCTTATAGCATACTCTAATAGAAATCTGAGTGAACTAAAGCCCTTAGATACAAAAAGGGTGCGATGCACCAAAACACAAGACTTACATACACAGACAAGGAAAATACCCATAACAACTCCCCTAATAACTAAGAGTCCTGCTGAGTAGAGTAAAATCAAGCCTGAGGTGGCTGGGGAGGTATCTGTCTCCTTTGCATCTACGGTCTCTGCTGCTACTGCGGTCGCTGCGAAGGTCCATCCTACAGTCGCGGCTGCTGTCGGGGTCTCGATGGCGGAAGCCACTGTCGATGTTGCAAAGGAAGAGGGCACTCGCGCCTACGGTGTCCTGTCCACCCTCATCCATAGCAAATGCCAGAAAAGGGCCTAAAAGAAAAAGTTGTATGCGATACTGATGCTCTGGCGGCCCGATAGGCTACGTACCTCTGCCGCTGTCGATGCAGCTGGGAGCTACTAGAGGGAGTTTGCCTCTTTCGGCCTCCCCTCTAATCACGATCCCTCTGTGAACCTGTCCACTTGGCGTCGCCCTGAAGTAGAAATACTGCCAACGGAGCTCGGTGCAAGGTCGAATCTCGTAAAAGGGGGCTCGCACGCTCGTGTTCCGCCTGTCCAGGCGTCTCAAGAACGGGCTGATGGGTCTAAAGAACATCAGTGATGACCTCATTAACTGCTGGAGATGCTCAGCTCCTACAGGAATCGTCAAATAAGTGGAGGTAGCACTGGCCTCTAACGGAGGCATAAGTACGACGAGAGCCTTAGGAATAGGTACGATAGGCTCCAGAGGAAAAACAGGAATCTCAGATGGTGGAGCAAAAGTCACTCAGATCACTGGAGCAGAATGAGAACCATGTCCATGGGCATCACAGCCACGGGCGTCACCATCATGGGCGCTTCGACTAGACGACATGGTCTACAGAAAGAATAAAGGTGATGGACACTTAGGAATTAGAATCCTTGAAGGCTCAAACGGAACTAGAGAAACGTACTCGGGACACTACTTGTCCTAAGCTCGCAGCAGATATGTGATACTATAATAAGTTATTCCAAAATTACTTGCTATGCTCTGATACCAACTCTTGTCACGCCCTAGACTCGGTAACCGGACCTCACAAGGAACCCGATGACCGGTTCTGGCCACAACAGCCTCCGTAGTACCCTATTCTCGGCTCCTGAGATAGTTTCCAATCCTGGGATCCTACAAGAAGGATTTCCATAACAATGTAATCATCTCCAATACGAGCATACCCAAGATCACAGCAAGTAAATTTGAGAATAACAAAGGCACATATCACAAAATTCACTATGAATTTGAACTTTTACAAGCTTAAATCAGGTCCAAAAGGACATACATAAGATAACAGAAGAAAGAAGGAAGAGAATCTGCAACACTGGGTCCTCAGATCGCACACCTATCCAAGCTCTGCTGCTAAAACGCCAACTTACGATCTCCTACACGCATCAATTGTGCATAAGCTTATAGAAAGCTTAGAGGGTGATGAAAGTGTGTGACAATGGTGCTCAGAAGAAGATAGAGAGTGTAGAAAGGAGTCACGATCAATACTAATATCACTAGCCTTACTAAGGCAATCATGAACATAAGAAGCTATACCAAGGTAGTATGATAATGTAGGAAGCCATACCAAGGCTATATAGTGCAATGAGTACTGGGCGCCACGCCAAGGCGGTGCATTATGAGGCTTACACAACCGATGCAAATGCAATGCGAAGTAATGTCAGTACTCAAATCCAATCCAAATATCAAGTACATTTCCATCATAAGGAAATCAACGGGGTCCATTACACTGCTGGATGACTGTCGTCCTACAGACCCCGCACAGTCAAACGAGTGTAAGAAACCTCACTACCCGCCCGTGGACAGCCAATCACCAGCAAGGCCTAAAGATAGCGGACTCATTCACGAGTTGGTCAGACTCAGCCTAGTAATGCCCTCTTACATCAGGCGAGTAAGGCCACACCCCTATCCAACCGACTACACGACAGTGGGAGTCACAGCCTAACGGTATAAGGCCCTCATGCGCTCATATATTCCACCCGGTCACAGCGTTGGTGCAAATCCTTGGTACCAAAGAAATTTGAAGAATTTCACCCATGGGCATCCTATGCACCCGGTATGCTCAAGTAACATTTTCAAAGTCCAAACATGACCATCCACGATGTATCTGTGGAGGCTACAACCACGATGAAGCAAGAAAAATAATGCTCATATGTTATGCAATGCCAAATGCATAAATCACACAATCAACCATACATCAATCTCAAGCATCCAATATGCTCGAGAGGGGATACTACATCCCTCGGGAAAAGTATCATGCAATGCCCAATGACACAATATGACCACACACACATAGTGTCAACTAAGCATACAATGATGTACATGGTCATGAGGATGAATTCAGTCACACTATAGGGTGATATGTAATGTATATTACATTCCTCCTATCCAAAAAGGAACTAAGACTAGGTATTTAGACAAAATTCATAAGGAATCTCACCTCTAATGGGGGCCCATTTACCTGGGGAAACCCACGAGACTAAGTATATAAACTACGGGTCTAAGTGATATAGAAATGAGCCTAACAAGAGTCTAAGATGATCATTCAATCACTCTTAAATACAACGGGGCCTAGGGAGTATATAATGGGGACATTTAACCACCATTCCCCAAAAAGGCATATTAACCATGAATGATGTGGATAGAAGGCCCAAGGCCTACATTAAAGATAAAAATAAATGTAACCAATCATATACATATATATTCCTCATAATAGGCCATAATAAGATAAAATATCACTTTTAACAACATAGACCCCAAGAGGGAATTAAGGCCCAAGGCTCAATTCCCAATGGCCATAGAATCCATGCATTGAGTCAGACTTGGTGGACAACCCGCGTACACAATATACGACTAAATAAGTTTAAGTTTGGATGAAATGGGCTCAACTATATTAGCCCAATAACTTTGTAATTTAAGTGGACAACCAAGGGCCCAATACTATCATTGTCTTAGCCCACAAGTCCATCAAAAAGGTAGAAGTTTTCCCAATATATGGTTGGGCTAAGCTGGGACGACCCTGCCCACTCTAGGCCTGTGAGATGCCCCAAAAAAAATCTAATCTAAGATGGGGTCCTCATCTGATCACTAAAGGTGACCCAAAAGAATGCACTAATTAAGCCCAAAGATTATAAGAAAATATAATCATGTAACACGTACACAAGTTCTCAATATGGTGAGCCCCACAGCCAAATAAAGTTTTAACCATAAAATTTTACATTTAAGGCCCTTTGATAAACTTTTGGCCAGTTTAACTTTCTAGACCTGCTAAGGTCTAGAAATCAGTTAACTATATGGAGATAATCTCATGAAAGCCAACTATATTCGCTGGGGAACCCCACCAGATGAAAAGTACGTATATATCATGAAAAGATCAAGTGGGCCTGTTACTAGATTGTGAGTCCAACAGTAACCTAAGACAGAGAATACATCCATAATCGGGCAATACAAGGCTTCGATGGCCTGGACCAAACATCTGTTAAGGTAGGTTCCACATACATACACATTAAGCCCTAAACAAATGGCCTAGGGTCTATGGTGGGCCTTTAACCATCCATAGAGAAAATTATGGGCCTACCTTAGGATCACTCAAGAGGACATTCAACCTCAACTAGCTTTCAAGAGGTAGCTCACCACTACTCATATAATATAAGGTCTAAAGCCCATGCAATGCATGGTCTACTGGGCCATACACCAAGTCCAACTTATGGGCCAAATAGTGGACCCTCAAGTAAGGTTTAGGCCCAACCACTAAGGTCATAATTTCATATATTGTGGTGGGCTTCATGGGCAGCCCAGTAATTCATTTACATGGGCAAGTTTTAAATTTAACACAAGTGAGTTGGGCCTCACTTTTGACCCAAGTATAGGGTCAATTTAGTGGGCAGCCAAGAGTCCAACTTCTTGCATATTATTACCCTTAAGCCCATCATAATAAATGGGAGAGTATAGCCCCAAGATCAATGGGCCTATCCAAAAGGAGTGAGTCTAAAAGGCCTAATCACTACCACAAAAGGGTTAGCCATGCATATACTATATTACATAATGGGCCCTAAGGAAATGGCCCAAAAAAAAAGTCATCCAATTCATACATTATGGTGGACTAGAGGTCAGCCCATAAGCCCAAGAATACACATGGGTAAGGCCTATACTGACAGTATGGGCCTTATCACATCAGCCCAAAGACTTAGCAAGGCCCTCCACAATATACATTTAGGTGGGCCTTGTAAGTCAGTTCACAATTAAGCATTTTATTAGGGCATCAAGGCTAATAAATACACATGATCAGCTTATAGATGGCCCATTGGACCCATAAAGCAATAAGGTCAGCCCCTGCACAGTCTTGGGCTCAAGGAATAGGTTTCAAGCCCAAATGTCCCATAAAACTATCAAAAATCTGGTTAAGGCTAGCCCATATTATCACCTCAAAGATGGGCCTTAAGAGGCACTAATTACACCAAAAAAAAATATCTAAGGAAAGCAAGGAGTATATGCAACACTCTCTCAAATCTAGTGTGCCACAATAGTCCCTAAACAATCAACCATGTAGCAAATTATGAGCCCCTTACTGGAATTCCAGCCCACCCATTTCTTGGGCCTGCTGGAGTCCAGAAATTTATTTAATTTAGATGGATTACTGATCCATGGTGATCCACATATATTATAGTGGGCCCCACCAGATAAAATAAAAATATACAACAGTTACTTCAAGTGGGTCATGCCATTAGAATGCAGGCCTAGCAACCCAAAGTAGAGGCGTGCCTGGGTATTTGGCCCAAAATTGAAACAAATTGCAGGCCACACCACGGTCGTTACAGAGGCCCGATAGCCCTAAAAATTTATAAGGCGGTCCTTCCATTGGTGTTTTAGACCCCCATAAAATTTTATAATTTTTATACATCTAAAAATATTTTAATTAATTCAATTAAAACAATCTATCCTGAAACTAGGACTGATCTGGAAACCATATTATAGTGGGCCGGTCTAGCCACCACCATGGTGTGTACAGGCATCCAATGGGTCCAAAATTTTGCAAGTAGGTCCTACCATGAGTATAACACATACTTGTAAATGTTTATAATTTTTAGACACTCAAAAGTATTTTAATAAATTTTAAGAATATAATCTGTACAGGGTGAACTATTGTTGGAATGTAACTGTTCTGAATTTGGGCCATCCAAATGGGTACGTTCTGGGCCTTCTAAATTCCTGAAATTTGGACCCAATGTTCCTCATCAAGCATACATCAATATGGGACTTAGAAATATGGCCCACCTTTTGAGAAAAATATTTTTAAAAATTTTATTTTTATGGAACTATACTGTTGGACTGCACAGCAGAATTTTTCTGGCAGTCTACTATGTTGGCCCACCCGTTTAGATGCCCAAATGGGATCCATTAGCCCTAAAATTCTGCAGGTAGGTCCTACTATGGGTGGGCCACCTCACTGCAAAATTTTAATATTTTTAAGGTAGTATAAATATTTTATTTATTTCATACAAATTATAGACGGCAAGGTCCAGATTTTATTTTCCTGCTGCAGCAATGTTGTTGTCCCTGACTCGTGTACCCCATTAGAATGGGCCCAGGTCTACAAAAATTTGAAGAAATGCAAGGCCAACATCCCTTTATAAGTATACAATAAGGTGGGGTCCACAAAGGTGTCCCACCATTTTAAAAACCTGCTGACATTTATGTTTTTCCAGCAAGTAGAGTGGCTGGACAGTCCAGAAAATCTGAACCGTCCAACCTCCTTGGCCCATCCCTTTTGGGTGATCAAACAGGGACGGGTGAGGGTGAGGTTTAACATACTCTTAGGTGAGATCCACATCTCAAAGAAAAGTCTAAGAAATCAGGAAAAAAGAAGCCATAAACAATGCGTACAACCCATACATTACAGCATAAAAGAAACGATTCTAACAATTTAAACAGCAACATGTAATAGAAAGAATTAAAATATAAACATTATTTTTCATGGGATTTAACCCCAAAAATTTGTGTGTGGAACACCCTAGTGGGCCCCACAAATGTTAAGACCTTTCTCATCATCAAATACCCCTTGCATGTGCCCCATTTTGGTAAATTTTGAGGCCACATGTCTAAGGATGGACCGCTATGGGCGTCCAAGCTCCATGGTTGGTGTAGATTTTTTTTGGCCTACAAGGTGGGCCACACATGCAACATCAGAATTCTATCATAAAGAAAAATAAAGAATCGGCCACAAGAGGAGGGGCTCTGTCACATTGAGGCCCTCCCCTTCATCAATCACACCATACATTCCTTCTATTCATATGCTACAACAAAGATCCACCACATGTATGTCCTAGATTCAAGATCGATAGTTTGGATGTCATCTCACCCATGATTCTAAGGTCTAAATAACCTATCATGCCATGGAATCCAAGTAATCCTCCATGATGGGGGCCCATAGAGGGAAAACCCCATGCATGGGCATGCATGCATCAAATAGGCCATTTGGCCACAACTAATGAATGATGTAGGATCTCCACTATTGATTAGTGTGTCCTAAACGTCCCATATAAAAAGAAAAGAGGTCTAAGAACATGAAAATAGAAATCCTAGATCCTAAGATACACCCACCTTAGATTGCTCTAAACTTGAACCTCATAGCTCCTAGTGCACCAAGGGATCCATACCAATGGGTGAGATTGAATTTATATGGTTAAATTTAGAGGATTAGAGGGGAAATGGGGCTGGAACTCTTGCTTGGAGAAAATAGGAATAAGAAGGAAAGAAGAGAGAGGGAGAGGAGAGTAGAGAAAATGAGAGAGAAAAAGAGAGAAACCTCTTTTAAGCTAAGTAATCATTTCTCTCTTGCCTTGGTTAGAGAAGAATGATGATTTCTATAGGGAGATACAACCAAAGTCATAGGGTTGGTAGGTTTTCTAGAATTGTGGGTAGTGTAAGAATAGGGCTTAAGTAGTGTGTGTAGTGTGTATTGAAAATAGTGCTAAGAGATGGAACTTACCTAGAAATCCATGCACATTATCCCTAGGTGGATGACATGACCTTGATCAAGGGTCAAAAATTGCTCAGCCTACATCTTTTGATGGACACGTCGGATTTACGCATGAGACATGGCGTTGGAACCGTGGCGACGATGCGGTCGCAATGGCATACGTCTCAACTCGATCCGAGTCGGGCCTTCATGACTGGACTTACGGATGACCACAAACACTATCCAAGGGTCGCGGGTCACCGGGATTCTACCGATAGGACCGCGGGACCAAGATGGATGGAATGCATGCTGACACACACATGCACACATGCGAACTCGGGTCGGGTCTTACACAACGGATATTTGAAAATTTGAGCGCGATATGATAAAGCAGTTTCATGACTGATCGTAGGTAGTCTACGACTAGTCGAAGGTCACCTTCGACTAGTCTTAGGTTGATCACGACTAGTCGAAGCCAAGCAAAATTCAACGATGTAGTTTGAGTCGTAGGTTCACGACTGGTCGAAGGAGCAGTCGACATTGTTCATACGACTGGTCGAACAGACCCCAGGATTGGTCGAAGCTTAACAAAAAATTCTGAATTTTTGTAACAAACTTACGACTAGTCCAGGAAATTGTTAGACAGGTCGAAGCAGTGCTAAGACTAGTCAAGCAAAGGTATAGGACTAGTCTTAGAACAGGCCAATTTTCCAAATATAAAACATTTGAATTATGTATCCGAAATGACCTACTCTAAAGGTCAACCTAAGGTCAAACATACCTTAATAGTGAAGTAAGGACATTGAACCCTTAAGATATGTAACCTTCAAAGAAAGTGAAGCTTGAAATCTTGATGTAGCTTGTCCTTAAAAGCTTCAATTACGCAATCTTGAATCTTGACTTGTAACTTGTGAATTCAGTTGAACATTCTCGAGTCTTGACTTGTAAACTTATCTTGTCTTTCGAAGTCGATCTTACGAGACAATGTCATGGCTTGACATATCTTGAGTTGAGCATTGTGCTTCATTAATGTAATCAACATCCATACACTATGACTCGCTTCATCCATGCACACTTCATCCATACTGTGTTTTGAACATGTATGCAATTTCACAAAGTACAAGCAGTGTTTTTGGCACCAAAAATTTGGCAACATAAAGGGGCTTTCAACCATAGCACTTACAATCTCCCCCTTTGTCAAATTAGTGACAAAACACACTTTCAAGATATATTGCATAAAGTAGAATATCTGGTTAAAGAGTCATGCACCAGTTATTATCAACCGGCACACATTCATAATAGCATGAACCTGCAAATCAATTCAACATATAGTCCACCTTTGCACATACTCCCCCTGAGTAACATACATCACATAAATTCAAAAAAAAATGCAATACTACTCCCTCCTCATAACATAGACATATACATCCATTCTCCCCCTTTTTGTCACAATAGGACAAAGGAAGCAATGAACAAATGGCTGAGGAGTTAAAATGAAAGAGAGATATGAGAGTGAAAAAGATAAGATATAAGAGATAATAGGATAAACAATGCATATAATCCATAAACAGAGATAAGTCAAAACTAGCAACAATCTCACAAACAAAGAGAGCAAAAAAGTAATAATGTTATTACAGTCCAGTAAAATAAAAAGAACTAATCTAAGCCAGATGAAGGACCAAGGATGGAAGGATCAAGTTGATGTATACCCTTGTTCAAGCGCCTAAGATATTTGCGCATATATTTGAACTGCATGACATTAGTAACATGCATATTCTCAACCTTCTCCTCCAATGCACGTAAACGCACATCAAACTTAGAAGGCTCATACTCTGGATCATTTGCTGAATCAGATTTAAGTTCTTCAAAAATATCATCCATGTTAATGTCATCAGGAGGAAGATCACCAGCTTCTTCCTCATTTCCAGCTTCAGCACCACTATTACCATCACCTTGGCCAGGAAGCACATCTAGCTTCATTTTACGAAGGTTAGAATTGTTAAATATCAGATGATGGATGGGGGCCTCTCCAACAAGCATGTCGACTAACATATGTGTAGCCAACATAGTCATCAAATAAGCAAAAGGGATGTCACTGTGACCTGGACAGAGTCGAAACTGAAGAATAGAGTAACAAATCAAGGATGGTAAACAGATATGAACACCTCTGGCAACAGAATGAAGAACGCGAACCATGAAGGATGTCAATTCAGATTTATTATCCAATGGAGGATACAAGTTGGATACAAAAATCTTGTGAAGAACTTTGTATTTGGGTAACAAAAACTTTGTAGGGAGCGCATTCACTTTATGCATCCATTGTATGTCCAAAATGCATAAGGCTCTAGTGAGCATATGTTTTTTTTAGTTTCTGAGAGTTTTTCAGATAAGGTATGGATAGGAATGCCCTCATCATTCACAGGAATTTTCATAAGAGCTAAAATCAAATGACGATCAACGTCAAATGGTCCTTCTCTTGTGGTTATTTTAAAAGTTAAATTTTTCAGTGAAAAATCACTTATGTAAGTGAACATGGACTGGGCAATGGACCGGTATGCTGGCCTGTCCCAATGCAATAAGTTATCCCAACCTACAGATTGAAGAATAGGAAGGATATCATACGGAGCAACATGATTTACATCAACAGGACGTTCTACAATAATATTCCTCAATCTAATGTCCCGTACAAAAGATGGATCATCTTCGGAGAATCAAAGATGACGCTTCGTAATAGGAGTAGATCAGGAAGAGGATGGACCACGGGATGTTGTCTTTCTTCCTCTCGATGCAATATGCAATAAAGATTTGAAGGAAACAAAGTGTTGCAATGGATTGAGAAATGGGTTTTCTCAAATCAGATTTGGGTGAAGAAAAACTCTAAATCTCAACAAAACTAGAAATTGACAACGTTAAGAAAGAGATAGAAGCAAACTTGACCCAAATCCACAAGAAATAAGCAAATGGAACAATAACCTCGACGAATTTGGAAGGTGGGTTCAACTAGTCAAGCATCGGCTTGTCAGAGAGGGAAGTTAAAATAAGGAAGAAATGAAATTTTCTCCAATTTAAGTCAATCAGTGCGATTTACGACTAGACATGGGCTTTCTTCGACCGGTCATGATACGACAAGTCGAGGAAATCCTGGACTGGTCGAGTACCACCAAAAATTTGATTTCCTGCATATTTCACAAAAATTGAAATCTAAACTAGTAAATATATACAATATGATACAAATAGGCATAATTAATCATTTTAGAATGCACATGCCAAGATCAAATTTTAATTTGTTAAACCTGCTTTTGTCGAGCGATTTAGTGAAAATGTTAGCACGTTGATTCTCAGTAGGGATATATTTCAAAGATATAACATTTTCTTCTACTAATTCATGAATATAATAAAATCTAATGTCAATGTGCTTAGTATGAGAATGCTGAATTGGTTTTTTCAAAATATTTATGGCACTGGAATTATCACAATATAATAACATAGAATCCTGTTTAATTACATAATCACTTAACATACGCTTCATCCAAATAAGCTGCGTACATGCATTACCAGCTGTGATATATTTAGCTTCAGCAGTTGAAAGTGATATAGAATTTTGTTTCTTGATAAATCAAGAAACTAAACAGTTTCCGATATAAAAGCAACCACCACTGGTTGATTCTCTATCATCAAGATTACCAGCCCAGTCAACATCCAAGTACCCAGCTAATTGAACACTGGTCTCATGTGGATACCAGACACCGAGATTAATAGTACTTGCGACATATCGCATAATCCGCTTGACAGCAGTCAAGTGCGATTCTTTAGGATCAAACTGATATCTAGCGCAAATACCAACACTTAGAGTGATATCGGGTCTATTAGCAGTTAAATATATTAAACGTGATATCGGGTCTATTAGCAGTTAAATATATTAAACTACCAATCATACTCTGATATAATTTCGGATCCACATTTTTACCTACAGAATCTTTTGAGAGTTTCAAAGTTGTACTCATGGGAGTATCAAAATTCCTACCATTCTCAAGTCCAAATCTCTTAATCAAATTCATAGCATATTTAGATTGAGAGATGAATATTCCATCAGATTGTTGTTTTACTTGCAACCCAAGAAAAAAACTCAATTCCCTAACCATGCTCATTTCAAACTGAGATTTCATCGAATCTACAAACTCAATAGTCATGTCAGTACAGTTAGATCCATAAATGATATCATCAATATAAATCTGTACTATTAAAATATGATCATTATGTTTTTTAATAAATAGAGCTTTATCAACACATCCCATTTAAAAATTATGGCTTAATAGAAACTTTGTTAGTTTCTCATACCATGCCCTAAGAGCTTATTTTCAGCCGTAAAGTGCCTTTTTAAGGTGATACACATGATCAGCATTTTTGGGGTCTTCAAAACCCATCGGTTGTTCAACATAGACTTTCTCATGCAGATCGCCATTTAAAAATGCACTTTTCACATCCATTTGGTAAATCTTAAACTTTCTAAAACATGCAATGGATATAAAAAGTCTAATTGATTCAAGACGTGCTACTGGTGCGAAGGTTTCATCATAATCAATACCTTCAATTTGAGTATAACCTTATATCACTAGTCTAGCCTTGTTTTTAATTATATTGTCAAGTTCGTCAGACTTATTTTTAAAAATTCATTTGGTTCAAATAATGTGTTTATCTTTAGGTCTAGGTAAGAGATACCAAACATTATTTCTCACAAATTGGTTAAGTTCTTCTTGCATTGCAACAATCCAGTTTTCATCAGCAAGAGCTTCTTTTACGTTAGATGGTTCTATCTGGGATGTAAAACATACGTAATTACATATATCCTCAAGTTGTTTACGAGTACGAACACCAGTGAGAGGGTTTTCAAGAATCTGTGTGGTTGAATGATCTTTAACAGTCCTCAGTTCAGAATTAGTCTGATTAGATGAAGTATCGGGTTTATCAATACAAGAACTTCATCATTATCTAGACTTGAGACTGGTGTGTTTAAGTGATCATCAATGACCACATTGATGGACTCTTGAATCACACTGGTCCTTTTGTTCAGAACCCTATAAGCTCGACTGTTTAAAGAATATCCTAGAAAGATCCTTTCATCACTCTTCGTATCAAACTTTTCCAGATTTTCATGATCTCGTAAAATATAGCACTTGCTGCCAAAAACTCGAAAGTATTTGACAATAAGCTTTTTATCGAACCACATTTCGTAAGCCGTTTTATTATTACCTTTACTAGTGTAAACCCGGTTAATGATATAGCAAGCTATATTGACTGCTTCAGCCCAAAGATTCTTAGAGAGCTTCATACGATTCAACATAACATTAGCAATTTCTTGAAGCACTCTGTTTTTTCTTTCAACTATACTATTTTCTTGTGGAGTTTTGGGCGCTAAGAATTCATGTAATATTCCCTGGTCTCTACAGAACTTCTCAAAACCGCTATTCTCAAATTCGGATCCATGATCACTACGAATCTTACTGATTTGAGAACCTTTTTCAGTTTGAATCCTTTTGAGAACTTTTCTTACTTCTTCAAAGGTTTCAGATTTGTCCCTTAAGAAAACTACCTAAGTATATCTAGTAAAATCATCTACAATTACCAGAATATATCTTTTGCCACCTTGACTCTCCATTCTGGTAGGTCTTATAATATCCATATAAAGAAGCTCGAGTGGTCTTGATGTGTCATTGGAATTCTCCTTTTTATGTGAGTTCCTTGTTTGTTTGTCAATCTGGTATTCGCCATATACTTTATCTATTTTTTGTAATTAGGGTAGACCTCTTATAAGTTCCCGTTTGCTCAATCTATATAGATTTCGGTAGAGTACATGTCCAAGACGTTTGTGCCACAAATCTATCTTGTCTGTATGGACCATGTAACATAATTGATTAGATGAGCTGGATTCGCTAACAACATAGCAGTTTTCAGACGTTCTACGTCCAGTTAGTATTACTGAACCCTTGTTGTTTAGAATCTCTCACAGCTTTGATTGGAAAACTTTACACTGTGGTTATTGTCGCATATTTAAGATATGTTTAGCAAATTATGTTTTAGTCCTTCAACATATAAGACATTCTTGAACAAAGAAAAGTTATAAAGTTGAACCGTACCTTGGCCCATAATCTTACAGTTACTGTCATCACCAAAAGTAACTGAACCATCAGTCATATCTTTAAGATCGGTGAATAAACCTTTATCACCAGTCATATGCCTTGAGCATCCACTGTCTAAGTACCACTTCGAATGGCTTATAGCTTTGAAAGCAGTGTGGTCAACCAAGCAGGTAACCTTCGGAACTCATTTCATAACAGTTTTGGGTTTAGGTGAATAATTGGTCTTCTTTCGTTTGTAAGAGTTATAAGTATGACCTAGTGAGTTAGACTTTAGAAGCTCCTTAAGTAAATCAACTATCTTTTCAACTAAAGAACTTTGGTTTTGCTTTTTATAGTTGATATGGTTTTTAGGTTTTTGAAAAGATTTAGAGTTTTTAGAAAACGTTTGATCTTTCCCTTTTGAGTTTAAGGTCTCTCCCTTTATGAACTTGGGAGGTGTATTCTTCGGTTTAGGAGGAACACTCTTATCATAGCCCAGACCAGATCGATCGCCACATTTTCTTGATCCTGATAAGAGTTTTTCTAATTTAGGATCACCTTGGGCATATTTTCAGGTTTCCTTTAAACTCAAGAGTGAAGAGACTTCATGTTTTAGTTGTTCGTTTTCAGATTTAAGATTTTCAATCTGGGAGGTTTTAAAATCCAAATCGCATTTTGTCTTTTCAAAACAGTCTGAAATGTGGGACTTTTCTAAAATAAGAGATTTATAAATTTCTTTGAGTTTAAAAAATTTCTCTTCTTGAAGTTTCAGTTTCACAGCAATTTTACAACCTTCCTTGTATAGGGCATTATATGCATCTTGAAGATCATCTTCATTTTCACATTCACTATTCAGATTTTCTTCACTAGTCGAGTTATCATTATCTGAAAAAGTGAATTTGGCTAGAGTCATAAGGGCCTTAACATCACTGCCCGACTCGTTTTCAAAATCTTCTGATTGAAAGGAAACTTCAGAATCAGAGGACTCATTCGAAGTAGCCAACATACCCATCTTCTTGGGTTTGTCCTTTTTAGGACACTTGTTAGTCAAATGCCCATATTCATGGCAGTTGTAACATTGACTGTCTTTTAATGATTTTCTTAATTTAGGTTTAGGTTTCTTTTTATCATTTGCCTTTTAAAGATCAACCCTCTTTTTACTTTTAAAAATCTTATAAAACTTTTTTGCCAAAAGGGTCATATCATCTTCAGAGTTTTCTAAATTAGAGTTTAAATCATTTTCTTGAAAACCATTTTTAGAAGTTTTTAGGGTAATAGATTTATCTTTTGGAGCTTTAAAGGTTAACTCATAAGTTTGTAATGAGCTAACTAATTCCTCAACACTCATATTGTCTGTATCACAAAGTTCCTAAATTGCGGTTACTTTACAATTGAACCATTCTGGAAGTGAGCGTAGTATTTTAGCACATATTTTGCTTTCAGGGATTTTATCGCCCAGACCCCACATAGAGTTTACAATGTCATTCAATCTGGTATAGGAGTCCATGAACATTTCATTTTCTTCCATACGTATTTTCTCAAATTTAGTTGTGAGAATTTGTATCTTAGATTTCTTGACAATTGAAGTACCCTCGTGTGTCATTTCCAATATATCCCAAGCCTTTTTTGCAGAATCACAGGATATAATTCTTTTGAATTCATCCGGTGATAGTGTACAAGTAATTGCATTTAGTGCTTTAGCATTTTCACAACTCTCACTTTTCTGAAGTGTGATCCATGAGAAATAAGGTGTTATTCTCATTGATTTTGAACCATCTATCCCAGTTACTTCAGTGGTAGGAGGGGTTCATTCATTCACTGTAGCTAGCCACACACTTTCATCCATAGATTTAAGGAAGATCCTCATCTTGGCTTTCCAATAGGCATAATTGGCGCCATCGAAAGGTGGAGACCTAGTGACTGAAAGGTTATCAAAATTTGACATCTCAAATATAGCTTAGATCCATTAGCTCAGGAATTGAATCCAAATAAATAAAAAGAGAGCTATTAGGCTCTGATACCACTTGAAATGGCCAAGCTATATGTCTTAGAGGGGGGGTGAATAGGACTATGCCAAATTAAAACTTAATAACAGCGGAATTAAAGAAAGAGAGATAGCCAAATAAAGAAATCAACTCACAATGCTGAATTAAAAAGCAACTTCAAAATTCAAGTCTTGAGAGGTTGATACAAATGTTGTTCTAAGGACAACCTTACACTAAAAACCAGAGTTTATCATAGGACAACCTTATTTTTAGAAAGGTCTTTGTATCAAAAACTCAAACCGAAGAGGAATAAATAAATAGCAAGGAACTGAAATAAATTGTAGAAATATAAATCTAAACTATTACAACATTCCCCATTGTGCTTGAAATGTAAATATTACAACATTCACATCCACACATACATCCCACAATTCTGAATGATAAAAGATAGAAAATATAAATCACACATCCATAAAACACAAAGAATTATAGTGGTTCGCCTGTGTGTTCACCAACTGTTAAAAAACAGCCACACAGATTGCTACTCCATTCCTAATATCCTCACACAAGGGATATTAGCACTCACTATCACAATAGGTTTTCACAAGTTCACCCAAAACCTTCACAATTGTGTCTTTTTCAAAGGGCTTACACAATTCAAAAACCCCCACTTTTGAGTTTTCTGGCTCTCCTCAGATAACCAATAATTGAGATTTTTCTGGCAAATCTCAAAAGAAAACCAAATAAAGTAAATTACACAAAATGTAAAATACTCGAATTTCTCCTTTGTTGTAGCAGCCCGGAAGAACCAATCGAAGTAGATGATCGAATGTAGAAGTTCAAAGTTCAATACTCACTTTAAAATGGTTCTAGGTTCTAATTGTTTTTAAATTAAACTAGTTGAGCTAGCTTTAATTGATTTTGATTTCAGAGAAAAGAAAATAAAACTTCCTCATTTCAGATCAGATTGGAATACAAGAAATAAAATCAATTTAAAAATCTAAAGAAAGAGAATATTAAATATGCACACTTAGCTTAAATGGAGCATAGACTTATCTCTCAAAAGGCCGGATTAAAATTGCTTCAGTTGTATATCTATCAAATATTCTGAGATTCGTGATCCATTTATAGGTGAGCAAATCGCATCTTCGACTGGTCCAGATGTCGCTATGACTGGTCGTAGAACCAACGGATATTTGAAAATTTAAGCGCGATAAGATAAGACAGTTTCACGACTGATCGTAGGTAGTCTACGACTGGTCGAAGGTCACCTTCGACTTGTCATAGGTTGCTCACGACTAGTAGAAGCCAAGCGAAATTCAACGCTATAGTTTGAGTCATAGGTCCACGACTGGTCGAAGGAGCAGTCGACACTGTTCATACAACTGGTCAAACAGACCCCAGGACTGGTCGAAGCTTAACAAAAAATTCTGAATTTTTGCAACAAACTTACGACTGGTCCAGGAAATTCTTAGATAGGTCAAAGCAGTGCTAGGACTAGTCGAGCAAAGGTCTAAGACTAGTCTTAAAACAGACCAAATTTTTAAATATAAAACATTTGGATTATGTATCCAAAATGACCTACTCTAAAGGTCAACCTAAGGTCAAACATACCTTAATAGTGAAGTAAGGACATTGAACCCTTAAGATATGTAACCTTTAAAGAAAGTGAAGCTTGAAATCTTGATGTAGCTTGTCCTTAAAAGCATCAATTACGCAATCTTGAATCTTGACTTGTAACTTGTGAATTCAGTTGAACATTCTCGAGTCTTGACTTATAAACTTGTCTTGTCTTTCAAAGTCAATCTTGCGAGACAATGTCGTGGCTTGACATATCTTAAGTTGAGCATTGTGCTTCATTAATGTAGTCAACATCCATACACTGTGACTCACTTCATCCATTCTGCGTTTCGAACATGTATGCAATTTTACAAAGTACAAGCAGTGTTTTTGGCACCACAAATTTAACAACATAAAGGGGCTTTCAACCATACCGAGGCTTTACCAACTGTTAGCTGACCGCAGGCAAAGGATTTGTCGGCAGTTTTCTGGGCCTTTGCCAACGATTTTGACCGCCGGTAAAGGCCAGTTTTCTTGTAGTGCGGTTAGTATGCTCCCCTCATTGCTTAACACATAAGCAAGAGTCGATGGATGGATAATGCCTATGACAGCTTGTCAGTCGAGCTTTTTTTTTTTTTGGGTTAGCTTGTTAGTACACACCCATGTTAGTACAAACACTCCAAGTTAGCCACCCCCACTAGGGATCGATACCAATACCTCAAGTGTTGAAACGAGGTATCTCCACTCAATCTGCCAGTTGACCTATGGATCCCTAAGCTGGGAAGCTATGTTATGTGGGGCCATTGTAATGTTTGTTAGAAACTCATCCCGTCCATCTTTTTTTTTTTCAAATCAAAAGGAGGCAGATGTACGACTAACTAGGCAATAGGACAAAGAAATAATGTGAATTGAATGTCTACCATTGGAATATTTGTGAGGCCATGGAAGTTTTGGATTGGGCTAATATTTTTGTGTTTCTAGCCCAAGCATACTTGGGAAGGTTTCAATAGTAGGCATTTCCCTATGTGCTTTCATCGTGTCGTGTTGCCTACTTGAGTTGTGAATTTCCTAATCTTTGGGTCCATGTTTTAACATGGTCAGGAACAATTGAATGGAATGGTTTTCTAACCATAGAAAGCCCCAGTCTAGTGAGTTCGGCCAATTCCTATCCGGCCCAAAAATGCAGCAGATCCAAATCTCAGTGGACCACACCAGAGAAAACAGTGGTGATTTTATAGTATTTTCCAATAAATGAAACAGATTTAAATCACAGGTGGACCATACCATAGGAAACAGTAGGGATTGAATGCACACCATTAAAAACTTCCTATAGCCTACCGTAGTGTTTATTTTTCATCAATTGGTGCTGGAGCAGACAATCATGCCGTATGCCTTCAAGGTATTGCTGGTTCCAATGAGCATGTTGAAGTAACAGAGGAAAAGCTGAGGTTGGTCTTGCTAGAGACTTTGGTGGTGACTCCTATAACCCAGCTTCGGCTTCTGACGAGAGGCTGGAGACTTGCACGGTTGAAGATGCTCAGGAGGGGGATATTGTTGCTGAAAAAAGGAGAGTCAGGATTCGTTTAACCCCTGCCAACAAAACCATCCTTCTCATCAGGATGTTGAATTGAAACAACAGAAAAGGGTGAAGGTTTGGAAGAGGGATGGAAACAGCAAGCCCATGAATGTTTGAAGTTCACGCGTCCTGAGGGAGAAAGGAAACACACACAAAGCATGGCAAGGGATTGCGAGTCATGAATTTGGCTCCAGTTTCTAAACTTCCAACCCTGCTGTTATGACTACTGAGTTTAGTTGATTTCCCATGTTGTTCGTATTGTCATGACTTTTCCATTACGATGGTTTGAGGGTAGTAGCCGAACTCAAGAAGTCAGTTTGTTCAGATGCTTTTCTTGAATGTTTCTCTTTCTCAGATGTATTCCTTCTCTCGTGCTTTTTTACCCTTCCATTACTGTCACCGATGCTGACGCCGTTCATGTAAAATATGGTTTCAAACACTTCATAGATTTCAGGTTAGTGTGGAGCTCCATCAGTGGTGTGATTAAATTAGTAGAACGCAAATCTAAGTATTTATTCTTCCCCAACTGACGATGATTGTGGTGTTTAGTGCAAACGGTTTTCGCAGGCTTTATGGTCTAACGAAATAGATTCCATGCCGCTGGTTGGATTGTTTTCCTGTCTAACATCTTGTTGAATGTAACAGGAATGCATTCAACCCTATTGGATTCGCTGGATGTTATAGTCAGTGTTCGAAATATCGGTATCACACAATGTATCGTACCCTTGGGATATAGATACGAATCGGTTATCACACGGGATATATCGCTTATATCACATAGTTTATCGCACTTTTTGGGAAACATGGGGAAACATTGGAAAAATGGTTGAATTTTTTAATGAAACTTTGGGGATTGTTAAAAAGGCCCTTAATACACACTTTTAAATCATAACATCTCAAAAAAAAGATGCACATAATAAATTTTCTTTGTATAGGGTCCTAAGTTATGCGATGTTTAACTGAACTAACACAACTATATTTAAATTGAATGCATGATATTTATAAATATATCATAGTCATGTATGAAAACACAACCAATTCATTGAAAAGCAAAATAAGAACTGAATAAGTAAATTTTGATAAATATACATATCAATTATGGGGACTAGTTGTGGTCTAGACCCACATAGAGTTGCATGGTGGCTCATAATCATCATCTCCATCTTGACGAGGCTGGGCATAGTACTACTGCTCCACAAGTTGACAATATTGTACCCAAGTCATAGAAGAGTGGTACCAGTTAAGATACTCCCTGACATAACGCTAGTACTCATCCTCTCCGAACTGAATCAATACGCTCATCCATGGGTACTGCGTAATCGTCGCAGTCTGTAACTGATATGGATCTGGGAATGGCACATATGAAGCTCCTTGGTATCCATATTGTTGGCCATATCCATACTGCTGCTCATATCCTTGCCCATATGAAGAAGTGAATTCCTGACTAGGGTTGAAAAATGATGTGCCGTAACTGCTGGAGTCACTCGTCGCATATCCACTAGGTCCATATTCATGCCCATACTGTGGCACAGAACTCGAGCTACTCTCCACTATTTGTGATCCAGATTCATGTTGTGGCCTGTAACTCGAGCTCCCCTCCCTCGTCTATGATTCAAATCTAGAGCCACCTCGCTTGCCACGAACGCTTGTGTCTCTCATGCATTTTGCCAACAATTCCTCCTCAAAATCTGAAAGTTTATGAGTCTTCTTTTTCTACAATAGCGATAAGGGTGACGATGACTCTGATGATAGGTGAAAATCATATTCTTTGTTGCCATCTGTGGTGTGGTCCAGCTGATATTTGGATATGATTCATTTGTTGGATAATGCTCTAATATGATTTCTAAAAATAGATGAACGGTGTAGATATAGTAAATACATCACTTTGGGCCCATGTAACTTTGATCTCGTGTGAACCATTCGTGCAACTAGAGCTCGAGGAGCATCAGTGCTCGTCTTTGCACGTCACGGACACGAATTGCATCCTACCCCTGCCCATCTCTAGCCCAGAACAAGCAGTTCTGTGGGTTGGGCCCACCTTGAATGTATGTGATCTATCCACACCATCCATTCGTTTTTCCATCTGATTTAAGGAGTTGAGCCAAAAAATGAATCATATCCAAAGATCAAGTGGACCATACCACAGGAAACAGCAGGGATAATGATATCCACCGTTGAAACCTTGCTAGGCCCAACAATGATGTTTATTTGTCATCCAACCTATTCATAAGATCGTATAGACATGGATGAAGGGAAAAAATAAATATAAACTTAGATCCAAAATTTATGTGGCGCCCAAGAAATTTTCAACTGTAGACGTTCAATTCAACTGTTTCCTATGGTGTGGTCCATTTGAACATTTTATATGTTTGATTTTGGGTTGAAGCCCTAGAATTATCTATTAAAATAGATGGACGGAGCAGATAAAATACATAAATCATGGTGGACCATACAGAGTTTACTCAGCACAGTAAGCATAGTGAGTTACTCCGTACGGAAATTGGATTGTGTATTAAGTTTCGCAGTACGCTTTTATCGTACTGAGTAAACTCAATTGGGCCCACTGTGAATTTATGCAGTTTATCCACACCGTCCATCCATTTTTACAGAGAATTTTAGGGGTTGATCCCAAAATTGAAGTAAATACAAAGCTCAAGTGGACCATTACATAGGAAACAGTGTGGAATAATGATTTCCACCGTTGAAACCTTTCTAGTGTCTAAAGTAATTTTTATTTGTCATCCAATCTGTTCGTAAGATCACGAAGACATGGATGAAGAGAAACCACAAACTTCAGCTTAATCCAAAACTTCTTTGGCCTCCAAAAAATTTTTAATGGTAGGGGTTCAATCAAACTGTTTCCTGTGGTATGGTCCACTTGAGATTTTAATTTGCTTCGTTTTTAAAATCAGGCCCTAAAATTATCTTTTAACATGGATTAACGAAGTAGATAAAATAAACAAATAACAGTGGACCCCACACAGTTTACTCAGTACCCTAAGGGTACTCAGTTACTCAATACGCAATCCGCTTCCAGCGCGGATTACTGAAGTCACGTCACCAAGTTACATGGGTCCCACCATGATGTATTTTTTCTATCCACACCATCCATCCATTTGAACAGATCATTTTAGGGTGTGAGCCAAAAAATGAGTCAGATCCAGAGCTCGAGTGGACCCCACCACAGAAAACAGTGGAGAGAGTGATGTTCACCATTAAAAATTTCTTGAGGGCCACAAGAGATGGATGGTTAAGATGATATTTGTGTTTTCCATTATTCCATATCTTTCTGGACTTATGAACAGATTAGATCACAAATAAACATTATGATGGGCCCTCAAGAATGCTACGAGTTTCAATGGTGGGCGTCACTCTCTCCGCTTTTTTCTGTGGCGGGCGGGGTCCACTAAAGATTTATATCTACATCATTGTTTGTGTCATGCCCTAAAAAATTATTTCCAAATTAATGAACGGTGTGGATACGACACATACGTTACCGTGGGACCCACAGAACACATACACCATTTCATATGATTGTACAGTGAGTAACTTAGTACGCTTAGCGTACTGTGTAAACTCATGTGAGGTCCACCACGATTTATGTATTTTATCCGCTCTGTCCATATATTTTAAAAGATAATTTCAGGGATTTAGCCCAAAAATAAACCATATACAATGTTTAAATGGGCCACACCTTACAAAACAATTGAATTGAACATCCATAGTTGAAATGTTATTTTTGGCCACAGAAGTATTAAATTTAGATGACTGATAAACATCACTGAAGGGAGTATTTTCCTTTCATCCACGTCCATATGATCTTATTAACGATTTGGATGACTGATAAACATCACTGCAGGGCCAGAAAGGTTTCAACGGTGGAAATCAGTGTCACCACTGTTTCCTGTGTTATGATACACTTCGCGGTCTAAGTTTTGGGATCAACCCCATAATTTAGATGAGAAAACATATGGAAGGTGTGGATAGACCATATACATTAAAGGTGGGCCCCAAATGAGTTTACTGAGTACAATAGGACCATGCTCAGCAAACCACACCTGCGCCCCAATCCCCATTTCACCCCTCCTGCCCCATCTTCTTCATTTGCCCCCTCTGTCGTGAGTGATCTCCCTCTCCTTCACGCAGCGAGGGTTCCGAAAGAGGTAATATCCTTTCGTTTCCTCAAATCCAGCCTGATTTCTCGCCGAATCTCCGAGAAATCCGCACAGGCACGCTCCAATCAGCGAAGAAAGAGAAAAAATGAAGACAATAGCGAGAAAAATTCGAAGAAAGAGGGATATACTTACCTGTTGAATGGCCCACCTCCGATCACCACTACAGGTACTCTCTCTCTCTCTCTCTCTCTCTCTCTCTCTCTCTCTCTCTCTCTCTCTCTCTCTCTCTCTCTCTCTCTCTCTCTCTCTCTCTCTCTTCTAATTCAATTTTTTTTTATTTTCCGCAACCCACGGCGTCGGCTTTTTATCGTTGTGGGTTGTTAGCTACAGTGCGACTCGTGAGTCCCCTGCAAACGCATCCGTGAGTGTCCGTGACTCTGTTTGTCGATTTTCGACAATAATGGAGGTGAAAATACCGCGATATCTAAATCGGGGTGGGTTGTATCGGAGATATCGGCAATATCGACGATGTATCACATGATGTCGACTATATATCGCACGATATCTGCAGTTTTGGATTTTTTGTATCTTCTAGTTGTTATCGGCGTAGTTTCGTCTCACACGGGTGTGATACCGATAATATCGGCCGATAGTATCGATACTTCGAACACTGGTTATAGCCAAACAGTTTGAGAAATAAGGCTAAGTGCGGGATCAATTGTGTTAGTATCAGTGATTTGGTTGATTATAATTTACAATTGAATTGTATTGCAATCATTAGTATAATGAAATGAAATAACCAAAGTGTAGTTTTTTTTTTTTTTTCAAAGAATACATATGCAATTCAGGTTCCGTACCATAGTTCTAAAACCTGGTGACTTGAAACTCACCTGAGTCGACTCAACTCAACTAGATCTTAAGCTGAGTTACTGAGAAACTCACTGGCAAGAAAGACTCAGTTGGGAATTGGCAAGACTCATTGAGTCAGTTCGCCAACTCGGTTGACACATCTCAGCCCGTTTGGAACTGAGCCACTTGCTGAGTGAATGTCTTTTTAAGTGGAAATAAAAAATTAAAACAAAATAAACTAAGTCAATGCAGGAAATGAGCCTTAAGCACCCAACCTTTCCGCTGAAATTTGCCTCTCGCCACGGTCTTATCATTCATTGTATTTGCAACAAAATGGGTGTGTTTTTTTTTTTTTTTTTTTTTTGAGGGGGGGGGGGGGGTACTCTTAACTATTTTAAACATCTATCATAAGTGAACATTTCTTGATATAATTATCAGGGACTTTTACAGAAGGCAACCTTGTTACTTTGGAATTTGCATCCTGGTACTTTTTTAAAGAAGTTTTATTTTATTTTTTTTATTTTATTATCATACCTATTGAGTTAAGCTAGCTATTTTCATTTCAATACCTTCCATTAGATTTCGACAGTTAGATTACGCAAATTAGTTTCTGTAAATGACAAAAATGGCCTCCTGTTTCTTTTTAACCTTTTGAAAATAACAAACATCCAACAGTCCTATTTCAACAAACTAGGGTCCACAAATCAAAGCATAGTTCATGGAAACATCCAATAATCCTATTTCAACAAACTAGGGTCCACAAATCAAAGCATAGTCCATGGAAACATCCAATAATCCTATCTCAACAAACTAGGGTCCACAAGTTTAAAAGCATAGTCTAGGGAAGGAATCACCCAACGAATCGTTTGGACCAGTGAAACATGGGCCCACTTATCATAATAATAAAAAACCCCAAGTATATTATGCAAAGTCTTGATTGTGGATGCTTTAGTACCTTAAATTTTTATTTAATGCTTGTGCAGTGTGTGTTTCTCAGCCCATCCATACTAAGCAGTTCACCAGGTGGTACATGTAAAAGATTCAAGTTGTTCAGCAAGTGGGTTCAACCATGTAGATTAGCTGCCCCAAAATCAAACTGTTCCATTGCTTCTAACCCTCTGTCCCACTAGATGAAAGGAGTGGCCCAACTTTCAGTTTCAAACACCAAAATTATATAATGGGACCAACTGATGGACGGTTTGTATTTGATACCCATGGATCACGTCGGCACATGATCATGTGACTTGTACAAGGCCCGCCTTTGTACATTCACCTGAGATATATAGACAAAATGTTCGATTTTCTGCTAGTACTAGTGGCCCACCATTCAGCCATCCAAACCTGTTACTATGATGCAATCCGCCTGCCCTGAAAAATCTCCCAAATAGAAAGACCCTAGCAAATGATATTTGGACATTTCATGTACAAGTTTGAGCAGAGATTGACCATTAATCCTAATGTCAGCGTACTCATTTCATATGGTAGATGAACCATTAACCATACTAGGTCCTCTCAATTCAAAGGGTGAAATTAGATGGTTACGATGTCTAATGCTTCATCACCACAGTGGTACCACATTTGAACAATCCAGATTCCCATATACACATTCCACTCATATGGTGGATGGGTAACCACGGCCTAAAAAAGGTGCGCTGATACCTAAAAAACAAGCAATGCAAGGAGGCCCACTTTGAGTAGGCATATGCTAAAATTCAATGTTAGACTAGTTCTCCAGTGAGCCATCATGTACTTCAAATGTAGTCCATGGCCATCCCTTTCCTAGACACCTTTTCCTCTGGATAAGTTTGGCCCACTTCAAATTGATTGACTAGATTTCAAAGTAACATGGACTCTAATCGTGATTAGCAGACCCATTCTAGATCATACCATCTTTTTCTAACAACTTGGTGTTCATCTAGTTGGATTATTTTCTGTTATAGATTTGTCCGACTTGTTTAGTTGTTTAAATAATTTGTTGAAAAATATAAAGTTTATGTGTTTTTATCAGGAAGAGACATTATTTTATATTTTGTTTGAATTGCTTGACTGTGATTGTAACGCCCTGAAAATCGGGGGTCGAGCAGAAGCTCAGCTCCCGAGTTCCAACACATCACTTATGCAACATAGATAATGATGATTGAATATTGTCCGTATTAGTGCATTAAACATGAATGAAATTACACTAAATCAGCATATCATACTCCAGAGACGATTAAATTAAGCAAGCGGAAGACTGTGATAGATATATAAAGTGTATAAGTCGTTATAAACCCCAGAATATGGTCATGTCACCAGGCTAAATAATTACATGTATAATTCCAAAATATACAAAATAATAATGTGTAATGTCATCTAATCTATATCCCTGTAGCTCCGGTGACGCAACTCCAGATCTACATAGACCCGCCAGAGAGTTGCAGGTAGGAGAACTCCTCGCTGTCGTAGAAGACAGGCTCCATCTCGTAAGTTTTGCCATCATCTGCAGCTACAGCAGAGTCTGGTTGGTATTTTAAAATACCGTCCCAAAGTGGAAGTGAGTAATCAACTTAATGGAGCTATAAGGTAAAGGTTAACATGTTATCAATTTAGTTAAGCAGTAATGATAAAGCAGTACAACAAGCATTCTTAAATACTCTGATTAATGCACGAGTGATATGTATTAATGATGCATGCCCTCGCCTGCACTTCCTCTGCGACATCATCTCACGGTCGGGCATGTTAAACTCCCACTGTAGTCAACACCCACGTAAAAGGCACATGCAATGTGGTGCATGGTCGTGTTAGTCAAGTTCTTAATTAGACCTATTCATACAGCAGATTCGGGAAGCTAAGGTACCTCCATTTGTATCATTTACGCAAATAATGATTCATATAGGGTCGTCAATCCTAGTCAATCACATATGATAGGCAAGTTATTGGGCAACATCACCCCTGATTTACAAATAGTGGAAAGGCAAGTTCAGGTCGCTACGGGAGGCTCGTCACCTCGGCGCAGGCCTAGTTTATACTTGAGGTCACTACGGGAAAAGCTCGTCACCTTAGCATAGGCCGATAGCTCGAATACAGTGTCCATGACCACCGTATTCGGCTTACAAATTTAGATTGCTCACTGGTCACTACGAGGAGGCTCGTCACCCCAGCGTAAGCCGACAGCTCAACCACAGTATCCCATACAACCATGCCTGACTCTTGAGTCTTAACGGATCGTGGTAGCAAGGTTAAACGAGATTTTCACTTGTAAGTTAGTACCTTAAATTCAAGCAGTAGCGTCCACACAAGGTGAACATACATTGGACCAATCGGGTTACTTGACAAGTTTAACTAATATGAGCGCACGTTGAATTAATCGATACAGAGCGCATACGCACTCCTCGTGGCCTAATTACTGTCGATAATCACCGTACGACTCGGATTCATCGAACGTGTCCGTGGTAGTGAAACTGATCCAGCCACTCGATCGGAAGTCGTTAACGATTGTCTGGACTATGTGATAATCTTAAGCACACTCAGTTGCAATAGGCATTCATATGTAACAATCAAATAGCATTTAACAACCAAATCATATATAAATCTTATTTGAGCATTTTATCAAACACGTAGTGCACATGTTATCACACATAGGCATTTCATACATGAATCACATAGCCGAATGCAAATTACATGAAGGAATCTATTCATATAGCCAAGGTAATTGAGGATCTCGTCTCAACACCTTTAATAAATGCATTTCATCAAACAACTACACATTCAGACATTTTATCAAACACTTAGACCACACATTTCAAGCATACACATAATAAATTAGTTATAACACATATTATAGCAAATCCTTTCACAAAGGAATTATCACACATACAATGATCATATATTCTCAATTAATAATCATAGCAAGCACAAATCATAATTTCATGTCCATTCAGACGTTTCAATAAACACATGGAATGCATAGTTAATAAGCATAGTTCATACACATGTAATATATGGAAAGCATCATATCTAAGGGTATATGGTAGCAATCAAGTTAGTCATAAACCATTACTGACATTGAATGCCTTGAAAACCATAATCTAAACGTTTACAGTCTGCACCTTCCGTCGATAAACTCGTATCGAACTCAGTTTGAATACTACACCTTTGTCTACGGCACAACGGCTACCTGAATTACAAAATAGGTTAGCTATTTCGTCGATTCTTCTACTTGGGTACCTAAAACAAATTAGGGTTAGGATTTCTTACCTAAAAATGGATTCAGATTCGTCGGTGTAGCGACACGGGAGAGGTGATTTAGTACGTGGAGTGGCGGGAATGAATCCCAGCAACAAACCACAACTCTTTCTCACTTCTCCTTACTCTCTCCTTCTCTTTTCTCTCTTCTCTCTCCTAGAGTTTAGGAAATTCGTATGGAATGAGAGAGGGGTGGGTTAAGGTCCTTATATAGGCCCAGAACTGATGTCAATAGCCTCAGGGTCATGGTATACTTAGGTTATAGCTAAAAGACGTCTGTTTAGGACCAACGGAGCTCATCTGGAGGTCCATTACCTGCATACGATATGGGGAAAGTTCCCTGACAATGGATCTATGTCAGGATAAGATTTTGGTCTGATAGGATTTGTGGATCAACCGTGGAGGACCAGTTTCAACTCAATGGTCATCGTCACTCGATCAGGGCCACAAGTACACTGACATGTGTAGGAAAATTTCCCCGATCTAAGGGTGTAGTTTGGTCAGAATTTGACGGTCTAAAACCTTAGATTTGTCCTGTAAGCAAATGGCCCAATTCACTTAAGTTTGAGTCTATTTTCTAAAAATATTCGCATTTCTCAAACACTTCGCTCTGGGCTCAAGTTATGCGTTTCTGGATACTATTTGAACTTGATTCCTGTAATGTTTGTCAAGCCTAGTAAGGCGGTCGTGACCGTATAGTTTTGCGGTAATCGGACTTTTAACGCGCGGTCCAGGTCCGATACGGAGTTTCAATGTGCTCCTGAGAGTAATTGGGTTTCGAGATTTCTCTTAGGTTTTTAGGTAATGTTGGGCTAGCGATTTTAATAGTTTTCAGTCTTGCAGTTCGTATATAAAGTGATTCGAGCTAATTCGCTGATCAATTCAGTTTAGTACTTAGTTAATTTTTGTCTAATTTCTAAAGGATTCGGTCCTTAGTGATTTCTGCCTGAGGTGAATACTCGGGTCTTTGTACGGATTTTTTCGAGAAGTGACAATCTACCCCCCTTAAAGAAAAATTTCATCCTCAAAATTAGTACATTTTCGTACTCCTCGAGAATATGAGGGTAGTTCTTACGGACCTCGACTTCTATTTTCCAAGTAGCCTCTTTCTCAGTGTGATGCGTCCATAATACCTTCACAAGTGAGATAACTTTGCTGTGTAGCACTTGTTCCTTCCTATCCATGATACGGGTAGGTTGCAGTACATAGGTAGCATCTTCACTCAACTGCACCTGCTCCCATTTGATAATGTAGGAAGGATCAGGAACGTATTTCTTCAGCATCGATATGTGAAATAAGTTATGCATGCTTGCGAGTAGTGTGGGCAAAGCAAGGCGGTATGCTACCACACCCACTCGATCTAATATCTGGAATGGGCGAATGAATCTTGACGTAAGTTTCTCCTTCTTACCAAACCGAAGGACTCCCTTCATGGGGGAAACCTTGAAAAACACATGGTCCCCAACTTCAAACTCGAGCGGTCACAGCCTCGTATCGACGTAGCTCTTCTACCTACTCTGTGCTACAAGAAGTTCATGCCTTATAATGTCGATCTTCTCTGAGGTCACCTATACTAACTTGGGGTCAATCAAACTTTTCTCACCAATCTCTGCCCAGTAATGCAGTGCTCGACAGAGGCGCCCATACAATGCCTCATAGGGAGTCATGCTAATCCTCGCTTGAAAGCTGTTGTTATAAGCAACTCAGCATAGGGAAGACAGTCATCCCAACTATCTTTGAAATCGAGCACACAAGCTCGCAATATATCCTCTAACATCTGGTTCACCCGTTTCGTCTACTCATCCATCTATGGGTGGAATGTAGTACTGAACTTCAGTTTCACACCCATTGCTTCCTGGACACGAGTCCAAAAGATAGATGTGAATCACATGTCTCGGTCTAACACGATATCCATAGGAACTCCATGCAGACGTACTATCTCCTATATGTACAACCTGGCCAAATCATCTGCTGAGTTTAAAACTCTAATAAGGAAAAAATGAGCCGATTTGGTCAATCAGTCCACAATCATCCAAATGGAGTCGTACCCCTTCCTCGTCTTCAGCAACCCTGAAATGAAATTCATAGAGATGAAATCTCATTTCCATTCAACTATGGGCATGGGTTGAAGTAAACCAGGAGGTCGGCGATGTTCGGCCTTGACCTGTTGGCACATGAGACAACGAGACACATAATCTGCTATGTGGGCCTTCATGTTGTCCCACCAGTACGAACGCTTCATGTTTCTGTACATCTTCGTACTACAAGAATGCATTGCCATCTACAAATTATGAGCAGCTTCGAGGACTTCTTTCTCAAGTCATAGAGATTCAGGACGTACAAGTGGCCACAATACCTCAAACCTCCATCCAAGCCAACACTCTATTCGAAGTCTTCACTGTCACTTACCTACTCTCTCATCTTTGCCAATATTTCATCGTCTGTCTGAACCGCAATGATCCTTTCATCAATGAGTGGCTGCACACGAACGTGTGCAACACTCTCGAACGGCTCCTCTATCATATGCTTCTGCTCAAAATCTCACACAAATTCTACCATATTTCACTCCTCTATCATCAACGGAGCCACAAATGCTATCGTCTTCTTGCGGCTCAATGCGTCTGCCACAAGATTGGCCTTGCTAGGATGGTAGGAGACCTCGAACTTGAAGTCTTTCAAGGTTTCCATCCATCGCCGCTGCCTCATATTCAGGTCCTTGTACGTGAATATGTACCTGAGGCTCTTGTGGTCGCAAAAGAGCTCGAGCTCCTCTCAATAGAGGTAATGTCTCCAGAATTTTAATGCAAAGATGACACCGCTAACTCTAGGTCATGCGTATGGTAATTTTCGTCGTGCTTCCTCAACTGTCGCGAGGTATAAGCAATCACTTTGTCTTTCTGCATCAGAACACAACCTAAACCAACACGAGCCGCATTGGTGTATATCGTATATTTAACCTCCTGCTTTGGCAATACTAGCACAGGTGCGGATGTCAACTTGTCCTTCAGTTCCTTAAAAGCTGCTTCTACCTTCTCATTCCATGCAAACTTAAGATCCTTCCGAGTCAGCTGAGACAACGATCTAGCTATCTTGAAAAAATCCCTAATGAATCGGTGATAGTAGCTAGCAAGTCCTAGAAAAATCCTCACCTCTGTAACCAAACCGGGCTACTCCCAGTCCTGAACTGCGGTCACCTTGACAAGGTTCACAGCGATGCCTTCATTGGACACCACGTGTCCCAGAAATTTGACTTCTTCTTTCTAGAAGTCACACTTCTTATACTGATCATACAATTAGTTCTTCCTGAGACTATCAAAGACTGCTCGCAGGTGCTCCTCATGATCCTTCCGACTCTTAGAGTATATCAAGATGTCATCTATCAATACGATGACAAATCGGTACAGATACGGTCGAAACACCCGATTCATCAGATCCATGAACACGTCTGGTGCATTTGTGAGTCCAAACGACATCACAAGGAACTCGTAGTGTCCAAAATTGGTCCTGAAAGCTATCTTCTGCACGTCCTCATCCCTGACGTGCAATTGGTTATACCCTGACCGTAAGTCGATCTTAGTGAAGTACCATGCCCCTTTCAACTGATCGAACAGATCATCTATCCTGGGCAAAGAATACTTGTTCTTCACTGTCACTTGCTTCAATCTGCGATAATCAATACACAATCGCAGCTATCCGTCCTTCTTCTTCACAAACAACACGGGTGCTCCCCAAGAAAATACACTCGGTCGTATGAAGTCTACATCTAATAGATCAGCGATCTGTCTCCTCAGTTTCTCCATCTCACATGGAGGCATGCGATACGTCGGAAGATATAAGTGTCGCACCAAGCACTAGATCAATGGTAAAATCGATCTCGCGCTGAGGAGGTAATCTAGGTATCTTGTTGAATAGGTCTGCAAAATCCTGAACTATTAGCGTGTTCCTAAGTGTCGGACCCTCAACATTATCTAGAAAGGTGGCATAACAACTAATGTGGTAGTACTGGCTGACCTGAACTGGGAATGCAAAGGTCGTGCCCTCAGGTCCTATCAATCTCTGCCTTCATCTCAGTGAGTCAATTCATACCGAGGATTATATCGTAATGACATAGCAAGGCAATAATCAGGCTGACGAGTACTGTTCTACTCCCTAAGTCTATTGAACAAGCCTTACACATCTTGGTATAATAGAGATAGTGGACCCGATGTCCACCAATAAGAAGATTGGTGTACCATGAACATGTGTTGTGACTTCGAAAGCCATCGGCGTTGTAAATGTTGTCTCGGATGCCCCAACTGCAAGTGAGTGTACATAAGCTTGTTAAGGACGATTCGGCTGCAGTACCATAGATCGTTAAGGCGGCCTAAATCGAAGTGCAGGTGGCCTGTAAGAAGGCTGTACAGGAGGTGTCGATCGTAGAGGTGGAGCTGAGATAGCTGGTGGCATCTGACGGTTGATCTTCTGAGGGGGCATGAAGCCATTGTCCCTCATCCTAGTAAAGCAGTAAGTGTCAGAATAGCCCGACCTCTTGCAGTAGGTGCACCATACATCAGGTCACCTCCGCTGTGTCGGTGGAGCCGTAAGCCGAGGAGGAGAATCTGCTCGCGGCCTCTTACCGAGGAACGGTCTGCTCGGTAATTCTGGTCGAGGCCTAGGAACCATTGGCACCCGCATATGGGATAATCTGTCCTCGTCCTGCTCAGCTCACAGGGACATGCTCACTAGCTCAACATAGTTATTAATGCTAGCGCAACACATGTTCAAGCGGATATTAGACCGCAAACCCTCAGAAAATTGTTACATCTTCATCGACTCATTCACCAGGATCAAAGGAGCATATCTGGCTAACTCCATGAACCTATTCTCGTATTCCGCCACTGTCATCCCTCCCTGTCAGAGGTGAAGGAACTCTCCCTCCTTATTACAGTAGGTGAGAGGAAAATACTTCCCATTGAAGCGTGTCTCAAAATCCTCCTATGTCCATACATAACTAGGAGCAACGGTCTGAAGGATGTTGTCCCATCAGATACTGGCTTCCTTCTCGAATATGTAAGTGACCAGCTCAACCTGATTTGCCTCAGTGCAGTGCAACGGCTTTAGCATCTTAGAAATGCGGTCAAGCCAATACTCGGCCTCCTCGGGTCTGTGAGTACCCGCAAAAGAAAGAGGTTGAAAGTGTTGGAATCGCTCGAACAAGCAGCTGGCACCCATGTTTCCATCAGGGTGCACAGGTGATGCAGGCGGAACCACACCTATATTCTAGGCAAGGGCCCCTGCTATGGTGGTCTAAATCTGTTGTTGTTGCTGCATAAGGAGCATCATCTACTCCAACCTATTATGAGGGAAAGCCGCCTGAAGCATGTGAGGTGTCGAGGTAGACGCACGGTTCTGCTCGGGAATCGATAGTGAAATAGGAGTTGACCCATTAGTGGGGCCAGTGGCCGACTGTGAATCCGGCATCGTGTCACTATTAAGGCCCAAGTTGGGGTCCGTGTGGCTATCGCTCAAGAGAGGTGCCCCGTCAAATGATCCGCCAAGTGCTAGACGTGCAGTGTTCCGAGTAGCTTTCGGAGGCATTCCCTATATAAAACATAGGGTGTAACTCGTATGAGATTTAGCATAAGGACAAACACTCATCCAAACTTCATTCTCATTTCAAGTCAAAGAAGCTTCATGCATTTCATTTACAAAATTTTTTCATAATACACGAGATATAGTTTTACATGAATCATGACAGAAGATGCATGTGAGCTAATCTAACAAACCTTTAAACACTAAAACACATCACAACTCTACCCTACTGCTAAGCCTATCAAGGCTGTAACATAGAAGTAAGAAAAATATAGAAAGAAAAGACCCAATGACAACTACAACATAGGACTAGTCGTCCGAATCTAGTGATGGTGGAGGAGCGTCCTTGTCTTGCATACAGCACAGGAGAGCCTTCAAGGTGCAAGACACCTTAAATTTTGTTTCATGAAGGTCTTATTCTCTTCAAGTTCGGCATGGGTCTCTCTGACCTCCTGTCGTAAGGCAACTTGGCCCTTCTCGATCTGTGCCAAGCGGGCTTCTAAAGCAGCCCGATCACTGTGGCGCTCATGCGTAGCAGGTGGAGAGCCCTCATCAGAGTCTTGTGCCTCCTCTTCTTCCTCTTCCTGCTCACTTCCTTCTTCATCGCTTCCTTCCTCTCCTTCCTTATCTTCACTTCCCTCTTCCTCTTCACTTTCTTACTCTATCTCGTCACCATATTCATCACGACGGGCTTGGCGTGGTCGTGGCCCAATACCCATGTTGCTGAGCGTAGAGTCATTAATAAAGTGAATCGGCGCCAGCTCATCAGTAAGCTTATAGCCAAACTCACGAGCGAGCTTGCATATGAGCCGGCCGAAGGGGAGTGAAAGATCTATCCTAACAGAGTGTGTGGTCTGTACTATCTGTAGTAGGATAAATGTAGGCAGACACAACTTGTCTCCTTGCCCAACTCTGCATAGGAAATTCACCATCAAATGCTTACATTAGGCACGATTGCTCCACCTGGGATACACATTGTATGTGAATATGTAGAGTAGGCGGAGGTCAGGAGTCACCTGTGTCGCTGGGAGGCAGTTGCCTCGACTCCAATGGATCAGTCGACCACAAAGAAAATGCGTGCAGCGATCTCTTTCACGCGCACTGCTGAGATTCTTTTCGCCAGCATGAACCTCATCGCGCTCCATCCCCATGATCCGAGCTATCATACCAACATCAATTGTGGCTTCCCGCCTCCCCAAAGGAAAAATGAACTGTAAGGGCTCTAGCGATGGGTCTCGTATGTGGGCGTATAAGGCTCGGACAATGTTGTCATATGCACGTGACTTGCCTTCAAATATGGGACCCCATTCGGCGTCTAGAAGGACGTCCATCACCGGATACAGTCCAAATAGATTCTCATCTACGTGTGTTTCAAAAAGGACTCTACGACCCTAGAACCGACCATGTGCGATGCCTGGCTGTAAGGCTCGTACGAGCAGAACTTGGAGATCGAGATCCCGTTTCGTCCTAGCTCTCGTGCGGCGCTTGTACTTGCTTCGGCGCCCGATTTCCTACTTGGACTGGTTGGGCAGCTAGGCTCAGCTTCATCTGTGGAAGCTCTCTTCTTCCCCATGAGGAAAAGAAGTGTGGAGAGAGAAAATTATAGCCACAAGCTCAAAAAGAGCCATGGAAGTCAAAAAAAAACTTGGGAATAGGGTGGATTGTGAGGTTTAAGAGTTATGAGACACAAAAGTATAGACTTCGTGCTCAAATAGATAGGAAATAGGAAAAATGGGGAGTTGTAAGAGATGGATTTGAGGAGTATGATTGAGGGTGGGTATGTACTGAAGAAGAAGGGAAGATATGAGAATGAAGGGGAGATTTGAGAGAGGAAGATGAGATTTTTAGAGGTTTGAAAAGCTTAGAGGGGTGTAAAAGGAAGAAATGAAGCAAAGGGGAGGGTATAGGGGTCCCCACACGATTTCATAGGCCCCACATTTGCACACACCCATCGGCCTGTCCGGTGGCATCGCCCCTACCACGATGCATCCCCTCCTGGGGTGCCAAGAAATGTGCGGGACCCACTTCGGGTCCCACTGTTTTATGTGGTTTGGGCCCCTATGCCCATTTCGGGTACTATCTCGTGCATATTCACACCTTTCGGATTATTTGAGCATGGAATACACCGAATTATCTTCTAAACCCGTCGATTGATGGTCTAGAAATGAATTGGGATCATCCCGCATGATCACAGATGCCTACGGGTCTGATTTCAACAGTTAGTTTCACTTCAACGGCCATGTGATCACCGATGGGCGAAACTTGGAATCCTACAATTTTTTCTATGTTTAATCGCTCCCTCCTAAGTCAAAGTACATCAGTGTGCATCGTGTTACCATAACTCAGGTCTGGTTTAATCCAAATCATGCTCTGATACCAATTTGTAACGCCCTGAAAATAGGGGGTGGATCAGAAGCTCAGCTCCCGAGTTCTAACGCATCACTTATGTAACATAGATAATGATGATTAAATGTTGTCCATATTAGTTCATTAAACATGAATGAGATTACACTAAATCAGCATATCATACTCCAGAGACGATGAAATTAAGCAAGTGGAAGACTGTGATAGATATATAAAATGTATAAGTGGTTATAAACCCCAGAGTATGATCATGTCACCAGGCTGAATAATTACATGTATAGTTCTAAAATATACAAAATGATAAAGTATAATGTCATCTAATCCATATCCCTGTAGCCCCGATGATGCAACTTCAGGTCTACATAGACCCGTCAAAGAGTTGCAGATAGGAGAACTCCTCCTCGTCGTAGAAGATAGGCTCTATCTCGTAAGTCTCGTCGTCATCTGCAGCTACAACAAAGTCTGGTTGATATTTTAAAACACCGTCCCAGAGTGGGAGTGAGTGATCAACTCAGTGGAGCTATAAGGCAAAGGTTAACGTGTTATCAATTCAGTCAAGCAGTAATGATAAAGCAGTACAACAAGCATTCCTAAGTACTCTGATTAATGCACGGGTGATATGTATTAATGATGCATGCCCTCGCTTGCACTTCCTCTGCAACATCATTTCACGGTCGCGCATGCTAAACTCCCACTATGGTCAACACCCACGCCCAAGGCACATGCAATGCAGTGCATGGTCGTGTTAGCTAAGTTCTTAATTAGACCTATTCATACAACAAATTCGGGAAGCTAAGGTACCTCCATTTGTATCATTTATCCAAACAATGATTTATATAGGGTCGTCAATCCTAGTCTATCACATACGATAAGCAAGTTATAGGGCAACGTCACCCCTAATTTACAAACAGTGGAAAGGCAAGTTCAGGTCGCTACGGGAGGCTCGTCACCTTAGCGCAAGCCTAGTTTATACTTTAGGTCACTACGCGAAAGGCTCATCACCTTTGCGTACGTCGACAACTTGAATACAGTGTTCCATACCACCATATTCGGCTCACGAGTTTGGGTTGCTCACTGGTCACTATGGGGAGGCTCATCACCCCAGTGTAGGCCAACTGCTCAACTCTCGATTTTCAGGGTGTTACAGTGATGCTTTTCTCTAATATTTATTTTCCCAATAAAAGACTGATGGGTTCATTTAAGGTTGAATACTCTTTTACATGGTAATTTCTATACCCCACATGCCATTTCATAGTCACATTTATACTTGAATACCGCTTCTTTCCACCCCCAAATCGATGGATCACATTCCATTCACAACCATGATTTGGCAGTTGGCACTAGCACATCATGTTGGCCTCAGGAATCATGAACACCCAAACGCACATTTCATGATTTTCATCAGTATGGCATGGTAGATGTAGAAAAATCAAACCCACACACACATACCCATGCGAGTACACCCGCACTCTGGCCTGGCCCAGCTCATTGCGTACACGCACACGGACTTGGAACGACACAATGCATGTGTGATTAATGACATAAATTAGAGCTATTAGCATATCTCCCCATGGATCTAATTCACTTGCCCCTTGAATGGGGCTCAAGCTCCTAGGCAAAAAGCTTATCTTATATACAAGAAAACTTTCTTGGTCAAATATGATAATGGACTTAATGTAGAGCGGGTCGCGGACAATTTCATGACAAAGATGGACTAGAGAAGGCCCAATCGGAGGCAGAAATGATCTGGACCATCAGAACCTTAAAACAGTCGTATCTAACAAACCCGAATGAGTTTTTCGATATATCGTATATGATTTTGGGGTAAGAGAAGCTACTTTAGCCAACCAACCCCACTACACTTGGTTACCCTCACCAAATTTGTGAGATTCCATCATATCGATAGTCAAAAGTCCCTTTTAATTTTATTTTTACTATAAATAGTAAGTTAGGAAAACAACATGGTTAGGCTAAATTGGGCACTTATTATTTTTGGCCGAAAACAATGAAGTCCGATGGGAATGATGATCGTCTGTAAATAATAAGTTAACTATTTGTAATAAGTCACGTTTTTAGGGAGTTTGAGTCTAAAACTCCATCCTAGGTTTGAATTTATTATTTTAAGGATTGTAATTTCATTTTTTTTTATCACCAATCAATTTATTTCAAATTTATTAGAAATTATTTCTATTATTATCACTCGTGAATTTGAGGAAGCTCTATGTGGAATCTAGAAAGCTCCATGTATTCGGAGTGGTTATTGTTAGACAGGTCATATGCCTTATATAGCCAATTCTATAGGATTTTGTATTTATCATCTTACCTTGTATAGTCGTTGTAAAACTCTATATATTCAACTCTTTAGGGTTGTCTCAAATAAACAGAAAAGAAAAAGAGAATCATTCTCCTCAAAGCCTTCATTGGTTTTCCTTTGTTTACATGGTATCAGAGCAATACCGATCCTAATCCAGCATCTCTTCATCACCGGCCACACCGTCTGTTAGATCCGGCCCTCCCCTGTCCGATCTGGCTTCTCCCCTATCAGATTCGGCCCTGCCTTGTCAGATCCGGCCCTCCCCACGCTCGTCCGATCTTCCCCAAGCCTGTCCACACACCCCTGCTACACGTCCCCTACGCACGACCCTGTGCACGCACCTGCGCACGTCCTTGTGTACGCACCTATGCACGTCCCTGCGCATGCACGTCCCTACGCACCTCTTTGCTGTGTCCGATCCCTACTGCAGCATCAACTGGTACACCTACTGTTGCACGTCCTGCTTTGTTGATTTGTTGCTCTTTTGCTACATCTGATCCCTGTTGATCTTTTGTTGGTTGTTGTTCTGATCTTTGGTTGCAAGGTACTTTCTTCTTTAGCATCATTTTTTATCTCGTCCTATCTATGGATAAAGACTCCAGTACAGAGGCCCCACGATGTAGTTTCGATGGCACCAACTATAATCTATAGGCCATCCACTTTCAAAGTTTTCTTAAGGGTCATGGTTTGTGGGGACTGATTAATGGATCTGTTACTGTCCCCGCTTCCACCGATGCCGACAGAATGGCTCATTGGGAAATGAAAAATAGACGGATTATTACCTAGATTCTTGATTCCGTCGATCGATCAATAGCCATTGGCCTCACGCCACATCGCACTGCTAAGGCTATGTGGGAGTATCTCCAGACAATATATCAACAGTGTAATACGGCTAGGTTATACCGCCTAGAACAAACACTACAAGAAAGAGGATTTTTAGCAACGAAACTTTGAGCGACGAAACACATTTTCGTAGCTAAAAGTGTACTTTAAGCAATGAAACTTTTAGCGACGAAAATTTTCACAACTAAAAATTATGGATGAGACTTTTAGGCTGCAAACAAATTAGATTACTTTTAGCTACGAGCATTTTCATAGCTAAAAATCGTGTATGAGACGTTTAGCGACGAATATTTTCCTCGCAAAAGGCTGCAAGCAAATTTTTTTAAAATTCAAATGGATTACTTTTAGCTACGAAAAGTTTCGTAGCTAAAAATCGCAGATGAGACTTTTAGCAACGTAACTTTTCGTCGCCAAGCTGCAAATAATTTTTCAAACGATTTTTTCAAAAAGTCGAATGGATTACTTTTAGCAACGAAAATTTTCGTAGCTAAGATGAGACATTTAGCGATGAAACTGTTCGTCGCTAAAAGCTGCAAACAATTTTCAAAATGAATTACTTTTAGCTACGGAAATTTTCGTAGCTAAAAATCGTGGTTGAGACTTTTAACGTCGATAATATCATCGCTAAAGGCTTTCAACACTTAAAAAAGTTTGAATGGATTACTTTTAGCTACGAAACTTTTCGCAGCTACAAATTTTGGATGTGACTTTTAGCGATGAAAAGTTTCATCGCTAAAGGCTACGTTTAGCTACAAAAGTTTTCGTGGCTAAAAAACATTAATGAAACTTATACCTACGAAATATTTCATAGGTAAAAGTCTCTTTTATAAAAAAAAATTCCATCTCAAATTTCCTGATATACACCTGTTAGAATATAATTCATCATATTCTGCCTAATATACACCTGTCATATAATATATTTCATCATATTCATATTCACATCCATCTAAACCCAAATTATGTAAATTCATCCAGACATAAACTACAGTCATCCAAACATAAACAATATCCATCCAAACACAAACAATCTTATGGAAAAAAATAAATAAATGAAAAGAGAGAGAACATACGAGAGGTGATTCAGACAAATGAAAAGAAAAACAACCTTAACCTTAACCTTAACCTTAACCTATAACCTACACTTATAGGTTTAGGTTATAGGTTTAGGTTAAGGTTTTAGTTTTAGGTTATAAGTATAGGTTTAGATTGGGTTATAGGTTAAGGTTTAGGGATTTGAGTTTAGGTTATAGGTTTAGGTTATAGGTTATGGGTTATAGGGTTTAGGTTAGGGTTTAGGTTATAGGTTATAGGTTTAGGTTTAAGTTATAGGTTTGGGTTTAGGTTTAGGTTTTAAGTTTAGATATAGGCTTAAGTTATATGTTTAGGTTAAGGTTTAGGGATTCAAGTTCGGGTTCAGATTTGGGTTCGGGTTTAGGTTATAGGTTTTGCTTTAGGTTATAGGTTATAGGTTTAGGTTAAAGTTTAGGTTTAGGTTATGGGTTTTGGGATTTGAGAATAGGTTTAGGTTATAAGTATAGGTTTAGGTTGGGTTATAGGTTAAGGTTTAGGTTTAGGTTATAGGTTTTGGGATTTGAGAATAGGTTTAGGTTATAAGTTTTGAGATTTGAGAATAGGTTTAGGTTATAAGTTTAGGTTTAGGTTGGATTATAGGTTAAGGTTTAGGTTTAGGTTATAGGTTTTGGGATTTGAGAATAAGTTTAGGTTATAAGTTTAGGTTTAGGTTTAGGTTATAGGTTTAGGTTATAGGTTATAAGTTTAGGTTTAAGTTATAGCTTTAGGTTTAGGTTTAGGTTTTAGGTTTAGGTATAGGCTTAGGTTATAGGTAATAGGTTATATGTTTAGGTTAAGGTTTAGGGATCCGGGTTCGGGATCGGGTTTGGGTTCAAGTTTAGGTTATAGGTTTTGGTTTAGGTTATAGGTTTATGTTAAGGTTTAGGTTTAGGTTATGGGTTTTGGGATTTAAGAATAGGTTTAGGTTATAAGTATAGATTTAGGTTGGGTTATAGGTTTAGGTTTAGGTTTAGGTTATAGGTTATAAGTATAGGTTTATGTTTAGGTTATAGGTATAGGTTTTGGGATTTGAGAATAGATTTAGTTTAAGGTTATAGGTTAAGGTTTAGGTTTAGGAAATCGGGTTCGGGTTCGGGATCGGGTTTAGGTTTGAGTTTAGGTTATAAGTTTAGTTTGTAGGTTAAGGTTTACATTATAGGTTATAGGTTATAAGTTTAAGTTTAGGTTAAGGTCTAGGTTTAGGTTATAAGTATAGGTTTTGAGATCTGAGAATAGATTTAAGTTAAGGTTATAAGTTTAGGTTAAGGTTATAAGTATAGGTTATAGGTTAAGGTTATAAACATATGTTATAAGTTTAGGTTCAGGTTATAGGTTATAAGTATAGGTTTATGTTGTTAAGGTCTAGGTTTAGGTTATAAGTATAGGTTTTGGGATTTGAGAATAGGTTTAGGTTAAGGTTATAAGTATAAGTTATAGGTTAAGGTTTAGGTTTAGGAAATCGAGTTCGGGATCAGGTTTAGGTTTGGGATTAGGTTTTAGGTTATAGGTTATAGGTTATAGGTTTAGGTTTGGGTTATAGGTTAAGGTTTAGGTTAAGGTTTGGGTTATAGGTTATAAATATAGGTTTAGGTTTAAGTTAAGGTCTAGGTATATGTTATAGGGTTCAGGTTCGGGATCGAGTTTAGGTTTGGGTTTAGGTTTTAGGTTATAGGTTATGGGTTTAGGTTTTAGGTTTAGGTTTGGGTTATAGGTTAAGGTTTAGGTTAGGTTTTAGGTTAAGGTTAAAAGTATAGGTTTTAGGTTTAAGTTTAGGTTATAGGTTATAAGTATAGGTTTATGTTTAGGTTAAGGTCTAGGATTAGGTTATAGGTATAGGTTTTGGGATTTGAGAATAAGTTTAGGTTAAGGTTTAGGTTTAGAAAATCGGGTTCGGGTTCGGGTTCGGGATCGAGTTAAGTTTGGGTTTAAGTTTTAGGTTATAGGTTATAGGTTTAGGTTTGGGTTATAGGTTAAGGTTAAGTATAGGTTTAGTTTAAAGGTTATAGGTTTAGTTTATAGGTTAAGGTTTGGGTTATAGGTTAAAGTTTAGGTTATAGGTTATAGGTTATAAGTATAAGTTTATGTTTAGGTTAAGGTTTAGGTTTAGGTTATAAGTATAGGCTTTGGGATTTGAGAATAGATTTAGGTTAAGGTTATAAGTATAGGTTATAGGTTAAGGTTATATGTATAGGTTATAGGTTTAGGTTTAGGTTATAGGTTATATGTTTAGGTTAAGGTTTAGGTTTAGGTTATGGGTTTTGGGATTTAAGAATAAGTTTTGTTTATAAGTATAGGTTTTTGTTGGGTTATAGGTTAAGGTTTAGGTTTAGGTTTAGGTTTAGGTTATAGGTTATAAGTATAGGTTTATGTTTAGGTTAAGGTCTAGGTTTAGGTTATAGGTATAAGTTTTGGGATTTGAGAATAGGTTTAGGTTAAGGTTATAAGTATAAGTTATAGGTTAAGGTTTAGGTTTAGGAAATTGGGTTCGGGTTCGGGATCGGGTTTAGGTTTGGGTTTAGGTTATAGGTTATAGGTTTAGTTTATAGGTTAAAGTTTGGGTTATAGGTTAAGGTTTAGGTTATAGGTTATAGGTTATAAGTATAGGTTTAGGTTTAGGTTAAGGTCTAGATTTAGGTTAAGTATAGGTTTTGGGATCTGAGAATAGATTTAGGTTAAGGTAATAAGTTTAGGTTAAGGTTATAAGTATAGGTTATATGTTAAGGTTATAGTTTAGGTTAAGGTTATAAGTTTAGGTTTAGGTTATAGGTATAGGTTTTGAGATTTGAGAATAGGTTTAGGTTAAGGTTATAAGTATAGGTTATAGGTTAAGGTTTAGGTTTAGGAAATTGGGTTCGGGATCGGGTTTAAGTTTTGGGATTTAAGAATAGATTTAGGCTAAGGTTATAAGTATAGGTTTAGGTTATAGGTTAAGGTTTAGGTTAAGTTAATAAGTATAGGTTTAGGTTATAGGTTGAGGTTTTGGTTTAGGTTTAGGTTTAGGTTTATGTTTAGGGTTAGGGTTAGGGTTAGGGTTAGGTATAGGTTATAGCTCTAAGGAATTGAGAATGGGTTTAGGTTCTAGGTTTAGGTTAAAGGTGTGATACCTGCAAAAACAGATATAAATACGGCCTGTCCAAATGGTCAAGCCCCTCCAATACTGTCCATAAGAAATGGACAGCTTCATCATGGTCATAACAGCGGTTCCCACCTTAAAGGGACCCCCGCTCATCCGGATAGCTTCGACGCACATCCGGGTCTGTTCCATTAATTTTGAACAAATACAAATATAAACACGGCCTATCCAAATGGTCAGGCCCCTCCAATGCCGTCCATAGGAAATGGACATCTTCATCATGGTCATAACAGCGGTTCCCACCTTCCAAAAACCCCCGCTCATCCGGATAGCTCCAACGCACATCCGGGTCTGCTCCATTAATTTCGAGCAAATACATAAACACGGCCTATCCAAATGGCCAAGCCCCTCCAATGTTGTCCATAGGAAATAGACAGCTTCATCATGGTCATAACAGCGGTTCCCACCTTCCAAGGACCCCCGCTCATCCGGATAGCTCCGATGCACATCCGGGTCTACTCCATTAATTTCGAGCAAAAACATAAACACGACCTGTCCAAATGGTCAGGCCCCTCCAATGTTGTCCATAGAAAATGGACAGCTTCATCATGGTCATAACAGCGGTTCCCACCTTCCAGGGACCCCCACTTAACATCTGGATAGCTCCGACGCACATCTGGGTCTGCTCCATCAATTTTGAGCTAATACATTTTAAAAAAAACACATAACATATAAAAGTGACCATGCCAAATACACATATCCAACGTAGTACTTGTCTAAAGCTCACTTTTTAACCATGCTAATAAAATACCCATGTTTAGCAATACTTATAGCCATGCCCACATCAACTAAATTAAGCAATGCCCATGGCCACGTACATATGAGAATTTTTAAATGTGTATGTAGTTTAGTCAATAGCTCGCATAAAAAATGGCTTGAATTTGACTTCAAGAAATATTGTGAATTGAGTGTATACCGTTGAAAATTTCTTAGGGCCACAAAAGTTATGGATCAAGCTGATTTTTTTCCCTCATCTAGGTGTTTGTGATCTCATGAACATGTTGGATGACAAATAAAGATCATTATGGGCGCTAGAACAGTTTCAACAGTCTAAATCAGTATTTCCACTGTTTCCTGTGGTATGGTCCACTTGAGCTTTGGATATGCTTAATTTTATGGCTCAACCTCTGCATGTAGATGAAAAAAATGGATGGACTGATTGGATAAACAGTATACATTTACAGTGGGCCCAACTAAATTTACTTTATGTAATAAAAGTAAAGCAACAACTCAGTATGCAGTCTGATTGCATTACCATCACAAATACCTTTAATCTTTTCTCCATACCCCATTGATAATATTCGCTTTAAAATTGCTTTATGGTCCTGCCCACGATAGACCATATAGCCGAAGTTTCGATTCAGACTAAAATTGGACTAATGTTAACTACCCATAGGATCCAATATATTCTAAAGTGATGGTTAGATTAAATTCTTAATAGTCAATTTCTTAATGTTAGTCTAGAATAAAGGATAATGGCCTTATTTTGAGCCAGATCTGAACTAAATAAAACGTAACCATATCAACTGAATTACCAGGGCCATCTAACAAGTGTAGCTTTCCAACCATCAATTCAATTTATTTGAGTTTTACTAAAGAAATTGAGCCCTTGGAATCTAAAGCAGGCCATTAATGCTCTAAAGATAGATTACATTGAGTTTTAGCCTAGGCCCTAAAAACAAGCATCATTGGGCCATGAATAGGCCCTAATGAGGCTCACATTTAGGTCTCATTGAGGTATACATATGAGCTAAAAACAGGCCCTTATCCTGGCTTATTTAATTTAATTCAAGAAGTCCTATCACCTGGTCCACAATCAAAAGTAAGTGGGCCCTAGGATTAGGCCCTAGATCAGTATGAATTTGGCCTATAAAATATGCCCGAAAAGGCATACATGACAAACATGATCTATTTCATTCCACAAAGAAAAAACATTTTCTCATTTTAATCTTCCGAAATGCAGACCCTATCTCTAGATCTTTCAACTACAGTAGTGTTTTTTTTTTTTTTTGGTATATAGGGAACTAACTGAGGAGCCAATGCGCCTGGATTTGTTTGCATTCAATCCATACTTTAAAGCCCATTTTGGATGAGTACAGTAATTTCACAGCTTGAGCTTGAAATGTGTTCCTGTTAGTGATATTCCTACAACTTCTAAAAGTCCTCTATTTATCATGACTCGAGCAAATCTAATTAAGAGTTGCTTGCCATCCAATCTTTAGCTATCTTTTCCCAGGCTATTGATGTATTATTTTCTTAATCGTCTTTCGCAGGATATGAATTGACAGATTAGGAGATTCTATCTGTAAGATTTTTGGAGCTCCCTCCATCTATTGTGGAGCCTATTAAATTAAAGTTTGGATCTCAAAACTATTGGGTTTAACTTGTAGCTCACATCAAAACACTTGGACTGAATGCACTAGGAACTTATACTTCCTGTTTTATCCATGATTAGTTTTCAAAGTTAAGTATATGCTTCAATTCTTTTATAGATTTAAGCAACCAAATTCTAGCACATAACTTTCAGGTTTTAACTACCGTGTGCATTGTTTGCCTGTAAAATGTTGGTTGAAAGTTGAAATAAGAAACAATTTCTTTACAGTGTAAGCCTGAGAAGGCTTGCACAAAATTACCATTTTTAGATATCATATACACTGCATAACTTAAAAGCCAATTAACTCAAAAACCCATAGTTAATTAGGGAAAAACATTTTACATTTCCTTTTCTTGAGGAACTGTACAATGCATGACCGAGCTCAACTACTTTTCGATCTGGGGGGAAGATCATTTCAAGCATTCCAGATAGTTTGCATACATGCCCTGCCATCAAGGATCAATGGACAATGGACAAAAGGATCTCCTCCATAGAACAATCCTAGCCATCCAATCCAACAGCTTTTTTTTTTTTCTTTTCCTCAACTGGATACGGACAGAGAAAAATCAGATCTTGAAAATAACATAATTAAAATTTATTTTTATTTTTATTTTTAAAATTTTAAAAAAAAAATAAATAATTAAAGAAGAAGAAAGCTACCTGATTGAAGGAGAGAGATGGAAACGGATGGAAGGGAGTTCTTTTCGGTAGAGAAATTGACAGAGAAAAGTCATTGAAATTGCTTCTTTCAGATTCTATTTCATCTCAGAACACCAAAAGAAAAAGATACTTAGAAAATGGAGGGAGAGTTGAAGTTAACGGAAAGGGTTTTAGGAAGAGCACAGAAAGAGCATTGTCTAGTCTTGAACACAATAAAACTGGATCAAGCTCAACTAATTGCTAAATCCCCAAATCCACAGATTGCTAAATCCCCAAACATCATGGTGGGACCCACCTAGCTTCCAAACGCAGAAGTTCCTGGGGTCGGCGGTCGTAGGAAATCCGCGTCCGAAAGAAATTCCCAAAGTTGGGAAGTGCTCATCTGATGAATGATCGAATTTCTCAGCCCTTGTGTCCAATCCAGCAGATTGGATGGCTGAAATTAGGTTGAAATTTAAACAAAAAATATCCCAAAAAGAAAAAATATAAATCTCAGGTAAAAGGAAAAATCCATACCACTTCTCTTCTTCTTCTTCGCCCCCAAAACGAGAGAGAGGGAGAGTTCTTCTTCTTCACCCAAAACGAGAGAGAGACTGCGGGAGAGGGAGGAGGTGTTTTGACGGTTGAGGAGTTTTTTTTTATACTCTGGCATACTGTTGCGGTTGATATGCGGGCAGCTAAGAACTGCACATGTTGCACGTACATTGACTCGAATTAAACTGTCCAAACTAAGTGACCTGTTGTATATAAGCCATCTTCCAAAAATCAAATTAGTTGAAAAATCTTACCTCTAATTCAAGTATACTCGTCCGCTTAATCTAGGCCATTGGATTTTTTTATCTCGGCCATTCAGTAAATGCTGCCGGTAGTAGCCAGGTGGCTACTGATTGGTGCTCTGTGGGCTTATTTTTTTTTCTTTGATCCATTCCGTCCATTCATTTTTTCAGATCATTTTATGGCTTGATCCCAAAAATGAGGCAGATCTAAATCTCAAGTGGACCATACCACAGGAAACAGTAGTTATTAAATGCCCACCATTAAAAACCTCTTGTGGTAACTGTAATGTTTATTTGAAACCAAACACGTTGATCACGATCATACAGACCTGTACAAAGGGAAAAACAAATATCAGCTTGATCCAAAACTTTTATGGGCCATGAGAAATTTTTAATCCTGGCGTTCAATCAAACAATGTTTCTTATTTAAGATCAGGATCTACTTTATTATCTGTTAACATGGATGAACGGAGTGGATAAAATAAATAAATAATGGTGAACCCCACAGAGTTTACTCTGATAAGGGTAACGAGTAACTCACTTAAATGTAGTGGAGAAGAGTTTCCTTAAAACATTCATAATCATATATTAGGCCTGCCTAAATGTGATTTACATATCTAACCCATCCATTATGTGTGTCCCACTTGGATGAGGGGGTCAGACCAAGTTTCACCTGCATCCAAAACTCATGTGGGCCCCACCAAGTGCTTTTATATTTTTTAGGATGTCTTCATATAGTTTTAGATGGTATGACCCACTTGAGTTTCGCATACAGATGATTTTTGAGATATCTCATAACCTAAAGGGGACACATCAAATCCATGGTGTTGATGTTTGACAATTGGATGTCCAAATCTTAAGTGGATCACATTCCAGAAACAATGTTGAATGAGCGTCAACTATTAAAAAACATTTTGGTGCCATAAAAGTTTTGGATCAAACTAATTTTTGTTTTTCCCCTTCATTTGGCCTTGTATGACCTAATCAACATATTGGATATCAAATAAACAGTACTATGGACCTTAGGAGGATTTTAATGATGGATATATAATAATTTTATAATATATATATATGTATACACTTCTTACATTGAAACATGATTTAATAATTTGTAGTTTTCTTAATCTTTTTATTTTTATTGCTTTATTAATCTTTTTATTTTTATTTTTATTTTATCAGTAATGTAATATTTTAAAGAATTAAGGGGAAGTACATATCCAAAAACAGAGGATATGCAAAACTGTGAAAGAGCACATATTCTGCTTTAATAAGTTACAAACCTTACTTTCGCCATGTAGATCTCCACTTGTAAGTGCCGCAAAAGAAAAGTTTTACCAATGACATTGATAGTTTAAAGGGCACAAAAATCATGGAACATCAGTACTTATAAAACCATTGACAATTTGACTATGTACTTGGATCTGTCATTGGCAAACGTTATGCAGTCCAAAAGCCCATTCACAATTTGCAAAAATATTCCTTTTTTCTGTCCATCACACTTTGACATACTTGGGCCCTGCTTCAACATGAGGATGTTACTAGATATCATCTTAATTGAAAGCAAACCAGTTCAAAATACACCACTATTTTTTTAGAATGAATCATTAAACAACCCATTCATGAATACAATTTAATCACTTCACCTCCATGCTGTATGTCTTCCCAGCTCCAGGCTATTCCAAATGCAGTATTTGATGGTTACAATTTGTTAGTATTATTTAGAGATTTCTAATGAATGTTCGCAAAATCACACTAACATAAGGACAACAACACTATATAAAAGAAATTGCAAGTAAAGATTGAATTCTCGAATTTCAAATGCCTTATAGAATTCTAAATCTATATTTTTATGCTGTAGTTTTCAAAATAACAGTAGAATTTCACAAACAGAGATGGTATAGATGGAATTGGGTGAAAACCACAACTTGATCCGAAAATTTAACTATAAATTACCTCCAGCAACTCCAGATCATGAATGTAGAAAACTTAATACTCTAATTTTGTGAAATTCCTAATAATTTTCAAACAGAGCAACAACAGCAGAATGAAATCGAAAGGAAATGAGGCGTTTGGATGTAAAGAAGTTATAACGGGTGAGGATCATGGATTTAGAAATCTCTTCTGCAATTCAACGAGAAATCTCATATTGCTCTCTTTACCTACACCTGACCAACTAACTCGTCCGTTGCCTAGATTGCCCACCACGCACGACTCCCATTTCCTTTGTTCTCTCTCATTCTCTCCTTTACTACAAAATAAAACCAATCAAATAGCTAAACTTGATCTGGCATAAAAAATAGAACTCGAATCATATTTTGGAAGTATGAATGCAAATTTTGTATGTAGAATATCTCCTAAGATTATATTACCACACTCTATCGAGTTGGATCTTAGAGCGCCACGCTTTTTATCTTTGTTTTGTGGTGTATGGGCTGATTTGAACAGATGATATAGTAGACTTGGAGTTACCACTAGCCAATTAACTTAAAAACCCATAGTTAGATAGAACCTGTAAAATCTGTAAAAGCTAAAGAATTCAGAGACTTTCTTTCTTTCTCCTGATTTGCGACCTGAGATTCTGGGTAAGGGACCTTTGTTATAGAAAATGAAAGTGTTAGACACTCAATCTACTCGTATGGGAGTACGGTGTCTACTTTGTGTGGTAAAATGACCTTAGGAGATAAAATAATATAATGTGAAGTATTAAAATGAGAATAGATAGCATTAGCAAAAAAAGGGACAAATGATACATTTACTATGATTTTAATACATAGCTAAAAAGGTGCCACACCATTAACAATTAACACCAGTATAAGGGGCCTTATATGGCTTTAAAAAAAATATTTTCTATCTAAGCCGTCTATATATTTTGAAATATTATTATATGATATGAAACCAAAAATCATCAAGATTGAAGTTCCAAGTGGACCACATGGTAGGAATTATGGATATTAAATCATATGTGCTTCCTATGGTGCAGTCTACTTGAAACTTTAATCTACTTTTATGTTTAGGATCATGGAGATTAAATCATCTTGTATTCTCCGTACCTTTCAAAAACAGGAGCTTACTGAGTGACTCAATGCCCAATTCGAATTCATTTTGACCAGTGACGCTACCACCTACAAGGTGGTTTGTGGTTGGTGCTATGTAGACCCCACCATGATGTATTTATCTTATCCAGGCTGTCCATTCATTTTGAAAGATAATTTCAGGGTTTGATCCCATAAATGAGATAGATCTAAATCTCAGGTGGACCATACCATGTGAAAACTGTTGTGATTGAATTTCCACCATTAAAAGCCTCCTAGGGCCCACTATAATGGTTATTTGACTACTAACCTATTTATTAGGTCCTACGGACTTGGATGAAGGGAAAAAATATATATCGCTTGATTTAAAACTTTTGTGGCCTCAAAAAGTTTTTAACGGTAGAAGTTTAATCAATACTGTGCGGTCCACTTGAGATTTGGATCAACCTCATTTTTGTGCTCATTCAATAAAATTACCTGGAAGAATGGGTGGACGGCATGGATGAAACACACACATTATGATGGGCCCACAGAGCACCGATCACTAGCCCTTCGCTAGTGGCAGGGTGAGTAGCCGATTCATTTCCCCCAATCTGTGAAAAAATAGGGGGGCAATATTATTTTTTTATTCTCGCGCGCCCTCTCTCCCGCACTCCCCCCTAAATCTTCAGCTCCCGATTATCATCAGCTCTTCCTCATTAGTAGCAGCCCCAACCAGCAGACCCCATCTTCCCCACAACACCAAACCCTGAAATTATCTTTCAAAATGGATGGACAGCCTGGATAAGATAAAGCCCTAGATGTCCTCCATCCAAGGTTTGTTTCTTGTATTCTTCAATGCAGGCGTATTTTGATTTTTATTGCCTTCTCCTTTTTGTTATTTATGTTTCTGGAGTGCACTTGAGCAGAGAAAAAAGGAGCATTTCGGATTCCAAAGGCAGATTAGAGCCCTCCTGCAAGAGAATCAAGATGCAGGATTTGGATTTGGTTTTCCGATCTAAGAGGTAATTTATTCGATTTCTTTTTCTTCTTTTTGAATCTGGTGTTGGATTCTATGATTTGTTGGATTTTTATTTTTGAATAGGATTTTTTAATTTTCTCTTGCTTTGTTAGCATTTTTTTTAGGGTATTTTCGATTCTTTGAATCTTTTTTTGTGGGGGAGAGAATCAACTTGTATTGGGTTGTTACCAAAGGGATTAGCATTTTTGAGGAATCCTCCTAAGAAGTGCTACCTCCACTGTACACATGGCATGTGTATAGTGATCAGAAGCCTTGATTTGGTGGGCCATAAGGTCTCCACATCCTAAGATAGAGGCTAGCAACTATGGTAGTCATTTGATCTGTGGCTTAGGAAAGGATTAATTGAGGAAGATGAACCATGGTCCACATTCAATATGTAAAATTCATAGCGATCAAACAGTTAGATTGAGCCATGGCCCATCTACATCACCCACCAGATCGACGGTCCAATCTCCATACACGTTTCTACATGTATGGTCAAGACCGTACTTCTAAGGCATACACAGAGAAGACTAGATCTGGTTTATGTGTTTTTTTTTTTCAGCTAGAAGATTTGATTGTAAGAAGACTAGAAACAGAGAATACCTTTTTCATGTAACAGAGATTTGATTGTAGATCTTTTTCATATGCTTAGGTCGAAAGATATATGATTTGGTTAGGGTTTAGTTGATTCATGAGGCTGTGAAGGTGAATTCTTTCTTTTTAATGGAGTGTGTTAAAATGAGGTTAAAACTTGCTGGTCTCCCGAATCAAACCAGATCCTTCTAAAATGTCACATTGAATTTATTTGCTATTGGTAGTTGGAAAGGGGTGCATCCTTTACTTTCATGAGAATATTGGACAATTCTTTATATATATATATATATATATATATATATATATATATATATATATATATATATATATAAAAGAATCTTGGTGTAGCAACAAGTAGAAGTTGCATTTTTACCATATTTTTTTTCCAGTGGGAGACTGAAATGGGAGTGGTATTCTTGTTTCCCCATGGAATTTTCTGGATAAAGATTTGAAAAATGTACCATGTCCAATTAAATTATCATTTGATACACACACACACACACACACACTTCACAACAATTGCTTCTCTCAAGATGTTTGTTTGAGTCATTCTAGTGATATCTTGGGGTAAGAACTGTTTGTTCGCCAAGAAAATTTTTAATCCTTTTAAAGCTCCATGTCCTTGTTTCTTTTCTTTTCTTTGGTTTGAAAGCATCCTTTGGAGTTATCATCCGCCCATTATCTATACTTTACATGGGGCATATGTGTATGCTTATCTTCATCATCCATAATTGATTGGTAACTAATAAGAAATGCCTTTGATTGGGGAATCTAGGCTGTCTGATCAATGAACTTTTTCTCATTGAGTGTGATCGATCGCACATGAGAAAAGCCACGATTAAGTGTTTTGCCTAGATTGCCTGCGGCACCATGTTGTAGAAAGTTCCCTGCACGAAGCTAGGTGGGGCTCACCATAGTGTTTGTAAGAAATCCATGTATATAGTCAACGTTCTGGATCACTAACCCGATGGGCCTCACTTGTATATAGTCAAAGCTCCATATTATTCTTGAGCATAGAAAAGCAGGACCAATCTTTTTACCTCAATATCTCGAAATATTCATGCATGCACCATAGTTTTGTTGTTGCATATTGTTAAACAAAGATGCTTTCTTGATCATTGATTTGTTTTTCAATGTGGATATCACTTAATGATTGCATTTGGATGTGCCCCAAATTGCTAGTTGGACCTTTCAGAAGAACCGATCAACTTCCTTTCTAATAGCAAGGACCACAATGCACAGGTGTTCTTTAATGCATTTATTTCTTTGTGATGTTTGTTGCCCTTTGAATCCAATGAGCTGTTCAATAGATTAGTACTTGGTTTTGCTTCACTGGTTTTTGTTATGGTTCTGTTTTGAAACTGTATGCTCTAGTTTCATGATTACAACCGAGGGTACTCTGGGTCATTACCTATTTTTAGTGATAGTCTGGTCTTTGGCACACCTAGTAGTAATTTTGCATCACATTGGAATTTTTCTTCCTCTGCTTTTTATTCCGAATTTTGAAAGTTTATCCTATATTCAAGATTTTGTTTTCAGGATTTCTATAATTAGCTTTGCAGCATGTAAATGCTGCTTTTGTGCAAATGGGATGCTTCATTCATGCAATTTCGTGGTTTCTTTTTCGTCAGTTGGATCTTCTTCTTCTTCTTCTTCTTCTTGCATTTGTAGTTTCACAGTTGATTTTTATTGGTATTTGTTTATCTTTCATCACCATAGTTTCTGAGCTTTTTTTTAAGTTTTGGGTTTTTATCTTGAACAATTTGCAGCTAAGAATGCATGGAGTAAGCCGATGGTGAAGGAAAATCCGCCTTCTCCAAGAGACAACCTGTTTGTGGTTTGGGGGTATAGACAGAATAAATCCACTCAAGGATTTGAATATTTTTGACACCTGTAAGTCTTCTTTTTTTCCTCGGCATGACTGCTTGATGATATTTTGTTTTCTTCCACTCCATTCTTTTGTTTTCTGGTACTGTACTGATGCCAGATTTGTTGAGTGGTTCAGACAAATGTGTATGTATACCAATTTGATAGAAGCTATGATTTCTATGCTCGCTACTGTATAATGTTCATGAACAAGATGTCCCACTTAACAAATATAGTATTATGCTCGCTACTGTATAATGTTCATGAACAAGATGTCCCACTTAACAAATATAGTATTATTTTTGCAAAAAGAAAAAAAAGGGAACGAAAAAAAAAAAGGTATTGTTATTTTTTTAGTTGCTGCTATTTATACACCGAATCATTGCAGAATGGTGTTAGAGGGTTGATGCTTGACATGTACGACTTCAACAATGACATTTAGTTGTGTCACTCCTTTGGAGGCCAATGCTACAATTTGACAGCATTCATAAGTCGCAGCTGATTCCATTTATACAAATCTAATGAAATGATTGAATTTGATTAACCTATCTAATTAACAGCAACCTGCTGTTAATGTGCTGAAAGAAATTCAAGTGTTCCTTGATGCCAACCCTTCAGATAAAAAAATATTGGCCGACATTATCGATAATTTCAGCAATGCTAGGAACATTAGATGAAACATTGCCTGAAAATTCCACTAGTCAGTTGATCATGACACCTAATTTGATGGTTAAAAGAAAATGGTCAGTGATAGTATGTGATTTGGACTGCATGGATGTTCATGCGTATGGTGGCTAGGTTACCATGATTTAACATGTGGCAAATGCAAACAAGATTTTTTTCCCCTGCTTAGATTATGGTCATACAACTTTATGGAAATCTATTGCCAAAATCAAATGCTTTTGAGTGACTTATTGTACAACTAGCTGTGAGTGAGACCTCAATAACCAAATGCTTTTCTACTACAAACATTGGTTAAGTCAAATCAGTCTGATTGGGCTGGTAAAAAATTTCAAGCTTCTGGAGCAGAACTGCAACTTGTGTTTCATGTGATTGAAGGTGTGTAGACTTAAATCTGATGTTAGAATTGAATCGACAAAAACAACACCTTTTTTTGTAATAAAAATACATATCATAGCTTACATTAAAGATACCGTCTCTCTGCTATTACATATTCTACTGAATGAATGGGTTTTCTAGGTCAGCTGCATCATGCGTGTACAGGTTGTCCAACGTAAGCTGAATCATTGAACTATCTTTGGTTTATCATAATGCCTGCTGTTTGTTGGTACAGAAAACATGGCTAGCTATTCAAATAAATGTGTCTCTTGATTTTCACTTAAACTGCAAATCATTTTTTTCAAGTACCTGAGATCATGATCACCTATCAACGCAATATAAGCATATACGTGTGTGCATGCAGATGTGCAGGAACTAAACAACAAAATAAGTTAGATCGAGATTTAGGCAAAAAAATAAAATAAAATCATTTTTGGCTTTTTGCTAATCCTTTGCTTTTGAGATGACTCAACATTGGGGAGATAAATGGACCCTCCTTGAAGCCATAATGATAATTTTGTTTAAAAATCTTAATCATATTTTTTTATAAGCTGGCTTATTGTCATTTGGTCATGTTCCTATTCTTAATAACTTCTCTGAACTCTGATCAGGTACACGAATCCTTGACTTCAGGTCCTTCTCATGCTATTGACATAACAAGGGAGGTACACATTTTCCTTTAAAGTATGATACATGAGCCTAGTTCATTTTTGTCAAATTTCATGTATGATAGTGATTTTATTGTAAGTTATGGATTTTTTGGTGTTATTTTTGTTGCTAACATTTTATGAGTGGGTTTGTGGGTGTTGCCCTCAGGATTGGTCTTTCAACGACATCTATGGGGATATACCATTTTCAATTTCAAAGTTGAAAAAGTTAGAATTCATGTAAGTCACATTCTTCTATAGTTTGTTTTACTTGCATGGGAAACGATTGTTTCTGTAGAAATTTTTATTTTGATTTACGTTTAGCAGGAAACCGGCGTCGACAGAAATCTCACTACTCGTCGGGTAAATTAAATCATTGCACTAATTTCTCTCTCTCTCTTTGAAATGTTCTCATTCTAGAGTGAGCGGCGGTGCAAGCTCTGCATATGAGTTTGATTTCGACCTTCGTAGCATCACTCGCAAACATGAATCTTTTTACTACATTTACAGCGAAAATAGAAGTCGACGGTGAAATTTTTCCAAAGGTCCCTTCGGGTTTTTCGGCTGCCAGAGGTGTCACCGTATTGAGGGTTGATGATGACGATCTTATTGAAGAAGATGGCCCTTTAAAGGGGGGTGTGTGTGTGTGTGTGTGTGTGTGTGTGTATGCTCACACACACCTAATGGATGGGAATTTCAGGTGTGATGCAGAAATGTTCTTTATCATTAGGGCTGCTTTCGCTGGATTTGATGCAGAAATCGTCGCCAACTTCACAGAAAGACAAATAGTATTAGTGGCCACAGATTGCAACCTAGATTTAAACAAGGTTCGAGGTGCCGTCAACAATGCTAACGGAATCCTCCAGGTTAGATTGCTAATTGGACTTGATTTTATTTAAATGATCTTGATAATCCATTTTATTTAAATGAGTAGACTTGGATGTGCGTCAGAGCTATCCGGATGTTGAGCGGGGGTCCCTTGAAGTTGGGAACCGCTGTTATGACCATGATGAAGTTGTTCTTTTCCTATGGACAGCATTGGAGTGGCCTGACCATTTGGATATGTAGTGTTTATGTATTTACTCGAAATTAATGGAGCAGATCCGGATGTGCATCGGAGCTATCCGGATGAGCGGGGGTCCCTAGAAGGTGGGAACCGCTGTTATGACCATGATGAAGCTATTCATTTTTTATGGACAACATTGGAGGGGCCTGGCCATTTGGACAGGTCGTGTTTATATATTTGCTTCAAATTAATGGAGAAGACCCGGATGTGCGTCGGAGCTATCTGGATGAGCGGGGGTCCTTGGAAGGTGGGAACTGCTGTTATGACCATGATGAAGCTGTTCATTTCCTATGGACAACATTGAAGGGGCCTAGCCATTTGGACAGGCTGTGTTTATATTTGTATTTGCATGGACCACACCCTTAACCTAAACCTATACTTATAACCAGTGTTCGAGTTGTCGGTATCGCTACAAGTTTCGTTGGTCAAAGATAAAGATATAATATCGTAATCGTCGATAATATCGCCAATAACCGGAAATGCAGGTAAAAAGGGAGAAATATGGGGAAAATGGTGGAATTTTTCAGTGAAACTTCAGGACATGCCTAAATACACATATTTACATATTCAGGAATGAAAATTTTGTAAAAAGAATGCATTAAATTAGAAGTTTTTATTTAATGGAGGTCAAAAAGTATGCGTTGTCGTAAGAAATCACTCAAATAGTAACTAAAATTAGTTTAAATAATACAAATGCAAGCTTACAACAATTAAGAAATACAAAAGTAAATGAATTGAAAAAAATACACATTTCTATCCATGTTTCATCCCACAAGAGTGACGAGGTGGCTCGTAATCATTGCCCGGATCCCCTGGCAGTTGAGAGTAGTACTGATGCCCAATATATTGGCAGTACTGTTCCCAGGTCATCCTCTGCTCGTATCAATTAAGGAATTGTGAGACCCGACTCGAGTTCGCATGTGTGCATGAGTGTGTAAGTATGCATTCCGTCCATCTTGGTTCCGCGGTCCTACCGGTCGAATCCCGGCGACCCGTGACCCTTGGATAGTGTTTGCGGTCATCTATAAGTCCAGTCATGAAGACCCGACTCAGATCGAGTTGAAACGTATGCTATTGCGACCGCATCGTCGTCGCGGTTCCAACGCCGCGTCTTGTGCGTCCATCCGATATGTAGATCAAAAGTTGTATACATTTCATTATATGACTATTGATCATGTGGCCCACTTAGGTGGAGTGCATGTGTAGACCACCACCTCCCTTGGCACAAGTTCCAAGGTACACTACCCACACACTACACAAAGATCCATAACTAGCACCACTAATCAAAAACACCACGAAGAGACCTACTAAGCATAGCACTTTGTTATTGTCACTATAGGCCATTATGGTTTCTCTAACCAAGGAGAGAGGCCATGATTGCCTCCCTACAACTCTCTCTCTCTCATCTCTCTCTCTTCCTTCATTTTCTCTTCTCCCATTGTTAGAACCTCTAAAACATCCTACCTTACTGAAAATTTCAGCCACATTTCTTCCTTCTTCCCTCCACAATCCAACCACTAGAAATCCATCTCTCACCTTCAAACCTCTTCTCTTTCAAGCCTAGAATATAGTGGTGGAGTTTTGTGGCCATCTCTACAAGTGGGTGCTTCTTTTTCTTTCCTTTCTCCCTTCCCTTTTGCTACATGCATGGAAGCATGTAGGACCCACCAATCCATGGTGCAGGTCCTACATGGCTCCTAGGATGAAGGCCATGGGCCTAGATCCTACTCATTCCCTTCCATGGTGGGCCATTCTCCATGGACCCACCATGATGCCTTCTCCTTTATTCTTGCATCTCATAGGCCATCTAGGCCTTTGCATGCATGTAGAGAGGGTGTCCCTACCCTCTAGCAAATTATCTTGATACATAATAACTTGCATGTAAGTATATACATGGTGGATGGTATAGATTGTGGAGTGGAAGGTCCATTAGTGGCGGGACCTTCCACCAATGGCCGATTGCTTCTTCCTTCTCCCTTTCTCTTTTTTTTTTCTCCTGTGTATTCTGAAGATGTGTGGCCCACCAAGGAGAGGTCAGCAACATCTCAGACCCTTAGCTAGATGGGAAGTCCAAGCCCACTTGACTAGATGTCTAAGCCCACCATGCATGCATGGTTTGGGTGACCTCCAAAATGACATTTTCATGGAGGTCTGAGTGAGCTCATAGGTCTGAAATTTTGTTAACCCATCAAGGTGGACCCCACATGTTGAATCAGGGCCATAAACCCTTTGATTAATTTATATGGGCTGAAATATGGACAACATATGTTGCTGTCCAGATTCCAAGCCCAGTTGGAACATGACTTTTGAGCTAATGTTTAGATCTGTTTACATGCCCTTTTCTCTCAAATTTTCTTGAGGATTTTGCAGTGCATGGACTCCACTTTGATGTGGAATGGGGCTCACACCATTTCCCTCATGATTGAGACCCATGGGATGGGCCAAAGTGGGCTAACTGTCCAGAAATTTCTGGACAGTTCAGCAACTCTATAAGTTAGAAATGAGCATTTTTACCTGAGTTTCTGGAATAAGTGGACCACCCCAGTGGATCCCACTTGTTATCCAGATGTAGGAACACCTTTTTTCCAATTTTCCAAGGGTTTGGGTGGGTCCAGGCCCACCCCATGTGGTCCCAAACATAGGGACAGTCACATTTTCAGCAATATTTTTTTAGCAGTAGATTTCTTCAGGAATACTTATCTGTACACAGATTGCAGGGGTTAAATAAAATATTTTTACTTTCCCAAAGATTCTAAATTTTTGTAGGGAGGTGTCTCACCCATGGTAGAGCCTACCTACACAATTTCAGGGCCAAGGGATCCCATTTGGGCATCCAAAAGGGTGGGCCAACATACTGGGCTCCCAGAAATTTCTGCTGTTCAGTTCAGCAGCATAGTCTCAAAAAAAAAAAAAAAAAAAAAATCCTAAAAGTACCTTCTAAGAAGTTGGGCCATATTTCTGGGTCCAAACTTGTTTTAGGCTTGATGAGGGACCTTGGGTCCAAATTTCAGGAATTTTGGAAGCTCAAAACTCACCCATTGGATGACCCAAATTCAGGACAGTTACATTCCAGCAATAGTTCACCCTGGACAGATTATATCCTTAAAATTTATTAAGATACTTTTGAGTGTCTAAAAATTATAAAACTTTACAGGGATGTGTTAAACTCATGTTAGGACCTACGTACAAAATTTTGGAGCCATTGGACGCCTGTACACACTATGGTGCTGGCTGGATCGGCCCACTATTATATGGTGTCCAGATCAGTCCGAGTTTCAGGACAGATTGTTTTATTTGAATTAATTAAAATATTTTTAGATGTCTAAAAATTATAAAATTTTATGGGGGTGTGACCCACACATGGAAGGACTACCCTATAAAGTTTTAGGGCCGTCGGGCCTCTATATTGACCATGGTGTGGCCTGCAATTTGGACCAGTTTTGGGTCAAATACCCAGGCACACCCTTACCTTGGGTTGCTGGGCTTGCATTCTAATGGCATGGCCCACTTGAAGTAAGTGTTGTATATCTCTCTTTTATCTGGTGGGGCCCACTATGATATATGTGGATCACCATGGGTTAGTAACCCATCTAAATTAAATAAATTTCTAGACTCCAGCAGGCCCAAGAAATGGGTGAGCTGGAATTCCAACAAGGGGCCCAAAATTTGCTACATGGTTGATTGTTTAGGAACTATTGTGACACACCAGATTTGAGAGTGTTGCACACACTCCTTGCTTAGATATTTTGGGCTTAATGAGTGCCCCTTGAGGCCCACCTTTGTGATGGTTTTGTGGGCTAGCCTTAACCAGAATTTTTAATAGTTTTATAGGCTCAATGGGCTGGAAACTTCTTTCTTGAGCACAAGATTATGCAAGGGCTGACCTTATTGATTTACGGGCCCAATGGGCCGTCTACAAGCTGATCAGGTGTATTTATTAGCTTGATGCCCTCATAAAATGCTTAATTGTGGACTGACTTGCAAGGCCCACATAGTCTTTGAGCTGATGTGGCAAGGTCCACACTGTCAGTATAGACCTTGCCCATGTGTATTCTTAGGCTTATGGGCTGCCCTCAAGTCCACTATAATGTATGAATTGGATGGCTTTTGTTTTGGGCCATTTCTTTAGGGCCCATTATGTGATATAGTATATGTATGTTTGTATTAGCAAGTAGGCCTTGTGTGGACTCAATTCTTTTGGATAAGCCCATTGATCTTAGGCCTATACTCTCTTATCTATTGTGATGGGCTTAGGGGCAATTATACACAAGAAGTCGGGCCATTGGCTGCCCTCTAAACTGACCTTGTACTTGGGCCAAAAGTGAGGCCCAACTCACTTGTGTTAAATGTGAAACTTGCCATGTAAATGAATTACTGGGCTGCCCATGAAGCCCACCACAATATGTAGAATTATGGCCTTTATGGTTGGGCCCAAACCTTACTTAGGGGCCCACTATATGGCCTATGAGTTGGGCTTGGTGTATAGCCCAGTAGGCCATGCATTGCGTGGGCTTTAGACCTTATATTATATGAGTAGTGGCGGGCTATCTCTTGGAAGCCAGTTGAGGTTGAACGTCCTCCTGGGTGATCCTAAGGTAGTCCCATGGGTTTCTCTATGGATGGTTAAAGGCCCACCATGGACCCTAGGTCATTTGTTTAGAGCTAAATGTGTATGTATGTGGAACTTACCTTAATGCATGTTTGGTCCAGGCCATCCAAGCCTTGGATTGCCCGATTATGGATGTATTATCTGCCTTGGGTTACTGCTGGACTCACAATCCAGTAACAGGCCCACTTGATCTTTTCATGATATATACACACTCTCCATCTGGTGGGGTCCTCCAGTGAATATAGTTGGCTTTCATGATATTATTTCCACATAGTTAACTAATTTCTGGACCTTAGCAGTTCTAAGAAGTTAAACTGGCCAAAAGTTTATCAAAGAGGCTTAAATGTAAAATTTTATAGTTAAAATTTTATTTGGCTGTGGGGCCCACCATATTGAGAACTTTTGTGTGTGTTACATGCTTATAATCTTTGGGCTTTATCAGTGCATTCTTTGGGGTCACCTTTAGTGATCAGATGAGGACCCCATCTTAGATCAGATTTTTGGGGCATCCCATGGGCCCAGAGTGGGTTGGAACGTCCTAGCTTGGCCCAACCATATATTGGGCTGACTTCTACCATTTTGATGGACTTGTGGGCTAAGGTAAGGATAGTATTGGGCCCTTGGTTGCCCACTTAATTTGCTAGTTATTGGGCTGATGTAGTTGGGCCCATTTCCTCCAAACTTAAACTTATTTTCGGGCCGTATATTGTGTACGCGGGCTGCCCACCAAGTCCAACTTAATGCATGGATTCTATGGCTATTGGAAATTGAGCCTTGGTCCTTGATTTTCCTCTTGGGGCCCATGTTGTTAAAGGTGGTATTATATCCTTTTCTCATGGCCTATATGAGAAATATATATGTATGTGGTTACCTGTGTTTTTATCTAAATGTAGGCCTTGGGCCTTCTATTCATATAGTTCATGGTTGATATGCCTTTTTGGGGAATGGCGGTTAAATGTCCCCATTATGGACCCCTTTAGGCCCGGTTATATCTAAATGTGATTAGATGATCATTTTAAACTCTTGTTAGACTCACTTCTGTATTACTTAGACACATAGTTTGTATGCTTAGTCTTGTGGGCTACCCCAGGTAAATGGGCCCCCATTAGAGGTTGGATTCCTTAAGGATATTGTCTAAGTACCTAGTCTTGGTCCCTTCTTGGATAGGAGGAGTGTACTACTTTGTATATCGCTGCATAATGTGTATAGACCCATCTTCATGGCTCATGTACATCATTGTATGCTTGGTTGACACTGTGTGTGGTCATATTGTGTCATTGGGCATTGCATAATACTTTTCCCGAGGGACGCAGTATCCCCTCTTGAGCACGTTGGTTGCTTGGGATTGATGCATGGTTGATTGTGTGATTCATGCATCTGGCATTGCATAACATATGAGCATTATCGCCCTTGCTTCATCAGGGTTGTGGCCTCCACAGATACATCGTGGATGGCCATGTTTGGACACCGAAAATGTTACTTGAGCATACCAGGTGCATAGGATGCCCATGGGTGAAATTTTCAAAACTTCCATGGTACCAAGGATCTGCTCCAGCACCGTGACCAGGTGGAATATATGAGCGCACGAGGGCCTCATACCGTTAGGCCGCGACTCCCATTGTCGTGTGGTCGGTTGGATAGGTTTGTGGCCTTACTCGCCTGATGTAAGAGGGCATTGCTAGGCTGAGTCTGACCAGCTCGTGAATGGGTCCGCTACCTTCAGGCCTTGCTGGTGATTGACTGTTCACAGGCGGTTAGTGAGGTCTCTTACGCTCATTTGACTGTGCGGGGTCTGTAGAGCGGCAGTCATCCAGCAGTGTAATGGACCCCGGTGATTTTCTTATGATGAAAATGTACTTGATATGTGCATTGGATATGAGCACTGACATTACTTTGCATTGCATTTACATCGGCTGTGTAAGCCTCATAATGCATCGTCTTGGCATGGCGCCCAGTACTCATTGCACTATATAGCCTTGGTATGGATTCCTACATTATCATACTACCTTGGTATAACTTCTTATGTTCATGATAGCCTTGATAAGGCTAGTGGTATTGATATTGATCATGACCCCCTTCTGCATTCTATATCTTCTTCTAAGCACTATTGTCATACACTTTCACCACCCTCTAAGCTTTCTATAAGCTTATGCACGATTGATGCGTGCAGGAGATCGTAAGTTGGCGTCTTAGCAGCGGAGCTTGGATAAGTGTGCGATATGAGGATCCAGTGTTGCAGATTCTCTTCCTTCTTTCTTCTGTTATCTTATGTATGTCCTTTTGGACCTGATGTAAGCTTGTAAAAGTTCAAATTCATAGTGGATTTTGTGATGTGTGCCTTTGTTATTCTCAGATTTACTTGCTGTGATCTTAGGTATGCTCGTATTGGAAATGATTATATTGTTGTGGAAATCCTCTTTGTAGGATCCCAGGATCGAAACCTGCCTTAGGAGCCTAGAATGATATACTACGGAGGCTGTTGCGGCCAGAACCGGTCATCGGGTTCCTTGTGAAGTCCGGTTACCGAGTCTGGGGCGTGACAAGAACTCTCTTATGTACCTCTAATAGTCATCCTACCCAAATTGTACGAGTACGCTTGGACGTGGGAATTGCATGACATATATCGATGGCATTTCCTAAGTAGGGTACTGAGGGAACAGATCAAGCCCAACCCCGACTCCTTAATAGTATTGTTGCCAGTTATACGGGTACTCCGAATATCCTCCTGTCAAAGGGTTATGACTCGAAGAACTATCTTCAGGCTGCCTATACCTATGGGTAGAAGAGCATAACTGAATGTCAGAGCTGTCATGGCCATACCCATGATATCCCCCATAAGCATAAGGTGGGATAGAGGTGGAGCTCCCCTGATATGAACTTATGTCCATAGATGATAAGCTGCGTGTGAAAGCATCAGCCACGGCGCGTCTGGCTTTCTTCTTCGAACGACGCTCAACATATATCTGGGCTTTGATGCTCTCGCCCTGGATGGTGGATGAGATCCATGATCCTCGTCCTGAGTGGCATGATTAAAGCTTTACTCCTCAGTAAATTGGCCAACGGATCGTTGGCTTTGAGCCGTCGTGTACCCCCCACCACTACCACCCGACCCTCACCAGTACCACCTATACTAGTGTTGGTGCTTTCGTCCCCTCCCTCATCACCGTCGTTATCGTCGTCGTCGTCCCCAGGACCAGTATCAAGTGGGGGTTGAGTCTCATCATTATCATCACTCACTACGACTTGCTGATGAGGAGGGGGCCGTGAAGATGCTTCCTCACCCTCATTGGAACATGCCGAATGCCTCACCAAAGGATCAAAGGAGTCTGTATCCGCCTTCTGTTCCTCTACTACTTGATTGACATCAATATCCAAAGCCGCTGCTCCCTCGGCTACCTGTGGAGCAGGGCCTCCCTCTGCATTATCTAAATCAGCTGATTTGACCCACTCATAAAGTGGGTCCTCATCATCATCACCTATCTGTGTCATGTTACCTATAGACAACAGCTCTAACGGGTCTTGATTTTCCTTCATGTCTCGGTCTACCCGCAACTGCCTCTCTTAACTTCATATTGTAATGACAGTAAACGAGCTTTTGTAGCTTCTCATATGCTAATCTGTTTCTCTTGCTGGTGTGTATGAGTGACCATTGCTCCAATTCCTCTCACATGGTGAGGAGGATACAGTCTGTGCGAGAACACAGACTGCCAATAACTGCAATGCAGGCGTGTCGACTCCGTATATCGCCAACCACTCACCTATATATATCCATGAGGAGCTTATTTTAGTCTAAAGTTTAAACGAAAAATGCAATTACCTAATTATATTACCATGCTCACACGGCATCATCATTTCAGTTGACGCTTTTACTAGTGCGGATAAGAATGTACCCCTTACATCCCTAAACCGCAACAACTGTAAACACGGATTCACATGTCATTATTTTTAATCATTCATATTTCTAGAGGCTATAAGGAAAATTTTTTATTGCATTACCTGGTTACCAAAATCTGCTTGCGCTATTGATTCTAGGAACAATCGTTCGAACGCCTCGTGGACGGACATCATCAAATCTTGATTCTCATGGAGCCAACGTTTATAATGAAATTTGGGATTCAGGTGGTATGTTGAAACCCAAATATTAGTTACTTAGTTGTATTAACATGCAAACAGAAGTAATGCTTAAAGTACTCAGTTGTATCAACAAACTTACCAGCTTGGTGGAGTGGATGCTCGAGAGTCCCAGTCCATCGACGATCGATGATATTGATCACCCACTGACACGAAGTGGGGATTGCAGTCATTATCCCTTGTCTCATAATTCTCATAAGCTCATACATTGACCACATTAAAGGCCACATCTCATTATCTACGGTTCGTAAGACCTTGTACATTGGATGTAGGAAGGAAATGAAGTTGTGAACATTTTCCTAGAAGGTATCGGAAAGTTCTATATTCGAATAGGTCTTTGTACCCTCAGTCTTCTTCTGATTCCACTCCATGTATCTCTCGGATCTGAACAAATTTCTGCGACCCACCCGGTGCCTGTATAAGCTATTGAGTGCAATGAAGTTTGTGGCGAATCGTGTCGCGCCTGGTCTAACGATGTCCCCTCCACAACACTCACTCATTGCAGCCAACAACCATGAGCGATTATATATAAAGTTTGTCACTTTTCTCACATCCTGGATGGTTTTCCTAACAGAATCCCTCTAGCTTATCTCCTCGAGCATTAAATTAATGCAGTGTGCCACACATGGGGTCCAATAGAGATTGAACTTTTTCATCAATTTCTTTCCTGCCTTAACGAACGCACTGCCATTGTCCGTCACAACTTGGACAACATTCTGGGACCCAACATCTCTAATCACTCCTTTCAGGAGAGCATATATGTATTCATGATCTTTTATTCTGGTCGATGCATCAATGGATTTGAGGAAAACCGGTTGTCCTCTACAGTACACCATGAAATTGATAATGGACAATTTTGTGGGTCGTGTCCACCTATCACACATGATTGTTACCCCATACTATTTCCAGTTCGGCTTGAGTCCATGTACCCAAGCTTACATCTCCTCGTGCTCCCAATCGAGGTAGACACCAAGAATCTCTTGTAGCGTGGGAGGCTTCACGCTGGGCCCGGCACGCTGCACCTCCTCAATCATATTTTTGAAGTGAGGACTGGCTGCTGCATTTACTGGTACATGACTCGAGATGAACCACCTAGATATAGTGCCACCCACTTTCTCCCTAAGCCCATTGCTCCACACATTTTTAAATCTTTTTTTATTAACGCCTGTGATGGGTGCATCTGGGACACGAGTGCTTTGTGTGCGTTGTAGACCATGCTCGCTGCTTCCCTCAAATCGTCTGTTATTCCCACCAGCCTCAAGTCGGAACATCCTAAACGACGGCCTACTCTCATCAATCCATCTTCTTTGCTCCCCATCCCACTTTGAAGCTCAAGACTCACGAATCACTTGTCTAAAATCACTCTTTTCTCGAGCTGTAACACAATCATCGGGGTACATGATCCCCTCACCGTCGTCATCATCATGCTCATCGATAGCACCTAGGCCTCATCCAGTGCCTTGTAGCTCCTCTCTCATATCCCTCTCCCAATCCTTTTGCTGCAATTTGCATGACTTCGCTTCATTCAAAACTCTTCTCATCTCTTCTCTTACTGGCCTTGTTACACTTGGACAATCTTTCATATTCTTGTATCCCCCTGCCAAATGTTCCGTTAGCCTAGACACTCCCCCACTCCGTATCAGTTGGCCACAATAGTTACATCTGGCTCCATATTTATTACCCTCCACTGGTCGTTCATGTTTCCACCCAATGTCCCTTGCTCCTCCTTTTCCCTATCCAGACGACATTTTGCTCCATAGTAGTATACAAATTTACAATAATGGACAAATGTAATAAGCCCAAATCATTTCAAGGGCTAAGATGTTAGATCAAATCAAATTTTCATATAAATGACAATTGAGGAAAGAGTGCAGATTGCATACTGAGTAAACTTTATGGGGCCTACTATGATTTATACATATAATATGATGGGTCCATGTAAATAAATGGTGGACGTTATCTCTCAACTTATTCCCTCTGGTGTAGCCCATTTATGAATGAGATAGATCTAAAATTAAAGTGAATCCACCACAGAAAATCGTGGGAGCAATCACACCCACCGTTGAAATATTTAAAGGGTCCACTGTGATGTATTTTTGAGATCCAACCTATTCATAAGTTAACATCGAGATAAATGAAGCGAAAATAAAAATATCAGCTTGATCAGAAACTTCAGTGGCCCCTAAAAAGTTTTAAACGTTGGACGTTACTGTCCCCACTGTTTTCTATGGTGGGGTCCACTTGAACCTTAGATCTATCTCATTCTTTTTCTCATGACATAAAAATATCTCTCCAAATTAATGGATGGTATGGATATAATACATGCATCATGGTTGGGTCCGCACAGCGTCATAACAGCGTATTGACAGCGTCAGTAGCAATGTGGCTACTGACAATACTTTGTGGGCTCCACATGGTGTATTTTGGTTTTATCCAAGCCGTCCATATATTTTTACAGATAATTATAGAGCATTATACAATCATTGGACAGCTCGCATGCATGTGGAGTTCAATCCAGACCTAAATCATGGGCCCAATCAATACTATATTCATTGCTGCATATCTAACCGCAGAATACATTTCTTTCTAAGCTTTGGTTGAATGTCCACCAAACAGCCAGGCAGCGTGAATTTTCACGTAATCCCCTACCATAGCCAGGCACAGAATTTGGACGGTCCAGATTGAGGCATGCATCTTGTTCTCCAAGAATGTGGTAAACCAAGCGATGCTTATCCCTCTGAAGGCTATATAGCTCTCCCTTTAGTTAATGTACCATGATCTAGACCATTCGTCTGGTGGGGCACCAAAACAAGGGTGGACCACCAGAAGAAATATTACATAGATCCATGTACATGGGCACGTGTGTACACTGTGGATGGACACGTGTATGGCTGATCGCTGGCAAAACTTTCTAGTGCTCACTGTGATGTTTATTTGTCATCCAACCTGTTGATTAGGTCACGCACACATGGTAGAAGAGAAAAAACAAATATAATCTTAATCTAAAACTTTCGTGGCCTTTAAGAAGTTTTTAATGGTATGTGTTCGATCACCACTCTTTCCTGTGCTATGGTCATATGAGATTTTGATCCGCCTCATTTATGGTCTCATAACATAAAATATTCTGAAAAAATAGATGAATGGCATGGATAGGTAACATACATCATTATGGGCCCCACATAGCATTGTCAGATTGCCACCTCGCTACTGACGCTGTACACAATCCACGTCCGTTGAATGCATCTCCACTCAGTCTGCGTGTTGCGTTTTGGTTCTGGGTGTCTTTGGCTACGGCTTTTGTCCATAGCCAATGCATAAATCAGATTTCCTATTAAATTACTCAGTAAGCTCTAGTTGGGCCAACTGTGAATTTATGTGGTTTATCCACACCTTCCATCCGTTTTTTCATATCATTTTAGGCGTTGAGCCCAAAATTGAAGCTTATACAAGTCTCAAGTGGACCATACCACAGGAAACAGTGGAAATAATGATTTCCACCCTTAAAACCTTTCCTTCCTGCGCTGTAAGCTCAGGTGGGGCCCTCTGTGATGTTTGTGAAACATCCTCACCATTCATCAGTTCTGTGAGTTCATTTTATGACATGATGCCAAAAACGAACCGTATTTAAAGCTCAATTGAGCCTAAAAAGTGATAATTAAACGTCTACAATTGAAATATTTGTGGGGCCACAGATGTTTTGATTCATGTTAATCTTTTTTTTTTCAGTTCATCTCAATATTAATGATGTTATTAACGGTACAAATGGCATGTAAACATCACTGCCGAACCAGGAAGGCTTCAACGGTTGGAATTTCCCAAACCATGTTTTTCCTTTAGTATGGCTCACTTGAGCAGTTGACGTGAACCAGGGAGGTTTCAATTGTGGGGTCCACCGTAATTTATGTATTTTATCCACTCCATTGTAAGTGCTATGATTTCATTTCCCTTTGGTTGTCAAATTTTGTGGCGACAAAACCTATATATATATATATATATATATATATATATATATATATATATATATATATATGTCTTGTACATCTTGTGTTTCATGTTTGAGACTATTCATTGCTTCAAGACATTGTGTTTCAAGACAAGAACTTAAATGAAGAAAGTTTCAAGTCTAGTCATGGATGAAGTATACAAGAATACAAGTCTTCAAGTATGCATGTTCAAGATTCTAACAAGTACAAGAATAGAAGAAGACTTTATCAAGTCAAGAAAGGTTCAAGCTCGAGAAGGCCTACAACAAGATTCGTAAATTCTCAAGCTTCTTTTAAGGGTCATCTGAGAGTACAAACTATTAATGTTTATCTCACATTCAAGGTTTTTTTGACCTTAGATTGACCCTAGGTTGGGCTTTATTGTAGGTCATTCTGGATACATAATTCGTATATTTTAAATATGCTTGTATGGGCGGTTCTAAGACCAGTCCTAGAGACTTCAAGACCAGTCCTAGCTCTGCTACGACCAGTCTTAAGTTTTTCAGGACCAGTTCTAGGTTGTTGAAATTTTTTGAATTTTTCTGGTTGTCTTACGACCAGTCCTGGACATCCTACGACCAGTCCTGTGAGCTGTACGACTCGTCCTTCGACCGGTCTTAGCCCTACGACTTGAACTCCAGCAACTAATATGGGGGTCCTAGACCAGTCGTAGGTGGCCCACGACCGGTCGTAGGCTACCCACGACCAGTCATAGAACAGCTAATCCTTATCCCGTGGAAATCTTTGAAAATCTGTTGAAGCTACGACCAGTCCTAGGGATCCTAAGACCAGTCGTAGATGGAATTTTTCAGGCTATAAATAGAGCACGAATTTCAGAGTTTTTCAATTTAATTCAAGCAATTTTAAGGCCATACTCTAAAATAAGTTCGTGTTTGTTTTTAAGTTACTTTGTACTCATTTAATATTCCTTTTGCTAGCTTGTTTTGTATTTGATTTTGATCTACATTCCAATCTTATTATAAAAGAGGAATTTTTGATATTCTTTCTTCTTGGATTCAAAATCAAATAGAACTAGCCCTTTTGATTTAAAATCAATTAGACTTAGAACCATTCATAAAGTGAGTATTGGACTTTGAACGTTGAATCGAATTTCTACTCCGATTGGTTCTACCGAGCTACTTCAAAAGGAGATTCAGGTATTTTACATTTGTGTAATTTACATTCTTTGGTTTTGTTTGAGATTTGCCAGAAAAATCTCATTATTTTGGTTATCTGAGGAGAGCCAGAAAACTCAGATTGTGTGGGTTTTTGGATTGTGTAAGCCCGAGATAAAAAGACACAATTGTGAAGGTTTTAGGTGAACCTGTGAAACCTAATTTGATAGTGCATGTTAATATCCCCTGTGTGAGGATATTAGGAGTGGAGTAGCATTCTGTGTGGCTGTTGGATAACAGTTGGTGTACACACAGGTGAACCACTATATATCTTTGTGTTGTGGATGTGCTTTATTCCTTCATTCCTTTATTCATTCAGTTTTGTGGATTGTATCTGTGGTTGAATGTTGTAATCATTTTATTTCAAGCCTGTGTGGGAAATGTTATAATAACTTAGGTTTAATTTCCTGCAAGTTATTTTCTTGCTTTATTTATTCCTCTTGGTTTGAGTTTTTGATACAAAGGATGTTCTAGAAATAAGGTTGTCCTACCATAAGCCTTTGGTTTTGGTATAAGGTTGTCCTTAGAACTGAATTAGTATCAACCTCTTAATACTAGTTTATTGAGGTTGCTTTTTTAATTCAGCATTGTGGATTGTTTTATTTTATTATTCCGCTGTTATAAGTTTTATTTGGCATAGCCCTATTCACCCCCCCCCCCCTCTAGGGCATATAGCTAGGCCCTTTCATCCATCCATTTTAGCAGATAATTTTAGGCTTTGAGCCTAAAAATGAACTATATCCAAACCTCAATTGGACCACACCGTAGTCAACAGTATGAATTGAAATCTACTGTTGAAAATTTCTTGGGGGTCACAGAAGTTTTAGATCAAGTTGATATTTGTGTTTTCCATTCATCCATGTTTGTATGATCTTATGAACAAGTTGGATGAGAAATAAACATCATTGTGGGCCCCAAAAAGTTTTTAACGGTGGAAATCATTATTCCAACTGTTTCTAACGGTATGGTCCACTCGATCTTTGGGTCTGCTAAAATTTTGGTCTCAACCCATAAAATAAGATGGAAAAGCAGATGGACTGCATGGATCGACCAGATACATTCTCGGTGGGCCCAGAAGAATGTGTGCGTTACGTTAATAACATACGGAACCACGTACGCGATCCCAATTACGCCCGCCCGATCCCCATGTACGCCCGGCCGATCCCCAAATTCCAATAATCCCTCAAAAATTTCAAAATTTCATCTTCCCACCGATTTCTTTCAAATTTCAACCGAAAATCCCTCCCTCATCCCAAATTAGAAAAAACAAATCCCAAGATCTTGCCCCGCAAGCGATTTCCAGAAGTTGCAGGATTTTTTGACGGAAAAAAGAAAAAATTTGGGGTTGAATCTTACCAGATATTACCGATCTGCACTCAAAGCTTTGAATTCGGTCTTCCTCCAGATCCGGGCAAAAAAAATAGGTAATTTTTTTTTTTTTTTTACATTTTTTCGCCGACAACTACCCCTTTTATCGACAAAGGGGGTTGTTGGCTACAGTTTCCACCCATGGTTGGTAGGAATAGTGAAATATCGACGATATTTTGAAAAATACCAATAATCCGGTGAGATTATCGGCGATTTTTGGAAGCGAATCGAAAAAATAGGGTTTCAATGTCGCATAGCCAACGACACCGATATTATTGGTGATATTTCGATAATATCGCCGATATTTTATACACTGCTTATAACTTAAACCTATTCTCAAATCCCAAAACCTATAACCTAAACCTAAACATATAACTCATAACCTAAGCCTATACCTAAACCTAAAACCTAAACCTAAACCTAAACATATAACTTAAACCTAAACCTATAACCTATAACTTAAACCTATAACCTAAACTTAAACCTAAACCTAAACCTGAACCTAAACCTATATAACCTAAACCTAAACCTAAACCTTAACCTATAACTTAAACCTAAAACCCAAATTTATAACCTACACTTATAACCCAAATCTAAACCTATAACCTAAACATATAACCTTAACCTAAATATAAAACCTAAAGCTAAACCTATTCTTATAACTTAAACCTATTCTCAAATCCCAAAACCTATAACCTAAACCTCTAGCTTAAACCTAAACTTAAAACCTAAATGTAAACTTGATCTTGAACCCGAACACGATTTCCTAAACCTAAACCTTAACCTATTCTCAAATCCCTAACTTAAACCTACACCTAATCCTAATCTAAACTCCCTAACCTAAACATAAACCTATACTTGACCTAAACCCGATCCCGAACCTGAATCCAATTTCTTAAACCTAAACCTTAAATTATTCTCAATTCCCTAAAGCTATAACTTATAACCTAAACCTATAACCTAAAACCTATACCTAAACCTAAAACCTAAATGTATTCTCAAATCCCTAAACATAAACCTACACCTAATCCTAATCTCAACTCTCTAACCTAAACCTAGACCTAAACTTGAAAACCCAAACCTAAACCCGATCCGGAACCCGAACCCGATTTCCTAAACCTAAAACCTTAACCTATTCTCAATTCCCTAAAGCTATGACCTATGACCTATAACCTAAACCTAAACATAAACCTTAACCAAAACCTATAACCTAAACCTTAACTTATAACCTATAACCTATAACCTATAACCTAAACCTATAAACTAAAACCTAAAACCTAAACCTAAACCTAAAACCTAAATGTATTCTCAAATCCCTAAACCTAAACCTACACCTAATCCTAATCTCAACTCCCTAAACCTAAACCTTAACCTAAACTTGAAAACCCAAACTTAAACCCGAACCCGAACCTGATTTCCTAAACCTAAACTTATTACCTTAACCTAAACCTATTCTCAAATCTCAAAACCTATAACCTAAACCTATATAACCTTAACCTACACCTAAAACTTAGCCTATAACCTAAACCTTAACTTATAACTTTAACTTATAACCTAAACCTATAACCTAAACTCAATTTTCTAAACCTTAACCTATAACCTAACCTAAACCTAAACCTTAACGTTTTCTCAAATCTCTAAACCTAAATCTAAACCTAATCCTAATCTCAACTCCCTAACCTAAACCTAAACCTAAATTGAAAAACCAAACCTAAACCCGATCCCGAACCCGAACCCAATTTCCTAAACCTAAACTTATAACCTTAACCTAAACCTATTCTCAAATCCCAAAACCTATAACCTAAACCTAAACTTAAACCTTAACCTAAACTTAAACCTTAACCTATAACCTAAACTTAATTTCCTAAACCTTAACCTGTAACCTAACCTAAACCTAAACCTATAACCCGAACCCGATTTCCTAAACCTAAACCTTAACGTATTCTCAAATCCCTAAACCTAAACATACACCTAATCCTAACCTCAACTCCCTAACTTAAACCTAAACCTAAACCTAAACTTGAAAACCCGAACCTAAACCCGAACCCGAACCCGAACCCGAACCCGATTTCCTAAACCTAAACTTATAACCTTAACCTAAACCTATTCTCAAATCCCAAAACCTATAACCTAAACCTATATAACCTTAACCTACACCTAAAACTTAACCTATAATCTAAACCTTCACCTATAACCTTAACTTATAACCTAAACCTATAACATAAACTCAATTTCCTAAACCTTAACCTATAACCTAACCTAAACCTAAACCTATAACCCGAACCCGATTTCCTAAACCTAACCTTAACGTATTCTCAAATCCCTAAACCTAAACCTACACCTAATCCTAATCTCAACTCCCTAACCTAAACCTAAACCTAAACTTGAAAACCCAAACCTAAATCCGATCCCGAACCCGAACCCGATTTCCTAAACCTAAACTTACAGCCTTAACCTAAACCTATTCTCAAATTCCAAAACCTATAACCTAAACCTAATCCTTAACCTATAACCTAAACTCAATTTCCTAAACCTTAACCTATAACCTAACCTAAACCTAAACCTATAATTCGAACTCGATTTCTTAAACCTAAATCTTAACGTATTCTCAAATCCCTAAACCTAAACCTACACCTAATCCTAATCTCAACTCCCTAACCTAAACCTAAACCTAAACTTGAAAACCCAAACCTAAACCCGAACCTGATTTTCTAAACCTAAACTTATAGGTTATAGGTTAGGTTTAGGTTAAGGTTTAGGTTTTAGGTTTAGGTTATAGGTTATAGGTTTAGGTTAAGGTTTTATGTTTAGGGTATTTTTGTTTATGATGTTAAGCTTATATGTATTTACGCGTGAATGAATGTGATGTGGATAAGCTTGTTTGTGTTTGGATGGATGAAGTTTATGTTTGGATGGATTGTTTGTGTTTGGATGGACGTAGTTTATGTTTGGATGGATTTACTAGTTTGGGTTTAGATGGATGTGAATGTGAATATGATGAGATATATTATATAACGATTGTATATCAGGATGAATATGATGAAATATATTGTAACAGGTGTATATCAGCAATTTTGTGTGGGAATATATATATATATTTTTTAAAAAGAGACTTTTAGCGACGAAACTTTTCGTAGCTAAAAGTTCCGCAAATAATTTTATCGACGAAATTTTTTGTAGTTAAAAGTTTTGCAAATTATTTTTAGTGACGAAAATTTTCGTAGCTAAACGTTTTGCAAATCTACAAGTTTTGCAAAATATTTTTAGCGATGATAAATTTCATCGCTAAAAGTGGGATGCATATTTTTATCAGCAAAAAGTTTCGTTGCTAAAAGTGGAACAAATATTTTTAGCAGCGAAAATACTTGTAAAGTTTTTTAACGACGACAATTTTCGTTGCTAAAAGTGGAATAAATATTTTTAGCAGCAAAAATTTTCGCAGTTAAAAGTCTTGTATAGTTCTTTTAGCGACGAAAATTTTCGTCGCTAAAAAGCTTACATTTAGCGACCATTCGAATTTGTCGTCGATAAAACCCTTGTACATTGGCCTTTTAGCGACGAAAAGTTTCGTCGCTAAAACGTTTTAGCTACGAAAATTTGACTTTTAGCGACGAAAACTTTCGTCGCTAAAAGTGGGATTTCTTGTAGTGAAAATCTGGTTCACCTTACTCAGGGTGACAAAAGTATTCAAGCTTTCTACTCTACAATGGTTGCAATTTGGACAGAGATGGCTATGATGGATCCTGAATTCCTAAATGACTTTAAAATATACCACACAATGCGCGATAGTGAGCAAGTTAAACAGTTTCTTATGAAACTGCGTCCGGAATTTGAGCATTGCAGTGCTACTCTCCTGAACCGTAGCCCAACTCCTTCAATGAATTTGATTATTAATGATTTATTAGTCGAGGAACAACGACTGCAGATCCTCTCTCAGAGAACATCTTAGGGACCATCTGACCTAGCATTTACTGTATCTACCTCTGCACCAAACCGTGGTTCCACTCCTTTAATTTGTCGCGGCTGTAACAAAGTGGGACACGTTGTCGCTCAGTGCAAAGATTAGTGCGCGTATTGTCGAAGGACTGGTCATGGTAATCAGGACTGTCGTTCACATGCCTACGCATCCTCATTCGGCCGTAAACGTGGTGGTCGAGGTCGTGGTCGTGGTTGTGCTCTTTCTGCTACTTCTGTGACTACTTCCGAGCCTTCTATTAGTGATATTGCATCCACTAGTTCTATTGAAGGTTTTTCCTCACCTTTAACTCCTGCGATGCTCCAGCAGATCATGCAGGCCCTTTCTACGGTCGGTATATTAGGTATAACCGCATCTTCTCTATGGTTCTTTGATTCTGGTGTTTCAAATCATATGACTGGTAATGTATCACATCTTCACAATATTCGTCCCTACACTAGCAATCAGGCTATTTCTACTGTAGATGGCACTAAACTACTCATTCAGTCCGTTGATTCCTTATCTTTCTCTCCTTCTGACCATCGTCAGTTTACACTTCGTGATGCGTTTCATGTCCCTAAACTCTCATCAAATTTAATTCCTATTGGTCAACTTACATCCAATAATTGCTTAGTCACATTTCTTCCAATTTGTTATTTTTTGCAGGATCTGGCAACGGGAAAGGTACTTGGGAAGGGTAGGCGGCATGGATGTTTGTACGTGCTGGACTTTCACCTATCCATTACTCCAGCTCGTTGTTTCTTCTCTCCCTCTTCTTCGGATATTTGTTCGTCAAATAAAATGTGAAAACTTTGGCACTTTCTACTGGGTCATCCACATTCTGATCATTTGATTCAGCTCTTTTCTTCTGGCATGTTAGGGAATATTTTTCTTAATAAAAGTGATTTGGATTATTCTTATTCTTCTTGTTACCTTTCAAAAAGTAAGTGTATTCCCTTTCCTCTAAGTACTACAAAATCATTATCTATGTTTGAACTTGTGCATACGGATGTCCGGGGCCCTTCCCCAATCATGTCTCTTTCTGGACTACGATATTATGTTATATTCATTGATGATTTCACTCGTTACACGTGGATTTACTTTCTGCACTCTTAAGTCACAGGTGTTTGAAAAATTCAAAATATTTCATTCTATGGTGGACACACAATTTCAAGTAAAAATTCAAACTCTCTGCTTTGACTCAAGGGGAGAGTATCTCTCCACAAATTTTCGTACATATCTTCAGGGTCATGGGATTACTAATCAAACCACCTGTTCTGATACTCCATAACAGAATGAGGTGGCTGAACGAAAAAATCGTCATATTGTTGAAGCTGTCAATACCTTAATGACAGCTATGAGTGTTCCTCGTTCCTTCTAGGCGGAAGGTATGATGCATTCAGTCTACTTGCTTAATCGGTTGCCAACCACAGTCCTGAATAGTAAATCTCCTTTGTTCTCACCGGTTCTCTTCCATATATTCCACATTCCGTATTTTTGGTTGTGTATGTTATGTTCATCTGGTATCACGTGAACATAACAAACTTTTTCCAAAATCTGTCAAATGTATATACTTGGGATTTAGAGAAACTCAGAAGGATTTTCGTTGCTATGATCCGGTCTCTCGTCGTGTACGGGTATCACGACATGTTATTTTTCTTGAGTATATTGCCTTCCATTCATCTGTTCCTCCTTCGCCCACACCAGACTCTCCTGGTCTTACTATTTTTCTTGACATTATGGTTGCCTCGAGTACACCTCCTTGTCCATTGTAGGTTTATTCACGACGACCACGTACAGATCCATCACCTACTACTCTCCCTACTGTACCCGTAACCGATCCGGATCCTATCATGATACATCGTTCCACTCATGTACATTGACATCGCTTGATATACTCTATGTCTATCATGAATATTACCCTGGATACTGTATCTATTCATACTTCATACCATCAGGCAGCCAGTCATAATTGTTGGAAGAAGGCTATGGTAGAAGAACTTGCAGCATTGTATGATAACCATATGTGGGACATTGTTACTCAACCTACTGACCAACAATTAATTGGCGGTAAATAGATTTATTCTATGAAGCTCAAGTCTTACAGATCATTGGATCGATACAAAGCTCGGCTTGTCGCTCAGGGATAGAAACAAGAACACAGAATTGATTATGATGAGACAGTCGCTCCTGTGGCCAAGATGAAAACTGTTCGCACTCTTCTGGCAGTATCATCAGTTCGCTCTTGGCCACTCACTCAGATGGACGTAAAAAATGCTTTTCTTCATGGAGACCTTTAAGAAACAGTATATTTGAAACCTCCTCATAGATCTTTAATCCCTACCAATAAAGTCTGTCGCCTGAAGAAAGTTCTATACGGTCTCAAACAGGCCCCTCGAGCATGGTTCCAACATTTTCATGATGTTATTAAAGGAGCTGACTTTACTCAAAGTGGTTATGATCCATCCTTATTTTTGCGCACCTCTGAGCATGGAATCGTCATTGTTCTCGTATATGTTGACGACCTCCTTCTAACTGGTAGCGATGATACTGGCATCTCGGCAATAAAGGAAGTTATGAAGTCATCGTTCAAGATAGACTTGTGTCATCTGACATACTTTCTTGGACTTAAATTTTCGCGTTGTATATGTGGAATCCTAGTCAGCCAGCATAAATATACCAAGGGTCTTCTTGCCTTGGCCTCCTTAACAGATTAGAAGACAGTTCAATATGGCCGTGACGATGGTGAACTCCTTGCGGATCCCACATTATACCGTCGTTTGATTGGGAGTCTAGTTTACTTAACAATGACTTGTCCTGATATTGCCTACGCGATCCAAGTTGTCAGCCAATTTGTTTCTGCTCCTCAAACTCTTCATATGACTGCAGTATTGCGCATCTTACAGCCAATTTGCCTACGTGGAACTCTGGATCGGTCTCTATTCTTCTCCTCCACGGCCCCTTTGGACCTTCATGCTTATTTAGATGCTGACTGGTCCGGTTGTACTCTCACACGCAGATCTACCATTGGATACTGTGTTTTTCTCGGCACTTCTATCATCTCTTGGAAGTGTAAGAAGCAGGCCACTATTTCCAAATCAAGCACGGAAGCCAAGTATAGAGCAATGTCAACAGCTTATAATGAGATTATCTGGTTTCGTGGACTTCTTTCTGACTTGGGCATTCATCTACAGGATCATACTCCACTCCATGTAAATAATCTGAGTGTCATTCAGATTGCCTTTAATCCGGTTTTCCATGAACGGACAAAGCATATTAAAGTTGACTGTCACTTCATCCGCGAGAAGTTTCAGTCTCGGCTAATTTCGCTACCACATGTCACATCCCCTGATCAGATTGCCGACATTTTCACGAAGTCTCTTACTTTTGCACGACACTCATTTCTAGTTAGTAAACTATTACCTGTCAATGACAAGCATTAATTTAAGGAGGGATGTTAGATAGGCCACATGCCTTATATAGCCGATTTTATAGGATTTTGTATTTATCATCTTACCTTGTATAGTCATTGTAAAACTCTATATATTTAATACCTCGTTTCAACACTTGAGGCCTTAGTATCGATCCCTAGCAGGGGTGGCTAACATGTAGTGTGTGTACTGACATGGGTGTGTACTAACAAGCTAACCCCCTCCAAAAAAAAACCTTCAAGGTTGTCTCAAATACATAAAAAAGAAAAGGAGAATCATTTTCCTCAAAGCCTTAATTGTTTTTGCTTTATTTACAGTTATTCCCCGAGGAAGACCATGATCGACATCATCACGTCCTTCCCCATATAGCATAGCTTCCCAACTTAGGTAGCTAGTCTAACAAGCTATCATAGTCAATTTACGTCCATCAACTCTTGCCTGCGTGTTAAGCAATGAGGGGAGCATTCTATGTTGTTGTGACCGCAAGGCTAAACCTTGATGTATTGTTATATATCCACACTGGCCATTTATTTTATCAGCTCATTTTAGGACATGAGCCCAAAAATGAAGAAGATCCAAATCTTCGGTGGGCCACATCACAGGAAACAATGGTGATTGAATGCCGACCATTAAAAACATCCCAGGTCCATCGTAATGTTTACTAGCCATTTAATCGATTGATAAGGTCACACAAACCTGGATTTAGGGAAAATCAGCTTGATCCAAAACTTGTGGCCCGTAAGCCCATAGGAAGTTTTTAACCGCTACACCAAAAAATTTAATTTGGAACGGCAATGTATCTTTGGTTTAGGTACGGATTTTAGTCATTCCAAATTTGGAACAAGTTTAAACCATTCCAAATGCAAACATAAACCCTAAAACAAGGCCTCGTACCAAATGAGTCCTCTCTCTCTCTCTCTCTCTCTCTCTCTCTCCCTCTCTCTCGCAAATCCCAGCCCTCCCAATCAAACTCTCCGGCAAAAATCCGCCCCTGCCGCAACTCAGATCTGGTCCGGCCAGTAGTCTTTGCCCTTCACCTCTTCTCCGCCTCCCTTCTCCAATCTGGTACTCATACGTATTGGTGTATTTCGATTCACATTTCTATTTTTTTTGTTGTCATTTATCAATTGAAGATTTATGGTTTCTTGTGAGGAAGCAAGAGCTTACAAAAGCTCTTGTAACAAGAAGCTCGATAAGGTGCCGAATCCATGGCAACCATACATTTCTCTAGATCTGTAACAAGCAGGAGCTTGCAATCGTTTGATGGGCTTCGGCAATCGACGGTTAGGATTTCTTCAGCTCAACCTTGCAACATGGCTATCAACTAGAGTAGTTTCCAAGGACTCACCGTCAAGGCCGCCACCATCGTCACTCCAAAGTACATGTCAATTGATGCATGTAAAATGTGGGATGATGATCAATGCCCGCTAGTTGTTCGACGAAATCCGTGCACATCACCGCGTGACTGAAAATTTCACATACCATTTTATTACTCATATGACCTGTTCTCTACTTCCTAATCACACAACTTGAATATCTAGGTACGTTCTTTCTTGTGGAAAAGATTCAGCAGCAAAGCTATGGGAGGTGGGCAACGGAAGACTGGTCAAACAATATCTTGGAGTTGTCCATACACAGCTACGTTGCCAGGTGAAGTTTAGTATTCTCTTCGCAAGCATATCATTTTGACCTATAATTTCAAAAAATGCACTTGCAATCGAAGTCTGCGTGAATTCTGATCTAAAAAGGTAGGCTTCCCATTTGGGGTGGCATGCAGCTTCTTTTTTTTTTTTTTTTTAACACATGCACACACACCACCACACACTCACGCCTTAGTGGGATTTCACCACCTATGGGTACTCGAACCCTTGACTAGGTGTTGAAACTCCAAAGAGTCTGCCACTGGAGCAAGAGCAAGGACCCTGTGGCATGCGGCTTCTGTTCTAACTCTCATAGTAGCAGCATATCTCACCTGTATTTTGGAATGCACCTATTGCATCAGCCTTAGGAACTGGGAACCTTCAAACTACGTCCACTAACACCACTAATTCTAACCATTTCTGATGATAGTTTTTTTTTTTTCTCAGGCCCATCAAAGTACTGTTTGATTGGTTCATGAAAACATTGAGCTCCTCATGTACATATTTCAAAGCATTGATGTTGTTGATCAGTAAATTGTTACCATTAATCCATCCATGTAGCACGTGTATTCAATCTGGTTTTTCAAAATTGTGGGTCCCGCTGGATGAAAAGCCTGAACATGCTGCAACCAATTGGTATCCATCCATCAAATGGACAGCTAAAAGTAACAGGATCAAAGGTCCAAACTCAGTCAGCAAAATAATTAGTTAAGATAGCCAAATCAGTGTGATTTGAGAATGTTCTTCTCCACAATGGGGCTAAGGATCCAAATGATTGGTTTACGATGGATGAGTTGCCCCAGCCATAGTTCTAAAACTTGCTGACTCAACTTGAAACTCGGTTGACTTAAGTCGACTCGGCGAGATTTCGAGCCCATTCGAAAAATCAGTAATGGGACTGACTTTGCCTATACTTGGAGAGCACCGTTGAGTTTACTCAAATGGCTCAATTGACTTGACACGACTCCGCATGACTCAAACTGAGTCACTCGACCTTAGCTAGTGAAGTATTGGTTATATCTATGTTACTTATACAAGATCTAATTATTTTGAGTATCTATTAACATTTCTAATATTTTCATTTTATAATAATTAAATATCGAACCGAGTCTTCCAGCTAATCTGACTGAACAAAAGGTTGAGTCTTCGTGTTTTTGAACTATGGCCTAACCAAGCTATCACATCTAGCCCTTGTCACCCACTATAGGTAAATACATCACCAATCTCCATTTTCAAACCAAACAGTTACAGGTAGCTATTTTCTCCTCATCTGAATATGGACATCTCACACAACATAGACAGGAGGCTTCCTCATAGCTCAACACCTTGCAGTTTGTGGTGTTGGTGTTGTTTGGGTGCTGTGGTGGGAATGATTGCAATATGATCTTTTTGTTAGCTATCACTGTCCATAACAACTACAACGGTTGTATGGAGCCTCCTCACTCGGATCTTTTTATTAGCTATTGACAGATTTACTGATGTGATTATACATTGAGTTCCAAGGCTTTGGGGTTAAAGCATGATGTAATTGGATTTGGTGCAGGCTATTGAATCAGAAAGCCAAGAATTAGAGCTAGATCTTTCAAGTCTATGAACTGTAAACACCATGTTTGCCGCCCTTTTTTGGTAAGACAAGTTTCAATAAATTTCTGAGTTTTAATTGTAGAACTTCATGTGATGAAATTCCACTGTGTGTGGTGTGAGTGCGTGTGTAAAAAAATAAAAAATAAATAAATAAATAAATAAAAAAAGAAGAAGAAGAAGAAGAAGAAGAAGAAAACACAATACAATTGGTCATTTTCTCTGATTTGATAAAATGAACTCATGAATTTGCTGCTGTAAAAAAAGAAATCTCAACTTGTGAATGTAGTGGTCTACAAAAGTAGGTTGCATCTGGCAGTGCCGACTAATTCAATTGCATTAATTACTCAGTGAAGTGGAAACAACCAAACTGTAGTTACAATTCAGAATCTTGGGTGAGCTTTTGCAATTCCACTTAGTTTTCCAAATGCATCCTTAGGGAATTAGTGTGCTGTATTGAATAGATAGCAAACTAAACTGAGCAATTTAGTTACAATTCTGTCGTTTATTGATTCTGTTTGCAATTCAAATCACTTGCACATCCAAAGTTCCAAACACAGCCTTAGAGAATCAGTGCACTGAAATGAATCAACACTGAACTCAGCAAATTTCATAGTATGAGCAAAAGGTTAAACAGAAATATCCACAGCCAAACAGTAAATACAATGGCTGATCAATTCCTTTTTCCCTTTGCATTTACAGATTTCCCAACTGAAGTTTGGAAGTAGTGAAACCTTTTTTTGAGATGTGAATTTCATAAAGTTATTATTTTCTTTTTCCGACTTCTTGGTGTTCATCTAGTTGGATTATTTTCTGTTATAGATTTGTCTGACCTGTTGTAGTTGTTTAAATAATTTGTTGAAAAATATAGAGCTAAGGTGCGTTTATCAGGGAGAGGCATTATTTTATACTTTGTTTGAATTGCTTGATTGTAATGCTTTTCTCTAATATTTATTTTCCCAATAAAAGACTGATTGGTCAGTTTAAGGTTGAACACTCTTTTACAAGGTAATTTCTATACCCCACATGCCATTTCATAGTCACATTTATACTTGAATACCGCTTCTTTCCGCCCCCAAATTGATGGATCACATTCTATTCACAACCATGATTTGGCAGTTGGCACTAGCACATCATGTTGGCCTCAGGAATCATGAACACCCAAACGCACCTTTCGTGATTTTCATCAGTATGGCATGGTAGATGTAGAAAAATCAATGTAGACTTGAAATTTTCCAATTTTTTTCCAGGTAAGTTAGACAAAGGGGCTGTCCTCAAAGCCATCTGCGCGGGTTTCCAAGAGACCACTGAGCCAGCCATTTGTTTGAGCGAAGGTTGGTAACAGTTTCCTAAGCATCTCTTTGTTCATCATAGCTTGTTGATCAATTCCTAACCTTCATTTTTCTTATTTGAAATGGTATAATAAACAGATATAGAAACGAATGAATGCTTGGAAAATAATGGTGGATGCTGGCTTGATAAAGCTGCTAATATTACTGCTTGCAAGGTATTCTGTTAGAGGTGGTAGCTGATGTTTGATTGAAAGAAGTGGTGACTTTTCTCGACTTCGAACCAACAATGGTATAAATGGGGCTTACCTTTTGGTAGGTATAAAGCTGTGGATCTAGTGGGCCTGGTCATGGGAATGAGCCATGCCCAAATATCTCCCCTATCTCATGATCCCACTCACCATCAATGGAAGTGGACAAAAACTAGTGGTTCACATTTAATGCGGGAGATTTTGGCTTAGCTCCTCCATTGTAGGGCCCACCATGTGAATGATCCAGACCACCAAAGGCAGGCTCCGCTTGTACAGTTCTTTGGTCTGAGCAAATGCTCAGTCGAACATTATATATTGCCTCATTCTGTTAAGAATTCCTAACACAGGCTTTTCCATACAATCTTTTACCTATCCTTGCAAATTCTATCTAATTTTTTTTTTTTGCATCTACATTTGATTCTAGGACACTTCCTGGGGACGGGTGTGTGAAGGCCATGTTGCAGACGAAGTGAAATTTGTGGGTGATGGGTATAGTCATTGTGAAGGTAAACTTCCACCATTGTATGCTTAAAATAGGATCAAGTATCAAAGTAATATTTTGCTTTCTTTAGAATTTTCAAATGCGATGCTTAGATGTGTCTATCTTCTTTTTTTCCCTGAAATAGCTTGTGCTAATCTCTTCCTATGGGAATGAAGACAAAAAGCTGCATATGTTTTTGAAGATTATGTTCTACTTCTAACAAGGATTTCTGGCCATGTATTAATAGCCAGTAAATGTTATCAAATTTAAGGTCATGAAATAATATAAGATTATATTGTACTTATTGATGGATGATGAATGTGTCTTATTTCATGAAGCTAGATGATAGCAAGACTAGATAAAAAGTTAGGTGAGTCCTGAATCAATGCATTCTCAAGGAGTGATGATTCTGCACCCCATCTTCAGATGCAACTGCTCCACATGTGTGCATGAACGGGGACATCCATAAGAAAGCCCCCGAGTCAAGTGTCATATCATAAAAATCAGGCTAGTCAGTCATCATGTGAGGAAGGCATGCAGATTGAATAATGCTAATCATTTCTTAAACTGTCCTTTCTTCATTCGTGTAAGGCCCACCTGAAAAATGGACCTGCGTGATTTTTAGGCTGGAAAATGGAGACCACCATATGAATATCGTGGATCCTGTAGACGTGCATGTTGGCAATATGATGCATGTGTTTGACACTTGAAGATGGGTGCTTGGAATTAGTCTTCTGTTGCATTCTTTTATAGATAACAACCAAATATATATATATATATATATATATATATATATATATATATATATAGAGAGAGAGAGAGAGAGAGAGAGAGAGAGAGAGAGAGAGAGAGAGAGGTTAACAAACATCCATGACACTGTTATTCTTCCAGTCAGCTTTCTTTGTACTTTTAATTTTTTTTTTGCTGGGCTTTAGAAAGCTAAGGTTCATTAACTACCGATGCAGCTATGACCCAGTCTCTCCTACGTGTACACACATGCACACATGCCAGTGTGGCACATGTCATATCCAAACTGGCAATTACGTGGGCCCAGGAATCAGTTCGATCTGCTCATCAGGTGGGGTAAATGTACGGAACAAATGGATGACTACAAAAAGTTTGACCAACAAACCCAATTCAATGTAAATGTGCCCCATCTGATGAGCAGAAAGGGCTGATTCTTGAGCAACTGTGTGTTCAGCCCACATAGTGGATAGTTTGAATCTCACATGCATGCAAGGGAGCTGGCGGTTATACATGAGGAGGATCATAACATAACTTCGTTAGCTTTCCCTCAGTATCGATGGTGCTAGATTCCTGATTTCGTTAATGATGGAAAATAATCTCCCATGTTTTTTAAATCTTCGAGTCCCATTTTAGTATCATTGTGTGGTTCTTCTGTTGTCGCCAAACCCGAATTCACCCCCTCCCTTCAAATCTCCCCATGCCTACTGCTGCTAAAAAATCATATTGCATTCTCCTTTCTAGTCTCCAATGACTGCCGGTTCTAGAAGTGATAGAACTTCCAAAACTTGGGCAAGAAGTTTTGCCATTTTATAATGAGATGTTCTTTCATCATGCTTCCTTCAATTACCACTTCCCAATCTCTTGCAAGGTCAGATACCATGAAATTCCCTTTTCACTAGCACCTCACTGAAAGATAGATCTTTTTATCCTGTTCACAGGCACTTTTCATTGTAGCTGGGAACATTCAATTGTCCGATGCATTTTTTAGCTACGGTTTCTAAATTCTAGCTATCTTATCACAGTAGAACATGGCAAATATGAATGCTTATTATTATTTTTTGGCAACGGAAAAGCTAGTTCATTAATTCCATTTATTCTATGTTGACTCTTTGATTGCCTTTATGTAGTTTCCGGAGCTGCACGCTGTGAAATCAACAACAGGGGTTGTTGGAAGAAAATCCTAGACGGCAGGACTTACTCTGCCTGCATTGTAAGTGCACCAAAAATGGATATTTTGCTATCTGAATTAGTTTTTATGGTTATATTGAGGTGACTCTGTGATCGATCATGCAGGAAGATCATACCAATGGTTGTGTATGTCCAGAAGGATTCAAGGGCGACGGGGTCAAAGAATGTGAAGGTACTTCTTCACTTAAAAACTCATTAAGGCTGCATTTGGATGTACCAGACACTTGGGCTGGCCAAAAAATAAATAAAACACACACACACACACACACACACACACACACAGAGTTTGAAATAATATTGACAGATATAGTACGAGCTAAATGTTTGTCTCTTAGCTATATCGAATTAATATGTGCAACCGATGGTTTAATATCGTTTAAAAAAAAAAAAAAAACAGTACATATCGTCCAATATGAACTGGTTTCTTCCATGAACAATATGTTAGAAACAGCCCGATACAGGATGATATGACCCGGTTTGGGTGGTAACCAGATAGTTCACCAAAACTGATCTTCAATCCTAGGTTCGCAGGGTCATTCTTCATAAAAGAAAATGGACTGTCCTCTCCCTCCCTACCTCGACCGAGACCAAGATCGAGACCGATCAAGACCTCGATGTTGAAATGAACGACTCGAACCCAAAATGGACTGCCTTGTTACATGGGTTACAAAAAATCATTGACATTCATTGCTTTTTGTAACATTGAGGATTGTTGTTGTTGATGTTATGGTCCCAAACGTACTCAGGCAATTTGCCCGGGCCACCAAAACTAGATCTCTCTACCGGGCTTTATAACTGTTGGTTGTAAAGAGTGAAAGAGTTGAGACTTGATTTGTGGTTTAGGACAAAAGAAATGCAATGGTTTGATTTGTTTAAAATTTAAGATTTATGATCATCAGATGGTTTATCTGCGTTATTGATGGCAATCACCTTCCTAAGGGGTTGATCGCCTCAGCTATTTCAAGCATTTTTTGACACCTTGATCTGAATTCTTGTCCAGCACTTTCGATTTCAGTTTTAACCAACATTTTGTGAATTCAATGGTGATAATTGATGACGTGGTACATCAGTATATGCCGTTGGTTCTAACTATCTTTGTTGCGAACATGTTTTAGACACAGATGAATGCAAGGAAAAGACTGTCTGCCAATGCCCGGAGTGCAAATGCAAGAACTCATGGGGAAGTTACGAATGCAGCTGCGGCTGTGATCTTTTGTACATGAGAGAACACGATACATGCATAATTACTTTCTTTTCTTTTCTTTTTTGGAAAAGATGTTCGAATTTTCCCATTAGATGGTTTGGTAGCAAGCACCCATTTGGAAGTATCCCACACAATATCATGGATATAATTACTTCAAAGCACCCAATCTGCTGAAGCAGAGAGGCTGTATATGATGCTCAATCAGAGGCCTTTCTTGTTTACCCAACAAAGGCAGGACCAGTTTTCAGTAGCACAGGCCATTGATCTGGTGGGCCCCATATTGCCTACCATATGATTCTAGCCATACGATGTTCATGGATAATTAAAACCCACGGTTCCCATTTTAGAGGGGCCGAACCGGACTGTTAGGATCATCTAATGTGAGAGACTTTTGGGTTATCTCCCATCCATGATGTGGGCCCACCATATCATCGAAATGTGTCCACAACTCCACTGAGTTTGATATTCTCTTTACAAAACAATCGCTCCTCGTACATCTATTTATAGATACTTCTATCATGCAACAATTAACTTAGTTAAAGTAATATATGCATTGAATATATAACAAACTCCTGCAACCATTCATTTGTTTTGTTTGACTTACTTCTTAAACTTGCAGATGGAGACTTTTGCGGTAACCGTTGCAGATGGATACCAACGTTTGGTTGAAATGATGTATGAACAAAGAGGCTGGAGATAGCTAGCCGTATTGGCCAAGCTAGAGTGGACCACATAGAGATTTATTTTTTTTTAATGCATTCGGACAATTTTCAACTTATTATCGTAAATATTATATATCTTTTATTGTAAAGTTATACAATATTTGTTTAATATTTATTTTTAACTGTACTGCAACATTCTTTGAGTTTCAAATATTGAAAAATATATATATATACAGGTTCCAATCAGAAAAATAAAATAAAATAAAAATGGTCCAGTTAATATTTAGATCTACCTCATTTTTGTGCTCATATTCTAAGATTATCTACCAAGATAGATGGAAAGAATAGATTGGGCCTCTCACAGTCACACCCCAACCAGAATGGGTGTTACCCCGTAATCCGCTCTAATGTTTAGCTTTTGCTTGCTTATTACGCTTGATACTGGATCTTAGTGAGATGCTTGATATGCAGGTTAGATTGAATGGTGAGGGCTTTTTACAGATGCATATTTGGGATTTATGAAAGTTTCAATGATGCGCATCTCCATCCTTATTATTTCATCTTAGCAAGTTACCCTTGATCAACAGGTTTGATGAAACGTGCACATCATAGTGCCCCTATATATAAACTTATGACATCCCATCCCCATTGTCGTCTGTGGTGTGGTCCACTTGAGTTGTAGACTTTCATAGGCTAATCTATCATAGGGAAATAAGCAAACTTCCAGTTATTTGTTATTCGTTCTGGTTGCATGATAAGCTGGATACACAGGCCCTCAGAATTATACACGTGGCATATACTAACCTAAATAAAACTTAATAGATTTTCTTCGACTGTCGCAATATCAGATTTCTTTTTCGTAACAATCCCATCCACTTATTCATGGACTTGGACGCTTGTTTGTGAAACCAAGGACTGTTAGATACTTTTCATTTTTCTAATGTCCGGTAAATTTACACCAATCCAATGGTCAGATCATCAGATAAGCTTGATTTTTAATTCATAATTCATGATACATTTACACTGATTACCATAATTTGAACCATTTAATCTTAATAGTTGTATGCTATATTTAAAATAATGTCTAGAAAACTTCTAAGTGCCTACGTACAATGCATCATAGAGTATCAAAACAGGCCGATTTCCCTGGAGCCAGTCCACCATAATTAGGGGTGTCAATGGGCCAGGCTGGAGCCTGAAAAATCAGAATTTTCAATAAGGCCGGACGGCTCCGCTGAAATAGTTTAAAATATGGGCCGTGACCTACCCAGGCCTGGCTCGTTGACAGCCCTAGCCATAATGTATACTTTATATCTTTTCCATTCCTCTGTTTCTCCATGTCATTTTAGGGCATGCGTCCAAAAATATAGCAGCTTAAACACTCAAATAGACCATAACATAGGAAAGAGTAGGGATTGGAGGGCCACCATTAAAAATCTTGAGGAGAACAGGAGTTTTGGATCAATCTGATTTTTGTTTTTGTTTTTTTTTTTTTCTTTTTTTTCTTTTCTTTTCTCCCTTCATCCGATTCATAGCGACCTCATGAACGGGTTAGATGCAAATAAACATCATGGCAAGCCGTAGAAAGGTTTCAACCATGAGCATCATCCGCCTCATTGTTCTACAGTGCGGTCCACTTGAGATTTAGACTTGGGATAAGCCATAAATTTGAACAAATAAACATATATGGACAGCATAGATATAACTCATTCATCACCATGGGCCCCACAAATAGGTTGGCCCCACCATGAGGATCACGTTATGTAAAAATAAGTCCCATTTGCTCATCACATGGGCAAGAGAAAGTAGATAATTTCTAGCCATTAGTAAATAGTCTCATTTGCTCATCACATGGCCCACCTTTGATGTAGTCTGTCCGTCGTGAGGGCCCCACCTTTGATGTAGTCTGTCCGTCGTGAGGGCCCCACCTTAGACAGGGACAGTTGGCCTCCCTTGATAAGGGCAGTGAGAGAAAGGCTGCTTTGATATGCACTGTGACCAAATGCAAAAAAGTAGGAAAGTAAAAGCCGAAAAAAATTATAAAATTAAGAAAAAAAAATTTGTTAAAATAAGTAACCTCTAGCATTAAGTTACTTTTATGACAGTGCTTACCAAATTAACTAGTGTTAAAAAGTAACTCAATAATTTAAAATAAGTTAAAAAGTAATTTATTTAGTTGTATCCAAACAGGCCCATAATAGCCGGATTATTAAGCCATGGGACCCACATCCGTTGCAAAAGTCTCATTATTAACCCACCCCAACTCCTTTGGACCCTACATGCACAAGGCCAAATTGTGCATGGGACCAAACTGACCAAACCGTACAGGTAGTGTCAAGTGTGTCATATGTACATATAGTGCTTTGACCCAAAAATCAAATAGGTCCACCCATTAAATGGTTAGGGCACATGCATCAATGGAGATAGGCATAGATCTTTCATATGCATATGTTCCCTGAGGCTGTCAACAGGCTATTGTTGAGATTGGGTCCTTTCAAGTCTTATATCTTATTATTTAATACTCGATAAAGTTTTAACAGTAGAGTTATATGTATTTAGGGCCAACTCTCACTGGCTAGATTACTATGCCATTGGCTCCACATCCTTGCCAACATCTCATTAGATTTAAATACGCTTATACCTTTTCAGAATATAACATGTTTATTGGGCAGACCATAGTTTTAACTTGTATTCAATTAAGAATATAATTAAAATTGGGTGAGCCCATTGTGATGTTTATGTGAAATTCACCCCAACTAACAAGTTAGTCAACCCATGTGAGGCCCAAGGTGAAAAAAATCAGCCTCATCCACGATTCAGGTGAACAACACAATTAGAAATAGTGTACAAGGCAACACTTACCCTCTATTTTTTTTCCCTTATGTGGTTTAGCTAAATTTTGGATGGACCTGAATTTTGGATGTTGGGTCTAGATTTTGATGTTGCATCTAATGGTTGGAGTGGATTTATATAACCACCACAGCAGGCCCTGAAAATATAATTAAGGATTGACATCTGTCTATTATTAGTTTGTTTGGTGTGGGATTAATTCACAGTCGACTTGTTTTTCTTCCCTTAGCCTAAGGTGGGATTATATATCTAATGGTCATTACCCTAAGGTGGGATTATGTATCTAATGGTTAGTAGAAGGTGGGATTATATATCTAATGGTCTGAGCACATCCCACGTACACACTATGGTAAACCCCATCAAAAATTAAGAGTAGGCGTCTTATAAAATTCCATTCTTTTATATATGGAATTTTACAAAATACCACCTCAATAATGTATTTTTTACATTTTATACCGTTTTCAAGAAAGTAATAAGCAACCTTATTAATGTAACAAATTATCACCGGAGTACCTTTTCTTAACGGAAGCTGGGTCTGTCATGCCCAAAAATCAAAACTATATGTGATTCAAATGGCTCATATAAGGGGAAACAATTTCAAGGGTGAGTATTGTCATGTACCCTGTTAGTCTACTTGAATCTTGGATAGAGCTGAGTTTTGAGCCCTGGACCTAAAATGGGATGACAGACCTGATGGTGGGGGTGGGTGGGGGTGGGTGGGGGTGGATTTCACGGCTCACCCAAGCCGCCCAGCCAACCCAACTTCCCTTGTCAAATATAATGGTTATTGAAAGCCTTTCAGAAATGGATGCTACCCAGCCAGGCTCTAGCTACGAATGGGCAGATGGGGGGCATTGTGATGTATATGTGTATCCATGCCGTCCATTCCTTTTCTTAGATCATTTTAAGCTGAGCCCAAAAATGAGGCAGATCCAACACTCGACTAGACGACACCACAGATAGCACTTGCATTTAATGCTTTGTGCATTCAATGCAACCCAATCTTACTATTTAGTGTGGCCTGTTTGAGCTTTTGGGCTCAATCCTTAAAATGATAGAGAAAAGGGATGGCATGGGTAAGAAGTCACACCAAGTTTCAGCCGTACACAAAACTCAGGTGGGCCCCACACAAGTGATTTTAAATGTTTTAGGCATGATTTCTCACAATTTCAGATGGTGTGACCCACTTGAGTTCCGGATACAGTTTTTTTTATGATATATCATAACCTAGAGGGGACCCACCAAATGCATGTTCTGGATGTCCAACATAGATCACGGTGGGTCCACAAAGCTCAGCCTAATGGGAAACTCCCATGAGGTTGACCTCATAGTACAGTCCAAATCAGCCCGCTTGAAAAAACAAAAGGGCTTGAATTTTAATCTTAAGCTAGGACCATAGCAGCTAAAATCCCAAAATCCCAATGGTTAGAGTTGCAAATAGGATGGGTTGGGTTGGGTAGGGTTGGGTTTGGTCGGGTAGGGTTTAGGAGATCCTTATACCCAATCATTTAAGAATCTACTACAAGTTTTGGACCTAGACTTGATCCATTAAAATTCAAAGCTAGTTTAGATTAGCTAGCAATCAAAAGCAGCCGACCCATTAATTTAAAAGGTTGATATTGGCCCCTTATACAAATCTGACCCATTTGTCACTCGTTGCATTAAGGTCAGTAAGGATGTCAATGGGCACCCGAAGCCATGGGTACCCGATGAACTCCACCTACAAACCTGACCAAATTTTAACGAGTTTAGGTTCAATAAATTGGACTCGAGAAATCAGGTTGAGTTCGAGTGTAGACAATGAATTTATCCATACTTTTCTTTATTTTGTTTTGGTTTTTGGGTCAAGCCAAGCCAAATAATCTGGCACAACCTATTAATAACCAAAGTGGGCAGGTAGGGTTCAACACAAGCCCAACCTATTTATTTAAGCGAACATATTTCTAGCTCGAACCTGATCCACTGCCCAAATAGTTTGGCCTGAACTACCACAAAAGCAAGTTGGGTTAGTTAACCTGCAAACCAGCCCGACCTAGGCCTGAGGCTAACCCATTTTAAATTAAGTCTAGGCTCTTTGGTGGGTCTATATTAGGCCTACGCCCAACCCATTTAGGTCGAGAATCTAACCCACATGCCAATCTGGCATGTTTGTTACCTAATGTAAGGTACAATTCCCGTAAGGAAAATGAATATAAAACAAAGTTCAAAAGTGAAATGGTTTCCTTATCTTCGTTAATTATTTCATACCTCGTTAATTCCATGCTCTTTAGTAGTGCCACTAGAAAAAAAGAAAAGAAAATAAAAGAGAAGTTAAAAAACAACAACAGGAAATTGCGCTATTAACTAATTGCTTTGACAAACAGTTCATGACTTGAAAGTGGCTATGTTGTATCAAACCAGCATTCATTTTCAGGTAAAAATACTAAAATAAAAAATGCAAGGGAAAAAATGCGTGCGCGTGTGTAAAGCTGAATCTGGCCACAGGCAGCCACATGTTCATATATAAAGAGTATGCATACCTCCTAATCACGGGCCCGTCTAACATACGCTTTCCCATATCCAATAGAGAAGTTGAGCATTTTTGCCTTTTTTCTATCGGAAGCACAGGCATCCTGAAATAAAGTGCAAAAAACTAGATTATAATTTCTCTACCTGTTAGGATACAGTGGGCTCTAGATTGCAACTATCTTACTTGAAGTTGGAATAAAGAGACCTATAACTAGAGTTGTGCCAGGTTGGTCCTCCCTCCCTCCCTCCCTCTCTAACCTGTCCATATTCATCCACAATGAGAGACTTTCCCGGTGTACCTATAAATGCCTGCCAGGAGCATTAACAATCTCGTAACATTTTGAACAGAAACAAAGGCATTAAATATTCAGCATGGAGAACAGTCAGAAACAAATCTTTTGAGGTAAGAAAGAAACTCTGGCAAATTAATAAACTTCTGATATATATTATATCTTTCCCTTCTATTTTCACATTTCTTGTTTTCCATTTTACGATGACTTCATGAAGAATTGGAAGGCTAATGGTTACCATCTTTCCTTCATATATTATAACAATACATGGAGGATGTAAGTGAGGAGATTCTACATAAAAAGAAAATGTGACCAACAAGATGTACATATTAAGGCCTATTTACATGTTGGCCGCTCCTTGAATTGGATTTGATTAGTCCAATCTTTTCCAGATTGGGTGGGGCAAGGAAACAAATTGGAAAAGGGAGAACATCTTAATGTCTTTTTTGCTTCACATAGGATTTTTGGTTAAACCAAATTACCATTTCATTCTGCTCAGAATCCTTTTGGATGAAATTCCAAAAAGGCCGAGAGAATCACTGCTGCATGCAAACAAGCCCTTAGACAACTATCAAGTTATCTTCTTTTTCTTTTTCGGAGAAGACAACTATATTCATTACATCAGAAGCGGGGAATGGAATTCCCAAAATACAGAAAAGGGACTTGAAGCTCCAGATTAGTCAAGCTGAAGGACAATACAAACAGCAGCCCCAGAAGCCACGGTAAACAAAATGTTTAGCCCTGCAGCCAACTTGCCGTGTCAACTAATGTGTAACATGCATCTTCAACTCTATCAGCAATGGTATCAATGCCAATATATACCAGGAAACACAGCTTGTCTAATTTATCAGTGTGATAACAGCATAGCATATCTCTAATCAATATTATCATATCAAACTTCAAATTTCAGTTAACTTTTACACAGTAGCAGTGTTAAAATTCGCCCACCTGAATCACGTATGGGCCTTATAATTTTTTGGCCCTATGCCTATAATTTAGTGTGGCATCTAACAATTGGAGTCGGTATCATATAATGATGGTGGGCCTGGTAAAAATCAAGGGTAGACGTCTCTCTTCCAATTTGAACACGGGAGAAAAGAGGTCGCCCTTGATTTTTGAGGGTCCACCTTGATGTGTATTTGAAATCCACTTCGACCATGAGATGTGTAATCTCACTTTAGGCCTAGGACCAAAATATCTAGCTAACCTATGATTCACCTGGGGCCACAAAAGGAAAAAGTTGAGAGGTATAATCACTGATGAGGCTCATTTTTTGGGTCCAAGATCTAAGATTGGCAAGCAGAAGTTCGAGCAGGAGTTTGAAGTGTGATTTGAAGTGGAAGAATTACCTAGATATAATGACTATGCAGCTAAGTTCTTTAACTCTTTTTTGCCTTTGGGATTTGATCTTTTGATTCTATTCACACTGTGATTCATTGGTACCATGATTCTTCATATTAAAACACTAAATTTTTGTCTCTTATTTGCAACTGGTACACATGCCATGCTGACTTGCATCTGATTCACAGTAAAACAGCTTGGTGAGTGAAACAAAAACGTCATGTATCAGACTTCGAACTACACAAGAAAGTTAGAGAAAAAATGTGAACCTCAATACATTGAGTGCAGTGTTGTGTTGTTTCACTGATAAGTAATAATTTACATTACTTTGAGCCATTTGGTATAACGCTATAAACCCATAAACTAACAAGGTCAAATCTGCGCGGACATTTACCATTGTTGTAGGCATTTCCAGGGACTGCTAACCCATTAGAAAGATGTTGGTCACATCTTTGAAAAACAATCCACTCTATCAAATAAGAAAAGGAAAAAACACTGAAAAAAAAAAAAGACAAAAAAAGAAGAGAGAGCACGTTGTTAGTGGCTATTCAAAACGAGATACAATATAGAGAGCTAAATGATGGTCCAAGCTCATAGTAGAAATTTGAATTAAATCAGGGCTAAGCCCATTATTGGGTCTAAATCATAGGCCCAAGCCCAAGCCATTCAGGTCAGGACTGGAACCACAGGCCTATGATAAATCAGCATGTGGGCTCACATTTTGTAGACATCCCATCCAAGTATTAGGTGGGCCCCATCATGTAGATGGCTCAGCCCTGACATCAGAGCTGGACAAATCAGCATGTAAACAAATGAATGTGCTAAAACCATGGACAGCCTAGAAAAAAATTGCCAAGTTTGTTTAAACCATCCACCGCTTTCATCTATGTGGCCTAACTGATGAGTTAACCAGCCATTCAGGTCAGGACTGGAACCACAGGCCTATGATAAATCAGCATGTGGGCTCACATTTTGTAGACATCCCATCCAAGTATTAGGTAGGCCCCATCATGTAGATGGCTCAGCCCTGACATCAGAGCTGGACAAATCAGCATGTAAACAAATGCATGTGCTAAAACCATGGACAGCCTAGAAAAAAATTGCCGAGCTTGTTTAAACCATCCACCGTTTTCATCTATGTGGCCTAACTGATGAGTTAACCATCCTCACAGTTATGTACATGGTAGAGCACACCTGATACATGGCTCAGATGTCCTGCACATTTTCCAGGTTAGCACGTATCCACTTGCGGAAGTGCATGTGGAGCCAGCAAACATCCCTGACACATGGCTCAGATGTCCTGCACGTGTAAGGTTAGCACATATCTGCTTGTAGAAGTGCAAGTGGATCTAGCAAACCTCTTTAAAATCCATGCACTCTGCATTCCTTTGGCTTCTTTAGCATGAGAGAGGTGAATTCTACAGGTGTTATTACTGTTGTTGGAATTGCCGGTAAGTAATAGTGGTATAGAGATATAGATATAGCAACGATTGGGAGATGAACTCCTGCTAAATAATCATTGCTATACAGACATGTTTATTTTGGGGAGGACGAACTAGAGAAAAAAAAAAAAACCCTGCTGATTTTTCATGCTCGAGTCTCAGCACATGTTGTCCGCAACTTGAGAACTCCGAATACCGCAGAATGATCTTCGCTGCAGCTTCTTGTTGGTAGTTGTGAAGAGCTGGCCCATGTTTACCTCACAGGTGGCACAGTTGGTGATTGCCCATGTGTATCTGGAGAAACAGTTCATCAGCATTTTCTTTCAATCTAGAAGAAGCCTATTGAGAAAATTACTGAAAACTCCCCATTTGGGGAAACCATTCTAAGCTATCTGATTCTAAACCAGCTACAACCAAAATAGCTGCGAGAGGCAAACATGATAAATTGATGGGTCTGGAGGAGAATCCAGTATGGACAACATGTATGATCAGTCTTAACAGGAGGTGTGACCTAACACTAACTCAGGCACCTGAACCCAATTTCTTAACGAGTCCAATAAATGGGACCCACACCATTAAAATCGGGTCGGATCCAACAAGTACCCAGATCCACAGGTCCCGGGTACCCATTGATTGTCCTCTGGTTTTTTCAGTGTGAAGGTAGCGTGTTGCTTCTGCTAATCGAGCACCACGTGAGTCTAACTTTCACGAGATCCACCCCATCGTTCAGGTATGTTGCTCATGTTTACCCAGGAATCCAAAAATCATAATGGTTTTATAGTAAGCCTACCCAACAAGACCAACTAGAATTGAGTGGGTCAATCAATGTGACCTAACGCTAACTAAAGCACTCGAACCCGATTTCTTAATGGGTTCAATAAATGGGACCCAGACTATTCAAATCGGGTTAGGTCCAACATACCTTCTTGAGTCACTTTTCTTTCCCACTACCTACCAGATTAACTCTCTACAGACCATATCAAGTGCTTATCTAAACCAACAAAGTCCATGTGAAGATCCTTCCACCTCTCCCTATATCTCTCCATCAACTAAAAATGAAAATAGCCTCAATGATTGACCTTCTTGACATAAATTCAAAAAAATATATAAAAATAAAAAATAAAAAAAAATAAAATAAAATCTGATACATTCATCTCCCACCTTACCTTTGTTTGATCACTCTCTCCCAGAGCTTCATAGTATCACTCATAGGTGTAATATCATGATAGTTGTGGCTTAGTGCAACTCCGCATATCTCCTTTACTCTTATAAATAGGAACCATTGTAATTTTTCTTCATTCATCTCTGGCAATTTTTATATTATAATATTGTTGAACAAATTTTTCAACTAAAATAAGCTAGTATCTGTCATGAACTCCAAATCTATACCAATATACAATCTCGTCCTAGGGCCTTTCCTTATCTTTGTCTTTCTCAAAGCTTCTTTTATTTCAAATATCCCAATGATACAAAAGTACCTATGGTATCTGACGTCATTTGTGTTAATGACTTTTATCCTATGCTCTTATAAGAGTCGATCATTTAACAAGTTCTGGAAATAGCTTCTCCCATCTCTCATTAATCTCACCGTCCTTTAACTAATACCCTTTACTCATTACTCTTAATACATCTAACCCTTCCTCTCATTTTTTCGAGTTCGCATACGTCTTTCTCAATTTCTTTATCCCCAATCTATTATAAAGATCATCAAATGCTTAGAGTAGCAAACAAACATACAAATCAATTTCTCATCCCTAGGATTCTTCTAAATTGGAAGCTTCGCACCAGCTTCCTACCCAATCTTGAAAAACAACTACGAAACAAAGCATTCTTGTCCATGACCAGCGTAAAGATATTGTGGAATTAGGGCAACAATGTGCAATCCCCACATCAAATATTTGTCCAACGGTGCACCATAACTCCACTGCCCACTTTATATCTGATATGTCTTCTTAACCCAGCCAGCATCAGAGGATTTATCAAAGATGGCAGAGGTGTAACTATGCTGGAGTTCTTGGCCCAATAGGAACTTGTGACCCCAACTTCACTAAAGCAGGTGTCAAACCACCAATTGATCACTTTTTTTTTTCGAAGATGCAATTGATCACTTTTTTTTTTTTTTTTTTTGAAGATGCAATTGATCACAATTTTATCTCATCGTTGGTTAAAGGAGACTCAAGGAACAATCCATTGGATGATTGATGGTAGACCTCTTTGAAGATTATCAGACTGAGGAAGCGGTTGAGGTATGCTTATCATTCTCAGTGTCATTTCTATTGCTAGTACATTCAGCTAACTTTGAGGCTGATAGGCTAGCCAAGGAGGTTTTATGTGTGCTTGGTACCGTCATTTAGGACAGGTGTAATGACTTCTAGTTTGTCTTTTTTATGTTTTGCATTAGCAGCATCTATATTGATTACTCCCAATGGATGTTGGGTTGCATATTCTGTTTTTGCTTTTTTGTTTCTTAATAAAGTTTCCATTCATAATAAATAAATAAAAAGATATTTTGGAAGTTGTGGAAGACATTTAGTTGTAGGCAAGTTTGACTACTAAAAGTTAAATTTCTGGAATCTTGGTGCAAGATCCTCTTAATTTTCTGAAATCCTGGTGCCGGATCCTCTGACTTCTTGTCGCTCCGACTTGGAATCATGCTTCAGACTCGCGCTCCAGCTTCCTAGCTTTCTATGCTTGTTAAAATTTTGAAATAGATGCTTCCCTCATAATGTGTAGATGAGCTGGTAGAAACTGTAGTGTGTGTGAGTGATCTAGGGTTCAATCCCTGGTAATGTTACCTTTCAAATAAATAAATAACAGATACTTCCCTGTGCTTTCACTAGAATCTAGTGTCGCCTAGCTTCACACTACGTCCAACTATATTCAGTAATGCAATTGATTTTTTGAAATTCCAGGAATTGTATTAGGATTGTCTTAGAATCATAAAGTCGGATTATTGATTTGTTTCAAATGTAAAGAAATATAGGTCTAAGGGAGTGACAAATTTGAGATTTTTTTTTAGCCATACGATCATTTTTAGGTTTCTCCTAGCCCTAACTGTGTTCTTTCCTTGATCTATCAGATCTCATGTTCTTTCTCTAAAATCCCTACTGCCTTAATTATCCTTGGTGAGATGCAAAACTACTAATTACCCCAATTAAATATGTATTTAATCAGAAGGGGCCACTGTCAAAGAAACATCTATATAAAATACGTACTGGTGCAGATAATTCATCAAGTAGTGGTCCTCAAAATTCCCAACAGGACGGCAAAAACAGCATCCCAACATCATGAACCTCTTGAAGCATTGATCCTTGTAATTTAGGAAAATTACTGAGATTTCACAGGCTAGAGCGGTACTTCTGCTACACCTCCAGCTCGATAGAGGGCGGCAATGGGTCATTCTCATAGGGGAACCCACTCCAGTACAAAGATGTGCCCCAATCACTCCCATACATCGCCTCCAACTTCCCCATAAATCCCCCTCAAACCTTCCAAAACCGCCTCTCAATCAACGAGCTGCCCGTTGGCCCCACCATCCCCAACCACCTCCTCTTCGCAACACCTCTTCTTCTTGACGACCTTATCGTACCCACCAAAACACTTGACCACATTGAAGAGGTAGCAGAGGCTAGGATCCTTGCCCTTGAAGACGACAACAGCAACCCACTTCTCGAGCTTGCGGCTACAATGGTTCTCAAGGAAGCAGGTATACTCTAGTTCGAAGGTGGCCAGGTCGCAGGCGGATGGGTGGAACTGGAGACAGGAATAGCCTGGGATTTGGTGGGGAAGGTGGAGGAGGAGATGTCGAGGGTGAAGGGTGGGCCCAGCTCTTGAGGGGAACCATGCGACAGATGCCGTGGCATTTGGCCTCAGGTTGGATCTTGGAGATGTAGGAGACCGGGTCCTGGAATTCGTATTCGAAAGGCTAGTAGACAGGGGCTTGGGGGAGAGCTAGGGTTTGGGATGAGGTGCTGGAGCGGTGCCTTAGGACGCCTTTCTCTGCTGCCCGAGGACGGCCTTTTCCAATTGCAGAGAGAGAGAGAGGGTTCTTGGGCAGGCCGAGAGGGAGAGAGAGACAGAGAGGACCGAGGATGTTCTCGAGAGAGGGCAGGACGGTTAAGAAAAGACCGTTGCGTGAGAGGGAGAGGGAGAGAGAGAGAGAGAGAGAGAGAGAGAGATGTAGTTGAAGTGGAGCCGATGTTTGCTTTGAGATATAAGCAAGAGAAAATGACCACTGTGGATGCCACCTTTTACCAGTGGTCTCTCATGGAACATATGAAACTTAACTTTCCAAATTGGACCCTGTACGTACGGACAGAGCATTTGAGGACGAAAAATTTCGGGTTTTCAAAAGACCTATAGCTACGGATTATAACCGTAGCGAAGAATACAAAAAGCTTCTAGCAACCCCCCTACTGCTTTATATATATATATATATATATATATATATATTCATGCACACTCACGCCTTGTGTATATATATATATTCATGCACGCTTACGCCTTTTGTGTGTATATATATATATGTATTCATGCACACTCATGCCTTTTTTTGTTTGGTGCTCCTCCCTACTCTCATTTCAATTGCCTCACGAGTTCCATGTGATTTCTTTCCCCTCCACTATTCATTGAAGATAATTATAAGAAGAAAAATGGATCTTTTGACTAGGCAGAATGATCAAAAGAGTAGATAACTAGGCCGGGTTTTGCAATGACTCGGCCTACATTATAATTTTCAAGTTGATTTTCTTTGATTAATTTTGATGTATGAGCATCTATCATGGTCTAGATTCATGTTAAAAGGAAAGGGTTCCTTATTATTAATTATTATGTCAAGCAGGGTGCATATCTTTGTCAAAGCTACTTGTTTTCAATGGACAAGTTAGGTCCTATCTCTTACATGTTTGTACTGTAATCATCTGGATGACATTTCAACCACAGTTAGCTGGTCTGTTCATATTTTTATGGTATTGATTCAAGTTTCATGATTCACTAGCAGTGGCTTGAACCTATCAAATTAGATTATGAACGCTTTTGGATTGTTTGGTTCATTAATTTGGCACTCCTAGTTCTATTTGCATTTAATCACTTTTGTTTTGATTTTTATTACCTATACTTTGTTACAATGGTGAGCCTCTGCGAGCACATCCAACCATTGAAATAGGGTCTAAGTGGATCCCATAGCCTGCATGATTGACATATCTGGCCATCTGATCTATCCAGGGGACGATCAACAGTTTTGATCACTTTCTTGGGCATGATATCTATCTCTCTCATCGCTTTCTTAGGTCCATATTTGCAAACACGAAACCTCAATAAGAGTTACGAGGTTTTCTTACTTCGAGAAGTTGAAAGCTTTATATCCTAGAATTAAGCATTGTTGCTTACCATTTATTTAAAATTTAATTCATAGGATGAGAGGATCAATTATGAGGAATTTTATTCAATGATAAGGATTGGATTACAGCAACCAACATAAATTCCCTAGTTTCTACAGCAGTGATTTTACAATGCAGTGACCGGATGCTATTGGGACGGTCTTATCATTCAACACAAACCTCACAGTTGTTGGATTGGCCTTGAGTCTTATACCTAAAATGTAGGGGATTCAAGCATGTTAGCTCTTAGTTTGTACAGGAATTATAGTTCCTGGTCATTAAGCATTTGTTGAAGAGTTAAGACTTATGTTCATGTGGGGTCCATGGTCCAACAGTCCAAAATTTGAAATAATGAACCTCAGTGGGGGAAACTGGAAATTGAGCAGGGCAAATATAAAATTCAACGGGGGAATTGGAAATTGAGCGGGGCAAACTAGAAATTCAGTGGGCCAAACTGGGCGAACTTGAAATTGAGGGAGAGAAACATGGAATTCAGCGGGGTAAACTAAAATTTGAGTGGGTTAAACATGAAATTGAGCAGGGCAAACATGAAATTCAACGGGGAAAACTGGAAATTAAGTAGGGTAAACATCAAAATTAGGCAGAGGAAACTAGAAATTGAGCAGGGGAAACTAAAAATTGAGCAGGGCAAACATGAAATTCAGTAGAGAAAACTAGAAATCGAGCAGGGTAAACATGAAATTGAACGGTGGAAACTTGAAATTGAGCGGGCCAAACTAGAAATTGAACGGGGCGAACTTGAAATTGAACGAGATAAACATGGAATTCAGCAGGGCAAACTGAAATTGAGCGGGGCAAATATGAAATTGAGCGGGGCAAACATTAAATTGGGCGGGGCAAATATGAAATTGAGCGAGGCAAACATGAAATTGAGCAGGACAACAAGAAATTGAGCGGGGTAAACAAGAAATTGAGCAAACCAAACTAGAAATTGAACGGGGTGAACTTGAAATTGAGCAAGAGAAACATGAAATTTAGCGGGGCAAACATGAAATTCAGCGGGAGAAACTGAAAATCGAGTGGGGCAAATATGAAATTGAGCAGGGCAAACATGAAATTGAGCAAAGGAAACTGAAAATTGAGCGGGCCAAACTAGAAATTGAACGGGGCAACTTGAAATTGAGTAAGAAAAATATGGAATTCAGTGGGGCAAACTGAAATTTGAGTGGGGCAAACATGAAATTCAGCGAGAAAAACTGAAAATTGAGTGAGGCAAACATGAAATTGAGTGGTGCAAACATAAAATTGAGTGGGGAAAACTGAAAATTGAGCGGGTCAAACTAGAAATTGAACTGGACGAACTTGAAATTGAGCGAGAGAAACATGAAATTCTGCAAGGCAAACTAGAAATTCAGTGGGGCAAACTAAAATTTGAGCGGGGCAAACAGGAAATTGACCAGGTCAAACTTGAAATTGAGCAGGGGAAACTGAAAATTGAACGAGGCAAAGTAGAATCCTCGGATGACTAGGAGAGGAAGTGTTCAAGTTCCGAATTCTATTGCCTAATGGCTACATCGTAAACTTAATGCTATATGGACTAGGGGAGAACATGTTCGTCGGTGAATTTCTTGGTGCCATAAGAGTAGAGTTTGAGAGATTTGCAAAATGAACACCTGAAATTAAGCAAAAGATAATGTTGGATGGTGACTATCAATGAGCGAGGCAAAATATCAAAATGAGCAAGACAAACTAGAAAATGAGCGAGGCAAACTATCAAAATGATCGAGGCAAACTATAAATTGAGCGAGGCAAACTATCAATGAGCGAGGCAAACTAGAAAAATGAGCTGGGAAAACTAGAAAATGAGTGAGGCAAACTGAAAATTGAGCGTGACAAACTTGAAATTGAGTCGGGCAAATAGGAAATTGAGTGGGGTAAACTTGAAATTAAGCAGGGGAAAATGGAAATTGAGCGGGGTAAACTTAAAATTCAACGGGGCAAACTTGAAATTCAACGGGGCAAACTTGAAATTGAGCAGGGCAAACAGGAAATTGAGCGGGTCAAACAGGAAATTGAGCGGGGCAAACATAAAATTGAGTGGAGCATACTGAAATTTGAGCGGGGTAAACTTGAAATTCAACGGGACAAACATGAAATTCAGCGGGGCAAACTGAAATTTGAGCGGGGCAAACATGAAATTTAGCGGGGAAAACTGGAAATTGAGCAGGGCAAAATAGAACCCTCAGATGAGTGGGAGAGGAAGTGTTCAAGTTCCAAATTTTATTACCCAACGGCACCATCGCAGACTTAATGTTTTATGGACCTGGAGAAAACATGTTCGTCGGTGAATTTATTGGTGCCGTGAGAGTAAAGTTTGAGAGATTTGTAAAAAGAATACCTGGAATTAAGCGGAAGATAATGTGGGATGGAGACGTTTATCTTGAATATCAATGAGCGAGGCCAACTATCAAAATGAGTGAGGCAAACTAGAAAATGAGCGAGGCGACCTATAAATTGAGCGGGACTACCTATAAATTAAGCGAGACAAACTAGCAAAATGAGCAAGGTAACCTAGAAATTAAGCGAGACAAACTTAAAATTAAGCGAGACAAACTAGAAATTTAGTAGGGCAAACTGAAAATTGAGTGAGGGAAACTGAAAATTAAGCGAAGAAGACTGAAATTTGAGCAAGGCAGCCTAGAATTTGAGCGGGGCAAACTGAAAATTGAGACGGAGAAACTGAAAATTGAGTGGGGTAAACTGGAAATTGAGCAGGAAAACCTAGAAATTAAGAGGGGCAAACTGAAAATTAAGCGGGACAAACTTAAGATTGAGCGAGGGAAACTAAAATTTAAGCGAAGCAACCTAGAAATTGAGCGAGAGAAACATGAAATTCAGCGATGCTAACTTGAAATTCAACGATGCGAACATGAAATTTAGCGAAGGTAACATAAATTTTACTGAACTTGAAATGAAATTGAACTATCCTAACACATAATTGAATAAGCTTTACATGAAATTTAAACAGTACTTCGCTGAAGTTGACTGAGCAATTAATGAAAATGACAAAGCGGTTCATAGATTTTTCATAACATCACATGAATGTGTGGATATTCCCGATAATATCTTTATCATTTGTCTGTCAAATTCATGAATTACTTAAGGAATTCAACCAATCATGAACCGGGAATGTCGGATACAACTCGAGCATAGTACTGAAAAGTAAGCTAAATAGACCAAGAACTCTTAAAATTTGAAATTAGTTTGATTAGTACGCTTTTATCTTACTAAGTTAACTAATTTGGGCCTACCTTAAATGTGTGGACTATCCACGACATTCATCTATTTTTCCATCTATATTAAGGGTTTGAGCCCAAAATTGTAGCATATCCAAATATTAGGTAGATCATACAAAAGGAAACAGTGATTCAATCATAGAAATCTTGCTACAGAAGCAGATTGCGTAGTGATTAACTCACTATGCTTAACATACTGAGTAAACCCCGTGAGGTCCACCATCATTTATGTATTTTTTCCGCTTCGTCCATCCATTTTAATAGATAATTTTATGGCTTGAGCCTAAAAATGAAGCATATCCAATGTTCAACTGGACCACGCCACATGAAAATTTTGAATTGAACTTCTACTATTAAAAATTTCTTAGGGGCCACATTAGTTTTGGATCAAGCTTATATTTGTGTTTTTTATTCATCCATGTCTGTATGATCTTATGAACAGGTTTGATAACAAACAAATATCACTGTTGGGCCTAGTATGGTTTCAACGGTAGAAATCATTATCCCCACTGTTTCCCATGGTATGATCCACTTGATCTTTTGATATGGTTCAATTTTGAGCTCAACCCCTTAAATTAGATGGAAAAACACATGGACAGTGAATAAACTACATGCATTCAAGGTGGGCCCAGCTGAGTTTACTCAGTACGCAATCTGATTTCGCTTGCTACGCCCCACAATGATCTTTATTTGTAATCCATCATGTTCATCGGATGATGTATACATAGATGAACCAAAAGCCCAGATGCAAGCTTCATTCAATAGGCAATATATTAAAATATACCTGTGGTGCCTGCTTTCTTCAGTAGACTGGTCATTTTCAGAAGATGAGAAAATGTTGATGTATGGAAAGGATGCAATCCAATGAGAGAATGATGTGATCCAACGGAGGTATTTTCGTGCTGGAGAAAAGGGTTTTTTGTCTTTCTTAGTGGAAGTGGATTGAGAAAAGGGAGTGAAAGCAAACGTGAGTGAAAGCAATAATAGTGAAAAGGAGGGGTATTTTGGTTCTTAATTTTGTTGTCCATACGTGCAGGGTCCAAGTTGGGAAGTTAAGTTTGAGATGTTCCTTAAAAGCCGCTGGTTAAAAGGTAGCATCTACCGTGATCATTTTATCAGCCAGAGAAAACCACTTATATGATACACGGGCGGAGAATGAAACTTGATAAGTAGGCGCTCAGAATTGTTGATGTGGTATATATTGACTCAAATAAATCTGACTAGATTTTTCATCCCACTGTTTCCAGGCTAAAATCTAAACATCAGTTTGATTGGACGCTTGCTTGTAGGAATAGGGTTGATAGTTTTCATTTTAGACCATCCAATAAATTCTCACCAGTCTAATAGCCAGATGATTAAAATCTCCAGAATTTTTTGTTTGATTTTCTACACTCCTTAGAATTATATATTTTAGAAAATATTTACTTAAAATTCATCTCAACCACCAGATTCTTCACCATATATATTAGGCCAAGTGACCAAAAATCAAACCATACTATTGGAAAACTATTTACAATGCTAACCTTCTAATTGCTTACCTTAGTCTTGCTTATATAAATCATGAATGGGCCGGATTTTTTATGAACCATGATAAATTATGGTGTGGCAGTGGTTTTCTTATGATAGACCTATAAAAATAAAGAGTAGATGTCTCTCTCCGGACTATTCTTTTGGTGTGGCCCACTTGAATCACATTTAACATGATCTGTTATACTATGCATAATGTTGCATTAAATATTTAACCATCCAAGCGGATCTCACATAGACATCACGGTAGCCCTGTCAAAAATCAAAGGTGAGTCTCTGATGTAGAGCGGGTCGCGGACAGTTTCATGGCCAGGATGGATCAGAAAAGGCCCGGTCAACGACAGAAGTGATCCGGATCGTCGGACCTTAGATAGGGTGTATCTCACAATCCGGAATGAGTTATCGGGCATAAAATATATGATTTTGGGGTAGAACGAGCTACTTTAGCCAACCAACCTAGCTACGTCAGGTTGTGCAACCCGAATTTTTAAAATACCTTTAGATTGACTGTCGTTTCCTTGTTTTAATTTCGTTTTTACTATAAATAGTAACTTTTAGTTTGATTATAACTCTTCATCCGTCGGGCTTTAGGAGTTATGTCCAACGTGAAAAGAGCTTAGAATAATTAGGAGAACGGTTTGGTGAAGCCAAATAGGACACTATTTTTGGCCGAAAACCTTGCGCACTAGTAGACATCACGACCGTCTATAAATAGTAAGTTTACTATTTATAGTAAGTCGCGGATTCTAGGAGTTTTAGTTGTAGTTTGATTCTGATTTCTTTCTCATTACTTGGTACCCCTATTTAAAGGGTTGTGAACTCGTTTTTATTCATTAATTAATCAATTTCGAATTTATTAGAATTTATTTCTATTTTCTGCTTTCTTTCCTCGTAGATTCAAGAAGTCTTTGTGAGGAGTCCAGAGAAGCTCCTTGGATTCGGAGTAGTTATTCTCATTACGTTCATCCCTGCATCAGTCTCCCTTAAAAAAATTAATATACAAACCGAAATCGATAGCCGTTGGGAGTAGGACACCTCAAGGGTCCCACCGTGATGTTTATGCAAAATGCACTCCCACCATTAAATGGGTAATCCCACTTTGGGCCTTAAGCCAAAAATCATACTAGCCCGTGATTCAAGTGGGCCACAATAGAGGAAACGGTTGGGAGAGCCATCCACCCATGATTCCTATGGGGCCCATTATGATAATTATATGAAATCCATTCCAACCATTAGATGTCACACCAAAATTTCTGAGTTTGTTGCTATAATTAGATAAATTAATGAGTCACGTGGGTCATACCAAAGGAAAAGGTTTGCAAGATGAGTGTGGTGTGATGAAAGTGAGCATTATGTGATGTGGTAGAGCATATCAACTAGTAAGCTAGCCACACCTAATCCCGCAAGCCTGGCTGCAGATTCATGACGCCTGATACGTAAGCATTTGATCTCATTGGTTGAAAATCCTAAACTCTTATTATTGGATATTTATTTGTTGAAATGGGACCATCGGATGCCTTTTCAATTTTATCGTGTCCAATAAATGCCCACCTTCCGATGGACAGATAATTTGGCAAGCTTAATTTTTCTAATTCATATTTAACTTGAGCCATAAGTTGGAAGGTTTAAATTGAACTACTTGTCTTGCAAGTATGCAATATATAAATCCTCCATGTATCATCTATCATACAATCTACCTGAGTATAGAGACGTCCTAGCTTGAAGTCTTTGTTGGACCACCCAACTGCTGCCCTTGATTCTTGGAATTGCTTCAATAGTGACCCCTCCCATATCTACCTTGGTGATGGAAAAGCTTTATACGCCCCACCATAATGTGTGTTTTATCCGTGCCATCCATCCATTTTTACCGTCCATTTTAAATTATGAGCCCAAAAATGAAACATATGCAAACCTCACACTACAAGAAACAGTGGTGATTGAGCACTCACCATTAAAAACTGCTTAAGTCCCACTGTAATGTTTATTTTCCATCCAACTGGTCAATTACATCACACAGACCAAGATAAAGGTTTTTTTTTTATATATATATATATATATATATATATATATATATATATATATATATAAAGCTTGATCCAAAACTTTTGTGGCTCCCAAGAAGTTTTTAATGGTGGGCAAGCGAACACCATTATTCCTTATGGTGTGGTCCACCTGATATTTATATCTGCCTCATTTTTGGGCTCATGTCATAAAATGAGCTAGAAAAAATGCACGGACAGAGTGGATAAAACACATATCATGGTGGGGCCCATAGAGCTTTTCCATCACCAGTACCAAGGTGGGTACTAGAGGGGTCATTGTGGAATTCTAGTCCTTGATTCTGATTTCAAGGAAAGTGGGGCCCACCCATTAACTAATTCATGGGTGGGTCCCCTCTTGGTCTACAAATGGGAAATGTTCTATAGGTACAACAAATGATCACTATCTCTCTGCTCATAGGGCATTGACCATCAAATTCATGAATGTATCTAGACCTTTCTTCGCCAGACTAATGACCTGTGGAGGTGGAGACGGGAGAAGCTATATAAAAATTTCATAATCCGAGGATAAAGATTAACCTTACTACCTAAAATTCCCTTTCTTTTTCTCATGTGGTATAATACGGGCTGGGCTAGCCCATGGCCTTTTTAGCCTGGCTCCTTCCTTGTTAGACTTGGGTCATGCTGTCAAGCCCGACCAGGCTTGATTTTAAAATGCAGGCTCATTTTCTAATTGGGAAGGGCATGGACCTTGTACAAACCAGCTAGAATGTGACCCAACCAGCCTATCATGACTATCGAAAGAAGAAATCCTATAATACAAAAGAAATTTATGTCCTCCTTACAAATTGGGTGGGCCCCACCATGTTGTTTATGTTAAATACACCCTGAAAATGTATTAACATATTTTATGTCTAAGAACCAAAAATCAGATTCGTCCATTGTTAAGGTAAACTGCACATTAGAGAAATAGCATACAAGGCAATTTTCACATTGCAAATTGTTTCTCTTGGTGTGGCTCACCTAAATTACATATGAGCCTGAATTTGACTATAAGGTCTAAGTTTTGGTGTGGCATCTAACAACTAGAGTGGATTTTATATAATCATCATGGTGGGCCCTATAAAACTCAAGGGTGGATGTCTCTCCCAACTCTTTCCATGTGTGCCCCACTTTAATTACAAGTTGGCCTAGCTTTTTTTCTCTATGGGTAATGTGAGATTACACATCAAATGGTTCTCGCACATGCATCATAGTAGGCCCATAAAAAGTCAAGGAGCGCAACTTGGCTGTGACCCTAAACTAGCAATATGGGTATAACCCTAACCATAGGGCCCACATAGATGTATTTAATGCATATATGTGCCATCCATTGATTTGGTAGCTTATTTTAGGGCATGTTCCCAAAAATCAAGCAGATATAATTTTTAAGTGGACCACAAGTGGTTACTGACCATTAAAAACCTTTGTTGGCTACAAAATTTTTAGATTAGATTGGACTTCATCAATAGTTTGGATGGTCAATAAATATTATGGTCATCACTAGGAAGTTTTTAATTGTGGTCGTTCAATGACCACCGTTTTCGATGTAGTCCATTTGATATTTGTATCTAGTTTATTTTTAACTTCATTTTTAGGACCATACCCTAAAATAAGTTGGCAAAAATAATGGACAACATGGATATACAATGCATACATTGAGTGGGCCCTACAGTCAGGGTTGCACCCACATAGCTGGTTTTGGAGTTGCAGCCAAGCCGCGCTCAAAGTGAATGTTGGGTCATTAAAATTCCCTTTTGAATGTTGAACCAACGGTGAGCAATTTTTTATATGAAAATCATCCCTCTCCACTCATAAAGTGGCTACACTTTTATTTTGTTATTTATCAATGGCTATACATTGTTTTCAATTGTCTGGGTCACTTGATGAGTGGATAGAATGATGTTCACATTAGGTGATCCTCATGGTGGGGCCAACCTATTAGGAAGATTGGATTTCACAAGCACTAACACCGGTAGTAAATTTAACAGGTAGTAAGTTGTCCACTAGGATGACCTTAAATTGTGGTCCAATAAGTTAGACTTGAGACATTCTCTTTTCTAATATTTTAGCATAAACCGTTGCAAGACTAATGCCCACCCTTGATTTCTCAAGTGACGAGCTCAAGCTGGCAAAAAATAAAAGGGTCGGACATAGGTTGGATTATTTGGCTTGTTGCAAGCTGGGCCAGGCTAGGTTTAGGTCTACATTAAACAATGAGGGATGGGCTTTAGTAGAGCTTGGCCCGAGCTCATTGATACCCCCAGATATATTTAATTAAGGAAAAGATATCACGCAATTGTATTGCTTGAGATTTCTTGGCCATGGGAGCTAGGGTTGACCATGCGTTGTGGCTCCACTGTGATGATGCTTATGTGAATCCACCCTAATAGGTGCTCAACCCACACTACACTCAAATTGTTTATTAGGTACGGCTAATTCTTTGGTTCGGTATTAAGCCGTTTCTAAGGTACGGCTAGTTCGGTTAAGAGACGGTAAGAAGCCGTTTCTAATTGCACACGGTTCTGAACCGTTTCCGAATGCAGGGACCGTACCCTCTTTCCATGTACGGCTCTTTGGCTCTCCCCTTTTTCTTCAATCTCTCGATCTCGCATATCTCTCTCTCTCTCTTCAAATCTCCAATCTTCTCAGCTTAAGATTGACTGCACGTCTTCTCCCTCATTTCTCACTCTCTCTTTAGTTGCGGCAAAGGTTTCCAGATCTCTTTTATCTTCTCACCTTAAGAAAAGGTGAAAGGGGGGAAAAGAGAACTCGTTCTGGACGTAGATCTTGTATCGATGGACCAATCTGTGGGAAAAAGCTAGGGTTTTCTCAGTTGCTGCTATATCTTTGCGCGTTAGGGTTTTCTTTCAATCAGCCAAGGAAATAGCGACTGCCAACCCTTACGATCTGTTGGGAGATGACGATAATGACGATCTGTCGCAGCTGATAGCTGCTCAGCAGCAACAGAAAGCAGCACCGAAGAAAGCCCTAGCTCCAATGCAAGCTGCTTCTCAGAATTTTTTGGATTTTCTAGAGGCGATGTGATGAATAATGTGGTAGCTCCTTCCATTGAAGATCCAGGTCAGTTCCCAACCGTAGGTGCTAAGTGAGATCATCTCTCTCTCTCTCTCTCTCTCTCTCTCTCTCTCTTGTATTTTTCTTCTTGTTCGGGTTCTTTGTTTGGAAGAGTAGTTAGTGAGTGGCAGGATCCAGAGGAATAACGAGGCTTCCTGTATTAAAAAGATCTTTAAATATTTTAAATGTTTTAAATGTAAATTTAAGAGACTGGAGAGTTTGGGAATTAGTTGTGATAAGATTTTAGGTCGTCTATCTGGAAGGAATAAGTATGATGGAGCAAAATGCTTGGATCATTGTTGTGTGTGTGTTTAAAATCAAATGGGGCATGGTTAAAAAACAAAGAAAACAGAGAGCAGAGAGAAAATCTGAGCCAGAGAGAGGAGGAGAAAAGGAAAAGAGGATTGAAGGAGGATCTCTTTCCATTCTAATCTCATCCGTTGATCTTTGATCGCGGCGGCGAGTTCAAATACCGAAGTGGAGACTCAGAACGGCCGCTTCCAGGTCTTTCTATCGTCGTTGATCTTGAGCCTTGGTGCCTTCGTGTTTCAGCAGAATCAGGAAGGAGAAGAGATGGCATCAAGGCCAATAGTTCCTCAACAACCAAGAGGTGGACTAGCTGCTCTGGGCGTAAAGCACAAGCCTGTTGCAGGTGAAGGGAATAACAGGAAGGCGTTGGGAGATATCGGAAATTTGGTTAATGTCCGAGGAGTTGTGGAAGGGATATACCATGATAACACAAGATTAGTTTCACATTGCAATTACCAATCTTTCAAGTTGGATTGCAGCTGCAATTTGAGGGCTACTTGTCAGTCTGAATACTAGGGATATACCACTAATATGTCTCCTTACATCTCGATAAATTCCTGAATTGGTTCGACTACTGCATCAAGCCATAGCTTAACGGCCTCAACTCAAGACTGTCAGAGATTTTTGTTTTGCTCGACTAAGGTATTAAGATCCAAAAGAAAAGCCAATTTCTGTACATATCAAAACGAAGTGGGCAGAAACCCCTTTTTCTTAATATACTTCTGGCGGCTTGCTACCCACCCTGAAAAAAAAAAAAAAAAACAAAGAAAAAAACTAATTTCAGGACAGTAAATATGCAGAGGAAAAAAAAAACACATGCAAGTGGCTAGATATTTGGATGAATCCACCATCCCTTAATAGTGACACATCATCATCATATCTACCTGCCTGTTAACACTAGTGTTTTGCTCCGCATTCTAGCTGCATTAACGTAAAGTCCTTCAGTTAGTTGTGGAATAGTTTCCACTTAATGGGTTGACTTTTTATTCGGAACACTTCTCAACATTAATGCATTTTGGCAGTTAAGCCTGGTGTAAAGTTCAATAGAACAGTTACGGTGTGAATCACTCTGATAATTAGTAAACTTGGTAAATTTGGAATTCCTATTATTGCCTTATGAATTCCCTGAGTTTGGCACTTTGGCTTGATTCTTTGATCTGGCTTGAATTATTCTGATTCTTTGCTTCCTCAATAGAAGTGCTTCTAAGGAGATTGTTGTTAGGAAAATTTTCTTTTTTAGTTAGAGATTGATTGGAGACGAGATCTGCCTCCCTTTTTGCCTGTTTTTTTATAGCTGCGGCTGCCTTGTATTCTTTTGTTGTCTTGATCTCTTGGCAGTGGTTTAATAAAACATTCTTGTCATCTCTCTCTCAAAAAAAAGAAAAAAAAGAAAAAAAGATGTACTTAGTAAGCTCTATTCTGTTGGCAGCAATTATCTCGTTAAAACAGGCAGTAGAAGGTCTTGACAACCTTGACCAGTCTGGAGAATTCTTGATCCGTTTTCTCTGTGTTGTTCCTGGATGGGGTGAGAAAAATGTTCAGGTACTTCATCCTTTCATTTTGTCCTTTATTTTTAATATTTTATGTATAGTAGTGCAGTCAAATGCCTGTGAATGAATACAGGTTCAATAACAGGTTATAGAGATCATTACCCATATAGCTTCTACAGTCCAAAAGTTCCCAAAAAGATGTGTGGTGCTCTGCAATCTAGGTGGGTATTAGGTTATAGTTGTAAATGGTTTTTTTTTATTTTTATTTTTTTTGTTTTTTTCATTCTATAAAAGTTTTAAATGTGTTAGATATGTTAGATATGATTGTTATTCTCCACAAGTTAACTAATGTTATCGGCTATTACTACTGGAAAAACTGAAAGAAGTTAAAATTTCAAGAGATGTTGATGAGTTCTTTCGGAGTTTTCTTTTGGTCCCCTGATCCTAGTTGATTTGGTCAGTTGTGAGCAATGCCTACGAGTTTTGAGCTTTAATTTAGAGCAGTCATTGATGTTGCATTTCTAGGACTCACTATATAGGTTGATCTAGTACCAGAATGTAAAATTTTATATTATGTAGGTGGATTTTTCTAAATTTTCTTTTTTCTTTTTTGAAAATTCAAGTTTAATGCTACTTGCACAAAATGGGCAGCGGGCTGCCACTAGCACATCAACTGTTTTCCACATTAAAGGTGGGTATTCATACCAAGACTAGGAATTGAAAGTCTTGCCAATATCTTCAAATTCTACTTAAAAATGGGGGCCTAATTTTTTGAGGCCCTAAGAGAGCATTAATGGATGCACATGATGTATGGATTTGATGTCCTACATCCATCAAAGCAGGCTCCATACTCAATTTAGAAGGTTCTTAATTGTGAATGTCTCATCCCAACCATGCCAATATGGCAAACGTTTGAGGCATTTGGCTATTAACCAGGTGGGGCATCCATATGACATATGCCCAGTCCAATTATTGAGTGATGTTGAATTTTCCTACTAATCATCAATTTTTCATCTACAAGTGTGACTCGCCTTATGGGGTGATTAGTCTGATGGGGCAAATATGAATTGGTGAGGATTACCCAATGGGGCGAATATAGACCGAATTATTAAATGGATGTGGGGGTGGTTAGGATCCATTTGCACTCCTAAAGTAGCAAGCTTAGGTTAGTCCTGGCCCACCAATCATCAATAGCCTGACTATTGTTAAATGAACAAGTCAGAGCTCGGCCAGGGAGATAAAGGTAAAAATGGGGGAAAAGTCCTCATTGAAAACTTTTGTGAGCCTTCCCTGGATGCAGATTGAGTTGTGCGCCACCCTTTCCGGCTACATACGGTTGCTAATAAAATCTCGCCACTCAATGAGCTTTTTCAAGGTGCATATAGGTTCTTTTTAAGAAGTTTTTCAATAAACTACATTGATTTAATTAATTATCATTTGTCAGCTTCCGTTAAGAGATTTGTCAATGGAAGCTGGGGTTCAGCCATGTGAGCAACGAGTTGGCAGCTTGGGTGGGCCCCACCATAATGTTTATATGAAATACACCCTGACCATTAGGTGCATCACCTCATATTATGTCTATTGCCCAAAACTCTAATGCATCTATGATTCAAGTGGACCACATGATTGGAAACAGGGTACAAGCAATGCTCACCCTCAAAATTGTTTCCCTTGGTGGGGCCCATTTGGATCATGTATAGGCCTATTTTTGGGCCCTAAGCCTAAAGATTGGTTTGAAATTTAACAGTTGGAGTAAATTTCTTATAATCATCACAATGGGACCCATAAAAAACAAGGGTGGATGTATCTCTTTTCTTTTGGCGTGGCCACCTGAGTAATGGATTAACCTAATATATATATATATATGTTTTAATTGAGCCTAACATGGGAATACACACTTAGTGCTAGTGGCCCACCTATATAATGGATTAACCTGATTTTTTGGCATCGAAACTTACCTAGGATTACATCTAACGGGCAGAGTGGATTTCACATATATATACACTATGGTGGCCCCTTAAAAATCAATGGTGAGCTATCATCTCTCAACTATTCTTAAATTTCCACTATTAAAAAAGAAAAGAAAAAAAGATGCCACCCTTGATTTTATGAGGCCAACCTTGATACCACTCGACATGTAATCCAATGTTAGGTTCAAGGACAAACAATCAGTTTTGATTCAGGTAGGCCACACCAAAGAAAACAGTTGAGAGAGATATGTCTACTACCCTTGGATGGTCAGGATTGACTTGTGCGTGGGCTGTTTGTGCGGAGGATAAGTTGCAAATATGTCTTATTTTAGCTATGCATCTACACACATGTCAACAAACATGTGTTGAAAGTCCATCAATTCAGTAGGCGGGGACTTTTGGTGATTGTGCCTTTGGCCTAAATAATCATGTCAATCCACCACTCATTCATCATGTGTGCTGCCTAACTTCACCCTAGGACCTAAATATCAAGTCGTTCCAAAGCACAAGTAGGCCATACCGTAGGGAAGTCGGGCCCATAATTAATTTTATGGGGCTTACAGCAGCAGTTAGATGACATCCAATCCATTTCATCTAATGCACCTCATTTACCGGGATGTATCATCACCCTAAATATCATGCTTTTCCATAACTTAGGTGGGCCACACAATGTTAATAAAGTGAATATAGGGGTTTTAGGGATGACTTCACACCGTTCCCTATGCTATGGCCCACCTAATTGTTGGGCTGGACTTACTTTTGTGGTTAGGAAATGTGTGTTAAACCTAATAGATGAGGTCGCTCTTATGCACATGAAGTTATTGCTTGTGGGCACTACGCATGAATTTTGGGTCCGATTAAAATTGAGCTATTAAAAGCCCGGTTCAACTCGATCCTGTCCCATTACCACCCCTTTGGAAGTACAACCTTAAATATTTATACATTTGAGGGGCAGCTAGATGGTGGATCATTTCCCATCACCACCCAACTAATGTGATTAATTTTATGGGAGCAGTTCATAATGGAAGGGTCCACTAGCTTAATCAACCTTCCATTAAGGTCGTCCCACATTTATAGGGATCATGTGCCAATCAACCTTCCATTAAGGTCGTCTAACCTTTGAAACTTTTGGCATATACTCCATCCACACAGTGTCCAACCGAATCAAAGGTCTTGATTATCAGATGGTGGTGCAATGCGTACTGTGAGAGGGAACAATATAGGACTTTTAATGCAGCAAAATACATATCTGTAGGGGTGTCGACTTGTTGGGTTTGGGTAGGGTCTTATAGTACCCATTCTAGGGCTAACTAGTTTAGGGACTTGTCAGGTTGTGTCCCTAAGGCCCAAGTCTAATTCTTGAAGACCCAAACTTGGATCCAATCAGGTTACACATGGGGTCTTTGGATCTAGGTTTTGAGTTGAGTTTGGGTGAGCCAGATGCATGAATTTGATCACACGCACATCTCACTTTAACACGTGCATGGTGTGTAAATAAGCTCTCTTATGTATGTATAGAATAGGAAATCTCATTTCTTTAACCCGAATAATCAATAAATATATATATATATATATATATATATATATATATATATATATATATAGGAAAACGCTCACCTGCCAACCAGTTCGTACTACTTACCCACTTTTTTGAGAACCCATCATACGTGATGTGGATCCAAAATCTGAACCGTTCATGTGAAGCAGCACCTCGTGAAACCCTCCCGCCCAAGTTTTACTTTGATCTAAAATTTTTATGGGCCATGAAAATGAAAACAGTTTCCTCCCTTGATTTGCGTTTCTCTTTGTTATGGCCCACCAGAATTTTAAATCGAGGTGAAATTTTGTCACATGAGGTTTCATGGGATTCCACATCACATGGACCGTTCAGATTAGACACCCATGGCACGTGTGCAAAGGTGCGCACCTGCCTAGGTGTGCAGGGGAGCATCTCTCTCTCTCTCTCTCTCTCTCTCTCTCTCTCTATATATATATATATATATATATATATATATATATATATATATATATATTAAACACATATAACTTTGCAGTTAAAATTAATTGGATCCCACGAGACTGATTAGCCAAACTAATAAGATCATCTCATGAAACTGACCGGAACCTACTAGACCTGATTTTAACTGGATCCAAAAGGCAAAAACCAAACGAAACCTACTTCTTGATGGGTTACACAAATGGGACCTGACCTGTTACAATTATGCCAGATGTACAGGAAACTAAGAGTCCGAGTACGGCCACTGGTTGGAGATTGAAAAGGTGAAGAAGGGCACATATGCCATTGTGGCACATGTTTGGGATGTGCGGTTCATTTACAAGGTGGGGCTCTATGTGACATGCCCTGTGAAAAAATTCATGCCAGCACACTCATAAGGTAGGCCATGCATGTATTTCTAATGGTGATTTTTCTTTCCAATCATCCATATATTCTCACCTACCTCGGTGACCCACCGGTGATTGGTCTGGTTTATAAAGCAGGGCATCTTCACGGTTAGCCCCTTCTAACTATTGGTCAGATTTCTGCCATGTGTTATAATGTAATACATATACTTCAATTTTACTCCATCTCTCTTCGCTAGGATTATTATATCATGTGATCTTTATGTGGGAGCCTTGCACAAAACCTTAGGATCTAGCCTCCCGAACAAACCAAAATTATGGGATAATAATAGCAATGAAACAAATCAAAGCAACAATCACACACCACATAAGAGATTTTTACGTGAAAAACCTTCAAAGAGGTAAAAACCACGGGACCTCGTCCAGATCAACAATCCACTATAAAGTAGAACGTTACAACTTTCGTCACTCACGCAGGAGTGGATGAACAATAAGAGAATAAAGGAGAAACAGAGGGATCTCACCGATCACGAGGACGTAGAAGCACTGAGACGACGACTCCCTTCTACAAGCTTCCTCTCTCTCTTTTCTCTCACTCTCTCACCTTCGATATCCTTAAACCCTTTCGGAAACCCTCTTGTGCTTTTCTTTACACAACATTTACCCTAGAAAATCCTAGGAACCCTTTTTTATAGTTTAGGAAACTCTCTTTCGCATCCCAGTTGCGAAAGGACTTGCGACACGGAATCCGCCCAAAATCGCGGAACAAATCTGCGTAGCTACGACTGGTCGTGTGGAGTCCACGACCGGTCGAGTGCCACCTACGACCGTTCGTGGACCACCTACGACCGGTCCAGCACCCCGGAGAAAATCGGTCCAAACTTCGCTGGACTTTAAGTCGTGAAACTCACGACTAGTTGAACACCAGCCATGACCGGTCGTACAGGGTTCACGACCGATCGACGACGGGTCAAAAAACTCATCAAATCTTCCCCTTTTTGACCCAGGAGAGATTCACCTTCTTCAAGCCAGCCAGGTTTCTACAAACCTCAAATTTGCCCTTGAGCAAAACCTTGGTCATCATGTCTGACCCATTATTGTCCGTATAGACCTTCTTAAGCTGTAACACTTTCTGTTCCAAAGTATCTCTGATCCAGTGATACCGAATCTCTATGTGCTTCGACTTAGAATGTTAACTTGGATTCTTACTTAAGTGTATAACACTCTGACTATCGCAATAGATCACGTGCTGTTCCTGCTTCAGGCTAAGTTCCTGTAGGAACCTCTTCATCCAAAGCATCTCTTTACATACCTCTGTGACTGCAATGTACTCGGCCCCTGTCGTTGACAATACTACGACCTTCTGTAGCTTGCTCTGCCAAGAAACTGGTCCCCCTGCAAACGTAAATATGAACCCCGATGTAGACTTCCTGGAGTCTATGTCGCCTGCCATATCTGTATCTGTGTAGCCCTCTATCACTAGTTTTCCGTCACCATAGCATAGGCTCAACCTGGATGAGTCTCTTAGATACCACAGTATCCACTTCACCACTGCCCAATGCTCTTTGCCAGAATTGGTAAGATATCGGCTGACAACACCAACCGCATATGCTATGTCTGGGTGTGTACACACCATAGCATACATCAAACTTCTTACAGCTGACGAGTAAGGTATCTTCTGCATCTCTTCCACCTCTACCTTCGTCTTGGGACACTACCTGTCGCTCAATCTGAAGTGACCATCCAGTGGAGTACTGACCGGCTTCGCTGCATTCATATTGAACCGCTCTAAGACTTTCTCAATATATCGCTCTTGTGACAGCTAAAACTTTTTGCTACTTCTGTCATGGGTTATCTCCATTCCTAGGATCTGTTTAGCCGGGCCTAAGTCTTTCATGGCAAATGACTTGCCCAGCTCTTGTATCAGCCTGTCGATCTTCTTGATGTCCTTTCCCATGATGAGCATGTCATCAACGTATAACAGCTGAACTAAGAAATCACCACCTGAGAACTTGCGGGTGAACACACAGTGGTCCGACTCCGTTCTGTCATACCCATGCTGTAACATGAACGAATCGAACTTCCTGTACCATTGCTGTGGAGCTTGTTTCAACCTATACAAAATCTTCCTCAGCCTACACACCATATGCTCTTTGCCCTTGATTTTGAACCCTTCTGGTTGGTGCATGTAGATCTCTTCTTCTAGGTCACCATGGAGAAAAGCAGTTTTAACGTCCAACTGCTCTATCTCCAGATCCATGCTAGCTGCCAACCCAAGCAACACTCGTATGGATGTCATCTTCACCACTGGTGAGAATATCTCCTCGAAGTCTATGCCTTTCCTCTGACCGAACCCTTTTACCACAAGTCTGGCTTTGAACCTCGTCTGTGAATTCTTCTGTTCAACTTTCTTTTTGAACACCCACTTGTTGCTCAGAGCTTTCTTACCCTTAGGCAGTTTCACCATGTCATAGGTGTGGTTCTTATGCAAGGATTCCATCTCCTCTTGCATAGCTTTCAACCACTCCTCCTTATGTTCGTCGGCTAGGGCCTCAGAATAATCTTCTGACTCTCCCCCACCAGTCAGCATAATGTACTCATGCGGAGAGTACCTCTTGGACGGCTGTCTGTCCCTAAATGACCTCCTCACCTGTGGCTCACCAGGTGGATCAAGTGGGGGCTGCTCCCTTAGTTCATCTTCTGAAGGAACTCCCTCGTCCTCTGCACCTTGTTGTACTTCCCCCGTCATCAGACACCACGGGAGGCATAACCGGATCCATGTCATCTAGCTCACCTGAACTAAACTAGTTCTTCTCTGGCTTACCAATGTCTTCTATACACTGATCTTTAAAGAAAACCACATCTCTGCTCCTGACGAGCTTCTTCTCGATCGGATCCCACAATCTGTACCCGAACTTTTCATCACTGTACCCTAAGAACACACACTGCTTGATCTTCATATTAAGCTTGGACCTCTCATCCTTTGGTACGTGAACGGATGCCCTGCATCCAAACATCTTGAGATGATTGTACGATGGATCCTGTCCAGTCCACACCTTCTCAGGTACTTCTCCATTCAACGGGGCTGATAGAGACCTGTTTATCAGATATACCGCCGTGTGCATTGCTTTTCCCTAGAACGTCTTGGGCAACTTTGTATGGGATAACATACATCTGATTCTCTTAACAATAGTGCGATTCATTTGCTCAGCTACACCATTATGCTGGTGGATCTTGGGAACCGTCTGTTCATGCCGTATACCCAGGGACTTGCAGTACTCATGAAAGTCTCCAATATATTCACCACCATTGTCAGTGCGGATGCACTTTAATGATTTACCTGTTTCTCTCTCGAACATAGCATGAAATAACTTAAACACATTAAAGACCTCGTCCTTGAATTTCAAAGCATAAACCCAAACCCTTCTATATGCATCATCTATAAAAGTAACAAAGTACAATGCCCCACCCAAGGTTTTTGTCCTCATAGGACCATAAACATCAGAATAAACCAAATCTAATGCATGCGCTTTATTAACATAAGAAGCAGATTTAATGAATGAAACTCTATGTTGTTTCATTGATAAACAATCAAGACAGGTTTTGAGAGGCGTACCTGTCACGTCTGGAAGGAGCCGCTTCCTCGCTAGTAGCTGAAGCCTTTTTTCACTCATGTGGCCTAGACCCTGTACCACATGTCTATAGTTGAATCTTCCGCTGCGTTCAACCCACCCTTGCATATACTGACACTTGCCTTATACAGGGTGTAATACTTCTTTCCTCTGGTTGCGATTAACGAACCCTTAATGAGCTTCCGGCGCCCACCAGCAAACCGGCTTTCATAGCCATCATCATCCAGCCTTTCCGTCGACATCAAGTTGAGGTGAAGGTCTGGGATATTCCTCACATCCCTGAGAACCAATGTGCAGCCCATATCGATCTTCACACAAATATCACCAACCCTTACGATATTCAATACCCCAGAATTTCTCATCTTCACGGTCTCATAGTCGCCTGACTTGTAGCTTGTGAAGAAGTCCCTGCGTGGAGTCGCGTGAAAAGAAGTCCCCGAGTCTATCACCCAGTCGGTGTCTTGACTCGTAGCCGTGATACATACATCATGATCTGCAGAAAGAATAACTACAACATCGCCATCTGAAGCGACCGCAGTGGAATCTAATTCATCTTCCTTCTCTTTTCCTTTTCCTTTCTTGTCGTTTTTAGCCTTACGACATTCATGCTTATAGTGACCCTTCTTGCTACAATTTCAGCATTCAACATCTTTTCTGTTCCTCGACTTGCCTCTTGATCTATCTCGAGCCTTCCCGCCCTTCCTGTTCTTTCCTCTCCCCCGTTCCTATGTCACAAGAGCATCTTGCTTAGTAGACCCCTGAGACTTCCTCCTTATCTCTTCATTGAAGAGACAACTAGTAACCTGTTCCATGCATATCTTTCCGTCTGGGGCGGAGTTACTTAGAGACACCACCAATGTCTCCCAACTGTCAGGCAACGAACTAAACAATAGTAAAGCCTGCAATTCATCATATAGGACCATCTTCATAGAGGAGAGTTGGTTCACTATATTGCTGACCTCATTCATGTGCTCGGCCACAGAACGACCATCCTTAAACTTGAGATTCACAAGTCGCCTTATCAGAAAAATTTTATTACTGGCTGTCTTCCTCTCATACAGCCCTTGTAGTTTCAGCCATAGGCTAGCGGCTGAAGTTTCCGTAGACACATGGTGGAATACAGAATCATCCAGCCATTGTCTAATAAACCTCATTGCCTTCCGGTTCAACTTCTTCCAATCTTCATCAGACATATCCTTGGATTTTGCTGATATGCCTAAAATTGGAGAGTATAGGTCCTTGGAATAAAGCAAGTCCTCCATCTTAGCCTTCCATATGGTCCAGTTAGAACCATTGAGGCTGATCATCCTTGATGAGCCACCTTCCATAATTCTAAACCGATCCTACCCTTTCAATGAACTTAGCGCTCTAATACCCCTTTGTTGGGGGCCTTGCACAAAACCTTAGGATCTAGACTCCCGAACAAACCAGAATTATGGGATAATAATAGCAATGAAACAAATCAAAGCAACAATCACACACCACACAAGAGATTTTTACATGGAAAACCCTCAAAGAGGTAAAAACCACGGGACCTCGTCCAGATCAACAATCCACTATAAAGTAGAACGTTACAACCTTCATCACTCACGCAGGAGTGGATGAACAATAAGAGAATAAAGGAAAAACAGAGGGATCTCATCGATCATGAGGACGTAGAAGCGATGAGACGATGGATCCCTTCCACAAGCTTCCTCTCTCTCTTTTCTCTCACTCTCTCACCTTTGATATCCCTAAACCCTTTAGGAAACCCTCTTGTGCTTTTCTTCACACAACATCTACCCTAGAAAACCCTAGGAACCTCTTTTTATAGTTTTAAGAAACTCTCTTCTGCATCTCAGTTGCAAAAGGACTGGCGACACGAAATCCGCGTAAAATCGTGAAACGAATCTATGTAGCTATGACTGGTCATGTGGAGTCCACGACAGGTCGAGTGCCACCTACGACCGGTCGTGGACCACCTACGACCAGTTGAGCACCCCGGAGAAAATCGGTCCAAACTTCGCTGGACTTTGAGTCATTCAACTCACGACTAGTCGAACACCAGCCACGACCGATGGTACAGGGCTCACGACCGGTCGACAACAGGTCAAAAAAATCATCACTTTATGGAGAGCCCTACCAATTTAATAATGTTTTACCTGAGTGACATGTTGGCAGGAAAAATTATACCGAAATAGTCTACACTTACCATACACGAGCTTTTGGGATCCACTGTATTGTATATATAAAACACACTCCATCCATCAAGTGAAAACCATTATTTGGATTATGCATGCATAAGTTAAACTTGATTAATAATTCATATGATCCCCTATTTATGGGAGTAGTGTAAATTTTATCCTAGCAGCACTAAGTTGGCATGGGGTGGCCCACCTAGGCATTGTATCGCATTGATTTTTGTATCATCTCCTCATCCTTGTGATTTACACCTGATTAACTGGTTTGATGAAAGATACACACCATGGCAGCCACAACCAACCTTGTTGGCATCCCATCCCAATTATTCTACATGGTGTGGCTTGTTTGAGCTATGGATGTAGGTGATTTGTAGAAAAAGAAAAAAGAAAACTCATTATGATAGGAAGCTAGGTGGGCCTACCATGATGTTTGTGACAAATTCACCCCGTCATCCATTTTGTCAAATGATGTTAGGGCGTGCCCAAAAAAATGAGGCAAATTCAAAACTCAAGTGGACCCAACAACCATAAAACAAAATTGGTTGGGGAAATGCCTATGGTTGAAAGCTCCTTAAGTCCACCATAATGTTTAAATGTCATCCATACCGTTCATTAGGTCATTGCTATTCAATAGGTTGGATGTCAAATAAACATTACGGTGGACCTGATGAGGTTTTTAACAGAGGACATTCAATCTTTATTGTTGTGTGACATTTAGATCTACCTCATTTTTGGGATTAAGCCCTTAAATGATCTGGAAAAATGAATGGACGGCGTGGATAAAACACATACCACAAAGTTAAAATGCAGCGGGTTGCGGTCAAAATTAAAAAGTAGGACCACTTTTCAATTGAGCCTCACTTAGACCATGTACAGCCCAACCCATGTGGCCCAACTCATCTATGACTATTGGAAGGCAATCCTGCAATAAAAAGAAACTTATGTCAGGATGGAAAAGGTGTGACTATTAGAAAGAAATCTTGTAATAAAAAAGAAAAGAAAAAAGAAAAAGAAACTTTAAATGGGGTTTGAGTCTACGTTGAACAATGAGGGCTAGCTTGGACAATCTTATCCCATCTGGAGCCCAGGTAGTTGACACCCCTATTTTATTTTGTCGATTAAAACTAATTGCCTACTTAAAATGTCTTACCAATTCAAATAATGCATAAGGGTCCAATTCTCATAAACTACAATCAATGCAATTAATTGAGCAACTAGTTTATATGCGAGATAGGTATCTTGTATGTGTGTGTGTGCGATCAATCAAATGCCTAGCATATAATCCATCCGAGCATTTATATAATTCAACCAATTAAACTCATAAGCATGAATAGAAATGTTCTCAAATCACAATCACAAATACAAGCATATATACTGGTTTGGTTACTTGCCTACTCCACTCTCGACGGATGTACTCTCCTCGAGTGTGTTAGATTTCATTATCTCGGAGGTTTTTAATCAGGTTTTCCTCTAGGGCCAGTATGTTTTCCTATTTACCATTATAAATGGTGGTAAATATGTAATTATAACCTATTTCTATTGGTCAGAAAAGATGAAATATGAAAGGTAATTACACCTCGATTTTTAGAATTTACTTTTTGAAAAAAAAGGGTGAGAATATCTGAGTGAAATTTATGGATCTCACCATGATGTATGTGATCGATCCACGCCGTCTATCTATTTTATCAAATCGTTTTAGCGCTTGTGTAAATAAATAAATAAATAAGGTAGATTATAAGCACAATTGGACCACACTGCAACAAACAAGAGGACATTGACATCCATCGTTGAAATGTGAAGCCATCCATAGGTCCCACACTGATTTGTATCTGTGATCCAACTTGTTCATATGATCACATGGACATAGATGAAGGAAAAACACGAATATCAGCTAGATAAAAACCTCCTATGGCCCACAAGAAGTTTTCAATGGTGTGTGTTTAATCCCCGTGTTTCTTGTGTTGTGGTACACTTGCACTTTGGATTTGCCTTGATTTTCATTTTGTGCCTTGAAATGAGCTATTACAATGAATGGACGGCTTGGTTCAGACACATATATCACGGTGGGCCCCGAAAATTTTGAAACTTTTTCACAATATTAGTGTTAACTCAAATCAAAGCTTACTTTGCATGGGCGGCGGTGCATTTCTTATGAAAAATAATGATTGCTTATTCAATTTTATTTTCAACTAGAAATAAGAAAACAAACACCCCCTAACCTTTACAATAGTTTCTCCTAGGCTAACCACTAACCTACACGTACACTCCCTTGTCGGAGGACCACATTTTCACTCGTGTCGATGACTCCCGTGAAGACTTAATTAGTTTTCTATCGATTTACCAATAACCACTACGGTCCTAATCCAAGGACTACGTACACCCTTGTCTGAGGCTCCCTATAGAGACTAACACGTACACACCTGTGTCTGGTAAATTCAGTCCTACACAAAAGAACCTATCGAGTTTGAGTCATAAACTCTACACTCAATCATACACAAGGAAAGAGTGTATGGACCCTAAATTGACAACCTTGTTGGATTGAGCCCCATTGTTGCGCCTTACTTAAGATGCTTGATTGATGCTCTCCCATGCTTTTCAATTAACTTATCAATTTCTCCCAGGACTGTTGATGTGAATGCTTCATCTCATGCGATCAATTGCCTTGCATTTTGCGCTTCAATGAGGTGACAAAGCCAATGGGAGGATAGTGGAATCTCATACAACTAAAGAGATAGTTGTTTTTCCAAATAGGATTTAACTAGATGGGTGTTCTAAAGAGTTTAGACATGGATATTCCTATAGGTTGTGTCTAATCTCTAAAAGATGGTGGAGATCAAGTTCATCTTTAAAGGGATGTTAGAATCCTCATTAGAGTGGTAAATCTCAAGAAAGATAACTTGAATCTCTTAGGTTTAGAGGCTTCGAAGTGGGATTAAAAGTGGGGAATCACCTAAACTCTAATGACACAAAAAATCCATCAACTTGTCCAAACACCTAATGGCATATATAAATGATTTGAGTTCCAACAATATAAAAAAAAGGACGGAAAATGACACATTCGATCGATCAAGTGATTCTTTCGATCGATCGAATGACCCTTTGATACGATCGAGAAACTCCAAGTTAATGCAATTTGCTTGTTGGACACTTCTAACTATCTTCGATTGATCAAGCTTGGAGCTTCGATTGATCAAGGGTTCTCTCCAGACCCATCGATGGACCACTGATGGAATCAAGATTTACTTAAAGACTATTATTTTTGGGCTATGTGTTTATAAAAGCATTGTACCTCTTCAAAGCCTAACTGACCATGTTCATTAAGGGTTTAAGGCTAGGTTTAAATGAGTCAAATGTTTACTTATGAGATGAATCATCTAGAGGTGGGTTGTTTTGGTAGTTAAGTTGGTCTAGGGCTAGGTTTACAAAGGCACCTTATGATTTACATGTTGTCTTTAGCCTTGATGCTTCAAGTCTTCGAGTATTTAGTCTTCAATGGCTTAAGCAACTCAAGACACCCTAGCTCACGTCATTGACAAGATCGAGGCACTAATAGGGGTCATGTTGGTTAGCTCCACTATAATGTTTATGTGGAATCCACTCTAACAACCAGATGCTCACACATGTTAGGCCCAATTCCCAAATATCAGTCCCATTCGTGATCAGGTGGACCACAGAATTATAAACTGTGTATAAGGAAACACTCTCCCTCCTAACTGTTTATCGTGGCATGGCCCACCTATATCATGGATGGGCTTGATGTTTGGGCCCTACACCTAAATTTTAGTATAGTGCCTGATGGTTGGTGTGGATTTCATGTAATCATGGTAGTGAACCTTATAAAAATCAAGGAGGATGTCTCTCTATAAACTATTTCCTTTGATGTGGCCCACTTGAATTATGGTTTAGCCTTATTTTTTGACAACGGACCTAATGTGGGACTATATATCTAATGGTCGAAGTAGATCTCACATACTCATCACGGTGGGTGATGGGTCTATCAAAATCCATATTTGAGATTCACTCACCATTAGATGTGTAAAACATGTTACGATCACAACAAAAATTAGGTTGACCTTTGATTCATGTGGGCCACAACAAAGGAAATAATTTGGAGAGAGATGTCCACTTTTTATTTTTTATCGGCCTTATCGCGATGATTATATGGAATCAACTTGAACCATTACATACCATGTGAAAATTTAGGCTTGTGGCCCAAACATTAGTCTCATCCGAGATTTAGGCAGGCCACGCCAATGGAAAGAGTTTGGAGGGTGAGGGTTGCCTTGTACACTGTTTCTGAGATTTAGGCGGGCTAACTTTTTAGGCTATTGGCCTAACATGGATAATGCACCTACTTGTTGGGGTGGATTTCACATAAACATCATTGTAGGGCCCATCCAATTTGCCCACTCCTAAGCTTGCAAGAACAAAGCCTAACTTCTTAATAATTCTAACCAAAGTTACTCCATTGATAATTACTTAAATTAATGAGGTAACTTAAGAAAGGTGCCGGAACATAAATTCTATAATAAGTAGGTAGTATTTTTGTAAAATTACAATTTTCTTTTTCTTTTCTTTTTTGAAAAATCAGATATGATGTTATTTGCACGAAGACATGTTTAAGGAAATATGCAAGTTGCAAACATGTGAAAGATATGGACAACTCATCCATATCCCCATTATGATCATTCCCGCCTTGACTCTAAAATCAGTGAGCTGCACAAGTAGATAGAAATATAAATGGTGCAGCTCATCTTTTTTTTTTCCTTTAGTATTCATTTGTGTGATACATGTGGCTCACTAGATAGTATGCAAAAACTTGATTTTTTATCTAGGTCCCGATGGGGAAAATCATAGTAATTATATTTGATATGTGTGAAGACCATGGTAGGTGGAATCAAAACCATGTATCTGGTACACCTCATCATGTTAATTGTATTGGGGTTCCAATCTCACATGCTATTTGAACATATATAGATCATTTTTTTTATAAAGCATGCCCACTAAGTCTCTCCACAGCCTTAGCATCTTTACTTCACTAGCATTTCTTCTAGTAGAGAAAATCGAGTGGGCTATTTTGAGTATTTTATTACTAGCTCTGATCCAAACTCGTACTTCCTCGCTACACTATATGCTTTTCCCTAGCTGGTCGTAGGTCAATAACTTGTTGTCACGCTAACAAGATCTTCTGGCCAATGTACCTCAGCTGGTGCATATCATTAATTTGTTTGAAGATGCCCAACAATGTCCTGTATCGTGTCATCTTATTGAATCATCAACCATATTCAGTCCACAATCACAAGTCTCCCTCACCATTTAAAGTGACAAGATCATCTATCAAGATCACATCCAATCCATGTTCTCAGTAGCATACAAGCTCTTGTTGAACTCATTCATGATCATATTGCCCCATCAAAATTATCAAATTATTTCCTGCATACCCATCCGCTAAGTTAACATCCAGATGCAGTTGCCTTTTACTCTCTTCATTTCTCTAACTTAAATGGTGGCTTAAGGTTTTGTCTTCCTTTGAAAATGGATTTGTTCCTTGCATTTCATATTCATTTTCATATTGCTTTGTAGCTATGTAAGTTGTTAATTATTTTTTTTCTAGCTATATGAAAGAAATATTCAATGCGATCGATTTTTACTGATGTCAAAAGGCAGTTGTGTCATGCATGGTATTGTTGTACGGTTAATTTAATTCACATACCTTACATCTGAAAAAAATCTAAAAGGTCTGGCAATACAATATTTTTCTTTGATTAGTTGTCCACAGTCCATAAATAAGTTATTCTGGAAGTGTAATGTATCAACTTGTTTGAGATGTTATTCTCATACTTCAATTATAAAACCAGTTAATGTGTGTAAGCATATATTAATGCTTTATTCTTTTGTTGGAATATTTATTTAAATGTTCATTCATGGACTTATTATGGAGAGAAATTAGGAGGTTCTCAGTCTAGACAAATACATGGGCACCCCATTGTTCAATGATCTGGATCATTGATCTAATTAAGCACACCATAGGTGGGGGCCTTCCAAATAATTTATGAGAAGATTCCAACCCTCTAACCAATTTGATTAGGTTCATATGCAGTTATGCAAGCATGTGTGGGACATCCAATTTGTCGATTAGGTGGCTCTATTCTATAGGTAACCTAACTCAAAAAGGTGGTACCATCAACCTTATCGTGGGAGGCACATGTTTGGGTAGAATGTGGACCTTTGCCTCTTCTCCCCCTCTCTCTCTCTAGCATTTTGAGAGCCAATTGATGCATGCAAGGTTGGACATCCAATGCATGTCAGGTGGCTATGTAGAGAGAGGCTCATGATTAATGGTAGATGTAGCGTACATTAGGCATATGAAGGCCATTAAAATCATAGACTCATTTGGACAATCAGGAGTTTTCTATCATTGTCTCAAACTAGAGTTACTTAATACTCTGGTCACCCAAAAACATCGTAGAATGAAGGATCATTGCTACATCAATCTTCAACCTTTTTTTAGTTAAATGTGTATTATTTCTGCATTTCTATTTTGGTATGGCCGTTGATTAAGGCACACATGGGAGCCATAGTGATCGGGCCACTGATCTGATACCTAAACCACGTTGGTGGGCTATCGGCCAAAAATTGTAGTGATTGGACAAATTTCATTGTCCGTGATCGTCCTAGTCAGCAAACATGTGTTCGAACGAGATGCAGTGCAACTCGGAGTGGATGGATGTTATTTTAGGGGTTTAGTGTGTGTCAATGTGCATTGGTGTGGGGTTCGATTATTTCTTGAGTCTTCATACCCTAATATAATTTATTCTTAGGTATCCACACATAATCTCATAGTTCAGTGAATACTTTTGACATGCTTTCGAAAGGGGTTAGAGTGCAAGTCGAAGTGGATTGGTGTTATTTTGGGGATCCAATGTCGTTCAGTGTTCGTCAATGTGGGGTTCAAGTATATGTGGAGTCTCCATACCTTAGTGCAGTGTCTTCTTAGGTGGACACGCACCCACTCATAGTTCGGTGAAAGAATTCAACGTGCATTCGATGGGGTTGCAGTGCAATTCGAAGTGGATCGGTGTTGTTATTAGGGGTTTAGTGTCAGTGTAGGGTTTGAGTGTTTTCGGAGCCTCCATACCTTGATGTAGTGTCTTCTCAAGTGGATGCACCATACTTATATTTTGCTGAAAGCTTTCAACGTGCATTCGAATGTGCTGCAGTGCAAGTCAGAGTGGATTAGTGTTATTTTAAGGGTTTGGTATGGCTCAGTGTGTGTCGGTGTGGGGTTAGAGTGTTTTTGGAGTATTCATACTTTGATACAATGTCTTCTCAAGTGGATATTCACTCACTCGTAGTTTGATGAAAGCATTTAATGTACGTTTGAAGGGGTTGCAGTGCAAGCAGGAGTGGATCGGTGCTATTTTTAGGGTTCAGTGTAGGTAAGTATTCATCGTTATAGGGTTCAATTATTTTTGGAGTCCCTATACCTTGATGTAGCATATTCTCAAATGGATATGTACCTACTCATATTCTGGTGAAAAGCGTTCGACATGTGTTCAAAGAGGCTGCAATGAAGGTCGGAGTAGGTCAATGTCATTTTATGAGTTCAGTTTGGGTCGATGTGCGTCAGTTTTGATTATTTTTGTAATCTCTGTAACCTAATACATCGTCTTCTTAGGTGGATACTGTAACATCCCGAACATTTCAATACCCAAGTATTGAAAATTCTTGAGTGTTACTATGAAATTTAACGTAATATGTACATTTGTGTGATACCAATCTGACTATCCTAACCTTACATCTATACCCTGATACAAACTTAACCATTGAAAATTATCTTAATTCAATAGATCGGACCATTTGACCATTGATTTTAAGGCAAGACCATCCATCACGTGATTTGAATGAAATGATAAATAAATCCATATCCATAATGATTTAGATATACGTTCTCTTGTAAGGATTGCTTAGAAATGTGCCTATAATCATGTGGAGCCATTAGATTTCTCAAAACTCATAGATCAACAATAATTACAAAAATGCCATAACCTTGACCACTGGATTGTAGATCACATGATTCCCATGATCCGTTTAATGTGATATTTTACACCATGCCTTTATATCATGAATTAGCCATACACATCTGATTTCAACCCTTAGATCATTGTAGAAGTGACCCAATTGACAAATCAGCCACTTAACCATTGATTTTGGTTTCTAGCAAAGGTTATGGGTAGTCATAGTAGAATATTCCCCTTCGTCAATGTTTGAATGATCTTATGAATAGGTTGGATGACAAATAAACATCATTGTAGGAACTAGAAAGGTTTCAACGTGGAAACCATAAAATCAATTGTTTCATGTGGTATGATTCACTTGATCTTAGTATAAGCTCCAACTTTGGGCCAAACCCAAAAATCAACAGACAAAATAGATGGACGGTGTAGATTTCTCGCAAGCATCACAAGTGGACCCCACTGGCAGTGAACATGCATGGTACACATGCACCAGTGGTGCATTGGATGGAAAGTTGGGTCAAAACAGGTTTGACCCGACGAACTACTCCTTACGTCTTCCCGCCTCTGGGTGTTTTAAACGTAGACCGTCCATTTGAAGGTATTGTGGCCCACCATATGTGGTCTGATAGGACGATCCAAGTCGTACATCCTGTAAAAGGACCAAAACCGACTGTACCTAGGTCATTTCGTAAACTGAAAAGCTCCCACACGCACACAATCTCAGCCACAAGTTAGGCTGTGTGCGGTTAATTTTTCAAAAATGGAAAGAATCTCATTTTTCTCCCTCTCTCCACACCTAACCATCTGCGTGCATAACCTTCTGGCCATCTCAATCACCCGTTACGATCCATCTCTGCCCTTCAAACTAGAGTCATCCTAGCTGTGATTAGATTTACTCCCTCCACAAAACATGATAGGCGCGGAGAATCCGGAAGTAGTTCAGGCATTTCGGGACGTTGGACGGCCGACCTTGGAATCACAGCTCCAATCCAGACCATCTAAACCTCTGCAAGGAGTGTTCTGACCACTTCCACGAAATTGGATCGGGCTGATGACAACGCCGATCTTAATGGCTACGTAGGCCACTCCTCTTATTTCGCTGCGCAGAAACAAGGTTACTCAGCAGGGCAGCGTTGTTTCCTCCGATACGCAAACGCGTCTGCGTAAGATATGCAAGGAAAATCTGGAAGGTCCACATTGTTATAAATGTAACTCCATCGGGCGTTTGGAGGAAAACAACAATAAAGATGGGGAGGAAAGAAACGTGGGAGAGAATAACGGTCCAGATTCTGCTGGACGTAATAGCAAGAAAGAAAGAAAAGCAAAGAAAGAAAGAAAAGAAAATTAAAGAGAAAAGGAAGAAAGAGAGAGAGAGAGAGAGAGAGAGAGAGAGAGAGAGAGAGAGAGAGAGAGGAATGAAGAGAAGCCGAAATTCCATCAGGCCATTTTTGAAAAACAAAGACTTTTAGGTCGTTGATCGAGCTTAGTCAGGTCCAAAATCTATTCCTCCTCATTCCCTTGCAAACTCTCTTTCTCCCATAACAATAGAAGTGGTGGATCTTATGATAAACCACCTTTCCTAAACTTAGATAAAATATAGTAATATTAGCAACGCAATTCTAATCCTAACCATCTCGAATCCATGGATTTGATAAAGGAAAATAGGTGTAGCCTTAAGATCTCCCTAGGCCGACGACCTTATTGACAGACGACCAAATTACTAAAGGTGAGGGTTTTATCCTTTAAGCTTACTTCGATTTAATTGATGATTATTATCCTGCTTTTTCATATTCACCTATTACTGAGAATTATCCTTTCAATTGATTTATTACCATAATTTATTTACCTTTTTTGGGTATCACGATTTAGTTTACATTCCCTATCACTACAAGTGATGTGTTAAAGGTATCACAACTAGTGAATTAAATATTTATCGTGAACGTAATGCGTTACGGGTAGCGTCCTTCTTGGTCAGCACATAATTCTGTGGGTTGGTTGGCATGGTACACGATCGATGTAAGTAAGTCGTCATGCGTGTTACATCACTTATCGAGATTGGATGTCGCAAATAGTCACTTAATAAACACATCGAATTACGTAAATCCTCCAATCACGTCATTGTGTTACCTTGAAGTGTTTACGTAAAGCCACATTAACGTTGGACACGTAGGCGAATATCTGTATAGTGAGAGTAAGGGTTGAGCCGGATATTATGAACTATTTTTCACATTGTGATAGTGATCACTATGTATGAGAGTCGCACATACTTTACTAGGCATACATTCATGTAGATTGTTTGCGAATACTGATATCTCTCATAATAATGAAGTACGTGATGTATCAGAACCCTTACATCACTCTTATGAATCTCTTGAATTAATGTTAATATTAAAGGATAACCATCACTATGAGTAGGGCGTTAACCCTCTCCCAACCATACAGATTATGTAGGTGACGTACAGATTAAAGACCTAGTGGACAATCTTCCTAAGGAAGATTATGTTAAAAGAATAAGAAGACAGTGTTATGATTTAGTTTTATACTTTCGTTGCGAACTCGATAAATGTAATAAGCTCCCATTGAGAGGAAATTTGATTATTTACTGAATTCTTTACTCCGATGAAATAATCAATACAGGTGATTTTATTCTTGTGAATGTTACCTTCATAAATGTATATAGATGTGATCCAAATGGAAAAATAATAATAATAATAAGGTGCGATTTCCAAAGCATCCAATTTATACATTATTAACACCAGGTTTCCTCAGGCATGAATATAAACTCTGGCCGTGAAAATTTGGGATGTTACAGATACATACCCATTCGTGGTTTAGTAAAAATGTTTGACGTGGGTTTGAATGGGCTGCAGTGCAAGTCAGAGTGGATCAGTGTTATTTTAAAGGTTCGATGTAGATCAGTGTTCATTGATGTGACGGTCGATTATTTCAGGAGTCTCTGTAGTCTAATGCAGCATCTTATCAAGTGGATACGCGCTCACTTGTAGTTTGGTGAAATCATTCAACATGCGTTCGAATGGGTTGCAGTGCTAGTCGAAGTGGGTTAGTGTGATTTTGAGGGTTCAATGTGGGTTGATGTTCGTCGGCATGGGATTAGAGTGTTCTTGAAGTCTCTGTATCCTAGTGCAGTATCTTTTAAAGTGGATATACACCCACTCATAGTTTGTTGAAAGTGTTCGAAATGCGTTTTAAGGGGTTACAGTGCAAGTCGAAGTGGATCGGTAATATTTTAGGGGTTCGTTGTTGGTCAGTGTTCGTTGATGTTGGGTTTGATTATTTTTGGAGTCTCCGTACCTTGATGTGATGTCTTCTCAGGTGGATACACACCCACTAATAATTTAGTGAAAGCGTTTGATGTGTGTTCGAAGGGGTTGTAGTGTATGTCCAAGTGAATCGGTGATAGTTTTGAGGTTCGATGTGGGTCTTTGTTCATCGGTATGGTGTTCGATTATTTCTGGACTTTCTGTACCCAAATTCATCGTCTTCTCAAGTGGATATGTACTCATCGTAATTCAGTGAAGGCGTTCGATGTGTGTTTGAAAGGGTTGTAGTGCAAGTAAGAGTGGAACGATGTTATTTTAGGGGCTCAGTGTGGGTTAGTGTTTATCGGTGTGAGCTTCAAGTTTTTTTAGAGTCTCCATATCCTGATACAACATCTTCTCAAGTGGATACACATCTACTTGTAGTTTGGTGAAATCGTTTGACGTGTGTTCGAAGGGGTTGCAGTGCAAGTCGGAGTGGATCGACGTTATTTTAGGGGTTCTGTGTGAGTTAATGTGCATCGGTGTGATGTTCGATGGTTTTTGGAGTCTCCATACCTGATGTGGAATCTTCTTAGGTGGATATACACCCATTCATAGTTCAGTGTAAGTGTTTTGACTTGCGTTCGAAGGAGTTATAGTGCAAGTCAAAATGGATTGGTGATAATTTAGGAGTTCGGTGTGGGTTGGTGTTCGTTGGTGTGGGGTTTGATTGTTTATAGAGTCTTTGTACCTTAATTTAGTGCCTTCTCAAGTGGATACACACCCACTTGTACTTCAGTGAAAGTGTTCGACATGCGTACGAGGGCTACAATGTAACTCAGAATGGATCGGTGCTTTTTTAGGGGTTCAGTGTAGGTCAGTGTGCGTCATTGTGGGGTTTGATTGTTTCCAGAGTCTATATACCACTGATGCAACGTCTTCTCAGGTAGATATGCACTCATTCATAGTTCAGTGAAAGCATTCAACATGTGTTCAAAAGGGTTGCGATGCAAGACGAATCAATATGCGTTTGATAGGGCACGCCTTGATGAACATGTTGCATATCTATACTGCCTATCTATTTTCATTAGGACATTCGAGTATGACCTATCAGCTTATAAGCTTATCAAAATCTCTAGTGGACCACACAAATGAAAAAAATGATGAACGTCTATTGAGACCATTTTGTAAGAAACAAGCAAATTTTATAACATGGTCCACTTATGATTTGGATCTATGTCCTAAATTGTTATGGAAGAAAAGATGAACTAGCATGATCTCAAAATTGAATCACAATCAAAGCTTGAATAGACTACACTATAGGAAATAGTCTAAAAATGATATATGCTATTGAAACCTCCATCGGGCTAACGTTGTTGTTTATTTATTATATAACATGTTCATAAGTACACACAAACACTGAAGAAGGGAAAACACAAATATCATATTATATATGTTTTATCCATGCCGTCCATCCATTTTTTCATATCATTTTAGGGAATGAACTAAAAATGAGGCAGATAAAACTCTCATGTGGACCATACCATAGGAAATAGTAGTAATTCAACACTCACCATTAAAAACTTCAACTTCTTGAGGGCCACCAAAGTTTTAGATGAAGCTGATCTTTGCGTTTTCCCTTCATCCATGTTTTTTTTATCTAACCAATAAGTTGGATAGAAAATAAACATTACAATGGACCATAGGAAAATTTTAATAATGGGCAGTCAATCACCACTCTTTTCTTATGGTGTGGTCCACTTGAGATATCGATATATCTCATTTTTTGGCTTAGACCCTAAAATGACTTGATCAAATAGAAGGATGGTATGGATTAAACAAATACATCAAGGTGAGCACACGAAACACTGTCCATTAGCCACCTTGCTACTAGCAGAGTCAACAGGTAATTCAGGAAATGGATTTCCTATTAAAGGCTTTCCGCTTGGATGCCTAGGTAGGGCCACCGTGATGTTGGTGAGAAATCCATCCCGTCCATCCATTTCGTGAGCTCATTTTAGCCTATGTGACCAAAATTGAGAATGAACTAAAACTCAAATGGGCAGACCATAGGAAAAAGTGGGGATTCAATGACCACTTTGAAACATTTGTATGGCTGAAAAAGTTTTTCACCGAGACAAGTTTTTGGTGTTTTCACTTCATCATAGTGGTAATGACGTTATAAACAGTTTGGATATCATATGAACATTAAGCTGACAACCAGGAAGGTTTTAACGGCGGGCATTTGTTTTACCAAAATTCTCCCTTACGTGGCCCACTTTAGTTTTGGATCTGCCTCATGTTTTGTTTTTTGTCCTAAAATGATATCTCAAAACATATGAACGGGGTGGATTTCTCACCAACATCACGGTGAGCCCCCACCAAGCATCCCAACGCCGGAACTTCGATGTTTTGTGAGAAATCCACAACATCCATCCATTTTTTAAAGACAATTTTAGGACATGAAACCCAAATTTACGACAAGTCTAAGTGGCCGCATGACCGGAAACAGTGGGTAGGTAAATGATTACTGTTAAAACCTCCCTGGATCCACCGTGATGTTTATATGGAATTCATACCATTTATAAGGTCATTAAGATGAACTGAAAACACAGATATATTAGCTTAATCCAAATATTTTATAAACTTACAAATGTTTTAATGGTGGATGTTCAATTTCATTGTTTCCTATTGTGCAGCCCAATTTAGTTTTGGATTTGCCTTATTTTTTGTCCCATGTCCTATAATGATCTGGAAAAATGGATGAATGGTGTAGATTTTCCATAAACATCACGGTGAGCTCCACATTGATTCCCTCACGTAGCTTCCCGCCAAAACAATTTTTGGGCGGAAAATCTTTTTGTGCATGTAAGAGTTGAGAAAACAAATTTTTTGAGAGTACCTTTAATTTTTACAAAATGATTAAACTACCCATTCAAGGAGTAAAGAAGGGTTAGGATGTTGTCCCCAGTTGAGTGGCCCACCTGAGATTTGGATTGGAATGAATTTTGGCCATTAAGGAAAACATCGTTAGATGTACACGATGGCCAGATTGGATTTTATACAAGCCTAGTATTAGACCTATAGATTGCAATGTACATTTAGTTTAACCTGAAAACGGTTGGAATAGATCCTGCCTCAATCAAAATAGATAGTGGTCTACGGCAAATCACATCAAAGGAGACCTTAAAGTACTCTTATAAGCATAAGATGGGTAAAGTGGGCCCCACTATGATGTTCATGTGAAATCTACCCCGACTACCAGGTGCTTCCCATGTTAGGCTCAAGGCCCAAATATCAGCCTTAACGCTATCAATACCAAAAAATCATCATTTAGGAACGGTTTTAAACCGTTCCTAACTGCTACGGGAACAGTTTAAAACCGTTCCTAAATGAGCATCGCAAAAAAACAGATGGTTCAGAACCGTTTTGGGTACCGTTTCAAATTTTAGGGATGGTATTTTAGGAATAGTTTTAAACCGTTCCATTTCTAACGGTCATATTTTAGGAACAATTTTAAAGCGAACCCTTCTTAATGTTGCCAACATTCATATTTTAGGAACAATTTTAAACCCTTAATACTTCTTTTTTTTAAACCTAGACAAACTTCATTGATGGAGATCCAATGATAACATCTATTGCATCCTTTTACTGAAGCACATACATCTAAACCTCAATGGTAAGATCACTCTATTTACAAAATATAGAAAAAGAACAAATACCATCCCAACACCAAAACAAAAATTACAAATTTGAAGAAATTCCAAAAAGATCTATTAAATAAGAATTACAAAGTGGGGCCCATGCATTCATCCCAACCCAATCAATCCTTTTTTTGAGATTTTGAAGCTTCCTCAAATTTCCCTTTCTCAGACTTCTTGGGCAAGAGAATAGAGTTTATGTTTGGCAAAACACCACCACTTGGAAATTGTCATACCAGCTTGCAATTTCCCAAGTTCCTCATCATTTCTCACAGTCAAAAGAACATGCCTTGGAATGATGCAGGACTTCTTATTGTCTCTAGCAGCATTCCCAGCCAGCTCCAAAATCTCAGCTGCCAAGTACTCAAGAAAAGCAGCCAAATAGACGAGCACCAGTTCCAACCCCAAAAGTGTCTTCATGAAGATTGAATACTTCGAAACTCCCTGAATGTATCCTCCATCAAACAGCATTGACCATTTTGGATCAATTTTCTACCTGAAATATTCGATGATTTTCCAAGAGAATCTTCATACGCATATATCACTTTTCAGCCTGTATATGTGATTTTGGTCACGATGAATTATCTAAAAGTCTAACCTTCAACAGTCTCTTTTCTTCACTATATATGTGAGCATCTAATTCAGCCTGGTGTCTTTCAACAGCATGAATAGCTTCTATGAAATCGAGGACTAAATTGCCATCCATGGACAGCTTTGCATCCTTCATATCCTCTCCCATGACTCCCAAAGCCTTCAGGTCCATGAAACCCAGATTTAGCATATTGAAATAAAGTAAAATGTTTAGCAAATATATAAGAATGGGAACTGTGTGCATGAAGTTTCAGCAAGTAAAGAATGCATACAGCACGTTAAAAATTCTAGCCATGAAATAACCTCTTTTTCATTTGAAAAAGGTGCAGAAATAGGAGAAACCTCTCCACTTTTGGAACTCTTCGGAGCTTTCTTCATCTCTCTCTATTAGAAGGTATTCTTCCAAAAGGGAGTGTTAAGTGTCCTTATGTTTCATTACCTGGAGTATCCTGCAAGAAGGCCCATTCATTACTTGAAATGTGAACTACTCATGGATGAACGAAGGAAAAAAAAAATGTAAAAATACTCACATCTTCATCAAAGTCGCTGTCCAACTCATCACTAACCTCCCACTTATTCTTTGCAATTAGTATCATTCTCGTCCTGAAAAGGTATTTCCATATGCCAAAAAAGATCAAGATCAAATTCAATATTTGGTATTGATACTGACATGATAATGTCAAAATGAAATGCATTAGTGATAGAAAAGGGAATGGGTTGGAGGGTATTGGCTGCAATCACTTCAGCAATTGCAGCTGTTGTCAGTACATACTGAGACCTTGTCCATGACTGGGGACTTCTGCAAAGGACATCACCATTACAGTGCGTACTTGCAATATTACAGTGTGTCCACAGTTGGGGTGCAGGTATAAAAAACAAGGGGTGTAAATATCATTTCCCCAAAAAATATTATAACTAAAAAAAGGAAAAATGGAGAAATGGGTATTTGAGACCTTGAACATTTGTTCATTGTATGAGCATGGGGAATACTATAAAGCTCCATATTCACCATCATTGAAAGCCCAAGTTCTTGCTACTGTAAGCCCATGTCTAGAAGCTTCTTGGAATGCAGCTGAGACCTTTCTCCTCTGAGATGGACTTGACCCCATATACATCAGCCAATAGGCATTGAACCCATTTTCATAGAAGGGGGTTCCATTCAGAACCTGGACCAAGTTCACCATCCTCTCTTCGCTCGCACCTTCAGTAAGCAGGCTCTCTTATCAAAGACTTCACAGTCCATTCTTCTCTAATGACTGAATGAACCCACGTAGCCAAGTCGAGCCCACTATTTACTGGTACTGCCACCTTCCCCGTCAGAAGCTCAAGAAGAATATACAAAATATACAAAATATACAAAGGAAGAGATTATACAAAAAACAAGAAAAAATATACAAAATACACAATCCAAAAATGCATTCCATTAACCTGCAAACAACTAAATGAAATTGAAAATTATAATGGACATACATTTTGCATAACCAATCCATAGAAACAAAGAGGTAATCTGAAATTTGAAAGTTCTCAAGACATACCTCTGAAATTCAAAATTGCAACCAAGGCCACAAGCTCGACAATCTCGTTCAATATAGTCAAACCTGTAAATTAATGATTTCCTTAATCAAAACTAATATCATAAGTTTTAGGATAAGGAACCAATTATAAAATGACATATGCAAGAAACAAAATCTGATAGTGAAATACACCTTAATTGTCAACATCTATTCCAGTTCGATCATTTGCAACAATACCATACAAGAAACACTTCTCTTTTGTATCCTTCATTTCAATTGATGAACAAAAAAACAATGCCAGTGAGGCTCAAGTATTTGATAAAATTTGATAATAAACTTGAAGTACAGATAATAAGGTTCTACAAGAAGAGAATTACATGCTAAAAGAAATTACAAATCAAAACATAAAGGAAAAAAGAAATATTACACAAAATCATGAGAAGAGGTAAAATGACTTACATTGCCCACTAAGATATCATGGCTGGCTAGTTCCATTTCCTGGTCAAAACATAATATGTTATTGCAACAATGAAACAACTAGTGCCGTAATATGTTAATGCAACAAACATAATGCAGATTCTTGCTTCATCATTTCAAAGGGTACACAAGAAGCAACTCAATAGCCCATGTAAGTGGATACAAAAAAATGGCAAAGATGAGAATAAAATCAACTATAACGCTAGAATCCAATACTAATTACATAATATTCTTCTTCAGCAAAATAAGTTGACAGTAACCCTTCTCAAATCAGTAACCCAATATTTGTTGGGATAATCCAACAAGGCCAGTGTTGAGTGACCATACATGACAGTGGAATGTTTTTCAATTGGTGTTCACACCTTCTTTGGGAAAGCCGCCCATCTGGTTGACAGTACCAACAAAGTTGGACATTTCCAGCAGATTCTAACGGCCATTGGTAACTTCTGCATTTGCTCAATTGCAGTCAGCATGATTGTAGAGGTCATTGTCATCTACCCGATTCAACACTGTAAGTATAGGGATGGGATTGATAATCTCTTGGTTCTCTTGATTGGAGGCATACCTATTGCGATGCCTACTGTTTTGTCTATAACAATGGCACTGTACAGTTGAGGTAATCCAACCAAAAGAAATAAAACAATTGAGTTTAAAAATCAAAATTCATAACCAGAAGATATTTCAATAAAGTTGCAAAGTTTTAGGAAGAGTACAAGAAGTCAAGAACTAAGTACAGTTGTTGGATCCAACTTTTTTTAATGAGATATATTCATACAGGCACTGTATGTGAGCTTCCACATCGATGTCTTTCCTGTCATGTCACTTTTGGAGAACATCCAAGGCATGAAAAAGGATTTGTGTTGTTGATAGAACGACGGAAGAGGATTAATGTAGCCTGCCCCAATTAGTTGGGATGAGGCTTAGTTGATGATGATGATGATGCAAGACATGAAAAAGGTGGTTCTCACCTTGAGTAGCATTCATTGCGGTGGGCAGGACCATGACGCAGGCTGGCTAAGAACTCTGGCAACACAATGGAAACTGAAACTATTTAGGCAGGAACTTCTTCGAAGCCCTTCACTTGAGAACAAAAATTCGAAGTTAGTAATTATAGAAACAGAGAAGCTGGAGCAATGGGGATTTCATGTCTCTCCTACAAGAGACCAATTCAATGAAACAGGAAGATCAATATTATGGTAATTCATGAAACTATGACACCAAAGACTACAACTCCACTCATTTCTTGGATATGATGGTGATTAGGTAATTATCATGAATATTAAATAATTCATGGAGGCAACGATAATTTTTTATTACCAAAAATCATGACACCACACATACAACTGAGCCAATTCAAACAAACAAATTAGCATTTTAAGGCTATTCTTCTTCAACTTCATATAATGCAATGGAAGATGAAGAAAGAAGAATAGATTAACCGATGAACCAAGTACTGGAGAATGTGCAAGGAAATAAGCTTCTTCCGTCAACCAATCTGACTGAAATATGAACTGACACATCTGATGGTCCAAGTAGATTTCGCATACACATCACAGTGAGGCTCACCATGATGTATGTCAAACATTTGAGCCAGGCATGGCAGACCTGGAAAAAAAAAAAAAGAACTGAGATTTCTCAAAATTAGTCATATCTAAACTTAAATGAACCATGCCCCCTGAAACAGTGTCAAATCATGTCTAAAATCACTTAAATTGTGGTACATTGGCAACAACAGTTCTAAAAGATCTCATATCTTACCCAAGGTAGATAATGTATGATTTATGATCTAGCATGCATTTTGGTACCATTTACTATATGGTGACAACCCTTCAAGACCTTGATTCGTGCACTTGGGTGAGGATTCAAACCATACCATTAGTGGAGCACCTCTTGGTATTTTTGGATGGTAAAAAGAAATCTTAGATCAAATGGTTGGAAACAGTTTCAACCAGTGACCCATCCATAACCTGGTCTACCAGTTGGCTGGTTTGGATGGATTGACACATTTGCCAATCTTATCATAGGACTGATACCATCTAATATATGGCACTGGATGCACACTGGATCCTACCTCTTTTTATAAATTGGTGTATAGAAACTGTAAATATCACACAAAAATCAAATGGAATTAAGGAAACATGGAAATTGATGTTGCTGAAACTTGGAGACATCCGACACTTTAGCTTCTAAAATTGAAGAGAAATGAAGAGACAACATTCACCATCGTGTATTATTCACAGTTCGAAAACAACCAATGAGCTTCTTGGCTTCACCCAGAGGTGTAGCCTGGGCAAGTATTATGTCTTGAAAACTGATTGGATGCAGAGCTTGCTCTAAGAGTCCTCAAATAAAAGTATTCAGTAACGGTAACAGTAACAGCTGCCATAATGGCTAGCTATATGAACAATACAATAGGGACCATAACAGTCAAAAAAAATTTTAAAGGGAAAAAAAATATATTGCCCCCATTATCAGTCCGTTACAAACCTGTTACAGCGATTACAGCCCATTACAAGCCTTTTTTTATTTTCAGATCGGGCATTACAGCCCTGTTATTGCGTAACGAGGTCCCACTGTTACTGTTACATAACCATTTTTTTATACCTAGCTTCAAATGAGGGATTTTCTAGAGAAATCCAGTTTATTCTATTTTTCTTTGATTCAATGCAGTCTATTTTTATTACTTGGTAGCAGATGTTAAGAACCTTAGACATCTTATTCACAAAAAATTCAGAATTTTTCAATTTATAATATGCAACACAGTAATTTTTCCCTATTTTAATCATATGCAAGATGTCATGAATGAGAAAGATGTTAGTGATGAAAGTGGAAGTAGGAAACGGAAGACAACAGAAGAATGCAAGTTAAAGCACTTGATCTCCTCTATTGTGATTTTCCATGTAATTCTTAGTGTTATATTTTCTGGTAAAGTATACAATCAGGCAAGTGCAGCATTTGCTAAATCTACTAGCCATGTAGAAAAGGAATGTGTTATACTAAGTAGATAATGTCAAATTAAAATACACCATTAACATGCATTGTTCAAAAAATGACAGACCAATCTTGGTCTCTTATAAAATACGGGGCGATGATTGACTTACATACCCAGATGTCTACCTTCTCGCTTAGAATTTCTCTTCTAAACACCATCAATACAAAATTAGAGGGTTGGTATCTTCCAAAATGAGATAATCTTCATGGCATTTCCATCCACAGCATGGCTCAATAGATCAACAAAATGGTTTATTTTTTTCCAAATGATTCAATAAACAGGATCACCACACCATCAATACAAAATTCATTGAATTCAGATCCTCCAAAAACTATACATCTCCTTAGGATCAGTACCCTATATCTACTCCCAACAGAATAGAATCACATCTCATAATCCTTCCAAGAGCAATTAAGAGGAAGAAGATAACTACCACAACCAGAACCAAACAGGTTCTTCTCAAATCATAAATCAACAAAAATTAACAAATAGAAGATCAACATAAAGAGAGGTTAAAGAGTAATGCTCAAGGATCAATGGACCTTACCTATGAGCAATCAATGGTGAATTGGAATGCATTACAAATACTGCATTGCATACATCCCTGAAAATTAATAGGACCTGCTTTTCCTCAAAATACCCTGCTCCTCTGTTCTCCAGCAAATTAATACTTCTTCCGATGAAGGATGCACATCACGTGTAAGATAAACAAATGAGAAATAAATTTTGAACAAAGAGCAAAGATGGCAGAAACTATCTAATTAATTTTGAAAAAGATAAACTTCTAGCGTAACTCATTTGCCACATGAGATGTCTGATCTTCTTTGTCAAATATAAATGCAAGAAGCATGTGCTTAAACTCTTCATATGCTTCCTTAATTACAAAAAACAAAAGAAGTTTGATTTTTTAAACCATGGAGCTACAAATTGGGATCACCTAAAGAGTGACTTGGATCTTGCACAAGTGGATCATCTATTCTATGCTAGTGCCAAAATAGAAGATGGAGTTCACCTGGCACTCCAATTGAAACAATCAAGAACATGGCCCACCAAAGCAAAAGAAAACAGGAAGATGACCCACAAATGAAACAGAAAATGACCCAAAAGAAGAAGAGAAAACAGAAATCCTACCAACCCAAAAAAGAAAAGCCTGCCATCAAAGTAACGTATAACTCACAAAAGCAAAAACTAGAATTTTTCAAAAAATAAAAAATAAGTCCAACAAGCAGTTCTTGCTTCATACATGGTCTCTAATTAAGAGGATCATTATTGATATGGTCTGTGAGCCCCACCATCACGTGTGGCGCCCTAGTTTTGCTGATCGTAATCAATCACTTACAGTGAATAGTATCATGTATGGCTGAAGTTATAAAAGTTCAATCGACTAAACAATCCAACCCATTCAATTGTCAGACTTCTAGGCTTCTTTGGATAGGTGGACTCTATAGATAAAGAAGATCATTTTTCTTGATTTAGTGTTTTTTTTTTTTTTCATTTGAATGGTAAAGAAAATAATAAATTCTATAAAGTAATCATTAATATTTTTCTTAATTAAGATTCTCTATGCTAAAATGTAATAGAATATCTAGCTGCACCTGGTGCAATGTAGCTGCTGGTCCCCGGCCTGAGTAAAGGAGAAAGGCCCACTGTGATGTTCTAAAAATGTTTCTACATTGAGCTTAACATACAAATCAATGTGTAAGGCCCACTGTGATATTCTAAAAATATCCAATCCGTCCATCATGTGAATCCCTTCCTATTTTCCTTGCCTCCCAAAAATCAGGTGGCCTACATCATATAAAATCATGGGTAAAATCTTGTCTAACATGAGTTTTGGAAGGGCGTGGTTTTTTCAGTGTCCATTCATCCTGGTTAGATGCATCTTTGAATACATGAGATTCAACATTTAAAAACAAAAAAATAAATAAAGAAATAAGGAAATCCCCAACTAGTTAGGGATTAGACGGGACAAATTCCTAATGTGGAATTCGACAATACAAATCCCTAAAAAGGGATTCGACAATGCAAATTCCCAACTAGGGATTTGACAATACACATTCCTAAATATTCGTGTTTTGGATTAAGCTGATATTTGTGTTTTCCCTTCATCTAGGTCTGTGTGACCTTATGAATTGGTTGGATGGCAAGTAAACATTATGGTGGGCCCTAGGAATGTTTCAAAAGTGGCTGTCATTGTCCCAATTGCTTTCTTTGGTGTGGCCCACTTGAGGTTTGGATATGCCTCATTTTTGGCTAGGCTTCTCACAAAATGGATGGACGGTGTGGATATAACACATATACCATGGTGGGGGCCACGGAACTGTAATGATGCCAATTAAACCAAAGATCTAGGCACACAATTTTGTTGAAACTGTCCACATGGAGAAATCAGATCAAGTCACATTGCAACCACATGCATCATAAAAATCATATGAGATTGTTGATGGAGGATGCATGAATGTGTAAAGAACCCCAGTGAAAGGTTTTGCCAATTCCTCATGATTTGCACATTGAACATTGGATGCCTCTTGATCGTTACTTAGAACCAATCCCTTTTCACGAGGCCCATTCCCTCTCAGGATGATAGGAAATAAACACAGCTAGTTGGGAAGGTCCAATCCCTTCCTTGTTGAGCCATTTCATCAAACAGTTAGCATGCATGAAATTTGAACGAGGAGATATAAAGAGGAAGAGATCAAACCTATGGAGAGGAGCCACTTTCACTATTGCCTATTTTTCTATTTCCTAGAAAATGACATTTCCACAACTTTCCATGGCCTTCTTTGATAGGTTAATAATGAACAAGAAACACTTAACCAATTTTATCCTACATCGTCAATCACAGGATCAAACACCGGATCCAAACTTCAACTAAACTCTCCCTAAAATCAACATAAAACGCCCAAAATCATAACTTGAAATCACATTTCCAGAGCTCTAGATGTAATTTCCATCCAAAACTCAACAAATTACCAAAAAAATTTATAAAATCCGACAAGTTGAAGTACTACAATAACTAGATCGAAAATCATTGTAAATTGAAGCTCGAAAATGCATTTTTAGAGCTTCGAATACAAATTCTATTCAAAATCAACAAAATATAAAAACAGATGCAGAATACCTTCCGATCTAATACTACATCTCAAAAAGAGATGGTGTAGATATCATGAATATATACGAATACAATACAATATAGGAAAAAATAAAATTAAAAAGGAAGAAAATCGAAACCCTATATGTAGAAAGCTTTGAGAAATGAGAAATGCCTGATTTAGAGCCTTAGATCTTACATAGAGAGATAAAGAGGGTAGCTGTGTTGTTTTTTGGAAGAGAGATGAGTGTTTTGCGGATTTCGAGAGAGGAGGGAGTACGAGGGAGATCGAGAGAGGGTTGAGATCGTGAGAGGGAGATTGAGAGCGGGAGGGGGAGAGGGAGAAGGAGATCGAGAGATGCACGGAAGCAAATGAGGCGAATGTGAAATGAGCTAAGGTTTTGGCGTAAGGAAAGGGTGAAATAGTTCGATAGTCTGCAAGTAATATAGAGTAATGTGACGCTTGGGCCTTGTGGGGTCTACTGAGAGGGTTCTAATCGAATCAATTTCATCCATCTGTTTTAAAATAAAACAATAGATTAAAAAAACATGAAGATACAAAACTCAATTGGGACACACCAACAAAACAGTGTAAATAACAATCGTAGACCACTAAAATAGCAACGGATTTGCAGAGGCTTATAACCGTAGCAAATCCGGAACGGCTTAAAACCGTTCCTAAACCACAAAACGTTTAGTGCTTATTCAAGTGAGCCACACCAAGGAAAAGAATTTGGAGAGTGAGTATTGCTTGTACACTGTTTTCAATCTTATGATCCACCTGAATCATATATGAATATGGTTTTGCATCCTTGTTCATAATATTGGGTCATTTACTAGCTGGTTTGGAGTAGATGTTTAAAATACACAATGGTGGATCCCACCAAAATTACACAAGATTTTTATTGACCGGACTTGATGGTGCAGTGAGAGTTCACCACCCTTTACAATGGTGTGAACTCTATGGGGCCCACCGTGATGTATATGTTTTATCCATGCCCTTTGATTAGGTATATATTACCTAATCAATAGGTTGGATGATAATTAAACATTACAATATGCCTTAGTTTTTAATAGTTGTCATTCAATCCCCACAGTTTCCTTTGTTGTGGCACATCGGAGATTTGGATGTCTCATTTTTTACACATGCCCTAAAATAATCCAAAAAAAGGATGGACGGTGTGGATAAGACATACATCCGCCTATGGTACCATCACTGGTGATGTGTGCTACACTATGCAAGGGAAGTCCTCCCAAAATCTCTCGCCTCCTCCATCGGATGTGATTGAGGGGGCCCAAATTTTTTGGACAAGAATTTGACGTGTAGTGCGCGTACTATAAACGTGCATGGCATGTAGGTGGGCGCGCAAGCATGCATCTGGTGTACTATATATACACTTGTGTACGTGCGCATGCGCGTGTAATGGAAAGCGCTTTTGCCTTGCTCGCGGACGCCAGAATTCTATCCGGCACTTTCGTCATGGCTTCGGTGGATCCTGACTATGGGCCCTGCCTTGATTTATGTGTCTTACATCCATCTTGTTCATCTATTTCGCTAGGATATTTTACAATATGAGCCCACATGAAACAGTGTTAATTTACAATTAAAAACTTTTTAGGGCCACAATGTAATAAATTTAAGGAAACATCAGAATCAATGAATAAAGACTCATCCAAATATTTAAACGTTTAATCACCCCAGTTTCCCATGGTGTGGTCCACTTGATTTTAGATCTACTACACTTTTGAGCTCTTACCCTAAAATGTTAGGGTGAAACTGATGGATGGCGTGGATATAAGATACATATTATAATGGGCCCTGCAGCCAACCTAAGCAGATCCCTAGACTATGCCCCTGACTCACCCAGAAAGGTGCGGCCCTAGTCATGGGGCAACCTTGATGTATTTATTGTATATCCCAGTCATCAACTCATTTTTCTATATTTTTTTTATATCATAATCGCAAATATAAAAGCAGATCCAGATCTCAGGTGGACCCCACCATAGGAACAATAATGATTGACCATTAAAAACTTATTGTGAGCCACAAAAGTTTTAAATCAAGTGACATTCATACAGGATCTTACGACCTTTTCAACCGGTTTGAATGGAAAATAAATATTAAGGTGAGCTCTTAGAAAGTTTTCAACGATGGTGCTTGTTCAATTCCAACGGTTTACTCGTCATATGAGATGAGAAAATAGATGAATAGCATGCATGTACAACATAGATATCAAGGTGGCAATTAATCCACTGTGGGGAGGGTACGAGAATTGCGTGTGCCCCCACATAAGTTCCTGCGGTTGTAGGTAAGCCGGAGGGACGCCGATTTCTAGCAAGAAGTTCCTGCATAAGGAATTAAGGATGCTGGGTGGAGCCCAATGAAATGTATGTGTGAAATCCATGACGTCCATCAGTTTTGAGAGCTCAATTTAGGACATGCAACAAAAAATGAAGTGGACAAAAAACTCAAGTAGGACACGCGAGAGGGGAAATTGGGAAAGAAATTCCTACCCTTGAAACCTTCTTGGGCTCCACCTTGATGTTTATATGCTATCCAAACCGTTTATAAGGTCATTCCCAATGGGATGAAGTGAAAACATCGAAAAGATAGCCTGATACAAACCTTTTATAGCCATAAGAATGATTCAATGGTGCTCAATGAATGCCCACTCTTTACTCTCGTGTTGTCCACTTGAGTTTTGGATACACTTCATTTTTGGCCGCACCTCCTAAAATGAGGTAGAAGAATATATAGATGGGTGAATTTCTAACAAACATTTCGGTGGGCCCCACCCAGCATCCTTGTGTTGGAGAAATCCATGTCTTTCAATGAAAACTCTCCTTCCATGAGTCTATAAACATCAAAATAAAGAAAAATATACATTAAATTATTATCTTATTGTGATGTTTAGAAATTGATAGACGGAATAGATTTATCATAGGAATCCCGATGTCCCATGTAGCTCGGTCCAATGGAAATCGCTGAGCGTGTTTGGGCAGTGGCATTATAAGGGATCAGGTGGGATGGAATTGTATTCGGTCCTGTGCCAATTCCACTCCATGTTAGAAGGGAAAAGCAGTAGATGGAATTGCATCAGATGGAATTGCACTGGGTCCTGTGCTAATTTCACTCAATGTTAGCAAGTTGTGTAGATCCCACCATGATGCGTGGGCTATATCCACACCGTCCACCCATTTTTTAAGGCTATTTTAGAGAATAGGCCAAAAAATCGAGTAAGTCTAAAGCTCAAGTGGACCCACCATGGAAAGAAACGGGGATTGAATATTTACCGTTGAAAACTTGTTTGGGGCCACATAAGTTTTGGATCTACTTCATTTTAAAGCCCATGTCATAAAATGAGGTTACAAAACAAATGAGCGGTTTACATATAACACATGTGTATTATTCTCAATAATTTCAAATGATGGCAGGTATATCTATTCAATGTACCACCGTATTACCAACCAAGCATGACATTAATCTTATCTCATGGCAATAGGGGACAATCCTGCCATGGATTATAATTATGTTTTTTGAATCCCATCCTACTTGATACCGTGGGATCGGTCTGGCTAAACAGGCCTTGAAGGCAAGTTGCGTCCTTAGAATCCTATGAGAAATTTACCACCGTAGACGCTACCTTTTATCCAACGATTTTTACAGAGGATACAAACCTTATCTTAATAACTTAGACTTTGCAAGTACGGTTGCAATAGTTGAGGATAAAAATAGCCTCACACATTAAAGTAGACGTATAGCTATAGATTATAACCGTAGTTGTACAATCCATAACCATAGCCCAAAATAAACCCGAATTGGGGTGGGCTCACCGAACTGGCGGACTCCCCGCAGGTTGCTGGCCTGTTCAACAGGGCCATGCTGATCTAGCAGGGCCATGCCAATGTGGCGGCCCACCTATGGCTATGGATCATAACCGTAGTCATAGGTTCCGTACAAGATTTTCTTTACTATTCAAACAAAACAAATAGTCACATCAAAGGAAATTTATTTTCTTTTTCTGTTGTTTGACACTAAATCTATGGTTTATAAACATGGCCTAATGGAAAGAAGGTAAAAATATAATAAATAAAATAAAAATATGCAATTCTTTAAGATGAGATAGTGTTGTTGGCTTTACAGAATAGCCGAATGCCCTTCATTTTCATGGCTCGCTAGATATTAAGATACTAACTTTCATTTGAAGATGACTTTTGTTGCCTGATTTTCCATAGAAAAGAATTCAACTCGGGAGAACCTCTTGTATTTGAGAAAATGGCTGATGTGTTACCATTTGGATTAGTGTCAAAACAAGAATGTATGGTTATCTTGCCAATATTCTGAATCTTTTTTTTTTTTTTTTTTCTGCCAACTCAACTGTGCCTGTCAGAAAGATTTGGCTATATGATAAAAACCTATCTTAGTAAATAGTGATTATCACTTCAAATTTGGAATGCCTTTTGGAATCGAGCGTGGCAACCTAGGACTTGAGTGAGACAACATAAAAATTGAGTAAGGGAACCTTGAATTGAGCGAGATAAAATAGAAATTGAGCGAGGCAACCTAGGAATTGAGCGAGGCAACGTAGAAATTCAGCGGGGCAAACTAGGAATTGAACGAGGCAATTTAGGATTTGAGCGAGGCAAACTACAAATTGAGCGAGGAAACTTAGAAATTCAGTGAGGGAACTTAGAAATTCAGCAAGGGAACCTAGGTATTGAGCAAGGCAACGTAGAAATTGAGTGAGACAAACTACAAATTGAGTGAGGCAACCTAAGAATTGAGCAAGGCAAACTACAAATTGAGCGAGGCAACCTAAGAATTGAGCAAGGAAAACTACAAATTGAGCGAAGCAATCTAGAAATTCAGTGAGGGAACTTAGAAATTTAGCAAGGCAACCTAGGAATTGAGCGAGGCAACCTAGGAATTGAGCCAGGCAAACTACAAATTTAGCGAGGTAATCTAGGAATTCAGAGAGGCAACCTAGGAATTGAGCAAGGCAAACTCAGAATTGAGCGAGGCACATAGAAATTAAGCGAGGCAAACTACGAATTAAACGAGGTAACTTAGGAATTAAGCGAGGCAACCTACAAATTCAGCAAGGCAACCTAGGAATTCAGAGAGGCAATGCAGGAATTGAGCGAGACAAACTAGGAATTGAGCAAGGCAAACTACGAATTAAGCAAGGCAACCTAGGAATTGAGCCAGTCAAACTACAAATTGAGCGAGACAACTTAGAAATTCAGGGAGGGAACCTAGAAATTCAGCAAGGCAACTTAGAAATTGAGTGGGGCAAATATGAAATTGAGCGGGGCAAACTTGAAATATAGAGGGGCAATGCAAACATGAAATTCCGCGGAGGAAACTTGAAATTCAGTGGGGCAAACATAAAAGTCAGCGGAGCAAACATAAAATTCAGCGGGGGAAAGTTGAAATTCAGCGGGGCAAACTTGAAATTTAGCGGGGCAAATGTGACTTTCAGCAAGGCAAACATGAAATTCAGTGGGGAAAACTTGAAATTCAGTGGGGGCAAACATGAAATTCAGCGGGGCAAACATGAAATTCAGCGGGGGAAACTTGAAATTCAGTGGGGCAAACATGAAATTCAGCTGGGAAAACTTGAAATTCAGCGAGGCAAACATGAAATTTAGCAGGGCAAACATGAAATTCAGCGGGGCAAACATGAAATTCAGTCCATATATCAAATTTAGGGTATTTTTAGTTTTTTTTAAAAAGAAATTTAGGCTATTTTTGGGGCCATCCTCCATCCATAATAGGGGCCCTAATTTGAGTGAGATGATTGGCATGAATGCATACCATGCTTATGCACATGAGTGGCTAGTTGTTGTAGTATACTTGAGCCATGGCAAATGAACATTGTAGCCTGTTTCACAGTCAAACCTTAAGACAAGTGGGTTTTCTTAATTTCATGTTTGGATGTTATCAACTTCTTAATTATATGAAATAAAATTTGGGAAAAGAGTGTCGATATGGGTGATTTTGGATTGTAAGTAACTTGATATAAGCTACTTATACGTTAAGTAGCTTATCTTGATTTCTACTTCATAAGTTGAAGTGATTAAGTAACTTTAAGTAAAAAAGTTACTTATAATTGATCTTAAACCGAGCTTACTTATCTCGAATAAGCTACTTATCTACTGTTGTAGGTATACAAAGTAACTCATTTTAGGGTATCTAAACAGGCCCTAAAAGCCAAATACCTTACACCAGCACAAGTTAGTGACAAGTAAACATCAGTTCAAGCTAGCCTTTGAGAGCAGTTCTCTTTGATAGATGTGTTTTGAACAATGATTATTGTGTTTGTCAATCCAATCTCCAATATCTAATGAAAGACAACAACTTCATTAGAAGTAAAAGAAGAGATATGTCAAGCCAAATGAAAAGAATTTACAGTACATAGAGATTGTTTTGTGGGTACCTTAGTGAGCCTTCATGCTTTTATGATGCAACAAGGATCTATTGGGTCAGAGGATCAAATACTATTAATATTATCTAAGTAGCCTGAAATTTAATGAGGAAAATGAAAATTGAGTAAGCCTAGCATGAGAGGGCGCGAGGAAAACTGAAAATTGAGCGAGCCTAGCATGAGAGGGAGCGAGGAAAACTGAAAATTGAGAGAGCCTAGAATGAGAGCGAGTAAGGAAAACTAAAAATAGAGCGAGCCTAGCATGAATTTGAGCGGAGTATACATGAAATTCAGTGGGGCAAACTGGAAATTGCGCGGGTTTTCGGTTGAACACCAAGCTTTAAAACCAAAGGTCAAAGGAATGTAGTCTTGTACCTCTCTTTTACTGACATAATGATTTGAGGACCAGCAAGATAATCTAATATAGTTTTAATCAATCATTTTGCAATCAACTCATCCCTCGGATCAACCCTCCAAAGGCTATTGTGATTAGAGAAAGAACTCGAACTGAAAAGCCACCAAGACTTGGAAATTTTCCACACTCTAAGATAACTGTAAATTTGAGCGGAGCAAACATGAAATTCAGCGAGGCAAACTGAAATTTGATCAGGGCAAGAATGAAATTTAGCGGGGCAAACTGAAAATTTACCGGGGCAAGCATAAAATAAAGCGGGGCAAACATGAAATTGAGTGGGGCAAACATGAAATTCAGTGGGACAAACTGAAATTTGAGCGGGGCAAGTATGAAATTGAGCAGGGTAAACTGAAAATTGAGTGGGCAAGTATGAAATTCAACGGGATAAACATGAAATTGATCGGGGAAAACATGAAATTGAGCGGGGCAAACTGAAATTTGAGCAGGGCAAACATGAAATTGAGCGGGGCAAACTGAAATTTGAGTGGGGCAAACATAAAATTCAGCGGGGCAAACTAAAATTTGAACGAGGCAAGTATGAAATTCAGCGGGGCAAACTGAAAATTGAGTGGTGTAAGCATAAAATTCAGCAGGGAAAAAATGGAATTGAGTGGGGTAAACTGAAATTTGAGCGAGGCAAGCATGAAATTGAGTGGGGAAAACATGAAATTGAGCGATGCAAACTGCTAATTGAGCGGACCACATTTGGATATTGAGCGGGAAAAACTGGAATTGAGCGGGGCAAACTGCAAATTGAGTGAGGAAAACTGGATATTGAGCGGGGAAAATTGGAATTTGAGTGGGACAAACTAGAAATTCAGCGGGAGAAACTAGAAAATTAGCGGGGCAAACTGAAAATTGAACGGGTCAAACATGAAATTAAACGAGGCAAGCATGAAATTCAGCGGGGCAAACATGAAATTCAGCAGGGCAAACTGAAAAATGAGCGAGGAAAACTTGAAATTGAGAGGGGCAAATATGATATTCAGCAGGAAAACATGAAATTTAGTAGAGGAAACATGAAATTGAACGGGGCAAACTGGAATTTCAGTAGGGGAAACATGAAATTCTGAGGGGCAAACATAAAATTGAGCGGGACAAACATGAAATTGAGTGGGACAAACTTGAATTTAAGTGGAGCAAACATGAAATTGAGCGAGGCAAACTAGAAAATCAGCGAAGCAAACTTAACAGATAATTTTATGGCTTGAGCTCAAAAATATAAACATATCCAATGTTCAAATGGACCACACCACATGAAAGTTTTGAATTGAACTTCTACTGTTGAAAATTTCTTAGGGGCCACAGAAGTTTTGGATCAAGCTTATAATTGTGTTTTCTATTAATCCATGTCTGTATGATCTTATGAACAAGTTTGATAACAAACAAACATCACCGTTGGGCCTACTATGGTTTCAATGGTGGAAATCATTTTCTCCACTGTTACTCATGGTAAACGGATGGACGGCGTGGATATACTACATACATTCAAGGTGGGCCCAACTGAGTTTACTCAGTACGATAGGAGTGTACCGAGTAACTCAGTACGCAATCCGATTTCGCTTGCTACACCCCACAATGATGTTTTATTTGTAATCCATTATTTTCATCGGATGATGTATACATAAATGAATCAAAAGCCCGGATGCAAGGTTCATCCACCTTTCACTGGCACAATGATTTGAGGACCAACAAGATAACCCAATATAGTTTTAATTAGCCCTTTTGCAATCAACTCATCCTTTGGATCATCCCTTTCAAGGCTATCGTGATTAGAGAAAGAACTCAAATTGAAATGCACAAACTTGAAAATTTTCTACACTCCAAGATTACTGTAAACCTCATACTATTTACTTGAATCAATGGTCTGGAAGCCGAATTGCGGGTACCAAACAAATAGACTACCATCATCGCTAGCCTTTATAAACATTTTCTTTAGTTGTAGGTCATCTGGTATAAAGAGCTTGTCCTTCTCTACTAAGCGAATTCCATCGCCAGAGGCAGTGTAGGAAGGCAGCTTGATTATTTTCTCTTTGAGAATCTCTTCAGTTTTCGAGTTCCAATTTTCAAGTACATAAATCCAAAAGGAGCAACACTTTGCCAAACTCACTTCATGTTGACTATTTAATTCATAGTTGTTCCATAGGTTGACATGGTCATTGGTCGAGGGAACCAATGAAACACCTGTAACATCCCGAAAATCGGGGGTCGGGTAAAAACCCAACTCCCGAGTTCCAGAACATCACTTGTGCAACATAGATAATGATAAATGCATGTTGTCTATAGAATGACATTAAACAAGATTGAGACTAAGCCAAAACAGCATATCATACTCTAGAGACAGTTAATTTAGCAAGCGGAAGAATGTGATAGATATATAGAATATATGAACTGTTGTGAGTCTCCAGAGTGTGAACATGTTACCAGGTTAAACATATACATGTATACTCCAAGGATGAGCAAAAAGAATATACATGGTGTGAAAATAAAAGGCAAAATACCACGTGTACTGGCATCTAATCAGTAACCCTGTAACCCCGTCAATCAGAACCTGCATATAGGAGGGATCCTCCTCATCATCATCAAGTCCAGCTCTTCTTCGCGAGCATCACCATCATCTGAAACTAAAATAGGGACTGGTGGGTGTCCAGAACACCATCCCATAACGTGGGAGTGAGTGATCAACTCAGTGGAATCATAGAGCAAAGATTAGCATATTATCAAATCAATCACGCGATAATAGTAAAGCAGACAATCAAACATTCCTAGATACTGTTGTTAATGTAAGCATGAAATGATATGATGGATACCCTCACCGACATACTCCCTCATACGGCACCATCTGCGTTCGCGGCATGCTTTCTTCCCACAGTGCTCCACATCTTCCAAGCACATGCAGTGTGATATGAATATGATTACTGAGTTGTTATTAGTCCATTTCATATAGCAGGATTGGAAAACTAAGGTACTTTCCTTATATCAATACCTAAACAATGATCCTGTCTAGGGTCGTCACTCCTAGTAATCTCATACGACGATATATTTCTAGGTCGCTGCAAGGGCTGCCAGGGCTGCTGCACGCACTCGTTGCACTACTCCCCCATCACCTTATCAATACAGGCCTAGTTTATATCCTTAAGACTGCATCAGGACTCGTCGCCCCCATGCGGTGTCAGGATAAACTCAAGGCCACTACAAAGGGCTGTCAGGGCTGTTGCTCGCACTCGTTGCTCCACTCCCCCATCACCTTATCAATGTAGGCCGACAACAAGAATATAGTGTCCCATACCACCATAATCTGCTCAGAGTAGGGTGCTCACTGGTCACTACGGGGAGGTTTGTGGCCCCAGCGTAGGCCGACAACTTGACCACGGTGTCCCATACCACCATGCCCGGCTCATGAGTCTTAGGGGATCGAGGTACCAAGGTTAGAGAGGCTTTCCAATGGTAAGTTCAGTACCCTTGGTTCAAGCAGTTATGACGAATATAAGGTGAACATACAATGGTCAGTCGGGTTACTTGATGAGTCCGACTAGCACGAGCGCATGTTGTATCGACCGACATGAAGTGCACAAGCACTTCATGTGGCCTAACCACTGTCGACAACTCTAGTACGACTCGGGTTCGCCATACACATCCTTCGTGGTAAATAGAATCCAACCACGAATTCTAAACTGTTACCGACTGCCTGGACTAGAGTATAGCCCCAAGCACATATAGTGTGAATCAATAATCATATGAAATAAACGAAATTGAAGTGCAAGTAATTTCAGCATGTTATCAGCATGTTATAACATACATCATAAGCAGTTAACCATGCACGAGTGTTTCACACCTAAGGTAGTCAATTCAAATACAACAAGCATAGAGGAAATCATGTGCATCATCAAGTAGTTGAGAATCTAGTCTCAACGCTAATCTACAACACCATTTACTTAATACTTACTAATACATACATTTATACAAACACTTAGACTACTCAACTCCAATGTACTTGACGTATGTTGATTTCGACATATAATATGACAGATCCTTGTATCAAGGAGTTTTCTAACACACAACAATCATATTCTTATATTCAAAACATATGACAGGCATAAATCATATTGATTTAGGCATTTCAACAAACACTTAGTCTACACACATTAGTCTACATAGCATATGTCGGCCAATATGTGCATTAGGGCGAATCACTTCATTAAACAGATCATACACGTATAACTAGTATAGGTACACGACAAATACTCATGGTAATCACATCAGCAAAATACGTACGTATACAGTATTTCCTACAAATGCCTAAAATATCCTAAATTCATATTCTTCGTATGTATATGGAATGAAAAACGGACAGCATGTTGTACATATCAAATAGCATCCTTGTCAGCAATCTACCATTAAACGGCATTGAAAGCTTTGAAAATAGGTAATCTAAGCGTCTAAGATCCACACCTTTCGCCGTAGATGCGTATCGATTCGAATAGAACGTCTATGCTTCGTTAACGGTGTTATGGCGACCTAAAGCACAAGATACATCAGCTACTTCGCTACATGTATCGAAGGAATCTCTAAAACAGGTTGAGGTTAGGTTTTTCTTACCTAGAGATGCATTGGAAACACCGAAAAAGTGATTTGAATTCGGTGATTAACCACGTGTAGAAGCTGGTGCAGGTGGCAGGAATTCTCTCATACAACTCACTCACAATCTCTCTCTTTCTCTCTCTCTCTTTCTAGGGTTTCTTGTAAATTCGGATGGGAGAGATATGAGAGGGTTTAAAGCCCTTATATAGGCTAAAAACTCACCCATTTAGACTTGGAGCCAAGGTATACTTGAGTTATAACCAAATCGGGTCTTTTTCGATCCAAAAGAGCATTTCGGGAAGTCCCCTGGCCGAATGCGGTCGGACTTAAGCTCATGTATATTGGATCCTGCTCACCTCAAGTTTTTAGTCCTGTAGAGTTCCCAGATCGCACGTGGCGGACCAGTTTCAGTTCAACGATCACGGAGATTCGATCGAGGATTTCAAGTACACCGACCTGAGTGAGAAATGTTCCCTGATCCGAGGGTGTATTTGGGTCAGATTCCGACGGTCTGAATGCTTATACTTAACCAGCAAGCGAAACGTGCCAGATTTATTTAAATCACATTTAATTTTTAAAGGATTTCACTCTTGCTCACACTCCTTGCTCCAGGCTCAGTACAATAGCGACTGGACATCGGTTGGGCTTGATTTTCGAAACGATTGTCAAGTCCAACCAGGCGGTCGTAATGGTCTAAGATTGTAGATATCGGACTCTCGACGCGCGGTCTAGATCCAATACGAAGTTTCAAAGGGTTCCTGAGGGTAAACAGGTTTAGTGTTTGATCCTAGATTTTAGGATAACGTAGCGGTAACAATTCTAGAGGTTTTGGATCTTAAAGATCGTATTTAAAGTGGTTAGTGCTAATTTCACAAGTAATCTAATATAGCGCTGGCTAATTCACGTTAAATTCTAAAGAATTAGGTTCTAAATGATTTCTTTGGCTTTGGAATTGGGTTATGAGAGGTTACCAAGGTGTTATGGTTGACCCATTGCCTAAGGACGTCTAATTCCAGGTAGGTAAAAATCTGGAGTGTTACAACACCAAAAGCTGAGGAGAAAATTGGAAGCAAGTCACTTTTGTAATTTTTATCAAGAACATAAAACCACGAGCAGAGCAAATTGGAAATTGAGCGGGGAAAACTGGATATTGAGCAGGGCAAACTTGAATTTAAGCGAGGCAAGCATGAAATTGAGCGGGGTAAACATGAATTTCAGCGGGGCAAACTAGAAATTCAGCAGGGCAAACTTGAAATCTAATCATAGTACATCACTATGAGGACAGTGAGACCTTCCTTCATTCAGTTCGAGTTGGAACCAATCGTGGTACATCACTCTGCATCAGATTCAGCATAGTACTAAAGATTATCTAAACTTAGAAATCCAAGTCCAAATGGATAATAGAGTTTGAGAAAAGATTCGGCAAAGAGCTGGGTCATATCTTATCCAAGCTAAAGTATAGTTTGTTAGACTGCTTTCAATCAATTATCTTTACTCTGTACCAAGCAAAGGGGCAAATTGGAAAATGATTGATTGCTGATTATATGGTTGAAATGGCTCTTTTAGAGTTGAAGATAGTTACTTCTCTTATGTCATCTATCACTTTCAACTGCAACCGCAATTATGACATCATTTCGGGACTTGATTAGGTTAAAATCAAACAAATGTTAGGTCTAGGAAGGATAGATAAAACATAAGATTGATCCAAGGTTAGAAGGATCCAATCAGTTGTATCTTAAATTCCAAACATGAAATTGAGCGGCGCAAACATGAAATTGAGCAGGGCAAACTGGAAATTGAGCGGGGCAAACTAGAAATTGAGCGGGTCAAACGTGCAATTGAGTGGGGCAAACATGAAATTGATCGGGGCAAACTGGAAATTGAACAGGGCAAACATGAAATTGAGCGGGGCAAACTAGAAATTGAACGGGGCAAACTGAAAATTGAGCAGGGCAAACATGAAATTGAGTAGGGCAAATATGAAATTCAACGAGGCAAACATGAAACTGAGCGGGGCAAACTAGAAATTCAGCGAGGAAAATCAAAAATTCAGCGAGGCAAACATGAAATTAAGTGGGGCAAACTAAAAATTCAGCGGGGCAAACTTGAATTTCCAGAGGTAGTTAGTGAATTATCACTGCACTGTCGTTCAATACTACAAAGGGAAGTAACTATAAACTCCACTAGTCTTTTTTTTCAAGATCTGTACCTTCAACAACCGTAGTACCAGTCAAATGCAAGTTGAGGAAGGGTGCTCTGGGGTTAGGGAATTTTTGAACCTTTTCAAAGATTGTAGCTATAACCAGTATGGAGGATTTCACATAACCCTAACTAAGATGGAAAATGACAAATGTAGAATGATAATATGTACATGATAAACGGAGATTTTAGTAAGAAAAATGGGAAGAAAAACGTGCTTACGAGTGTTTTTCGTTGAAATGGAGTGAGAAAGGCGGCATGTGTTTTGAATATGCGCGCATGGGTTATCCGTTAAAGCGAGTGGGGCAAACATGAAATTCAGCGGGGCAAACTAGAATTTCAGCGGGGCAAACATGAAATTCAATGGGGCAAAGTGGAAATTGAACGAGGTAAACTAGAAATTCAGCGGGGCAAACTAAAAATTCAGCAGGGCAAACATGAAATTAAGAGGGGCAAACTTGAATTTCAGCAGGGCAAACTATAAAATCAACGGGGCAAACATGTAATTCAGCGGGGCAAACATGAAATTGAGCGGGAAAAACTTGAAATTGAGCGGAGCAAACATGAAATTTAGCGGGGGAAATATGAAATTGAGCGGGGCAAACTTGAAATTGAGCGAGGCAAACATGAAATTCAGTGGGGGAAACGTGAAATTAAGCAGGGCAAACTTGAATTTCAGTGGAGGAAACATGAAATTGAGCGGGGCAAACATGAAATTGAGTGGGACAAACATGAAATTGAGCGAGGTAAACTGAATATTGAGTGGAGCAAAGATGAAATTGAGCGGGGCAAACTTGAATTTAAGTAGAGCAAACATGAAATTCAGCGGGGCAAACTTAACAGATAATTTCATGGCTTGAGTCCAAAAATCTAAACATATCTAATGTTCAAATGGACCACACCACATGAAAATTTTGAATTGAACTTCTACTGTTGAAAATTTCTTAGGGGCCACAAGTTTTGGATCAAGCTTGTGATTGTGTTTTATATTAGTCCATGTCTGTATGATCTTATGAACAGGTTTGATAACAAACAAACATCACTGATGGGCATACTATGGTTTCAACAGTGGAAATCATTATCTCCACTGTTTCCTGTGGTAAATGGATGAACGGCGTGGATATACTACATACATTCAAGGTGGGCCCAACTGAGTGTACTCAATACGATAGGAGCGTACTGAATAACTCAATAGGCAATCCGATTTCGCTTGCTACACCCCACAATAATGTTTTATTTGTAATCCAATATGTTCATTGGATGATGTATACATAGATGAACTAAAAGCTCAAATGCAAGCTTTATCCAACAGGCAATATATTAAAATATAATACCTATGGTGTATGCTTTCTTCACTGAACCGGCCATTTTCAAAAGATGAAAAAATGCTGATGTATGAAGAGGATGCAATCCGATGCTGATAAGGAAGGGGGCCACAGAAAATGGGTTTTTTGTCTATCTTAAATCCCATTGCCCATGGAAGCAGAATGTATAGTGAGTAACTTTATACGCTTAGCGTATAGAGTAAACTCTGTGGGGTCCGTTGTGATTTATATATATTTATCCACTACTTCCATCCATTTTATCATATAATTTTAGGCTTGAGCCCAAAAAATGAAGCACATCCAAAGATCAAATGGACCACACCACGAGAAACAGTAAGAATTGAATATATACGGTTGAAAAATTCTTGAGGGCCATAGAAGTTTTGGATCAAGCTTATATTTGTGTTTTCCCTTCATCCATGTTTATGTGATGTTATGAATATAGGTTGGATGACAAATAAACATCACTATGGGGCCTAGAAAGGTTTCAACAGTGGAAATCATTATTCCCACATTTTCCTGTGGTATGGTCGAGTTCAGATTCGGATATGCTTCAATTTTGGTTTCAACCAACCCCTTAAATGATATGATATGGGAGAACGGATGGACGGTGTGGATAAACCACATCCATTCACGGCAGGCCCAACAGAGTTTACTCATTACCACAAGAGCGTACTGAATAACTCTGTATGCAATCCTATTTCATTGCCAAGCGAAACCACGCTGTTTGGCCAGTGAGCTGCCACCAGCCAGGTGGCTAGTGGTCGGTGCTATGTGGACCCTACCATGATATATGTGTTTTATCCACGCTGGCCATCCATTTTGAAAGATAATTTTAGAGCTTTATCCCGAAAATGAGGTAGATCTAAATCTCAGGTGGACCACACCATGGGAAAACAGTAGTGATTTAATGTCCACCATTAAAAACTTCCTAGGGACCACTGTAATGGTTATTTGACATCTAACCTGTTGATTAGGTTATAGAGACTTGGATGAAGGGAAAATATATATATATCAGCCTGATCCAATACTGTTGTGGCACCGAGAAGTTTGTAATGGTGGGCGTTCAATCAACATTGTGCGGTCCACTTGAGATTTCGATCAACCTCATTTTTGGGCTCATGCCATAATATGATCTGCAAGAATGGTTGGACGGTGTGGATGAAACACATACATCACGGTGGAGCACTAGTAACATTTCTTTCCTTTCTTTGTGGAGCGTTCCTTGCCCATCTTAAAACTCATAGAAGGCTGCTACATTTCTCAGTCCACCTGTTTCTTTTCAATGTTGGAAGTTGGCATGGGCCATGGAAGTATGCCCAAGGTCCAGAGTACCGTACAATATTACTTGGTATTGTCAGATTCATATTGGTTTTGGTGGGAATTGGTTTGAGTCGGACCACCTATACAATTATGTTTCTTTATTTTGGAATTTGAATTGTGCTACTAGAGGTAATATCCCATATGGTCATAATCCTTATAATCCTTCGTCTGCTGGTGGAGCACTAGTAACATCTCGTACAATTAAGGAAATTATCAGTCCTGAGTGCTCCGATCCCCCTGATTTTTTCTTACTTTCAGTTGAATCTATTATTCAAACAATTCAGTTCTGTTGTCTTAATAGGGGAATTGAATTTTTTTCATCTTTTGTCTGTGTTATTGACCAATTTTCATCTTGAAATTTTCTTTTGAGTTAATTCCTCCAAATAATTCACTGGTTTTCAAGCAGTCTTTGATCGGAATTATTTAAAGATGCCGTCAATTTGCCAAATTTCAATGGATTAAAAAAGACTCCTCTTTGATCCAGTTTTTAACTTGTTTATTTGAACAAAAGAATGTGCTTTTTTTCCTTGCTGGTACAGATCGTTTTCCCCTCATTTCATATTTTCCTTTTTATCTTTAGCTTTTGATTTTCCCATCTGTCCCATCCAAGAAAAATGCTTTTCCTTGCTATGGAATTATAGAAACCCATTCTTGATTTCTTTCTTGCTTTTCCTTTTCTCCCTAATTACTGATTATTATTATTTTTTCCATTGTTGTTCTGCCTTCCATCTCATTCTAGCTGATGCTTGGAACTTCGTTGTTTCGTTTGAGAGCTACAACAACATCTATCACAACAATGCTAAAGATAAGCTCTTTAAAAATCAATTTGTTTTTGGCACCTCTGACGCCAACGGTTACGAAGTGAAGCACAGGTACGGGCATGAACATCTTTCCACCCAAAATTACTTTAGAAGGCTTTTCTTTCGATTCAAAGATCACAGAAAAATGGTATTTGCATGTTGGAATCCAAAATGATTTTTTCTGTTTGATTCTTTTGGTGGCTTAAATATGATTATAGATTAGCGTTCTTCAATGCTCAACATGAATGGTTGGTGTTGTTTTCATCTGGGGCCAGTATTTCGCACACGTGGGCCCATCAATCAGTTATTTTGATTGTTGGATGGGATTCATGTAAAACACTTGTTGTGTGTGTGGGGCCACCTTATTTTGCGTGTGACATATATTCCATCCACTTGATTGTTGGATAATAGGGCTAGTTTTGGATATGTCCAGTGAGTGATCGATGGAGTGGATGTTACACTCACAACATGGTGGGCCACAGGGTTTGATTTTTATCTTATTGTGTATAACGGTTATTGTAGTAGATTTTGGTCGTAGTTGTTTATCTATTGGGTTTCACTTTGTATGGGTGTTGTTGAGGAACTCTGCTTCATCTAATAACACGTCCTAGCCATTTAATTGGTGAAATTTTCTCTGTAAGATATATGACCATGGGCTTAGTACTATGGAGAGGACGCTATGCAAATTTGCATTAGATAAGAAAAATTGATTAGGAAAGATGTTGAACCTCTAATGTAGATGAAGACATGTAAAACTTGCATTGTTTGAATATTGGAATGATGATTTAAATAGATTATAAGACACCTTGCCATCCCCTTTCCTTTTTGCATTTTTCGGTCAGTCTAATAAAACCATCATTACATTTGAGCAAAAAATTATTAAAGAAACCCAAATGGTGAAAATATACATAAGGTTAGGAAGGCAATGGATAAGAGTCCCCACTATAGAGAGAAGATGTACAAAGTCTTCCCTTAGCTAGTGAGTTGATCATACTATTGCCCTCATATATATATATATATATATATATAATATTTAAAAATAATAAAATCCTATATTACTCATCCGTCCATTTCTTACATTTTCCTTTTCTTAACCAACCTGTTGTGCCTTAGCTCCCCTCTCACTCTCTCTCTAGCATGTTGAGAGCCAATTGATGGATGCATGGTTGGACATCCAATGCATGCCGAGTGGCTTACAATCAATGGTAGATGTAGCATACATTATGCATATGAAGACCATTAAAATCATATACTCATTGGACAGTCAGGAGTTTGCTATCATTGTTTCAAGCTAGAGGAGAGTTATTTGATACTCTAGTCACCCAAAAACATGGTAGAATGAAGGATCCTTGCTACATCAATCTTCAACCTTTCTTCAGTTGAATACGAACTATTTCCGCATTTCTATTTTGGTATTGCCATTGATCAAGGCACACATGAGAGCCATATTGATCATGCTGTTGATTTGGAACCTCAGTCAAGTTGATGGGTCATAAGCCAAAAATTGCATTGATTGGACAAAGTTCGCTGTCCGTGATTGTCCCATTGAGTTTTGCCAAATGATGGTTTTTATTAGGGTGGTGTGTATATATATATATATATATATATATATATATATATATATATATATATATATATATATATATATATATATATATATATATATATATATATAAACTTGATAACTTTCTTCGTCTTGTCTTAGCTTGAAGGATTAAACTTGAATGTGTAGACTTCTTCTTCCAACGGTTCCTTTTAGAAGCTCAGTGATATGATGTCTGCCACAAGCCAATCCCTTTTCTAATGGGATATGACATCCACTTTGTGATCCACTAGGTACACTGTCAAAATCAACAAATGTATGTGATCCCTCAGGTTCAATTCATTACAATATGCAGTAGTTTAGATGAGAAAAAATAAATTACATGTGTTTTTTTTTTTTTTTAATTCCTTTAAAATAACAAGAAATAGTTAACCACATAATCCACTACTAGTGACAATCTGGATAATGTGAAATGGAAAATAAACCAAAATTTATGCTCCACTGCACCCTCCTCCATTGCCTTTTTTTTTACCATCAAAATTGATCGCCACCATAATTGGTGGCAATCAATTTTAATTTATATACCTGGCCTAAACTTGACCCAAGTTGTCAATGGGTCGGGTTAGTACCCAAACTTAGGCTAGCCTGGTCTGTGTCTGGATCTTGGAGAGTTGGACCCAGATCTAAATAGGATTAAGATACCGATTGAGTACCTATGGGGTTTTTGGATCTAAGTTTGATTTGGGTTGGGGAAGATTAGGAGCATTTGGTTGGCCCTACACTATGGATGGATTAGATCACACACATGTGTCACTTTGACACATGCATGTTGTGTAGATAGATTCTCTTATATATGTACAAAATATGTTCCTTTACTAGAATAATTGCAGCATATCAAATGTACATAATTTTATCGACATGAGGTACACCAAACTAGACCGAAGATTCCAATTGAGTACCTATGGGGTTTTTGGATCTAAGTTTGAGTTGGGTTGTGGACAATTAGGAGCATTTGGTTGGCCCTACACTATGGATGGATTAGATCACACACACATGTCCCTTTGACACATGCATGTTGTGTAGATAGGGTCTCTTACATGTGTATGGAATATGTTTCTTTACTAGAATCGTTGCAGTGTATCAAATGTATTTAATTTTATAGACATGAGCTACACTAAACTCGACCCAAATTTAACCAAGTCAATCAAATGGACCTTACCTGTACCTAACTAGGCTAGATTTTAAACCAAGTCCAAAAGATAAGACCCGATCCCGAGACTTGATCTCTTATCTGGTTCAATTTATTGTACTTGATTGTAAACTGTAATATGCATGGGTAGAGATAATGCATGTAAAGTTGTTGTTGTTGGATCAGTGCGCATCAAGATGTTTAATGACATGGAGCGTATCTTAACCGAAGTAAGACACATTCCGAAGTTGAGAAAGAGTATGATATCTCTAGGAGCACTCGAGGCATTAGGGTACAAATTCATCAGGTTTGATTGTGCCCTTAAAGTTTCAAAGGGGGCACTAATAGTCATGAAGGCACGGATGAATGGAAACCTTTACAGGTTGATCGGAAGTACTTCATTGGGTGGAGCTACATCGTCTATAGTGAATTTCACGTTTGCATGTATGTGACATGCACACTTAAGCCACATAAGTGAGTGGGGCATGAAGGTACTTTTTGACCGTTGTTTAATTTCAGTTTTTAAATGCATTGATTTTAGTATATACGAGCATTGTATATATGGTAAAAAATTAAGGTTATCTTTTAAGTTTGGAAAACATGTCATGCCCCGAACTCAGAAACCAGGCTTACAAAATTTTCGATCGCTGAATCCGGGAAAGATAGCCTCCCGGCACCCATACACCAAGTTCCGATTCTGGGATCCTACAAGGAGGATTTCAAACATGATTTTGATTTAGTGTAAGCATAACCATAAGTATAACCCATGAACAATAATCACAAGAATACCATCACAAAATCCACTATGATAAAAAACTTTGAGTACAGTGTGTATGAAGGAAAATATAAGATAATAATAATAACAGAAACTCCAAAAGCTCGACTGCACACTCCAACTGCGACGAGACTATGGTTGCGTCCTGGTGTCACCTGCACGCATCAATCGTGCATAAGCTTATAGAAAGCTTAGAAGATAGTGTAAGTGTGTGCGTAATATAAGCGTACTCAGAATGCAAGGTTAGAGTAATACAGAATCATGCTGATGAGTACATGAATGCAATCAGCCGTACCAAGGCTATGCAATGCAGTATATGAATGTTATCGGCCATAACACGGCCATGCAATGCGAGATGTAACTCAAGTATGTCAATCCTCATCATGTATCAATACAGTTCTCATTATGGATAATCACCGGGGTTTAATACACTCCAAATGGTACTGCATCTCTCTCAGCTGCACAGTCCAAGTGAGCGTAAGAAACCTCACTATCCGCTTGGCCAATAGTCTGCCTATACCTATCCGCACGTCGATAGCGGACCCATTTACGAGCTGGTCAAACTCAGCCTAATAATGCCCCCTACCCTTGGGCGAGTAATGCCACACCCTTTACCAACCGACCACGACACAGTAGGAGATGTGGCCTCCTGGTATTCGGCCCTCATGCGCTCATATATTCACTCGGTTTCAACGTTGGAGTCATTCTCTGGTACCATCGAGTTTAGGAATTTTCACCAAGAGACATCTATGGCTCCATGATGCTTAATTAGTAATAATATTTTCGGTGTCCGATCCTGTCATCTACGACGTGCTTGTGGAGGTCATAGCCCTGATGTCACTAGGGTGTATAGAAATCATGTCATAAATGCGAAGTGCATGAATCACACTACCAGTCATGCAACAATCTTACACGTATGACGCGCTCATGAAGGGGAACTACGCCTATCAGGGAGCCCATAAACGATCTGCCCAAAGGCACATGCTATGATCAGTTACTCCTCATACCAAGCATACATATCATGCGTATGATCATGAATCATGGATCTATACTAAACATGTTATATTGTGATGGGCTCTATTCATAACGAAGATGGGCCTAGACGGCCTACACACTACAAGTATGGGCCTAACAATGGGCCCTAGGGAGAGTGACAATGCGGACATTTAACTAACATCATCCTTACAACGTAGACATTAAACCATCATTGCTCCCGAGGCATAGCCGCTATCAAGATCATCATGTAAACCATGGTGGAATCACATTACAATAGGTCTTATGTACATCCCATCGGGCCTCTACCCATGGACCTTCAATACATCAAATGGGCCTCATAACATGGGTCTCGTATATATATCAAGGTGGGCCTAATCACATGGGCCTTGCATACATCACAATGGGTCTCATAACATGGGCCAGGTGTATATCAAATGGACCACACCCAAATATAAGTGGTGATAAGGATTTTCACCATTAGAATTCCCAAGGGTTTAATGATGGACGTTCAAACCCACTTTTTCCTGAAATGGGGCCCACCTGATCCTAGATTTGTCTTATTTTTAATTTCAAGCCTTAAAGTGAGCTTTCAAAATGGTTGAACGGCTTGGATGCAACACATGCATCATGGTGGGTCCGATAGGGATGGATAGCATATATAATACACATACCTCATGGTGGGGACTACACTGATGGAAGGTGTAGAGCACACACATAAGTGGGTCCAGCATGGGGCCCACCATAATGTTTATTTTCCACCCAAACCTGTTGATAAGGTCATACAGACTTGGGGCCCACCGTAATGTTTATTTTCCACTCAATCCTGTTAATAAGGTCATACAGACCTGGGGCCCACAGTCATGTTTATTTTTCGCCCAATCCGTTGATAAGGTCACATGGACCTGGATGAAGAGTAAAAACAATTTTCATATATGATCCAAAACTTCTGCAACCAAAAAAAGGGTTTCAAAGGTAGACGTTTAATCCAACTGTTCCCTGTGGCGTGGGCCACCTGAGTCACTTACACGGCTGATTTTTTGGGTGGCACGCTGCCCTAAGGAGGACCCACCAAATACAAGGTGTTGATGTCAACACACATCACGGTGGGGCCCACAGTTGGGGCCGTGAGCCCCTGGCCACAGTCCACCGGGCAGAGGATGTTGTTGCACTGTCCTCTGGATGGTAGTAGCAGCAGCGTCAGCTGCTTGTTTTGTATTTTTTTAAAAAAGAAAACCAGTTTTCTACAGTTTTCCCTAGGTGTAGCCCGCATCAGATGGATCCTTTCCACCCATTAGATTTCATGGCTCAAGATCGTCCAATTGAGCCCAATATGCATCATGTTTTCACGAGTAAAAATATCCATGTGGATTTTAACAGCAAATACTACTATTTCCTATGGTATGGTCTGCTTGATTATCCAATTGGCCTCATTTTTCGGCTCAACACCTAAAATGGGCTGGGGAACGGGATAGACGGCGTGGATTATATATATACATCAAGGTGGGGCCTGCATGAGTGGCCCACCCCAAGCTCAGTACACCCCAACGTCAGTTCATACTTCACTGTTAGCCGCACCCATGCCAATTCACACTTCATTGCTGAGCCACGTCCAGCATCTAGAGACACTGGACGATGTGGAATAACACAGGCATCATGGTGGGTCCCACATGGACGTGGCCCACCATGCATATATATATATATATTATATTAATATAATATAAATATATCACATATATTTCAATCTAGTGGGTGAGATTTCCCTAAAATGTGGTGGGTCACTTTGTCTGATGAATGGAGTAGATTTAACACAATTCGGTGGGGCCCACAACATTCTAGGGAAAGAGAAAAAGGGAGAGAGGGGGGGAGAAACAAATACGGTGAGATAGAGGGACTCCACCACTATGGACCCTCTCTACTTTGCATACATCATTTTGGGTCCCACATCAAGTGACCCTAAAGTTGAAATCAACGGTGGATCACCCACCTTTTACACTCCTCCTTGATCCCTTGGACTTGTATGTTCCTTGCCTTCACTTTTGATGGTGGTTGATGGGGTTTTGATGGTGGGGATGAGAAATGAGAGGGTGGGCCACACTTGGCTTGAGAGAGAGAAGCTTGGACGTATTGTAAGACCCGTATCTTAGTTCGTACCATTCCATAGACTTCCGCGGTCTTACCGGTCGAATTTCGGTAACTTTCGACCCTTAACCGATATTGACGTGCGACCCTGATTCATATGCCGTCAACCTGTATCGATTCAACCCAAGACCAATACCATAGCGACCGCACCATCGCTGCGGTTCCGATGCTGCGACTTGCGCGGCGAGGCGATACCCTGGTCAAGAGATGCGGGCCAATGTTCAGTGCGAGGAAAATGCCGCGTGTTGCTAAACCCAAGAGAATCTCTACGAGATGTCACATCAATCCCATCAATCAATCCATCACATGTCAAGTACATGTCAAGTACACATCACCTTTCACCCATTCCCAAGCAACCACAAAAGTCAAGAATCTCTTACAAAGCCTATACCTCTCTTACACCAAAAGCCATCAAAGTCAAAAAGTTCTTACACCTCCCATGCCTTTCTTACACAAAAGCCCACAAAAGTCAGGATTTTCTTACACAACCATCACTCACCACATCCATCCATCACTCTCTCTCTCTCTTTCTCATTTCTCATCTCATTCTCTCAAGCAAAAAAATCCATATGTATGAAAGCTCTCCAAGCATTCCCAAAACTCCAAGGTGGCCCACTTTCTACCCCATGATCTCCCCATCCTTACCATCTATTCCCCATCTCCTCCATTGAAATCCAAGCTAAGGTGCTAAGGAACCCCTAGGAGCAAGAAGATTGGACGGTGGGTGCTTAATCATAGTAGTTTTTCCTAATTTTTGAGATGGGCCAAGTGAGGCCAACCGATCAATGGTTTGGATCTCACTTGGGACCCTAAGATGTGGCCGATGGCCCACTAGAATCATCATGATCATTCCATGATAGGGCCATTCTCTATGGACCCCATCATGATGTTTATTTCTTAGAAAGGTCATCTAGACCATCCATTTTGGTGGAGAAAGGATCTCCACCATTGATTCTCGATCTTGGTGGTTCCATGTGTTAAGGGATTCGATTGATATATGATTTGTTTTTCAAGGGAGGGCTCATAGTGGCGGAGCCCTCCATCACAAAGCATGTCCCACTCTATCTCTCTCTCCCTCTCTTTTCTTTAATTATTTGTTTTGTGTGATGAAATGGCCTTATGGCCTACTTGGATGGACCCCACTATGGAGCATATATTGAATCCAAACCATCTAAAGGAGGGGGGCCCACTTTACACATATATTGTAACCTCACCACCTCACCATGTGGTGGCCCACCTAAACAGGGCCCACCCTAAATGTATTTGATAAGGCTAAAAAAAAAAAAAAAGAAGGAAAACGTCAAGGGACGTTGCTGGACGCTGGAAGAAGAAAAAAAAAAAAAGAAAGAAAGAAAGAAAAGAGAGTTTCTTTTGGTGGACCACTAGTATAGGCCCCACCTTGATGTAACTATGAAATCCAAGCCGTCCATCCTCTTACCCATCTCATTTTAGGCGTTGAGCTAAGAGTTGGGGTTGATTGGATGATCTGGTGGGCCATAGCATCGAAGATTGTATCATTACCATTCAAAGATCATTTTCTTATTTTATTTTATTTTCTAAACATAAAAGCAGGCGGGCGGGCGGGCCCCACATGATGTATATGTCTTATCCATGCCGTTCATGAGGTGGGCCCCCTCCTCAGGTGGGCCCCCTCTGAGTTTCAGCTAATTCCAAAACTCAGGTGGCCCACACCACACAAAACAGTGGTATTAAACATCTACCATTGAAAATTATTTTTAGGCCCACACAAGTTTGGGATCATGATGAAATTTGTGTTGTCTCATTATTCAGGTCTGAGTGACCTTATGAACAGTTTGGATGGCACTTAAAACATGATGGTGGGTCCCCACAGTGATGAATGTGTCTTATATCCACCACCCAGGCGGACGGTGGAAGCCCACCATGATCTTTGTGTTTTACCTCCACCGTCCAGCGGACGGTGGAGCCCCCCCCCCCTTAGCCATGTGTTGTTCACGCCATCCCCTACCCTGGCCACGTGGCCTTGTTAACAGGCTGGATGACAAATAGATATCACGGTGGGCCTTCCCCTGGCCCACATGCTGGATGGCAAATGAATATTTTAGTGGGCCTTTCCCTGGCCCACACGCGCTGGATAGGAAATAAACATTTTTGTGGGCCCCTTGCCAGCCAGTTTGAATGGCAATTAAACAATTTAGTAGGCCTTAAGGCCCATGGGATTGGACCCATTTAATGTATTTTAAAGCCCATGGGAATAGGCCCATTTGATAGGTATAGGGCTCATGGGTCGAGAACCATTTGATTTAGTTAAGGCCTATGGACTTAGGCCCATTTGGTATGTATAAGGCTCATGAGATTAGGCCCATTTGGTGCAACCTAAGGCCCACGGGTTATGACCCATTGCAATGCACATAAGGCCCATTGGTTCGGCCCATTTATGTGGCCCATTTGATGAATAAAAGGCCTATATGATATGGCTCATTTAATGTATTTAGGGCTCAATAGGATGTACCTAAGGTCCGTTGCAATGTGTGATCCCAACACCGATTATGTATCGATGTTTACGACGATCGTGCCTTGGGAGCAATGTTAGTTTGACGTTCACATTGCAAGTGTAATGCTGGTTGGATGTCCACATTACGACTCTCCTTAGGGCTCATTAATAGGCCCGTACTTGTTGGGTATAGGCCGTCTAGGCCCATCTGCTTTATAAGATTAGTGCATTATTTTATAACATGTTTACTATAGCTCCATGACTCATGATCATACGCATCATATGTGTGCTTGATATGAGAAGTGACCGATCATAGCATATGCCTTCGGGCAGACTGCTTATGGGACCCTGATTAGGCGGTGTTGCCCTACATGAGCGCACGATATGTGCAGGATTTGTTGCATGATTGGATAGCGTGATTCATACATTTTGCATTTGTGTGACATGGTTATTGTACGCCCTAGCGACATCAGGGCCGTAGCCTCCACAGGCGTATCGTGGTAGGCAGGTTTGGATACTAAAAAATCTTGTTCTACATGGGGTGCTATAGATATCCCTGGGTAAAAGTCCCTAAACCCTTATGGTACCAAGAGGTTGCTCCAACGTCTAGACCGAGTGGGTAGATGAGCGTTGAGTACCGATACCAGATGGTTAAGCTCTCCACTATGTCGTGGTCGGTTGGAAGGGGGTGTGGCCTTACCCGCTCGAGTGTAGGGGGCAATGCTAGGCTGAGTCTGACCAGCTCGAGGAATGGGTCCGCTATCGACGAGTCGAGCCCGATATTGGCAGACGGATAGTGAGGTCTCTTCCACTTACCTTATTGCGCGCGATGAGGTGACGATCTGGTTTAGAGTGTACTAGACCCCGGTGATATCCCAGAGTTGAGCTGTATTGACATGTGGACTTAGATGAGGATTGTATGCTTGACTTACATCTTGCATCGTATATCCTTGGTACGGCTCATGATATTATGGATTCATCTGCATATTCTGCATTACTCTGATATTGCATGATCATATTACTACCTTGTGCACACACTTTCACCACCCTCTAAGCTTTCTATAAGCTTATGCACGACCGTTGCATGCAGGCGACGTTGGGGCGCAGCAGCGCTGAGACTGGAGCACTTACAGATTATTTTTGGAGTTTTTGTTCCTTACCATTGTATTTCTCTTTATGCTCATTGTACTTGTAAAGTTTTTGATCATAGTGGAAATGTAATGGAGTTCTTGGTTGTTATTTGTGGGTTATGTCTTTGGTTATGCTTATTACGAATCAGACTGACGTTGAAAATCCTCCTCGTAGCATCCCAGGATCGGAACCTGGCGAATAGGAGCCAGAAGCCGAGAATGGGGTTCTACGGAGGCTGTCGGTGCCGGATTCGGCGACCGAGAAATTTATGAGCCCAGTTTCCAAGTTTGGGGCGTGACATGTATGGAATGTTGTTGTTTGGGAGTGAAGAGAGAGAATGAGAGAGAGAGAGGTGGGGAAGTAATGAATTAAAGGGATGGGATGATGTGGTGGTTGTAAGGAAAGGAGATGGGGAAGCATGGGTGTGTTTGAAATTTATAAAAGAGGGATGGGTAGGGGAGAGAAAGTGTTGACTTATGGGAAAAGAGGGAGTGGTTATGTGTACTTGTTGTAGGGTGAGGTGACATTGAGATAAGGTGGGGTACTTGACTTGATTTGACGTGACATGTCGTAGAGATTCCCTCGAAATTTGTAACGAACGACGTTTCTTCGGAATGAACGCAGGCCCACATCTCCTGGCCTGGGTATCGGTTAGGTGCACGAGTCGTGGCGTTAAAACCGCCGCGACTGCGCGGTTGCTAAGGTGCAAATTTTGGGTTGAGCCGACTTCAAATTTTGGGTCGAGCTGACTTCGGTATACAGGACTCGACTTAGGTTCACGCGCAAACGTCGGATACAAGTCGAGGGTTGCCGAAATTCGACTGGGAGGACCGTGGAAGCCTATGGAACGGTATGGAATAGGATACGGGCCTTATAACTCTCCCCTCCAAATAAAAATTTCATCCTCAAAATTTACATAATCATTGTAAGTAAATATAACTCATAATAGAAGAGGAAACAAGGCATCGCCTTATAAAATCGGAGACAACATACATGATACAACATACAATCAATCATCAAAGAGATGGGGATAGCGCTCTCGAATCTCGGCCTCATACTCTCAAGACACCTCATCAACAGAATGGTGACCCTACTGAACCTTCACCAAGGGGATGACCTTGATTTGGAGGACCTTCTCCTTCCGATCAAGGATACGAACTGGTTGCTTAATGTAAGAAGCATCCTCACGAACCTCCAACGACTACCAATCATTAATAGGAACGATGTATGACCCACACTTCCTCAGCATAGAGACATGAAAAATGTTATGGAAGGTAGATAACTAAGATGGCAAGGCAAGCCGATAGGCCACGACGTCAATACGCTCAGTGATCCCGAAAAGTCCAATGAATCTCGAGGCAAGCTTTCCCTTCACTCCAAATTAAATTACCCCTTTCATGGGCAAGACCTTGAGATACACATGGTCCCCTACATCAAACTCCAAGAGATGACACCGGCGATCTGCAAAACTCTTCTGTCGACTCTGAGTTGTGCGCATCAACTGCTTGATGATATCGATAACCTTTGACGTCTGTTGCACAAGCTCAGTACGTAGGAGACGCCGATCTCCGACCTCGGTCCAACAACTCGGAGATCTTACAGTCTGTCATACAATGCCTCAAAAGGAGCCATGCCAATGGTCGCCTGATAGCTGTTGTTGTATGCAAACTCAGCCAATCGCAGATGCTCATCCCAACTACCCCTGAAATCAATCTCGCAGGCCCGAAGCATATCCTTTAGGATCTGGTTGACCCTCTCGGTCTGGCCATTGGTCTGTGGATGATACGCGGTACTGAGTTACAAATCAGTGCCCATCACTCTCTGAAAGCTCCTCCAAAATTGAAATGTGAACCTCGGGTCCCGGACAGAAATGATCAATACTGGAACGCCATGCGATCTCACAATCTCCTCGATGAATAATCTCGCAAGTCGGTCCAAGGGCCAAGTCACACGAATCGCTAGAAAATGTGCCGACTTCGTCAGAAGATCAACGAGGACTTAGATGGCGTCGTGACTACGCCGAGTCCTCGGCAAGCCCACGATAAAATCTGTCGACACGTGTTTCCACTTCCACATCGAGACGCTCAACGGCTGCAATGGACCAGGGGGTCTCTGATGATCGGCCTTGACACGCTGGCATCTGTCACACTCAGCCACAAAACTGGCGATCTGGCGCTTCATCCCACCTAAAAATATTATCTCCTCATATCACGATACATCTTCGTTGAACTAGGGTGGATAGAAAATCGTGATCAATGTGCCTTAGTCATAAGATCTCTGCGCAACTCTGGAATATCCGGGACACATAATCATCAGAACTAATCTGTCAATCTGTCTGACTCTCAGATGCTGCATCTGCTCGATAATCCTGTAACGACACATCTGTCTGTTGAGCCTCAACCACCCTTGCAACAAGAGAGGGTTGAATGGACAAGCTCAATAGCTGAACGATAGAAGACTGCAAACCAAAATTGAAGTCGTACTCTGCTATATCCTCGAGCATCCTTCACTCCTAAATCATCATGTGTGCCACTGGGCCTCGTGGCTGACGGCTGAGGGCATCTACCACCACGTTCGCCTTGCGTGGGTGATAAAATTATAGTCCTTCAGGAGCTCCATCCAACGCCTCTACCTCATGTTCAGCTTGGACTGAGAGAATAAGTACTTCAAGTTCTTGTGGTCGGAAAAGAGCTCAAACTTGACCGCATAGAGATAGTGCCTCCACACTTTCAGTGCGAAAATGATTGCTGCCTACTCCAAATCATGCGTGAGGTAGTTTAGCTCATGGACCTTGAGCTGGCGAGATACATAAGCTACTGGTCTCCCGTGTTACATCAAGACAACACCCAAGCTAATACGCGAAGCATCAGTAAATACAAAAAAATCTATCACTCCTAGAGGAAAGAGTGAGGATAGAAGCAGACGTCAGACGATCCTTCAGCTCCACGAAAGCCTGCTCACATGCGTCACTCCAAACAAAATCTGTACCCTTCCAAGTCAACCTAGTCAATGGGGCTACAATACGGGAGAAGCTCTCAATGAAACGCCGATAGTATCCCGCTAAACCAAGAAAACTACGGATCTCAGACGCAGTTGTAGGCGGGCCTTACTGACGCACTGCCTTATCCTTCGAGGGGTCCACTGTGACACCCTCCCTCGTCACCAAGTGACCGAGGAACTTCACCTCCTCTTGCCAAAACTCACACTTCTCCAGCTTCGCATACAACTGGTAGGCACGGAGGGTCTGCAATGCGATCTCCAGATGTTGCATATTTTCCTCACGAGTCCTTAAATATATCAGAATGTCGTTGATGAAGACCACAACAAACTGATTAAGATATGAAGGGATGACCTCATTCATCAACTGCATGAAGACCACGGGTGCATTAGTCAGTCTGAAGGACATGACTTAAAACTCAAAATGACCATAACGCGTCCTGAAAGCCGTCTTCGGGATGTCCTCCTCTCCGATTCAAATCTGATGATAACCGAAGAGTAGGTCAATCTTCGAAAAGAACTGTGCACCCTGCAGCTGATCAAACAAATCACCTATCCTCGAGAGCGGGTACTTGTTCTTAATCGTGACCCGATTGAGCTCGCGGTAATATACACAGGCCTCAACGAGCCATCCTTCTTCCTGACGAAGAGTACCAGCGCTCCCCACGGAGAACTGCTCGGACAGATGAATCCTAACTCATGCAACTCGTCCAACTGTCGCAGCAACTCTCGCAACACCATTAGTTCCATACGGTACCGGGCCTTCGAGATAGGCGCAGTTCTAGGCACAATATCTATCTGGAACTCAATACGACGGTGCGGCGGTAATCTCGGAATCTCATGAAACACGTCGGGGAAATCACAGACAATCGGCCACTGATCAATACAAGCGGTAACAGACTCCTCAATGGCGCAGGACATCAAGCAAGACAGCGGCTCTCCTTGGGGCTCTACAACGAACTGAAACTGCGGCAAGCCTGGTATGCAGAATATGACTGTCCACACGGAACAGTCCAAGATGGTGTAGTACTCAGCAAGCCAATCCATGCCCAAGATAACATCGAAATTTGACATCTGCAGCACGAATAAGTCAGTGGGAAAAAAGATACCATCGACCAAAACAGGGTAAGATGAACAAAAATGGCCCAATACTATGGTCTTCCCTAAGGGCGTCGATACGGTCAATCCCTCACTAGCAAACTTTGTCGGCAATCCAGTCGATCGGTAAAAATTCTCAGACATAAATGAGTGCGAAGTACTGGAATCAAATAATACTCAGGCGATACATGAAGAGACTGGAAGTATACCCTCAACGACTCCTCTGGAGGTCTGCGGGTCCTGTTGAGCCACATAAAATTTAGCGTGAGTTGGCTGGCGAGGTGCATGTCCCCTCTGGGGTCCCTGGTGCTGCTATTGCCTCTGTGGTGGCCTGTATTGCTATCTCTGCTGCTGCTAGGGCCTCGACGGCTGAGGTGGCTGCAGTCGCTACTGATGGGGTCGTTACTGCTGCGGTCGCTGTTGCGCTGGAGGTTATTATGGCCCTCTCAGCTGCTGTAGATGAGGGCAGGGGCACTTAGACACGCGGTGCCCTGTCTCACCACATCCAAAATAGGTCCTTGAAAATGGCTGTTGGGGTGGCGCGGAGGTGCTGCTGGTGTTGCTGGTGGTGCTCTTGCAGGTGGGTGACTCCTGTACCTCTATGGTCGTAAATCTTGGCCCTTCGTACTATTGCATGAAAGGTCGGGAGCTCATGCCCAATAACACGGCCACGAAGACCGTAACGTAAGCTGTTCTCAAAACGGTGGGCCTTTCGCCCCTTGTCATCAACCAAATATGGTGTGAATCTCGATAACGCCATAAAACGGGCAGCATACTGTGCTACAGTCGTGTCCCTCTGTACCAAGGTCTCGAACTCTAACGCTCGCTGGAGACGAATGTGGTCGGAGAAATACTGCTACTCGAATTGATTTACAAAATCCTCCCATGTCGATACAAAATTTGGCCCTGCAACACGTGTAATAGAGGTCCACCAGTACTCAACCTCACCCTAGAGGAGAAATACTGCCAACCGGATCGGCTGTTGGGTTGTACATGCCATAGTATCAAAAATCTTCTCCACATCGGAGCGCCACCTCTTAGCTGCAGTCGGATCTGACTCGCCTTGAAAACGCGGAGGGTCAAGCTGTCTGAACTCTCAAAGAAGGGCATTCGCATGCTCCTGTTCTGCCTACTCTGGCGAAACAACTGGGCGCCTGCCCTGTCCCTGAAGCGTAACCGTCACAGCCTGCAACATCTGTTGTAACTGTGAGGCACTCACGGGTACGGTCGGATCTGCACCGGTCTCAGGTGGAGGAGCGACATCCTCAATCTGGGGAGAAGGGATCTCTGGGGGAGGAATGAGAGTCGTAGATGGTAAAGCTGGAGCCTCGAGTGGTGGAGCGGGAGTCGATCGGGTCACTCTCCTGTGCGGCATGTCTTGTAGGAAGAATAATGACGCCAACCAACCTTGAGAATTGCACGTTAGGGAGCTCAATCGGAAGGTTACGCACTTAGAACCTAATCGTCCTAAACTAATAGCAAACATGTGATGTTGTTCTTGGTTATTCCGAAGTTATACTCTAATACTAACTGTTGTTACGCCCCGAACTCGGAAACCGGGCTGACAAAATTCTTAATCACCGAATCCTGCGCCGACAACCTCCGTAGTACCCCATTCTTGGCTCCCGGCACCCATACATCAGGTTTTGATCCTGGGATCCTACAAGGAGGATTTCAAACATAATTTTGATTTAATATAAGCATAACCATAAGCATAACCCACGAATAATTATCACAAGAATACCATTACAAAATCTACTATGATCAAAAACTTTGATTACAGTGCGTATGAAGGGAAATATAAGATAATGATAATAACAGAAACTCCAAAAGTTCGACTGCACACTCCAACTGCAACGAGACTATGACTACGTCCTAGAGTCACCTGCACGCATCAATCGTGCATAAGCTTATAGAAAGCTTAGAGGGCGGTGTAAGTGTGTGCGCAATATAAGCGTGCTCAAAATGCAAGGTTAGAGTAATACAGAATCATGTTAATGAGTACATGAATGCAATCAGCCGTACTAAGGCTATGCGGTGCAGGATATGAATGCTATCGACCATAACACGGCCATGCGATGCAAGATGCAGCCTAAGTATGCTAATCCTCATTATATATCAATACAGTTCTCATTATGGATAATCACCAAGATTTAATACACTCCAAATGACACTGCCTCTCTCCTAGCTGCACAGTTCAAGTGAGCGTAAGAAACCTCACTATTTTCCTGCCCAATAGTCTGCCAATACTTATCCGGCACGTCGATAGCGGACCCATTTACGAGATGGTCAAACTCAGCCTTGTAATTCCCCCTACCCTTGGGTGAGTAAGGCCACACCCCTTTCTAACTGATCATGACATAGTGGGAGACGTGGCTTCCTGGTATTCGGCCCTCATGCGCTCATATATCCACTTGGTCTCGACGTTGGAGTCATATAACATCCCAGATTTTTTCCAACTTGACAATGAACGTCCTTAGACATAGAACTGCCATAGGAACTTATTTTATTATAATTAGGGCATAATTTAGTTAAGTATTAATAGCTTGGATCGCTTTTTATACAAACTACAAAGACCCGAGTACCACCTCGAGAAAAAATCTCTTAGGATCAAATTCTTTAGAAATTAGTCGAGTATTAACTAGTGTTAAACTAGTTTACTTGTAAAATTCGCTCTAATCACTTTAAATTTGATCTGCAAGACCCAAAACTTGTAGAATCATTGACGCTAGGTTACCCTAAAATCTTTAAATTTAATCTGCAAGACCCAAAACTTGTAAAATCATTGACGCTAGGTTACCCTAAAATCTAGGGTCAAACTCTATTCCCGGTTGCTCTCGGGAGCACACCGAAACTTTGTATCGGACCTGGACCGCACATCGAAAATCCGATTGCTACCAGACTATACCATTATGACCGCTTAGCTGGACTTGGCAACCTCCTCAGAAATCAAGTCCAGATAGTATTCCACGACTATTTTTTTGTGTCCGGAGTGAAGTGTGTGAGAACGTGAAGGTTTTATGAAATTAAATATCAATTTAAGTAATTTGAGTCGTGTCACTTGTGGATCGAGTATAAGCATTCTGACCGTCAGAATCTGACCCAAATACACACTCGGATCAGGGTAAGTTGTCAGTACATGACAGTACACTTGTGGCCCTGATCGAGTTTCGATGACCGTTGAATTGAAACTAGTCCGCCATGGTCGATCTGAAAACTTCACTTGATCAAGATCCAATATTTGTGAGCTTAAGTCCGACCGCATTCAGCAAAAGGGCCTCTAGAAGTGCTCCGTTGGATAGGAACAAGCCCAATTTGGTTATAACTTAAGTATACCATGGCCCTGGGGCCATTTTCATTAATTTAGAGCCTATATAAGAGGCTTAAACCCCCTCTCTCATATCCCATACGAATTTCCTAAACCTAAGGGAGAAAGAAGAAAGAAAGAGAAGGAAAGAGAGAGAGAAGGTGAGTGAAGGTGTGGGAGTTATTCTTGAGAATCGCTTCTGCTATTCTACATGTTTATTCATCACATCCGTGTCGCTACTACGGTGATTCTGACTTCGTTCTTAGGTAAGAAGACCTAACCCTAATCTGTTCTAGGGTTCCAAATGTTTCAAGTAGTAAAATAGCTAACTTCACACATGCTATAGGTTGACATTTCATCGTTAATGAAGACTTAGAGTCTCTATCGAGTTCGTTACGATTCTACGGCATAAGGTGCGAACTATAGATGTTTAGGTTATCATTTCTCAAAACTTTCATTGTCGGCTAATGGTAGATTACTGACTGGATGTTATTTCACATGTAGAACATGCTATTCATTTTTCGTTTCGGTTAGATGCGAAGAATATGAAATTTTGTGTATTCTATGTATTCGTAGAAAATACCGTATATGTATGAAATTTGAAAGTATATTTGCCATGATTTATTGCTGTGTGTTTATGATAGTTATGAATGTAACAACGTCTTGGTGAAAGGATTCGCCCTAATACATGTTTTGGCCAACATACGCTATGTATGTTATTAAGTGTAGTCTAAGTGTTTGTTGAAATGACTAAATAAATATGGAGTTATGATTTATGCCTGCCATATGTATTGAATGCAAGAACATGATTGTTGTGTATTAGACATCTCCTTGATATAAGGATCTGTCATATTATATGTTGAAATCAACATACGTCATGTATGCTGGAGTTGTGTAGTCTAAGTGTTAGATAAAAATGTCTGTGTGAGAAATTGGGTGACGGACTAAATTTAATAAGGTTGTTGAGATAAGATTCTCAACTACCTTAGCCATATACATGAATTCCTTCAACGTAACTGTAACTTGTATGTCGTGGTTTGTGTAGAATACATACGGGTTGGATGACATGCTATATGTGTTTCATTGTACTTGCAAATGTTACCCATGTTTATATTGGTTATCAAATGCTGTAAGATTATCTTATCACATGTACATACTGCTTACATCAGATTGTGTTTGGGGCTATTGATAGTCTAGGCAATCGGTAACTGGACTTGAGTTCATGGCTGAGTTGTATTTGCCACGCAGAATGTGTTTGATGAACCCGAGCCGTGCGTTGCTTGTCGACAGTGGTTAGGCCACACGAGGTGCTTATGCACTTCATGTCGATCAACTCAACGGGCGCTCGTACTAGTCGAACTCGTCAAGTAACCCGATTAGTCCGATGTATGTTAACCATGTATGGACGCTACTGCTTGAATCTAAAGTACCAAACTTACCAGTGAAAATCCCGTTAACCTTGGTACCTCGATTCCCTAAGACTCATGAGCCGGGCATGGTGGTATGGGACACTGTAGTCGAGCTGTCAGCCTACACTGATTTGGTGATGGGGAAGTGGTGTAAAGATTCTGTGTAACAGCCCTGGCAGCCCTTGTACTGACCTCGAGCATACTCTGAGTCTACGTGGAGGCGACGACCCTTTCGTAGCAACAAGAGTACAAACTAGGCCTGTATTGATTTGGTGATAGGGGAGTGGTGTAACAATTTCGTGTAACAGCCCTGACAGCCCTTGCAGTAACCTAGAACCGCACTTCGTATGAGATATGCTAAGATTGACAACTCTAGACTGGATCATTGTTGAGAATTGATATAGGGGAGGTACCTTAGTTTCCCAAATCCTGCTGTATGAAAAGGACTAATAATAACTCGGTAATCATGCTCATAACATCACACTGCATGTATCCGAAAGATGTGGAGCACTGAGGGAAGAAAGCATGTCGGGGACGTAAGATGGTGTCGCGTGAGGGAGTGTTGGCGAGAGCATACATCATGTCATTTCATCCTTACATTAACTAAGTATTTAGGAATGTTTGTCTTGTTTACTTTATCATTATCGCTTGACTGATTTGATAACATGTTAATCTTTACTCTATTATTCCACTGAGTTAGCTATTCACTCCCACGTTACGGGACGGTGTTGTACACACCAACCAGACCCTGTCTTAGTTTCAGGTGAGGGCGATGCTTGTGAATCGGAGTCGGACTTTACTTTTTGATGATGAGTTCTCTTACATGTAACTCTTTGGCGGGTCTATTTGACCTGGAGTTGCACCGACGGGGCTTCAGTATTTGGGATAAAAGATATTATATTTTTCTCATTTTGTGCATTTTGTAATCAAACTTGTAATTGTTAACCTAGTGACATTTATACTCTAAGGGCTTACTATCACTCTTATCTAGTTTATATACTTATCACAGTCTTCCGCTTGCATAATTTAAACGCCTGTGGAGTATGATATGTTGTTTTTGTAGTAATCCCAATCATGTTCAATGTCCTTCTACAGACAACATTCAATCACCGTTATCTATGTTGCATAAGTGATGTTTTGGAACTCGGGAGTTAGGTTTCTACTCGACCCCCGATTTTTAGGATGTTACAAGTCATCCTCTGGTACCATCGGTTTAAAAATTTTCACCCAGGGACATCTATAGTGCCCCGATGCTTAGTAACAATATTTTTGGTGTCCGATCCTACCATGCACGATATGCTTGTGGAGGTCATAACCCTGATGTCGCTAGTGAAAAAGTGGTGTAGACCACTTAAGTTAAAGTAGGAATATGTCAATATGTCCTAGAGGGGGCGTGAATAGGACTTTTTAAAGATTCATAAGTTATTTTTCAGTCCTATCACACTAATCCTATTACAGAGTACAAATTAGGATTACTCAAGAATTAACTCTACTGGCTTCCAAGCCTGATAGAGGATCCAATCACAATTACTTGTAAGATAAGCAAATTTATGAATCAGATTGTGATGGATATGACTGTGTGTGCATAAGATGTGATTTCAGATAATCATATAGAAAGGCATGTAAGGCAATCACATAAATGAAAGACAATATCAATCTCAAACACAGTCATTTTATAGTGGTTCGACTACTTGTCTATTCCACTCCCGGCTTCCACACTCAACCCTTGAGTGACCGAATTTCACTAAGGAGGTTTCTCATGGTTCACCTCAAACCTAAGGTTTTAAATCAGGTTCGCCTTCAACCTTTACAAAGGTTTCTACTCGGTTCACCTCAAACCCTGGAGTTTTGCTAGCGTACTCCTAACCAGATGTTTATGCTCTCCACAGAGCAAGGGTCCACACAACGCACCCCGCACGTACACTCCCGTCGGAGGCCTCCTTCGAGGACTTCAAAGGGTGAGCAACACTTAAAACCCAATCCTAGAAAGGAATGATCACAAGTGTCCTCTGGACTCTAGATACTTACAAATAAGTTGATGAGTCCCATTTAGCGCAATGTTGAAGATCTCCTCCTTGATGTTGAAGGGTCTTCAGCTCCCTTAATCCGTAACACAAAGATGTATCTATACTAGGCTTTAAGTTGGGTCAAGGTTATGATGGAATACCACTTTCTAAAGATTTTTCAATTAGGAAGATGGAGTGGTTCCAATCATCTATGCATTCAAGGCATCCCAGCTTAATGATTAAGGTTGTAGATGGAGGATCCTTGAATGCGGAAGTTCATTCTCCAATCCACTCTATGAGATATCAATGATGAGGGTGGATTGGAGGATGAACTTTCTGAGAGAAAGGGCTTAGGTAAATGATAGGAAGGTTAGAACTCTCAAAAGCACTCTCTTCTTTCTCTACCAGCAATAAAGACTAATCTCTCTATATATAGGCAAAAGGTTCTAACGGATATAAACGGTCATATTTGTGACAGAGTTCGATATCATCGATCAGTTGTCGATATGATCGAGCGTATACTCTCGATTGTATCGGCAGACCTCTCGATGATACAAACTCAATTGTCATTTCGCTTTTAAAAACCTTCCGCCTACTGGTCGATTGGATCGAGACACACATCGATGTTATCGGATTTCGAACTCTGATTCCATCGAGCGATGGATCGATCTATCAACAGATGAAAAACAAGAGAGAAGCCTTGAAGAATTTCAGGTTTAACAGATATGATCGGGGAACAGTCGATGTCATCGGAATTTGTACATCGATCATATCGGAGATCTTGTCGATGGGATCGATAAATCGTATAGATTTACCTATAAGCTTGCTGGACGATTTATGTCCGGACTCGATCCAATCGACGAGGTCTCGATATGATCGATATATGAATATCGATTTATCGACTGGCACCCCGATTAACATTAAAAACAACCTGAAATTCATGCTGGTGAAAACATGCGCCCAGAATCGATATGATCGACTGACTTCCGATATGATCGATATTTGAGTTTAGATTGAATCGGACAGTCATCGATATATCGAAGAATATGTTAGTTTTCTTTAAAAAAACAGGAGCGCCGGAAAGCAGTCTGTCGATATTATCGATCCACTTCAGATATGATCGATATTTGAATATCGATGATATCGACTACCGAGTCGATATATCGATAAATCGTCCAGATATTTGTTTGATTGCTGGACGCTTTTTGTCCTTACTCGATTGTATCGATTGAGATCCCGAGGACATCGACAGAGCTGGTCGATCATATCGAAGGGGTAATCAATATAATCGACAGTGTAAGAAAAACTTTAAAGATTTTTCTTTTTGATAACAAGTTTTCTTACACAAAAATCCTAAGATGTTCTAGTTCTTTTTAAGGATTTAATCACCTGGTGTTTTGGGACATGGAATGTGAGGCTATGATTTACCTATGGCGAGCTTCCACACATCCAGTTGAGACAGACGCTTGACTTGATCTTCCTGTTAGGCGCTGTTGTCCGACTGACTCAACTAACAACGTAATTGACAAACCAGGGCACGTAGTAGGTGCACTTTCAATCTCCCCCTTTGTCAATTACGTGACAAAATACCCAAAACACCCTATGAACATATCTAGACAGATACATCCTAAATTGTGTGTATATGTATTAACACAATTTTACAAATTCTAAACTCCCATTTACACACCCAATAAATTCTTCCCCTTCAAAAACTCCCCCTTTCTTGTTGTGGCTGCTCCCCCTAACACCTGCAACACAGATATACAATTTCCGCTCGGGGTGTTTGAATTGTTCTCCCCCTTTTTGTCAGTCATTGACAAAGGTATAAGACATGATATTGACTGAAGATGTAGCTTATGGGAGAACTCAGATAGATAGATGTATATAAATGAGAACACTGCAAAGCATACATCAATGAAGACAAACAGCATAGTCATTTCAATAGCATCAAAAATGGCAATGAAATAGGAATTGAATTCAGTCATATCAAAAAAAGTTTAATCATCAGACCAAGATATCGGCCATATGTAGGGATACCAAAAACAAGTAAGCAGAGATGGATGCAAAATCAAATGTTTTTGACTAGACACATGGTTCTACCAGAACTGTCTCTTTCTAACACATAGAAGGCCCGCCAGTCGTTAGTAGCTCAAGAATCTGCTGCACAGAGTGTTGGAGAGCTTCCATCCTGTTTTCTATTCCTGATAGTCGTTGTTCGCAGTGTTGGAGTCGCTCATCAATTCTAGTGAGATTGTTTAAAAGTTGGCGCTCAAACACATGATGCTGATGATTTGTGACAGAAGCAGGACTATAATCAGGAGTTCGATTGGATTCCCAAAGAATTTCTTCATTAAGCATGGGACCACTATCTTCAACAGGTGGAAAAATCTTAGCATGCGATGAGACAGAGAAATACGCTTGTTGCGCTGCATCATGGTCATACCAAACTTTAGGATATACCTTATCAGTTGTTTTCGGCAGACCTGTCCAATGTGCGAGCTTCCAGATAAAAGATGGAAAAGGCAGAAATTCAAGATGATAACTTCTGATTACCTTTATTAGCTGGTCTAATATGAAGGTCGGTAAGCATACAGGGATTTCTTGATAGACATCATACAGAATGTTGAGTGCAATGGGACTCAGATATGTGTCACTTGCATCACATGGGTACACATTCGTGTTGAAAATACTGTGAAGGAGTTGGAACAAGATTCCTAGGTATTTTACTGGAAGAATATTGCTATCATTTATAGGAATTGTCATACCCTGGCACAATGCTTGTGTAATTTCCATCCATCTACCCAAATCGTTTAGATTTCTGCTAGTGACAGGGATTTGCGTCACTTCAATGTTTAGAACATGACCAAGAACTGCTGGAGTAACGTGCTTGGTGTGTTGCATGAATTTCAGACATATGCAAGGTGGGTAATCTTGGACAACATGACAAGAACTGCTGGATCATTTCAAACTAATATGGCCCACCCATATTAAACATATTCTTCCATCCAATGGTTTCCATCATGAGATCCACCCCATAGAGTTTGACAGTACTAATGAGAATAGTACGATCGACTATTGTGACTTGTTCCCAGTCTGAGTGGTTTTGAGGTGGTCTAGAATATTCCTCTTTCTTATTCTTAGAAGATTTTGTGGATGAGAGAGCCTTACCTTTTCCTTTAATCATCTTTCTTGTGTCACTTGGGTGTCGAGATTTCATTTGGACTTCGAGCAGATCAACCAAAAGAACTGATCAGGGAAGAGAAATAGGACTAGCCTTTGACAAGAGAAAAAATCTTTATGATCAGCCTTTTATTTGGGGCGCCATCTGTCGATCATATCGACAAAAATGTCGATTGTATCGAGAAGTTATTGATCAATGCCATCGGGACAGCCCACGATGTTATCAATCGTCACAAGACTTTTCCTATTCTGAACAGCCATCGATGATATCAATTAATAAGTGGATGTGATTGACATTTAGAAGTGCCCAATCGACACTCCTATCAAAGGTGAATCTTTTTGAGTTTTTCTTCAGTTTAACGATTGTTCATATACAGAATAGTATCTTACTGAAGTTCCCAGCAGAGAATATCAGCAAAATTTCGTATAGCTTCTGTACATTAAAGAGTATAAACATTTGGATGTTTAATGTGTAAAAGGTGAGGTGGGGTGCCTCAGATGCAAGTGTTGATGTCAACGCTCATCACGGTGGGGCCCACAGCTGGGGCCATGAGCCCCTGGCCACCGTCCATTGGTCAGAGGACGTTGCTGCTCCGTCCTCTGGATGGCAGCAACAGCTGCGTCTGCTGCTTGTTTTGTATTTTTTTTTTATTTTTTTTAAAAAAAGAGTTTTCTACGGTTTTCCCTAGGTGGGGCCGCATCAGATGGATCCACTCCACCCATTGGATTTCATGGCTCAAGACCGTCCAATTGAGCCCAATTTGCTGCATGTTTTGGCGAGTAAAAATATCCAGGCTGATTTTAACGGTAAACACTACTATTTCCTAAGATATGGCCCGCTTGATTATCCAATTGGCCTCCTTTTTCGGCTCGACACCTAAAATGGGCTGGGGAATGGGATAGATGGCATGGATTATATACATACATCAAGGTGGGGCCTGCATGAGTGGCCCACCCCAAGCTCAGTACACCCCAACATCAGTTCATACTTCATTGTTAGCCACACCCATGCCAATTCACACTTCATTGTTGAGCCACGTCCAGCGTCTAGTGACGCTGGACGGTGTGGAATAACACAGGCATCATGGTGGGTCCCACATGGACGTGGCCCACCATGCATGTATATATATATTATATAAATATAATATAAATATATCACATATATTTCAATCTAGTGGCTAGGATTTCCCTGAAATGTGGTGGGCCACTCCGTCTGATGAATGGAGTAGATTTAACACAATTCAGTGGGGCCCACAATATTCTAGGGAAAGAGAAAAAGGGAGAAAGAGAGGGAGAGATAAATACGGTGAGATAGAGGGACCCTGCCACTATGGACCCTCTCTACATTGCATACATCATTTTGGGTCCCACATTAAGTGACCCTAAAGTTGAAATCAACGGTGGATCACCCACCTTTTACACTCCTCCTTGATCCCTTGGACTTTTATGCTCCTTGCCTTCACTTTCGATGGTGGTTGATGGAGTTTTGATGATGGGGATGAGAGATGAGAGGGTGGGCCACACTTGGCTTGGGAGAGAGAAGCTTGGACGTATGGAATGTTGTTGCTTGGGAGTGAAGAGAGAGAATGAGAGAGAGAGAGAGAGGGAAGTAATGAATTAAAGGGATGGGATGATGTGGTGGTTGTAAGGAAAGGAGATGGGGAAGCATGGGTGTGTTTGAAATTTGTAAAAGAGGGATGGTTAGGGGAGAGAAAGTGTTGACTTGTGGGAAAAGAGGGAGTGGTCATGTGTACTTGTTGTAGGGTGAGGTGACATTGAGATAAGGTGGGGTACTTGACTTGATTTGATGTGACATGTCGTAGAGATTTTCTCAAAATTCGTAATGAGTGACATTTTTTTGAAATTAACGTAGGCCCACATCTCCTAGCTTAGGTATCGGTTGGGTGCGCGAGTCGCAGCATTAGAACCGCGGCGACGGCGCAGTTGTGAAGGTGCAAATTTCTGGTCGAGCCGACTTCGGTATGTAGGACTCAACTTAGGTTCACGCGCAATCGTCAGATACAGTTCGAGGGTTATCGGAATTCGACCGCGAGGACCGCAAAAGCCTATGGAACGGTACGGACTAGGATACGGGCCTTACAAAACATGTTTGTAAGGAAATTCTTGATTTTGTGCATTCTGATGTATGGGCGTCGTCGCCTGTGGTTTCTGGTGAGTTGTTGTCATGGTTTATCACGTTTATTGACGAGTATTCCAAAAAAGTATGGGTTTATTTTTTGAAAAATAAATTGATGTTTTCATCAACTTCAAACAATGGAATGTGATGGTGGAAAAGCAGTCAGGGTGAAAGGATCTGTGTTCAATCAATATTGTAAAGATGAATGAATAACGGTGGAGAATTCACTTATGGAGAATTCAATTGATATTGTAAGGATGGATGAATCATTAGGCATAACACAATGCGCCAAACACCAAAGTAGAATGGTGTGGCTAAGCGAATGAATTATACTCTCTTGGAGATGGCCCGATGGATGGCTTGTTGGGTAAGGAATTATGAATTGAGGCTGTTAGCATGGCTTATTACTTGGTGAATATCGATCCCCTTCTACGACCGTTGAATGTAAATTTCCAGAGGTAGTGTGGAGTGGTTAGCAGGTAGACTACTTGAGACTGAGTGTATTTGATTACGATACTTACTCTTATATACCGTTAGTTGAGAGATATAAGCTAGACCAAAGGGCTAAAAAGTACATCTTTGTTGGTTATGGTGGTGGTGTGAATGGGTATAAGCTATATAACTAGGTCACACGAAAAATCATTATTAGTTGCGACGTTAAATTCAACGAAGGATCCTTGTTTTGTAGTAATGAGCATAAGGAGGCTGAAAAATTGGTTGTACATGTTAGTTAAACAGAGATGATACACAAGCTGATACATAGATGCAAACAGATGTATATGAGTAGGTGGAGCGGCCACCTGTGAGAAGGAATCCTCCAAGGGATCGCAGGTTACTAGCGAGATACAAGTATGACTTAAATGTTGCATTTGCCCCCATTATGGATGAGGGGGGTCCGCCTGCTTTTCAGGAGGTTCTTAATGAGGCAGATGCCGAAAAGTGAAAAACAACGATTGATGATTAGATGGACTCCTTGTACAAGAATGAGGTGTATGATCTAATGGAGCTTCCCGTCGATCGTAAAGCAATCGAGTGCAAATTGATTTTGAAGAAGAAACAAGATATGTATAAGGCAAGGTTGGTAGCCAAGTAATATGCTCATAGAGAAGATACGGACTTCACCGAGATATTCACACTGATAATAAATAAAGTATCTATTAGAGTCGTATTGGCGTTGATTGCTCAATACAATCTTGAAATGAAACATATGAATATAAAAAATGTTTTCTTATATATATGGGGAATTGGAAGAGTAGATTTATATGAAACAATTAGAAAATTTTGAAATACAAGGGGTAGAGAACAAGGTTTGTAGATTGAAGAGTTTTATCTACGACTTAAAATAGTTGCCTACGGAGCGGTATAAGAAATTTGATTCTTTCGAGGTAAGTCGGAGATTTATCAAGAGTGAGTATGATCAATGTGTCTATTATAAGACATTAATTGATGAAAATTTTATTATTTTGATAGTGTATGTTGATGACATGCTTATCGCCAATCATAGCATGTCTGAGATCGACATACTGAAAACTCAGTTATTAGGGACATTCGAGATAAAAGATTTGGGGGCTGCAAAGAGGGTTCTCGGTGTTGACATGCATAGAGACAGAAAAATAAGCAAACTATGATTATCTTAAGCGAAATACCTTGAGAATGTATTGAAGAATTATGGGATGGACAAGGGAAAGCCGGTTAGTGTTCCCTATGCAATTCATTTTAAGCTTTCTTCTAAACAGTCACTACACTAAAATTTCTGATTAGGAACGGCCACCTCTTTGGTTTAGGAACAACTTTAAGCCATTCTTGATTAGGAACGGTACGTGTGGAATGGAAGCGGATTGTGTCCTATCCCTGCCCCCTATGGGGCCAACAGATGTAAGGGTTTTATCCATGCAGTTCATCCCCTTTTCTAGTATCATTTTATGGCATGATCTCAAAAATTAGGTAGAACCAATGCTTAAGTGGACTGGAAAATGAGGATTTAAAGCTCACCATTAAAATTTTCTTGGGAGTTAAGCGAAAGTTTCGAATCAAGCTGATATTTCTGTCTTCACTTCATTCCGGTCTATGTGACCTTATGAATAGGTTGGATGGTAAAGAAACATCATGGCTAGAAAGGTTTCAACGGCGGACATTATCACCGTTGCTTCCTTTGGTGTGGTTTACTGGGATCGTGTCGTAAAATGACATGACAAAAGGGATGCACAGCGTGGATAAAACCCTTGCACCATGGTGGCCCCACATAGCTCTGCCTGGAAAGGATTATCGTCCGCGCGGGGGTAAGTTGCAATCTGTTTCCCTCACCTAATCAAAACCCTAGCCCTGCCTCTTTTCTCTCTCCCTCTCCCTGTCTCTCGCCCTTGCCGTCCTTGCTTCAACCCGACACCTATCTTCTCGCTTTCTCTGATTCTCTCCCTCCCTCCCTCCCCCCCCTCTTAGATTCTCTCTCTCAGGCAATGATCATGGGTGATCGAAGCTGTTCAATTGAGGGCCTGCGAAATGGACGGAATTCTGATTTGGTTTGTCATCTTCCTCATCTTCTATCCCAACGATGGTTCTTTGCCGCCGTGGCTCGATCTCATTTTCACAAATTCGACTTCAAACTCGAATTCTTACATATCCCAATTCTCTTCAATCTATTCTTTCTTCTTCCCCAACAACCTGACTTCCATCATCGAGAATTCCAATTCCAGTAAAGAGAAGCGAAGTCTGGAGACTCGAGTTTCAAATCCTGCAGCCAAAGAGAATTGTGATATCTTCAATGGGAGATGGGTGAATGACGAATTATATCCATTATATCCAGAAGGATCTTATTTGATCGATGAGCAGTAGAATTCCTTTCTAAATGGCTGGCCGGAACGAGATTACCAGAAACTCCATTGGCAGCTGAACGGCTGCAATATTCCAAGGTAATGAAATAAGAAAAAAATGGTTTCTTTCTCCTCTGTTTTTCTTGGGATGTGGATATTTCAAGTATATCGAAAGACAAAAATGCATTTTTATTTTAAATTCTACATTGAATTCATTTTTTGGGTGTTCTTGGTAGGTTGAATGGAATAGATATGTTAGAGAGATTGCGAGGAAAACGGTTAGTTTTCGTTGGTGATTCCTTCAACATAAACATGTGGGAATCTCTAATTTGCATTTTGAAGAATTCATTGAAATTGGTAGAAGACCTGATGGATGGTCTAGATCAATCTATTGGGTTGTCCAAGTATCTCAATGCAACTAGGACACTATTACACTGAGAGCACTGAATCATTTCTCATAAATAACATCAGCAACAATACTAGCCTATTTGGGAGCCCCTAAAAAATGAATTCAACTCGTTTTACTTGACACTAATCATGTACTATATATATATATATATATATATATATATATATATATATATATATATATATATATATATATATATATATATATAGGGAAAAGGTACTATAAGCTCGAGCTCACGATAAGCTCATCGTGTGGTCGAGCTGTGTGGGCCCCACCGTGATGCATGTCGACCATCAACACCGTGCATTTGATGGTTCCCCTTTAAATAATGGGATATCCCAAAAATCAGCCGTATACGGAACTCAGGTGGGCCATACCATCTAAAATCATGTGAAGACACCGTTAAAACATATAAAAGCAATTGGTGGGGCCCACCTGAGTTTTGAATGCTGCTGAAACTTGGTCTGAACCATCATACAAGTGGAAGATACATAATGGATGGGCTGGATTTGCAAAACACATCTTTTGTGGGCCTCAAAAATGATTATGAATTTTTTAATGGTTGCACGGCCCCTCTCCACTTCTGTATATGGTGTGGCCCACACAAGTCACGGATTGACTTGATTTTTGAGACCTAGATCCACGGTGGAATGGTGCATCTGACTGATGGGGTAGATGTTCGAAACGCATCACGGTGGGGCCCACACAGCTCGACCTCATGGGACGGACCCGTGAGCTCGAGGGCATTGTACCTTTTCCCATATATATATATATATATTTCTGATTGTCCTGGTAGTGCTCCATTGTGACAAAGGTCCTTTCGAGCATTAAGACCAAATGGAGACAAGTGAAGACAAGTTTGATTGTGTCTATTGAGGACCTCAATGAGTTTGGGGTCCTTCGCTTTTGGTGGCTACACTGTTTCAATTGTTATAGGCCCTTGGGTTGTCTTTTATGCAAGGCCTCTAGCATTGCTGGTTGCATTGTGATACATGAGCCCATGTTCTGGGTCCATTTCCTGCTTGGTTGAGGTGAAATGGAAAGATAAGGAAAGAACAAACCTTTATCTGATTTCCCCAAGTCAAAGGAAGTGGACCACGGAAAGGAGCAAAGAGGTCTTGATGCATTAGCTAATCTTGATGGGAAACCTCCATATGGTGCAATTTAATGATGATTTACCTCTTGTTAGGAATCAATCACCCTTCAAGGAGTTTGTTCTTTACATCATCAAGAGCAATTCGGTTATCATTCATAGCTCTATCAGTGGCCAATGATTTGTTGGATGGTTGGAGTAAATATTAGCTAAGAAGTTGAGAAGAGGTGAATGACCAAGTGGCTAAAGAGGTGTACTCTTTGAGCATAAATAACTCTAAATCACTTGTGGTGCTCAAAGTGTTAACGGTTGCATTAACCTTCAACCTAGATCTCATTTCTACATAAGGGACTCTTGTCCATTTGCTTTGATGGATCTTTGTATATTTTCTCCACGTGGCCTTTCTTAATCTTCTGTTATATTTCAAATTAAAAAAAAAAAAAAAAAAAAAAAAAGCATGAAAATTCAGTGATTACAGGAGTTAGTATTTTTTTTCATTAAGGCTCAAAACCAATTTTGGCAAAATAAGACTACTCAATCTTGTATGGAGGTTCTTCCCCTTGAATTGTAGTATATCAATGATATCCTTTTTTTTTTTTTTTTTTTCATATTTTTTTCCTTACCTCGAATTGTCTAACGAATATGGGATTTCAAATGAGTTTTCATTGCGAATCAAACATGACTACCTTCTCATTGTGAATACTAGATGATGCCTTTACTTTGGCCATTTCATCTTGATTAAACAAAGTGTTTGCAATTCAATTCACATGCACATCCAAGCGCATCCTTGTCTCCAATTGATTTGCAATTTTAATGTATGTATCAATTTTGGGTTTTGATTGTTGGTTTTTTTTTTGTTTTATTTCTTTGCACTGTTAAGGGGTTGTGGTAGTTGCACTAAACCTGGATGCTAATATTGCCTAAGCCCTATCCTTGGTATGTGTACAGCCTTCACAGCCTTCTCACCAACTCAATCCGGACCCTTCAGGTCTTCATGCCTTTGTATCTTCATTTCAGGTCCTTTAGCCCACCATTTTTTGTTATTCTTGTTTATACCTCAGGGTATGAGTGGGCCCCTTGGTTCAATGATCATCCAAACCATTGATGTGATTGGACTCACTTTGCATGGCCCATACCAAAAAAAATAAAATCTCCCTGATGGAAGAGACCTTAACCTTCAATACATGTCCAGCAAATAGGTAAGAAAATACAGTAAGGGTCCACATTCAACTGTAAAAAAAAAAAAAAAAATAAAAAAAAAAAAAATAAATAAATAAAAAAAATGAAAAAAGGAACAAAGGAACAAAGATTTAATGGACTTCCAATGCCTGTTGAGCTTTTAGTCCATAGTTCCCACTTCTACAAACTGACAACCCAAGCATACTTTGTTGGCAAGTATTGTATAATACCTCCATTGTCTTATTTGGTCATCATGCTTAGAGTGTACATGAGTTGAACCAAGTTGAGCTTGGCACAGTAATATTTAATATTTAAAAATGACAACTGCTTAAACCCAAGGGAAGATGACCACAGGGGTTGGAAATAGGAGGCTTCAGGCACCTTCTCATGTAGATCTTACCTTTAAGAACTCCATCAAGCTCTGCCCATTTGCTAACTTGCTCGAGAATGGTATCGTCATGCCAAGAGTAGTGGCTTTCACGTGGCTGGTGAAGCATGGGAAAACTCTTACAGTGGACAAGTTGCAACAAAGACGTATGCCTTTACAAATCAGTGCATCACGTGTAAGAAGCCTGAGAAAAGTGGTAATCATCCTTTTCTTTCCACTATCCGTTGGCATCCGAGGAATGGAATCACCTTCTAGGGAAGTTTCAAATCAAGTGGGTTCTAAACCAGTCAATAGGGGAGGAATTCACGTGTAAGGGCAGTAGACCCTATCGAAAAAATGGGAGATTTCTGTGAGTCTTCTCCCTTTCAAAATTTGTTGGGAGATCTGAAATGAGAATACCAGCTGGATATTCAAGGACATGCAATTCTTGATCCAGGAGTTGATTGTCACAGTGATAGGAACAGTGCTGGAATGGGCAGCCACATCCAAATCAAAGGGTCAGCCCCCACGGATATCTGCAAAGACTGGATGACAGTGGTTGGTGATGATCTGTGTGTTAGAGTGTATTTCCTATGGGGTTCAATCGGCAGCTGGCATTGGGGGGATTTTGAGAAATTCTGCTGTTAAAATTTTGTTATTCTTCTCAGGTCCAATCTCCCCTTGCAATCTGCTTAAAGCTTAGCCATAGCATTGAGAGATAGGCACTGCATCTTAATGGGGCCACTTTCAAATTTCCAATCATCGTCAAAAGGGCAATCAGCCAAAGTCATCCACCGGGCAACACGAGGCTTAGAGCCCTCTTGGCTCCTCTTTTTAAAGGAATAATCAAATTTTTTAGCCCAGTCCTCAACATAGTTTAAAAACTCGAAAACTCGACTCAACTAGATGTATAGCTAGGTTGACTTTAGGACTGGAAACCCATCGATCCAGATGGATCTGAAAACTACAAAATAATAATAATAATAAATTCAAACAAGCTATAAGCAATTAGGTTCAAATTCCAATAAAGATTGATTGAAAAATCTTAAACTAATATTAATGAACATTTGTTTATTCAATTCACTGTAGATTATTTTTAATTCTAACTGTTTCTTAGATGCCTGCTAATCATCAGCTAGAAAATAGAATCACCGCAAGTTTTGTTTTGCAATCGATATAAATTTAGGCCTACCAATTGGAGGACAATTATTTGTTATTAGAACTTGTATGCCTACCATTTCGGAAGAATGAATGATGAACCCAACCAGAGTGGTTGAATGGTTCAATTTTCAGATCAGATAGCCCATTTGATCCAAACATTTCTGAATACTATAAAGGGGTTTCGATAACAATGAATAATCTTTCATTAACAATCGTAATTAAAAAAGAAGATATTAACTACACATGAAATAATAAAGTTGAATATGAAAACAACTCCAGATTTGTCGAATCTGAACTTGCTCGTCAACCGTGAGGAATTGTTTTGAAGGATTTCTTTATTATAGTTTGGCACAGATGCAACCGTCAGATCCGTCACAGAATTACAAGGTGGGCCACGTTTGAGGACTGATGAAGATGCCGCTGTGTACAATGAGTTGCCCCGACGGATTTAAGGGATTGATGGAATGAAAAAGAATTAATATATATATATATATATATATATATATATATATATATATATATATATATATATATATATAGAGAATAATTTTTTTTTAAAAAAAACAGTTAAGAGTTTGGAAGGCAATTTATGTGTCTACAAGATATATTTGCTTTGGTTTTCATAGTAGAGAAGAGAGATCTGTTGGGAAATGAATGGTGGAGAGCCGCTATGCCAAATCTCTTTCGGATCCACGGCTCGAACGAGAGATTTCCGTCTAAGGGGGATTTTACCTAATTTTGGGAAATAATGAGAGGGATTTGGGTGCCTTTGTTGCTATGGTTAGGGTTTGATGAAGAAGGGAGAAAAATGGAAAGAGGCAGCAAGAGGAAGATGAGAGAGGGTGGCGCCCTTGGGAAATCGGATTGCTTATTGAGTTACTCAGTATGCTCTTATCGTATTGAATAAACTAATTAGTTGGGCCCACCTTAAATGTATGTGGTCTATGCACGCCGTCTATCCTTTTTCCATCTAATTTAAGGGGTTGAGCTTGAAATTTAAGCATATCAAAGATCAAGTGGATCATACCACACAAAACAGTGGGGATAATGATTTCCACCTTTGAAACCTTGCTAGGCCCCACAGTGATGTTTATTTGTCATCCAAACTATTCATAAGATTATACATACATGGATGAACAGAAAACACAAATATAAGCTTGATCCAAAACTTCCAGTGGCCCTCAAGAAGTTTTCAACGGTAGACATTCAATTCAAATGTTTCCTGTGGTGTGGTCCATTTGAACATTTTATATGCTTCATTTTTGGGCTCAATCCCAAAAATTGTATGGGAAAATGGATGGACGGAGCAGATAAAATACATAAATCATGGTGGACCTCACGAAGTTTATTCAATACGTTAAGCGTAGTGAGTTACTCACTACACAATCTGCTTCCCCTCCTTGGGTTTCTTCCCTCGGGAGTTATTTGATACTTTGGTTGCGTTTAATGCTAGAGTTGGGATCTTTATGCGGTGGCCTAGCCATGGAGGGAGCAGGTTAGGTGTTACCCGGTAACACTGGAGTGGGTGTGGATTATGTGCTACCCAAGTAACAACTTACTGGGTTTACCTTTACAATAGGGTACACCTTCATGATATGTTGGATATGCATTCCGTTATTTCGTTCATTAGCCCATTTTATGAAGTTGTCCTTAACATTAACCATATCCAAATTTCAGGTGGACCACACCGCAATAAACACTAACGATTGAATGCTTACTATTAAAACTTCCTGATGCTCACTTTAAGAAGATCCGTAATGTTTATTTAACATCCAACTTGTTGATAAGGTCAACCAGAACTGAATAAAGAAAAAAATAAAATGCAAAGATTAGCTTGATCCAAAAATTTTGTTTCCGACAAAAAGTTTTTAATATTTATTTATTGCTTATTTCAGTTGTGTTCCACTGAAGATTTGGATCTGTTTAATTTTTATCAAAACATCCTTAAATGACCTGAAAAAATGAATGGGCAGCATGGATATGAAACACATTCATCAAGGTGGGCCACACATGCTAAGGGTAACGCCCACTAAGGTGTTACTTGGGTAAGTGGGGTGCAGATTAGCTGTCACACCGGTAACACCTTATCATGGGCCCACATAGATTATGTGTTGTATATCCATACTGTCCATCCAACCCATTTTACAACGTGGTCTCAAAATTTAATCATATTAAAATCTAGATGGACCACACCATAGGAAACAGTGTTGATCGAATGCCTCACCATTAAAACTTCTAGAGGGCCCATTGTGAGGCTTTCATAACGTTTATTTTTCCATCCAACCTGTTAGTAATGTTAAGAGGACCTGGTTGAATGGAAAATAAATTGATCAGCTTAATCTAAAACTTTGGTGGCCTACAAAAGGTTTTTAACGGTCATTCATTACTATTTCTAGTGGTGTAGTCCCCATCAGATTGAGATCTTCTTAAGGTTTTACATCTCATCTGAAAATGAAATGTTAAAGCAGATGGACGACATCGATATAGAAAAATTACATCAAGATGGGTCAGTATTGTTAGGGGCCCACCTTGATGTATATGTTGTATATTCAGGAAGTCTATTCATTTTGCCAGCTAATTTTAATGCACACACCCAAAATTGAAGCAAATCCAAATCTTAGGTGGACCACACAATAAGGATTGAGTGGACACCATTAAAAACTTACTGGGGGCTTAAAAGTTTTGGATAGATAATATTTGTGTTTTCGCTTTTTGAGTAACCTTATCAACAAGTTAATATTATGACGAGTCTTTGGAGGTATTTAATGATGGGCGTTCAATCACAATTATTTTACACGGGATGTGAATTGTGTAATGAGTTTTTGGATTGTTTTTGGAATTGTTTGAGTTTATAGAAAAATTGTTCATCTATTTTCAAAATGTCTTTCACATGTTTTGCTTGGGACCAGCAAAATGCTGGTTGGGGGGTGTGATAAGATCTAAATATTGCATATTTATCCCATACTTTGCATTTCTTTTATATATCCATCAAATTAATTAGTCCTAATTATGTATGTTTCATGTTTAAAGAGAGATTTGAAGTCCACGACCAAATCTGAGTTAAAGGTGAGGATATAAAGTCCAAAGATAATCAAGAGTAGAGTATTTGAATATTTAAGAGCTCAAGAGATGAAGATAAAGCATATTCGAGCATGTGAACCAAATGAGATCAAGAGGAAGTCGAACATTGCTTGAAATCAAGAGAAGAAACTAAGGAAAATGAGTCCTGAAAATTTAGGGCCTAGAAAATCGAATTCTGAAATTGTGAGGCCAGAAAAACAAAATCTTGAAAATTGCAGAAACGACCATTCGATGCCATCGGGGGCAGTTTCGATGTCATTAAAGACAACTTCGATCATATCGACGATCCCATCAAGAAATTCATGAATTTTTCAATTTAGTTATTAGATATATTCTTCGATGCAATCAACAGAAGTTCGATAGGAGTTCGATACCATTGAGAAGCCATCGAAAGTGCATGTGACTGTATAAATTCAAAGTCCGTTTGTGATTTTTCTGAGGCAATGCGAAAGTCGGATCTCCAAAACTGTAGATTGGGGTCCTTAGGACGTCTCAAATCACCTTATAGGGTTTGGAGAGAGAGAGAGAGAGAGAGAAGGTTCGGGTGGAGCACTCACAACATTCTTCCACTTCGATTTCTTTACGAGTTCTAGTAGATCTTTGGTTTTTTAAGAGTTAGCTATGACTAGCTAATCTCTTAGATAAGGCTAAGGGGTGAAGCTTCTAATTTATTACTATGTTTTAGTATGTAAATTCATACTTGGAAGTGCAATTACAATGATTGATTAGAGAATAACTCATTCTGCAAAATTCATTGATCTATTGTAGAATCTGGGCACAATAGATGGTTGAATTCCCTACGATTGATATCTGAGTGCTTCATGAGAAAATCATTCAATTAATATTATACCTTGTTAGATGTTGAGATTGGTTTAATTATTTGATCTTTCGATTGGAACGAATTAGAATTCAATTCTAGTTAGAGTTGTAGAGGATGAATCGATGAATTATGCATTGTGATTATTATAAGTGGATCCCTAGAACTGTTGTGCTTTATTTTATTATTTTTACTCTCAACTCATTTGCTGGATTAAAAACCTAGATAAACCGTTAGTTTTTGACTAGTTTTAGTTGTGTTTCCCATTCCCCGATGATTTGACCTTGGTCTCACCGAGTTATTACTACATCAAAGCCCTGCACTTAGGGTTTGTTCGATCGATAATGTGTAAAAATTAGTGCACTAACTGAGTCATCCCAACTTGTCTTTAATCGAGCTAACTTGCAACTAGCTGATGATGCAACGTTTATTGCTGAACCAGAAAATCACCCAAACCTGACGGATTGTGTCCAAATTGCATCGGCACTGGTCCAACTCAGATCTAAACTTAGTCGACCAATTCACAACTCGACATACCTGAAAAATATAAAGAACCACCTTTTCTCCTTTCTCCTCACTTTTCCTTCTTCCATTCTCCTACCGGAAAGCTCAGATTGGACCTGGAACCCACCAATAACTCGACTAGACTCTTGATGAGTCAACTCAACCTAACAAGTCACATAATTACAGACTTGACAACGATAAGATTCTCTTCGTCAAGGTAATGTAGCATGAGTCATGCAAATAGCTTGCAACAATCGGTTCGGTTTTGACCTGGAACCCACCAATAACTCGACTAGACTCTTGATGAGTCAACTCAACCTAACAAGTCACATAATTACAGACTTGACAACGATAAGATTCTCTTCATCAAGGTACTGTAGCATGAGTCATGCAAACAGCCTGTGACAATCGGTTCGATTTTGATTTCGCTGTGTTTCTGGACACAACACCTGACATGCTTCTTTGTTTGATTCACATCAACTGGATGATGTTTTCATGGCCCCCAAATGAGTAAAATAGATCTGAGATCGGGTCTGTGGTAAGAACGTATAGAGAATGCTAGTGTATTGTATTGTGTATTGTGTGTGGTTAGTGGACCTTTTTAGTGTAAGTGCATGTGCACACTTTCCTATTCTCTTGCAGTGTACTATATGCTTTATCATAATAAAATGTTGTGTGTTAGGGCAAACAAGCCTAACACATCATCTCTCCCAAACTCTCCTCCTTCTTTCTCAATATTCTCATCTCTTCTTCACATTATCCTCATCAAATCTTTCTCTACTTGGTATCAGAGTAAAGATCCAGGCATTCCGCATCCAATAGGTTGAGAGGCGACACGTCACCTTGCTGACGTCAGCAGCCGTACGGCTGGCGTCAGCATTGTATGGACGCATGGACTCCGTTTGAGCTAAAAGTTTAGGAGTATGATAGATCTTGATTTTAGAAGATTTTTCATGATTTTTTCAGATTTTATTGGACCCCATTTCATGGGATTTTGGGCGAAATAGAGAAATTCAAAAATCGGTTCCAGATTTCGTTTTTCTTCGATCTACCTCAAATCGGTAAGCTTTTCTTTGGTTTCTTTTCTCAAGATGGACCGAAATCTTCCTCCCAAGCTATCCATGGTGGATTTGTTACTTGATATCAATGTTTGAGAGGTTTTTAACCTCAAACGGGCTTGCGACTGGGCCGTTTTTCACTCGGTTAGGCCCTTTTTGACTGTGTTTCATGATTTTTTGGATGATTGATATCTGTTTGAGGTTTATCTCATATTATCTTGAAGGATTGAGTGAGATAGAGTTGTTTGAATCAATCTTTCTTGGCATAGGGGGTCTCTTGGCATAAGTTTATTTCTCTTGGACTCTACTATGGCTGACAAAGGGCCCTCATCTCTTGGCATAGGGTCTCTTGAATCCAACCGCTTGCAGATTACATTCATTAAATTGAATGGTGACAACTATCTTCAATGGGCACAATCTGTAAGAGTATTTTTAGGAGCCCGTGACAAGTTGTCGTATATTTTGGATGATCCCCCAAGCTCTACAGATGTTACCTATAAGTCTTGGACGAAGGAGAATTATCAAGTTATTGCATGGTTCTTGAATAGCATGGATTCCTCGATTAGCCACTCAGTGATGTTTTTATCCTCGGCTAAAGGCATTTGGGATACGCTTCATGATATATTCTCGGAATCTCAGAAATTTTCACGGGTATTCCAGCTTATTTAAGAAATTGGTCGGTTTCAACAAAACTTCAGATCCTTAAAAGATACTATTCGACGCTTCGGGGTATGTGGGATGAGTTTGTTATGTATCAGCCTCTTCCTTCCAAATGTAAAGAGGATCATGAACATGCTCATAAGAAACGGGATGATACTCGTATCATCCAGTTCCTCGCTGGGTTGAGTTCTGATTATCTTCACGTTCGCGATCAGGTTGTTATGCAGGATTCTCTTCCCCCATTGACGACAGTCTATGCCATGTGTCAGCGTGCTATGGTCTCTACTCTTCCTTCTCATTCATTTGTGCCACCCAAGCGTTCGACACATCTTGCTGGCGATCAGTCCTCCCTTGGTCTTCGAGTACCATCCTTAAGCTCGGGACGCATTTCTGGTTTTGGTGGTTGTGGTAGAGGCTGCGAGGGAGATCGCAGTCGTGGCGGCCATAGTCTTCGTGGTCGTGGCGGATGTGGACGAGGACGTGATGGTTCTCGCATTTGTTCACATTGCGGTGGAACTAATCATACCGTTGATTATTGCTGGTAGCTACATGGTCGTCCAACGTATGCCGCTGCTTCTGCTGCTTCTGAGACAGTCTTCCACCCCGACAGCTGAGCAGTCCACTTCAGGGGAGTCTCTTATCATTTCTCGAGCGGCATATGATGCTCTTATGCGGCTTCACATTAGAGATATTCCTGAGCCTTCTCACGCAGCTTCAGCCCAGTCAGGTACTGTCCTTCTTGTGTCATCCTCTCCTACCTCCTGGGTCATCGACTCTGGAGCTTCCTCACATATGACTGGTAAGTTGCAATTCTTTTCTTCTTATCATCATTCTTCTCCCACTCAGTATGTCACAGTCGCAGATGGAACCCAATCTTCCATCTCTGGGATTGGTTCCATCCCTCTTCTTCCTTGTCTTTGTCCTCCGTTTTGCATGTGCCTCGTTTTCTATTAAACTTATTGTCTATTAGCTCTCTTACTAAATCACTCAATTGTTCCATCACCTTCTTTCCTTCTTATTGTTTGTTTCAGGACCTACAGACGAAGAGAGTGATTGGTGGGGGGCATGAGCGAGGAGGCGTTTATCTTCTCGATGATGCACCTGTTGCCGCTTCTAGTACCCTTTCTCTAGATCGAGAGTCCATGACTCGGTCGCATTGCCGCTCAGGCCACCCATCCATTGCTAGATTGAGACTTTTGTTTCCCTCCTTATCTGTCATTAAACCATTATGCAGTGATATTTGTGAATTGTCTAAACATCATCGTGCTACGTTTCCTCCTAGCTCTTCTGGGAGGAAATCTCAACCGTTTCTTTTGGTTCACTCGGATGTCTGGGGACCAGCTACGGTTACCTCGACTTTTGGATTTAGATATTTTGTTACTTTTATTGATGATTATTCCCGCATGACTTCGATTTATCTTTTGAAATCTAAAAGTGAAGTGTTTGATGCATTTAAAGTATTTTATCATGAAGTGTGTACTCAATTTCATTGTTCCATCAAATCCCTCCATTCTGATAATGGGGGAGAATACATGTCTATTGCTTTTTTGTCCTTCTTGCAGGAACGTGGTATTTTGTCTAGGACGTCATGTGCTCGCACTTCTCAACAAAATGGTATTGCAGAACGAAAGAATCGTCATCTTCTTGACGTTGCTCGCACCCTTCTGCTTGGTATGCATCTACCCAAACATTTTTGGGGTGATGCTCTTTTAACTGCTACTTTTCTTATTAATCGTATACCCTCACGTATTCTGTCTTACAAATCTTCATTTACTATATTGTATCCTCATGATAATCCATTTCCTCTACCACCTAAAGTTTTTGGTCGTACATGTTTTGTTCAAATTTTGGATGAGAGTAATGATAAACTTAGCCCCAGGGCGATTAAATGTGTCTTTATAGGGTATACTCGGAGTCGGAAAGGGTATAAATGCTTTAACCCATTGACTCGCAAGAAATATGTCTCTGTTGATGTCACCTTCTTTAAGGATCTTTCTTTTTTCTCATCTCCAGGCCGTTCCCTTTGTGATCTTCTTGCGAGTCAGGGGGAGTATGACTCTTATCATTTTTCCACTAGTGATCATGGGAAAATTCCTCTCCCCTCTATTCAGCATCCTGTTGGTGATATGGGTGAGCCTAAGCCTCTGCGGGTGTATCATCGTCGAGACAAATCTTCACAAGCTTAGCCATCCACTCTTCCGCTCACTTTGGATGTTGGTTCAGGTGACTCTCCTAACTCGAGTTTAGATCTTCCAATTGCCTTGCGCAAAGGGTCACGATCTTGTACTCAAAACTCTATTAGTAATTTCGTTTCATATGGTCATCTTTCACCGTCTTTTCAGTCATTTGCAGCTTCCCTTTCATCACAGAATATTCCTAGATCTCTTTCACATGCTCTTCAAAGTCCTGATTGGACAAAGGCGATGATGGAAGAAATGTCTGCTCTTGAGAAGAATCATACTTGGGATCTTGTGCCACTTCCTGTAGGCCATAAACATGTTGGCTGTCAATGGGTTTATACAATCAAGTTTCTTCCAGATGGCTCAATTGATCACTATAAAGCCCGTCTTATTGCTAAAGGTTACACACAGACTCGTGGTGTGGATTACTTCGAGACATTCTCTCCGGTGGCTAAGCTTAACTCCATTCGCGTTGTGCTCTCCTTTGCCGTTAATTTATCATGGCCCTTGTTTCAGCTTGATGTTAAGAATGCATTTCTCCATGGGGATCTTGCAGAGGAAGTTTACATGCATCAACCTTCTGGCTTTGTTGCTTCTCACAACCCTGCTCTTGTATGTCGGTTGAAGAAGGTTCTTTATGGACTCAAACAATCTCCACGTGCATGGTTTGAAAAATTTAGTCAGGCTCTCTTGGAGTTTGACTTTGTTCGTAGACATGCTGATCATTCTCTCTTTATATGTCGTCGATCGACGGACATCATGGTTCTCATTGTCTATGTGGATGATATTGTTTTGTCTGGTAGTGATTCTGCTGGAATGACGGAGGTCAAAGATTTTTTAGTGACAAGTTGGGCATGATCAATATCTATGCTCCAACTTGAGGGGGAGTATAGAGAATGCTAGTGTATTGTATTGTGTATTGTATGTGGTTAGTGGGCCTTTTTAATATAAGTGCATGTGCATACTTCCCTATTCTCTTGCAGTGTACTATATGTTTTATCATAATAAAGTTTTATGTGTTAGGGCAAGCAAACCTAACACATCATCTCTCCCAAACTCTCCTCCTTCTTCTCTCTCAATATTCTCATCTCTTCTTCACACTATCCTCATCAAATTTTTCTCTACTGAACGAACAACTGAGCTTCTTTGTCGGGGAAGAAGGTGGTTGGTGGATTGATGTCTAGGGTGTGTTTCTTCAAGATGGCACTTACAGCGGGTCCGAATCAATCCACATGAGATTGTGGATGCTTCGAATTGAAGCTCTAGGTTCGTTTGGGTGGTGGGTTCATAAGAAAACGAGTTCGGGGGCAATTTTCTAGGGTCACCGTCAGAAACAGAGAAGAGGTGTTGTAGATCGCTTTCTATTTCTCTTATAGCAAACCCTACTTCTCTCACAACCATTGGATGGGAGACAAATGGTCCAGATGCACTCTCTACCCCGCTACTCTAATGATCGAACGAAATAATGTAATAGAAGAAACGTTTGTTACGCACAACTCAACAATCCCTGTGAGCAAAAGATGAACGGTTGGGATTCTTCCAGTCCTACGGTTGAGATTAACGAAGAGAAATCCACTTGGATTGTCAGCTGTAGACACCCCACCCCAGGCTAATAAGCTAATAAAGTTTGAACGGATAGATGGATAACCGAACCCTAATCCTAAACCCTAACCCTAAAAGCCTAAACCCTAGGAAACTCAAGTCCTAAACCCTAACCCTAAAAGCCTAAACCTTAGGAAACTCAAGTCCTAAACCCTAAACTCAGCCCATTCAACCCAGTCAACCCAATTATCCTAACCCTGAACCCTAAGAACCTAAAACCCTAGAGCCTTCAGTTAACTCAGCAAGTCGACCCACCCGATCAACTCAATAAGTCGACTCACCCTATCAGCTTACCTAAACCTATAACCCAGTCAACTCACCTAATTAAGCCCAAAACCAAGCCCAATCGGAGAAATGGCCGAAACCTAAAAGCAACAACCCTCACAATAGAGCTTTCACACACTTGGAGGATGTTGCCTGCCAAAGCATGGAGTCCAAGTAGGGACGGGCGGTAACCAGGTTGTCGTCATTCATGTGGCACTCCCCCTCTTTCGAGCAGCGTCCCTCAAGGATGTAGGTTTCTCCTTTATCGAACCTTAAGTGTGCGGTTAAGGTGCATTTACTTTGATACCCATCTCCTTATCCAAAATTACCCTTTTACCACCCCCATCCAACCCATGAGATGATGCCATATGGCAATCTTCAATCCCGGTCATTCAAACACCTTTTGTCCTTAGGATCACCATGAATTACCAGAAAACCAGGTGAGGAGACTATAAATAGCCCATTGCCCTTCTTATTTCAAGCATCCCAGAAACTTCAGAAGGCATCCACTCTCATTTTAATCCACTCCCATCTCTAGAAATCCCTTAGCCTTAGCCTTAGTCATCCCTTCATCAAGGAGAGAGAGTGAGAGAGAGCCCAACCCTGATCTAGCGTAGCCTAACCAGAGTATTAACCTCCTGATCCACTCAATATTGTAAGTTCTTGTATTAAAAGCACACTTGAAGTTGTCAAATTTCGTAGACAAAAGGTTGAGTACACTTCAAGTCCCCTTCGGCACCTCATGAAGATCGACTCAACATCGCAAGACAAGAAGACTTTACCAGGTTTTAAGTAAAGATCAAGCATATGCCAACCACCAGGTTGTCTGACCCTAGAAAGACCTCAGGTTATGTGTTTTTCAAATATGGCTTTAAATGTATTATGTACAGTGGAAATTCACTAAAGACTGAAGTTCGGCCAGCCCAACCTCAAGTTCAGCCAACCCAACTCCATTCGGCCAGCCTAACAAAATTCAGGCAAATATATAGTAATAAAACGAAATTCCATTGCAAGGTCGGCTAGCCTAGAGGAATTTTGGTCAAGTTTCCTGCAAAGAAACTTTCGAAATTTAGTGGGATTCGACCAACCAAATTTTGGCTCAGGCCAGCCAAATTTTTTATTTATCTTATCCCGTGCAATCCAATAGTTGTTGGAATGGAATCATTAGAATCCGGTCAGCCAAACCTATTCTTGGGCTAACCGAATTTCTAAATTCTTTGGCTATAAATAGGGACATTATCTCATTTACTTTTATGACGAAATTCAAAGAAAATCTTCCCCAAAGTCGGAGAGAAGCTCAAGCCCTCCTAAATTTATTAGTGTGGTAATTTAAAATTTTTTTTTTTAACTTATTCTAATTTTTTTCTCAATAACTTTAAATGTGATTAAGAGAGTAATCTATACTCTTCTTGAGAAATAGAGAATAGAATCTGCAGCAGTTAGGGTTTTATTCTTTGAAATACATTAGATCCCTATATTTTTTCTAGTTGCGCAATATACTGCAACATCGATACTCAAAAAAGAAGATCGTTGTAAGAAGCCTCGACTATGTCTTTAAATCGACATTTTGAAGATACGTACTATTATTTTTTATATTTGAGTTTTATTGAGATATCCCGAAAATCTCATTGGGTTTTGTTATGGTAAGCTTTTGAAAATCACAATAGGGGTTTTATTGTGGTAAGTCCATAAAAATCACAAGAACTGTAAGAGGTTATTAAAGTGAACCTGTGAAAACCTTGATATAGCGAAAGCCAAAATTATGAGGGTAGTCATTTTAGTAGTGGAGTAGGTGTGGGTCAAGCGCCGAACCACTATCATTGCTTGTGCATATGTGGTAATTTCATTTATTGTTTCTATATCTCATTTTCATTTTGAAATATTGATTCCAAGGACATCGTGAAGTATGGTTGTCATGCCTAAATTATTCGGTAAAGGTTGTCCTATGAATTAATTGGAATCAAGGTTTCCATACATTATGGGATTGAGATTATTATTTCCGCATTTTATATTCAAATTTGGCATTGTCCTATTCCCCCCCCCCCCCCCCCCCCCAAGGACATCCATAGCTCATCCTTTTAAATATAGCCTTGCGACACTATTATTCATCTAATCACTCAAGCATCTATCAGTTTTATCAAACCCAAGCATTAGAATTGTGCAACATTCATTCCCTTCTCAACCCCCTTGCTCCTCATATACATCATCATCCTAATGTATTTTCATTATTTTTATGCATTTGATTGGTGGGCGTATGCTCTATGGCCTGCCAACATAATCGAATCTTGTACATCAAAAACCTTAGTTAGTTAACCATCGTTTTAGCATACACATTGCATTGTATTCATTGTATCTGAGTGGCGGGGGTATGCTCTGAGACATGTCGATATAACTCAGCAGGTCCACTAGAAACCTTAGCTGGTTGGCCATCGTTTTATTGGAAGCATCAATACAACATCATAACCATCCCATATGCCCTGCACTCGATCATTTCGAACGTATGATCTGCAGCTTGCCGACATAATCGAATAATGCCGATAAAAAATTTCGGATTGATCAATCACTAGTATCATTGCACTGCATTAAATTTTGTGCATGCGAGAACTATCCTTACTCTTCATAAATCAGTCAGATCTTGTGAAGTAAAGACTATACATCCGTACGAGGAGAGTGAGTGCCTAACACCTTCCCTCTCTGTAACTGTGGTCCCTTACTCGGAATCTCTGGAACATAAACTCACGAGTTATCTTAGGGCTAAGGATCTTCGGGTCCCCAATCTTAAGTGTTTCTATGGATTTTAACAGATTATAGAATTGTAATAATTGGTTAGTGACAAATTTGGTCAAATATAACACCTTCACCCCCATTTACAAGAGTCCTCGAGCGAGGCACCAAGTGGAAAGAAGAGAGTAGATCTTCTATACCCTTGGGGAATCAACCCTCCAACATCCAAAGAATGATGACTCCACTGGGGGAGAAATAACCACACTAGTTGTGACCCGAGTTGAAAAACAAGATCTTACGAATTCCTAAAGAATATCAGTTCTCAGACATTTTCATCTGCATCAGCATTCATACTAAAAGAACATAAAAAATTACGCCTCTACAAGCCAGGTGTCCTAAAAAAAATCTCCCTCATCGCAGCATATACAAACCAAATCCTAAACAGCTATGGCCTACCACGAGGAAGTAGCTCTCCCTTCCTACGCTCCAGATTTACAGGGAGGCATTCCCTCACAACTACATCTAGCAGGATTAGTGCTAGCCTCTTGCATGAAGGTGGCGGCCCAAAATATAAAGACCATGCAAGAAATGCTCACACCAGCACAAGTTCCAATAACTAACATGCAAGTTGACACAACGCAACATCTGCAGCAGTCAAGGTTCGTACTGGACTTCCGATACCCTCCCAATGCAGACATCCAGCTAGCACAACCATCTACCTCAAGGAATTTCTTCCAATATCCTCTCACGAACGAGAGTCATTTTCATCATTCCACGCCTTGGACTCCTAATCAATTCCAAAATTCTCTCCCATATGAGAATTCTAGTCAATTTCAGAAATCTCCTTCAGCTAGGATTTCTTTACAGCCTCCTTTTTCGGTCCTAGTTCAACAAATTCCTTATAATGTTAGCAACCACCAGGTTCATCCTCCTTCAAGTAGGAATCATAAATGTGTCGATAAGGTCAACTATTATGAGAAGGATATAAGGCAGGCTTGGAAATGGGCAAAACCTCTCTCATCCGGTCGCTCTAAAATCAAGAAATTTCGAGAGTAACTACGAGATATGGAGAGAAAACTGTAAAAGCAGCATGGGGTAGATCTACAATTCATCAAGTTTAAGGACCTTTGTCCATTCCTTGATGCAAAGGTACCTCCAGGTTTTAAGGTGCCAAAATTTTAAAAATATGATGATACAGGATGTCCTATAGATCACATTAGGGCATTTTGTGGAGAGCTTAATGCCGTGGCAGGCAATCACGGAGCATTGATCCATCTATTTCAGAAGTTCCTAAAAGGCGATGCATTAGACTGGTACATGTTACTAAACTACCATCGAATTAAAAACTTGGGAACAACTTTCCCAAACATTCGTTGATCGTTTCTCATACAATCTTAATGTAGTGCTCAAAAGAATGGATCTTGCTGCCTTAAGGCAGAGGGATGATGAGTCATTGTCAGCTTACATTGGATGGTGGCAGGCCATGGCCGCCAAAACAAAGACATTAATCGACGACGATGACCAAATCTCCATGATTGTCCACTCAGCAAACTCGAGTATATCTGGATACCTTGTCTTGCATCCATATGCCAACTTTACTCAACTCATTCGCATAGTGAAACAAGTCGAAGCCGGAATAAAGGCCGGGACGATCTCTCCTTGGCGGACTCATCAAGCCTCCCCGATACAACCAATAATGGAAGGCATGCCCATTGAATGTGAGAACGGTATTGGAAGTGTTCTTGTTCCCCATCCAATGGAAGAAGACGATGTTGTCACCTCTATTGCAGTCGCACCATTTGCCCCTTAGTAGGGACAACTGTTACAGCAACATCAACAACCATGATGGAACCCGCAATACCACAATCAAGGTTGGCAAATGGGCATGATTCGGGCGCCTAGGCAGTTCACACCGATAGATTGAACTTACAGTGAAATGTTAATTGCGCTAGTTCAAAAGCAACTTCTCACCTCACTGCTGCCTAGGCCCCTACCAAATCCTTTACCACCAACATATCATGAAAATGATTACTGCGCATACCATCAAACCAGGGGTCATACAATGGATTGTTGTTTCACCTTAAAACACACAATCCAAAATTTGATCGACCAAGGAAAATTTGCCATTGTAACTCTTGACATAACTAAGGACAATATACTCCAGGATCCCCTGACACAGCATCAAGCGGGTCCCAGTACATCCGGCACACATACCATCGATATCATCAAGGAGGAATCTTCTCTCCATTTTGTCCATTTTGTCCATACCATTGACTTTCATTCAGAGTTCGAACCTCTCATCCTGCAAGGAGCACTCCCAAACAACCCAATCTCAGAGCCCACGCCCAACCAATATACTCTCATAGCCCCTCACCCCACCAGGGGCATCTCTGACCAGTCCAATCTCCATGCCCCTAAATATACAAGGGGCATTTTCAGTCAATCCAAACTTTGCCCCATCAATCAATCAATGGGACAACCTCTCTGCTCCAGTAATCAACTAGGGGCATACCCTGCCTGTTGCAGTATCAATCAATCAAGGGGACAACCTCCCCAATCTACCAACCAACCAGGGACACACCCTGCCTGTCTCGGCTTCAATCAACCAGGGGCACGCCCTGCCCATCTCAACTTCAACCAACTAGGGGTACACCCTGCCTGTCTTAGCTTCAATTAACCAGGGGCATATCCTGCCTATCTCAGCTTCAACCAACCAGGGGCACACCCTACCTATATCAGCTTCAACCAACCAAGGGCACACCCTGCATGTCTTAGCTTCAACCAAACAGGGGCACACCATATCCTGGCGGTTGCATCATGGCTCGAGGGTGGTGCTAGGGCAATCAGGTGGCTTGACAATGGCTTGCCTGTGGCTCGATAGGGTTTCCATGACGACCAGGCATGTGGTTCCATGGTGGCCTACCTGCAACCAAACCATGGCCCAACAACAATGCCATGGCAGACCGCCCGTGGCCTTGTGGCAGATTGTTATCGGCACACAGAGTTAACGACTTCACTTCTATAAATACCTCTTAAGGTTCTTTATTTAATTCATTTAGAAAATCATCTTTGAGAACTTTTTACTCCTCTTCTCCCAAGTCTCCTCTCATTTTCTTTCTCCACGATCGCTCCCGAATAAGTAAGGAGAGGCGCCTTCTCACTCATATAGACGGCGAGCTAGGGCGATGACCGTGCGTGCTGCTATGATGGCACCTGTTGCCCATCTCTCAATGGAGCACAGATCTGGGCTCACCTATCCAAGTAGTCATCATCAGCGGTGCTCTCGCATGTGCTTACTCTTGAGCTACCCAATACAATATCCAATGTTTGCTGAACTACACACATAGGCAACGCCACTCGTTGACCTTATTATCATATTTCACAAATGAAGCCCTAGTCTGTCACACAGACACAGATACAAGCTACTCACCTATATGAACACAATTGCGTGCTCTATGTTGGCCTAGACACAACCTGGAGGTTTCTATCTCATGCACGACAATTTGTTATGCCATTACGCTACCCATCTCATATCTGGCACAGCTCTATCCTGTTCGTCTCATACCCGGACTACGTCATACACCTGTCATACACCAATCTTAGTCAGCCATGCATTCAATACCTGATATAGGCTGGTCATAAGGGGAAATTATATGAGTGCACTCCACTCACTCTGATCACAGTCCCACTCTCTTGTTCTCTTGGGAGACCTGAAGTTCGTTGTCAAGACGTCGCCCAACAAGTGATCTGGATACATCTAATACGAATGATCAACAGTCAAGGTATGTGCATTGTATGTATTACTTTGCTTTCATTTGTCTCAGAGGAACAATACTTGTACTCCTGATCTCCTTCATTTTAGTGGAAGCTTTGTATTCGGTGTTAGCGTATTACCAAACCACGCAGATCTGTGTATTGTGGACTGTAATTTGATGCTCTTCTTTATTGGTCTTTTAGCTTGTATCAGATATGGAGACTATCCTCAAGTGCTTGTCCTCATATTAGCTGACACCCTCAGAGTCCGCCTTATACGGTCCTGAGCCTTCTTAACTGTACTTTATACAACTCCATCTGATACAAACTCATATCCCTTTTATATATATGGATTACTTCAGTTCATGGCATTTGTCTATTTATTTATGTTGTATTAAATTCTTTTGAGCTTTGCCTTACAATTATGGGTATTACCTTATGAAATGTAATTAAGAACCTATGCCAAATCATAGCCTGGAATGTATATTTGAACCCATATTAATAAAAGCCTCTTTAAAGGGGCATACTTTCTTTTTTATGTGTATTTCGTTTATGCTTGACGAATGCTTTTAATGAAAACATCCCTGCTATGATTAAATTCCCTGAAAACCTGTGTTAACAATAGGTACTCGAAACCTAATCAAATTCAGGTTTGGGTCATCAAAAGATGGTACCTGAACCTGATGCGGGTCCTGATAGGACTCTAGCATGCCCCCTTGACAATTTTACTCCTATTGAATTATCTTCTTCATAAAATATGTTACCCTTTTCAAGATTTGGACTACCGGAAAATACATGCACCTGGAGTCTACTGGTTTGAACAATTAAAAATATTCAATAGAAGTGATTGTTGAAGTAGAGCCTACTCATGATGTCCATCCATATTAGTGAAAGGTGGGTCGAACCTGCAAGTTTTGCTTGATCAGTTTATCAAAAAGCATATGATACTTGCATTTGGAGTGTTTTAGGATGAGAGAATGTGCAGCTCTTTGATTCTACAAGTAGGGACGATGGTTCATGATTAAGATCCGTGATTTTGGTCAGTTATGATTGTACCACACTCCAGATATCTTCAGTATGGGACAATAACTCCTCAATATGAGGCCTATGAGTAGACAGTAATAAAAAAGAATAGAGCAAGTACCCTACTCAATCAGATAATAGCTAAATGTTGCATTGATAGAATTTTCTAATCTAGGCAAATTTTAGCACATGTTTCATCTGCCGTGAGGCCCATGAGATCCATGTCCTCGAAAACCGAATCATGCTTCTTGTTTGTTCAAAGAAGTGCACAAGGAAACTATGATATAATTACAATGGAATCGAGGTTAGATTAAAAGTAATAAGTAGACAGTTATTTGGGTCTCTTCTTTTCTAAAAATGCATATGAAAATTGTTGTTCTTGATCTTGTTAAGCATGATCACATTTCTTTCAATTTTCAGTTCATTACAACACACCCAAATGATGTCTACGAACAAAGTGCCTATGCTCTGTAAATTTGGGGGCAACTTCATTTGGGAATCAAATAAGGTTTATTATAAAGAAGGCACAAACCGTATTGTTCATGTCGATTGAGGATCAATTACCTCAAACTTGAATCGAAAGTGTGCGAGATTTGCAAGTTGACCGACGTTAGTAGCATCAAGTACAAATATCCTGGTCAAGATTTGGATTCACTTGTGTAGATTGAGAATGATGATGACGTATCCAATATGATGGAAGCATTTCTTTGTAGCAGTGACCCTATTCATCTCTTTGTTTTTGCTGCCCAAAACCTTTTAATCCCCATTCCGATTCCCAGGTACTTCAATAAAAATTTGTTTATGTTCTTAGTTATCTAGTTCACTAATTATTTCTTACTGCCTTTGTTTGTTTAGTAATCTGATGCAGAATGCCAATTATGGTAATGATGAAGTATTGTTGTGGGATTTACATTGAAGAAATGGAACACGTACACATTCCTCACATAATACTAATGCCAATAACAATAATGTTTCAAATGTGCCCAATGACTTGCTTGAAATGGACTGCTTGTTGATGGATAATCAAGAATTACCTTGCAGGTTGGTTGATAGTTGTGTTGATAATATGTCGAGAACAATCCCAGTTTTAAAAGAAGGCCAGGAATTTGAAGATGCAAATGCTTTCCTCAATACTTCAAGGGAGTACGCAATATGTTTGAATTTCGAATACAAGTGAACCAGGTCGAGCACATTCTATTATAAGGCGAAATGCATTAAAGACAAGTACTCATGGCGCATATATGCATGTAAGCTTGTTGGCAAGCTGACATTCAAGATAAAATCCTTGAAGGGAAACCATACTTGTAATGCTGCGTATGAATCAACAATGTCAAATAAAAGAAAGTATTGACAAGCCAGTAGGATATGGACTGCTGGTTTGGTCAAGGAAAAATTATCTTGTACATCTAAAGATATTGACAATGAGATTAGCCAAAAATATGGGATCAAAGTAAGTTATGATAAAGCTTGCAGGGGTAAAGAATTGGCACTAAATGAGATGGACTGTGAACTAATTGTTCTAGGTCTTTGCAAGAAAATTGAGATGGCAAATCCTGGAAGCACAGCAGAGCTTAGCAGGTCATCAGACAACTCCTTGAGACTTTTTGTTGCATATATAGCTGCGGTACATGGTTTCAAGCAAGCATGCCGACCTATTGTGTTTCTTGAATGTACAGAAATAGAAGGAAAACACGGAGGTGCTATGCTCTTTGCCTTTGCTACTGATGCAGAACATGATTGGTTCCTGTTGAATCAGAGAAAGTAGTGAGTTGGAAATGGTTTTGTGATGCATTGGCTCGAGTCCTGGGATGCATACCTAAATTAACCTTTATATCAAATAGAGAGGATGGGATTTTTGAAGTGACTCGTGATATCTTTCCATATGCATGTCATCAATACCATTGGTGGTTGCTGGTTGAAGAAATTGTGAGGAAGTACAAAATTAGGGATTTGCAGTTGCTTTTTGAGGATGCAACAGATCATTCTGAATTCGATGCTTGTTTGCATGAAATTCATGATAAATCTATAGAATCATGGAATTTTTTGAAGGATATTAATCCTCAGCACTGGGGTGCATCTCACCTCCAAGAGACACATTGTGTTTCCGATATTTATCATGTCACCATGATGTCCGCTTCGGGTCTGAATTGCATCGACCTGCCTATCACTCATGCTTGTATGATGGATACATTTAGAAAAAGTGTAAATGGAGTTCAAAGTGGGAGACATGCTTCGTTCCCAGTGCTCAAGAGGTTATTTCTATAGTAGAGGGACTGGGAGAACCTATTTGTGTTACCTTGTGCAGCAGAGTTTGTGGTTGGTAAGCACATTTCAGATGCAAAGAAGGTGGATCTTGAACGGCGAACATGTTCATGTCATCACTGGCAAAAGTTTGGGTTCCATTGCCATCATGCCATTGTGGCTATCTGATACAGTGGACGTAACGTAACATGCTTTGATGTGCATTACAAAGTTGCCAAATACCGTGAGACATTCAAAGGGTATTCATCCATTGTCTAACAAAGGGCAAACCCGACTGAAGAAGTTCATATTTCGAGAGACGCTTTCTCTAATTCATTAGGGCACAGACAGGATGATGATGATGCTGATGAAAACAATGTCTTACAGCTGATCGATGGAGAGGATGTCACACACAACACAGTGGGCACTGCACTGCTTGGGCGTTGTACCCATTGCCTATGACAGGTGTGGACCTGTGTGCATCAGTCTATTTAGTTTATGGATGACAGAAATTGCCATGTCATAAATTAATGATAGACTATCACAGAAATAACCATGTCATAAATTAATGATAGACTAAATTATTTTTTACCTTTTTTTTTTTTAAATGCACACCACAATGGATATTGGAACCTATGACCTTAGTATTTTAAATCCTTCAATTAGTTATGATAAGGATTTATTAATAAAAGCTTACAAATCTATTTAATAATATCAATAAAAAAGTGAAGAAAAACCTTAATTCAAGGGTAGAAATATCAGATGGTTAAGATCATCTGCCATATGATTTTTAGTAAGCCATATACATGCATTATGGTGTCCACATTTTGGAAGGTTCAGATTGGCCTAAACGTATTAAATAATTATCTGATTATTTAAAATATTAACCACTTGACACCGGTGGCATTTAACATGGATAGTCTTACCGGTGCATTAAGTGGCACCACACACAACCCTATTGATATAGAACTTGCTCCTACTAATTAACAGAGGACTTGTAGTTGGGAAGGAACCCACATCCGTGCCTAAACGGCCGGTGGCAATGTAACCGTTTGTGCACCAAACGGAAAATAGCCGCCATAGTGCTTTTATCATGCGAATCTCACTTTGATGCACGCCAGTCCTATATTTGGAGAAATCAGATTATCCTCGGCCCAATAACCTAAAGAAATTTGTGTAGTTCCTTGTACGAGATTTCAGAAAAAAAACAGTTCAGGTCTTCCAAAAATGATTTTCCAACGACTTTTTCCGTGGACTTGCTCAAGTGTTTTGTGGGTTTTTTAGCTCATATTTCAACGAGTAGGGAATCAGATGGAATTTGCAAACCTGCAACCAAACACAATACGAATTGAGATTTTGCTTAAAATAGTGTTTAAGAATCGATTGACCCTTTTGAGGGTATGTTGAAACGGCACTTGGCAGTTTTTCAGTTCAACCACACAAGCACCAAAGGTGGGATGACTAGGATCTCTCATTCTAGGAAATTTTGCGTCGCGATCAATATATGGTGATAGTCCATCCTTTCAACAGTCGAGATTAATGAGCTATTGGCCCACTCATTAGAAATGAAGACCGTCGATATCTGTGTCCGTAATATCTCTGCCCTCCATGTGGCATGTTCATGTTGAAACAGTAGCCATCTCCATATGTATGAACCAGTTTGATCAGGTTATTCAGGCCATTCAATCAATGGTTAGTACAACTCGCAGATATGGGAGGCAACGGGCTAGGCCGGGCCCATGCAGAATAATGGATGGATAATCTGATCTGTCCATTTGGAAGGCTCGAGTTGATGGACAACTGTACGAATATTGCACAATTGGGAAAATCTTATTTGTCTAAGAGAAGTTTTAAAATAGATAGTTAAAAAAGAAAACAAGTCAACAAGCCCACGTTCAAGCAGAGGAAAACCGGCCCTTAGAACTGTCCATCTGTCATGGTTTAATTTGTTTATTCGTTCATCTTAGGTGGGTCAATAAAGATGGATGGTCTAGATTATAAAATGTGGCCTTCTTGTTCGGAGATTGATAACCGCCAATACCTGAGCTTGGCTTGTTACTTAAGAATTCAAGTTTTGTATGCATATTTGGATTTCTAGCTAGTCCTATAATAATGTCAGCATTTCTATACCTTGTTGGTATTTGGCTCCAAATCTGGTAGTTGGCATGTATGTATTGTGACGGGATGCAACGCTTTTATAGCTTGATCCGAACTAAACGCCTATGACCCCAAGCATTGAGATAAATAGAGAGACCATGGGCAGTTGTTTAAGATTGAGAACTGAACTGAAGCAGTTCGGCTATCAATTAAGCCATATATACGTACAATCAAATGATTTTGTATAAGGAATGGTTTGTCTTTCTAATGACTTCTTACTGTCTTTTAGCTGAAATATTTTTTTTCTCACCATGGTAGCAAAGATGGTCCGAATGCAATAATTGCATTAATTGAAATAAAAGTAAAAACTTACAAAAGCATCACTAAGCAATCCAACATCTATGGCATACATGGTGAGGCACTAGATTTAAGTCTTCCTTGGTCTAGCAACTTAGGCATAGGCGAAGAGAATTACATTTTTGAAAAGAAATGGAAAAAAAAATTTCACAATCTAGTGCTCAGCATAGAAGCAAGAAAATTGCACTATTTTTAATCTAGGTCGGTCCGGCATTGCAGCACAGATGGATGGAATTACACTACTGCTATGCTATGAGCTAATCCAGCATAGACAGGTTGTCCTAAGCTAAGATAAGCTAAGATAAAAGATAAAAGATAAATGGCGGTGTACTATAGGTTTGATTTTATATGTGTTGGGTTGGCAAGGGCCAAGAGCTTTATAGAGCTATGGGACAACTGCATGCACATATCTTCATATCCACCCCTCTTGTCGCTGATACGAAAATAATTGTCTAGACTCAAAGACAATAATGACCTATCATTGTGATTTTTGGATTAACATATAAATTATACAGATACAAATAACACAATAATGACCTATCATTGTGATTTTTGGATTAACATATAAATTATACAGATACAAATAACCTAAAATTAACATTCACATTATGCATGTATTGCTCAGTATAAAAAAGAAATGTGTATCGTGGCAGGGCAGAGCATTGTATTCATTTTGGAACTTCCAGGGCAGAGCATTATGTTCATTTTTATTTATTTATTTATTTACTATTTTTATCACAGAGCATAACAACCCATGCTATCATTCTGTCTCATGAATGCATCACATACAACTACAATAAATTTTCTTCATTTCAACATATCATAAGTACATATCTAATTCATTTAAACATGTATTCAATTCCTTCTCACATACAAATTTAAACTTAGAATCAAATATAAACATCTAGAATTCTTTAGCCATTCGTTGGATCCCTGGAGCACCTTTCCAACGACGAAAAGCATCTTAGAGAAATGTTCATGATTTGAAGGGGCGGGCTGGCTGGGCTGCCTTTTCAATCAATCTCCCATCTCAATGTTAACGAGCTGCTATTGGTTATAAGTTTCAACTATAATAAATTGAAAACAACTCACGTTATTATTGTATAAAATAGATTCAACATAATACTGTAAATAAAAAATAACAAAAATTGGGAGGATCACCCATTTGAATAGGTGCAAGATGATCTAGATTAATGCTGAAAATTATGTGCACTCAACCAAGGTTCAATTATAATTAAACTCGGTTGGACTTAGTTCAACTTAATGTGACTGGGCGCAACTCAGTATGGTTTTTGACGCACATAAGTGGAATCTCACTACTTTAACTTATTTCTTACACTAAGTTTCTCTATCCTGTAGACCTAAATCTAGTGGATCAGTACGTTGACTCAGTGAGTCATGGTGTAAAAACAACAATTAAGGTTTATTTTCGAATCGAAGAACAAGGAGGGAAGGATTACCTCTCAAACGATGCTGAAGCACCTGAACCAGTCCGAGAAATGACGCGAATTCAAAAACTCAGTAGGTTGACTCGGAGAGTCCACTCAGTTGTCAAACCGTCTCTCTCTCTCTCTCTCTCTCTCTCTCTCTCTCTCTCTCTCTCTCTCTCTCTCTCTCTCTCTCTCTCTCTCCCTTGTTTTCCTTCCTCTGTTCTCTCCACTTTTCTTCTTCTCCTTCCTGCCTTCCTGAACTTCTAGCAAAGGTTCTTTTCTTCTTCTCTTTCCTGCCTTCCTAAACGTCTAGCAAAGGCAAGGCCTGAATTGAACTAACTCAGCTGAAATTGATAACGAATCTCTCTCTCTCTCTCTGAGGTCTTTATAACCTTAAATAGCACTCTCTTTCGGTCTCCTTATCAAGGATTCCACATGGAGTAGGAGACGAAAATAGTTCTTTGCGTTCGGGTTCTTAACAGCGTGTATTGAATGCTAGTTGGGTGCTTTGATACATTCCGATACCCTCATTCAAATCCCACGTAATGAATGATGATCATTTGTTGTTTAAATGGGCCTCAGTTTGGATCTTGAATCGATGGCTAAACAATGTTCGAAGGTGTTGGCTGCTTCACGAAGAAGATGGTCGGATTGTTAATGGCAGATTACAAGCTGGGGGGTTATTTCTTCACTTCGATGCCATTGGACAGCCCAGATGGATCATGCAGAGTTGGAGGGTTAAGAAATCAAAGGTTTGGATGCATTTGACCCATGGTTCAGGAGGGAGAAGCCTTCGGGCTGTCACACACTTGAGAGGCCGAAAACGTGGAGAAGAACACGGGAAAGGGGAGTTTCTGATTGGCTCTTCAAGAATGGGGAATCTTGGATGGTCTGGATCAATTTTAAATTCGCTAAGTGAGAGGTTATGACGGTCGTGAGAAATTAGAAAAAATCCCGTTTCAAACGAATTCTTTAGACGTTGGTGTGGTTCGGTGGGGTCCACTCTGATGTTTGCAGGAAATCCACTCGGTCCATTGATTACGCCGGGTCAAAATCAAGTAGGAAATCAAAGATGAGGCAAATCGAATATTCGAGTGGACCGCATGATAGGATATCTATGGGGGAGACGTCCATCATCAAAAACTCACTCGGGTAACAGATGGATGGTCCAGATCACTCTGGTGGGCTCCATTGTTGCTGATCAAATGAGAGGAAGAATTTGAAAGGGAGAAGAAGACGAGGCTCTTCCTCAGCGCACACGTTGGTTTTTCTTTAAATTTTTTTTTTTTTAAAGACAGATCTGTGGGGCCCACTTTGTGATGACTGAGAGGCATCCACATCAACTGAAGGGATTGGTGGGTTGAGATAGGGGAAGCGGATTGGCTGGTGTACCACACACAAGCTATGTAGCTAGTGTATTGACGTCAACAAGTTCCATGGGTCCCATCATTAGTTATGTGTTATATTCAAACGGTCCATCCATTTGGCGAGCTCGTTGTAACGTTGCAACTTAAAAATAAAACAGACCATACTGAAAAAAGCAGGGGGGGAATTGAACGTGAAACCCTTTTGGAGTTACAAAAGTTTCGGATGAATGTGGAATTTGTTTTTACTCTTCATCTAAGTATTCCTGACCTTATGAGCATAAAAGATGAAAAATTAACGTTATGTGGTCCATTTGAGTTTTGGATATGATTCATTTGTTGGCTAACACTCTAAAATGACCTCTAAAATTTGATGAACACACCGGATATAATAAATACATCGTTGTGGGGCCATGTAACTTTGATCTCCTTTGAACCGTTCGTACAACCCGCTTCCTGAGATATGATGCCGGTACAAAAATATGACAGATTCAAGAGAAGAGTGGTCCATGATGATGGAAAAGGCAATGCCTACAATTGAAAGCTTCTTTGGGGCTACTAGGGTGATTACATGCCATCTGTACCGTTCATGGAGTTAATCTATTAAGATGGACTAAAAATACAAGAATATTAGATATATCCAAAACTTTTGTGGCCCATGCACATTGGAAGATCGATGGCCAATTGCTGAACTTGCGATGGTGTAAGGCCCGATAAGAATGGCTAGTAAGTTAGCTTAATCTGACCTAAATTAGTGTTCATAATGGTTTGGATCAGTCAATGGGTAGGTGAGTAATGATTTATGAGCTCAAAATGGATACAAGGGTGTATATATGCACATGAGAGCTGGATTGCTAGATAGTAATCTTGATAAGTGGAGCTATTAGAATTATTAATGAATAGGTACATGAGCATACATAATGATCCGAGAGTTAGCTTACTAAGAGAGACACACCTCACCTCAAGTTGATAAGTTAACTGAGTTTGAACTGATTGATGGACAATCAAACCTCAGTCTTAAATTCTAACCTTAAAAGCCTAAACCTTAGGAACCCCATTCATAAATCCTAAACTCGGCCAATTCAACCCAGTCCGCCTAACCCTAAATTCTAGGAACTTAAAACCCTAAAGCCTTGAGTCAACTCACCCAATCAACCCATTGAGTCAACTCACCTAGTCAACTTACCCAATCCAAATCTAGTCAACTCACCTAATTAACCAAAACTAAATCCAAACCCAAGCACAAAAGCAAGCTTAATCAGAGAAATAGGTGAAACTTTAAAGCAACAACCTTCATAGCAAATCCTCAACATGCTTAGAGGAGGCTACTTGTCATGTCCCAAATTCGGAAATCGAGCTCACTGAATTTCTAGCCACGAAATTCGGTGCTGATGGCCTTTATAGTACCCCATTCTTAGCTCCTAGCTCCCATATACTAGGTTCCGATTCTAGGATCCTGGAAGGAGGATTTTAAAGATTTTTTTTTTTTTTTTTTTTTTTTTTGTAAATGATCGTAATCATAAGTGTACCAAAGTCATAAAAACATCATCATCACCATATATCTACTAATATAATATTTAAGTATAGTGTTCAAAGAAAAATACAAAATATAATCAAGAACTCGAAAGATCAGCTGCACACTCCAGGCTCAATGTTGTTAATACGCCCTGACATCACCTACAACATAAACTGACGCATATAAGCTTCCTACGAAGCTCAGTAGAGTGCGTATATGAGTGCATAATACATATGACAAGAACATGGATATTAGAGTATGCGGAAGATGATGGAGAGCTAAGCTGCCAAGTCAATGAATGTTGTTAGTATTACCAAGTCTATATAATGCAAGGCCTACGTGGCCGAGTGTCATATGCTAGAGATGCAATGCAAACATACCAATCCTCAACTACTCCACATATCCGAATAGTTCATTACTGGAAATATCACCGAAGTCTAGTACACTCCAATACTGGCTACCTCCCATCGTGTGCATGGGCAAGTGGAAGAGACTTCACTATTCGACTTGTCAGTGATATTCCAGTGCCCACCCGACTTGTCTATATAGGACCCATTTCACGAGCTAGTTAGACTCAACCTAGCTTACAGCCCCCTACCCTCGGGCAGATAAGGTTGCATCCCTTTCTAACTAACCTCAACACAGTGAGAGACGCAACCTACTAGTATTTGACATTTGGGTGCTTATGTTATCCACTCGGTCTTGACATTGAAGCATCCTACTGCTATAACAGGGTTTAGGGACTTTCACCCAAGGACATCTATAACACCCGAGTGCTTAAACACATTTTCAGTATCTAATTCGACTATCCACGATATGCCTATAAAGGCCACAACCTCGATGTCAGTAGGGTGTAAAAGTGATCGTGACATATAGGATGTGAAATGCATAAGTCATACTATCCAAAGTTATGCATCAAAGCTACACATACCGCGCGATTATGTGGGGTGACCCTATGTCCTATAAAGTCCCCTAAGTGTCTCAAGTTAAAAGAGCATTGTCATGAACATCTGCTACCACAACATGCATACAAATTATGTATATGGGCATATAACTGGGCATGATATCGTCACACTAAGCATGTTATCAGTGTGTCCTATCAAGCCAAGTATACTAACATGTTATTAGACATATCATGTGATCATTGAACTTAATTCACACATCATATACAAAGAGTGGGACCCGAACGACAGGCCCCACTAGGAAGTTAGTAGTCTATGCACTGTGGCTCACGTTAGACTAACATTGGTTTCTCATGTAGCACGTACATAAAAAGACTAATAACTGGATGTTAGGCATGGATAAAATACATATCCCAAGGCGGGGCCTACTGGGTGTGACTTGGGTGGACACCCACATGTGTAATGTGTGCCACTAGGCTACCAATCTATTGGGCACATGGCCCACTGATAATATCCCAAAATAATCAGATTATCAACGAGCCAACGACATCACTATGATTTCTTTAATAGGATGATTTGCACTGTTTGAACATTTCTGACCTAAACCGACGGTTACTGATCATTGGTTAGTCACTAGGATGTGATCATATGCTTATGTGACGCAGGGAAGGACGTGAGGTCGAGCACCGTCTTCCTCAAGATGATAAATATTCCGAATCCACGGAACTTCTCTGGACTCCTCACAAAGACTTCTCGAATCCACGAGGAAAGAAAGTAGAAAATAAGAATAATTTCTAATAAATTCGAAATTGATTAATGAATCCCTAAAATCGAGTTCACAACCCTTTAAATAAGGGAACTAAGCAATAAGAAAAAAATCAGACTCAAACTACAACTAAAACTCCTAGAATTCGCAACTTACTATAAATAGTAAACTTACTATTTATAGACGGTCATGATGTCTACTAGTGCGCAAGGTTTTCAGCCAAAAATAGTCAGTGTCCTATTTGGCTTCACCAAACCGTTCTCCTAATTATCCTAAGCACTTTTCATGTTGGACACAACTCCTAAAGCCCAACGGATGAAAAGTTATACTCAAACTAAAACTTACTATTTATAGTAAAAACAAAATTAAAACGAGGAAACGACCGTTGAACAGGGGGTTTCTCGCAAATCTGGGCTGCGCAACCCGGTGGGTTGGTTGGCTAAAGTAGCTCGTTCTACCCTAAAATCATATATTTTACGTCGGATAACTCATTCTGGATTGTGAGATACGCCCGATCTAAGGTCCGATGGTCCAGATCACTTCTGTCGCCGACCGTGCCTTTTCTGATCCATCTTGGCCATGAAATTGTCTGCGACCCGCTCTACATCATTATGGCCCATCCGAGTTTTGAGATTTCATCATTTCAGGTAAAGTATATGCCTCAATGGATTTACTACAACCATAGTGTCAACATTACATAAGTACACTAATTAAAAATATTAAACTTGATTTATTAATTAAATTCAAACCCCTGCAAATATATTATGCATATTACCTTAGGATTATAGAGGCTCTAAATCTAGGGTGTCAAACATAGCTAAGGGATTCTAAAAATCTAGGGATCCCAAGTCCAGGGGACTCTAAATCGAATGGATCCCAAATAAACAGGATTCTCAAATCTAAGGGATCCCAAAACAATCATATTTCTACCCTCACAGTTCCATGTGGTTTGAATCACCTAAGATCTAGATTGGCTTGAACTTTGGGCTCATGGCATAACACGTCCTGTAAAAAAGGTGAACCGCGTGGATGCACATAAACATCAGGGTGGGTCCCATGAGTGGGACCGCAATTGTTGTCAAATAGGGGCCAGTTTCCAGACAGCCCTCCCTGCCCAACTGTTCCCCTCGGTGTGGTCTGCCTAAGATTCGGATTGGCTTGATTTTTGGGCCCTTGGCCTAAAATCATAAGTATGAACGGAGCATATGGCACATAAACATCATGGTGGGCCCCACACTCCATGCCCTAGTGGACGTCCGCCTGTCTGGAAACTGGCTACATCGCTAACACATTACTAGCTCTTTTTTTGTTGTTGTTTTTTTCTTGCTTAGGTGGGGTCCATTTGGATGATCCACTCCATCCACCGGATTGGCCAGCTCGAGCGGGGATTTGGAAGGTTTTAACAGTAGGAATTTAATCCTATCATTGAGGCCCATTCGAGACTCGAATCTTCCTCATTTTTCGGCCCATGGCCTAAAATGATCTGAAGAAACATATGGACGATGTCGATATACAAAATACATCAAGGTGGGCCCCACAAGTGGGAACCTACCACCCCACATCTGCATGGGCAGACGCTGACAACATGCGGGTGGTTCCCAACCCACCGTTCAGCTTGATTTTTGGGCTCAAGGGCCAAAATGAGCTGGGAAAACAGATGGACTGTGTGGATCTAAGAAACACATCAAGGTGGGTCCCACGAGTGGAGACCCACCCCTACCCGCATGCGCCTGACGTCTTTGACACCGGAACTTTCCAACCCTTCCTGCTGCTCACGATGTGACCCTGTTAAGATGTGGATCGCCTTCATTTTTGGACTTTACAACCAAAAGGAGATGGAGATTCAGATGGACGGCGTGGATGAAACATATGCATCATGGTGGGACCCACGACTAGAGGCCCCACCCTTCCCTTATATCCTTTGGCATCTAGACAATTCCAACGCCAGCGTCTAGACTTCCTTACACACATGCACGCACACGTGCACGTGCACACACACATACACACATATATATGGGGTCTATGTGAGAAATCCGACCCGTCCATCAAGTGGACCAACTTGTGTTGGGCCAAGGAGCTTTGGATTAACCTGATTTTGGTGCCCTTCCACCATCCAAATCTGTATAAACCTACCAACATGTTGGATTGAAAATAAACATCATGGTGGGCCATACAAGGAGGTCCATACTGTAATAGCATGTGGGGCATGCTCTCCAGCATAACCCATTTCCGGACCCCACAACACCATAATTTATAAGAAAATGGGAAAAAAAGGAAATGAAAGAAAAGAAAGGGAAGAGATCCACCAATCAGGGTGGCCCCGCCACTTGGAGTCTACCATACACTCTATACATGATCAAGGTGGGTTCCACCATTATGGGCCCAACAAAAATAGGATAACACAAAGAAAATGGAGTGTTGTTACTCATTTTTTTCCTAATCTCTCTAATTTTTAACCACTTTTTTCCACTTTCTTCTTTTGCAAACTCTTAAAATTCTAGCCCATTTCACAATCGGGTCAGGTATGGACATTACAAAAGCTCGAGAGCCCGACCTAAATTAGGCTCAGGCTGGACTATTTTGGCCCATCATGCACCTAGTCCAAGTGTGGCCCTATGTGGGTCAAGCTTGGACAGAGCTTGGCCCAGCCCTAGTCTAGCCTATTGACAACCCTAATTGTTAAGTTATCTTAGTTTTTATAAGGGGCTTGCGGCACTATATTATATGTAATCAAAATTGTTCATTAAGTCCCAAACACCATATAAACAAGGGTAACAATCCAAAATCCTCCAAATTCACCTAGCGGGCCACACAAAGGTTGGATAAGCTCGAGTGTCCAATTATGATGGTAAGGTTGCTCTGTCAGACCAACAGTTTGGGTCCATATACACAGCACCTGCAACATATTTTATTATAACTTTTGCGTGGACAAAATACCCTTTATATGCATAAAAAAAAACATGTAGGTTGAGGATATGTTTTATAAAATGAACGCTTGTGAATCCACTCCATAATGTGGGGGGAGGGGTGGTGTATGCTATAAGAGCTTGGAAGATGAGAGATATGGTGGCGTGGGTTGAAGCTTGGAAGATGAAAGGAGTCATCGGTTCAACTAGGCCCACTATAATATGACGGGTCGGTGTAGGACGTTCTTTACATCCTTGTTACATGCATTGCGTCCTACCCCCGCCCATCTTAAGCCACGAATTGGGATATTTAAGAATAGTAATGGGTTGCATTACCTTATCTACATGTAAGATTTATTTGTAGTGTGGTCCACTTGAAGGTTACCTACCTCATTTTTGGGCTCATACCTTAAAATGATATAAGAAAGGGGATGGACGGTGTGGATACACAAATACGTCACTCCCCCATATGCATGCTCCCTAGAGTCGGGTTAGATAGGACGAAATCTGCTTCCTTTTGGTAAAGGCTTTTAATAACCATTAACTTTTTTACAAGGGAATGTTGGGGTTGGCTGGGCGGCTTGCACTACAAGAAAATTGGCCTAAAGGCAAGAAAACCACCGGTAAAGGATTTACCTACGGTCAGAGACCTTTAGCGGCGGTTTTACTGGACGCCCCTTCTTTCCACTAAAGAGGGAAAAACCTACGAATAGAATCCGTAGCTAAAGATATAGACACTTATAATCATAGATACCGTAGCAATTGCTTTTAAAGATATTACTACGGATTAATTCTGTAGCTATATACCTCTTGCTTCCACTTTCTCCCCAAAAAATCAAAGAAAGAAAGAAGAGAGGAAGAAGAAGAAGAAAGAAAGAAAGAAAAGAAAAGAAAAGAAAAGGTGATGCCCTTTAGTATCACCACTGAATATTAACAAATTGCTAGCATTCAGCCATTTAGTACATCCTTTTCTATATTTACCTAGTCTGATTTCTTGGCTTGTGGGTCACAGGGTCTATACCCCTCTTGAGGATCTTCTTCTTCAAATGGATATTCCGAAGTTCTTGATTTCATTATCTGTCCTTCCTAGAAGACGGGAAGGAGTAGCTGACCACCTACATAGGCAAACAAAACACAATAAGACTAAAATTCAGTTGCTCATTCAAGTTATTACTACTCTATCCTAGGCACGCCTAATTATAAAGTTTCTTTGATAAAATGTTATCGGCATCCATTTTAGTACTTCCACTTTGGAATTACTGATACAAAGAATCTTCGTTATGAATTCCAAGTAATTCTAAGAGACCCATCAAAGTTCTACTCTTGCCTTAACTTTAAGATCCTGCATGGTGGGAAAAAAGAACAAGAAGAGAATAGAAAAGAAAAAAAACTGCAACGATAAATTCTCTCCATGAGTTGAAACATGGATTTCCATAGAACTTATTTTTGAGGGTCTTGTTTGAATAGCAAGAAAGCATCATTTTAAAATTCTGTATATTCATCGCAAACTAAAGGAGAAGGATAAATCAATTACTTATTTCCGAGCGCAGAATGAAGGCAGATGATTATTTCCTCTTCTTGATCTGTGAATCTCCTCCTCTTGATATTGGGCCTCAGATAATTTGTCCACCGGAGCCGGCAGCTCTTTCCACACCTGTTCAACCCGACAAGCTTCGGGAGCGCCCTCCAGCTTCCATGCCCATGTTGATGTATGTAATCCACCAGAATCTGATCTTTCTTCTGGTGTCCATGGACCCTTTTTCACCCCACTTTCATCACAACAAGGAGATCTCCCCATCACACTCCTGCAAAAGCATTCAAGACAAGATCAATCAATGTCTATGTTTGAGAAATCTCTAGAAATGAAGAGGGTCCCTTTTGGCCGGGGTTGGCCTTAGACAAACCTGCTGGGATTAGAAGGTGGGTCTAAGGGAATGTGAGTATCCGTGTTGGAAAATCTCCCATCTAACATGAGTTTTTATAGGGCGTTGGCGTTGAAATTAAGAAGACTCTGTATAGGAGACGCATTTCCCATGAGCTACTTTCTTATATTCTATGCTATAATGAATTTATTCCATGATCACCCCTCACATTTTTTTCAAATGACCAAATGAGGAAGGATCGGCTTATCCTACAAATGTGTGTGGTCCACCGTGATTTGTACATGACATCCAATCTGTCCATCATGTGAGCCCTTTCATGTTCTCTTTGGCACCATAGAATCATGCTGATCCAAAACTCAGTTGAGCCACATCACAGGGAAACAGTTGGAATGGATACGCCTACCATTAAAAACCTTCTGGATCATGTTTGGTACATGTCATCTAAGCCATTTAGAAGATGCACCCCGCAAAGATAAATGGATCTACACCGTAAAAGTCAGACAATTTCAAGGCCTACCTAAGCATTGGGTGCCAAGGAGATAGTGAGAGGGTGAACATCATGCAAACATCAAAATGGACCCCACACATTGCTTTGTTGGTTGAGCTTAACCTACAAAGCATTGCAGTGGATCGGGCTTCATATAAGCCTTGGATGTTAATCTATGATAAAGGTTTTTCTTTTTGTCATGTTTCAAGATTGCCATTGGGTTCCACATCGATATTTTTCCTGCCATGTCACTTTTGGAGAACATCCACGGCATGAAAAAGGATGTGTGTCGTTGATAGAACGGCGGAAGAGGATTAACATAGCCTGCCCCAATTAGTTGGGATAAGACTTAGTTGATGATGATGATGATGCAAGACATGAAAAAGGTGGTTCTCACCTTGAGTAGCATTCATTGTAGTGAAACTTCAGCTTGTTCTGGTCCATAATCAGCAAAAAGAAAAAAACAGATAAATGAACCGTAAACAGTTGGATAACTACAACTGTCAATGGGCAAGGCTTGGGCTTAGCAAAATCGAAATTTTGAGTAGTGCCAGCCAGATATGCACATCCAATCAGTTCAAAATCCACACCAAAGTCAACCCAGGCCCAACTCATTAACAACCATATGGATAACAATATTGAAAATGGAAATTTATATCAAATACAAGCACTTCAATCTCCCTATAAATAGTAACAAGTGGGTGTGGCTGTGCATTTATATGAACCAATCTGAGAACTCCAGTGTGAGATCCAGATCATTCATCCAGTGGGCTCAATGGTGAATATTCCCAAGCCCAAAGTCAGTCCAGTCCACTCACTTAGTGGCCCACACATGTATGAAACAATGGATGGTTAGAAAATCAAATGTCCCTCATTTAATATACATGCGCAGCCAACCTGTGGATGGACTGGCCTGATTTTTGGAATAGGGGACATTCACCTTGGGGCCTACCTTATGAAGGGCCCGAATCTCACATGCATGTGAGTGCTTGTCTTGCATTTGCAGATGGGTGTTTGCGGGCAGCATGTCTTAAAAATTAGGTTTCTTTAAGTGTGTGGAGTAGGTTTCTTTAAGTGTGTGGAGTAGTTATACCGTTAATGCTATCATACTAGCCACTGCACCAATTCTGAAACCTTTCACAGCAAATTCACCACTGAAATGAATTGGTCCAAGGATGACGGATTTATACCCCTTTGTATGTCTTTCACCTTTCAGACATTTGTAGCACTATTAGTACTTGACTAATATTAGATAAAATAGAGATGTTTAACTCTACAAAGTTCGGAAACTTACAATTTTAACACCATGCTTTTCTGCATGTGTAATATACATGAAAAAGGTCAAGAGAATAACAGAGATCAAAGGGGCTATCACGGGCACCTAGAAAAGGCTCTTCTTCTTCTTCCCCTGTAACACTTTTGGGTCATGTAAGAAGGAAACCTTCCACAAGCCTGGAGTCCAAGGAATATGAAGCAAAGAGAAAAAAACTTACAATGTATTTGGCAACTAGAAGGAAAACCAAGAAGACTGATCCTATGAGGATTGTCTGCCAATTCCACTGCGAATGTAGTGAAAGAAAACAGTCAGTGAGGAAAAATGACAGCAATCTGTACTTCTAAACTCATTAGCTTAATCATTGACTGGGTCAGGGAAATTTAGTTTTGGCTTGACTGAGTCATTGGACAACCTAATTGACTTATCATGGTTGCTAGTTTTGAGTTGGTTGGTTTCCATCTCAAATCCGAAGCTTTTAAACACTATCAATAGCAATTGTTTTCAGTAGGTTTTCATACCTTGTGATGTACAGAACTCCATTCCAAACGTGTAACTGAAATTCTATCTGTCTTCTTAGTAAAATTCTTTATGCCAAGGAAACCTTTGAGCTGTTGCAGAGCAATTGTGATGGCTGCCCCACCCATGAACCCAACAATGGCCGCATGAGATGGGAAGTCAATTAAGAATCCTAATCTGTAAACATTACCAGAATTGTCAATGTTATAACAAAGAATACTGACCTCTTAAGTTAACAAGGGTATGAAAAACTTGTAAAACAGATTGCTCAATTACCTAAAAAATCCAAGTGTGACTTGAGTGAACCCAGCAAAGAATGTTGCAGTGAATACAAGCCGGGGATACTCATCAATTGACCTTCAATTTTGACAATTTAATTTGTGTTAGTGTGCAAATAAGAAAAACCAAATTTAAAGGTGATAAACATACATTAAGCCAACCATCCAACACTATAAAAGGTAAACCTTTACTTCTTCATTCAAAACAGATATAAATTAACAAATAGGTTTCCAAAAGAAAAGGCATTGAAACCATTCCATAAATCATTCATAATGCATACTATGCATGCGAGGATTTGTAACAAGATTCACCATTTCATATATAAAATTCAACTTCAACAATTAAAAGGGCAGGCTGCACATGTATCTTCAATTGCACGGTGGGCAATTTTATTTGAACCATAGGAATGTATGTGGGACTGCATATATATGTATGTGTGACTGCATGTGGATGGTCATGAATCCACACAAGTGTGGGCTTATCCTCTGTTTTATGTTTACTTCATTTGGTTTTTGACTTGTTTGGTCCCATATGATAGTTGGCGCCACAGCATGTATAATGTTCAGTTGCAGTAGTGCAGTTTTTATTGTATATAGAGAACTCATTGAGAAGCCAATGCTTTTGGATTTGTTTGCATTCATTCCATGATCTCAAGTCCTTATTCACATCATGAGCTCGAAACTTGTTTGTGTTATTATTTTTTATTTTTTATTTTGAAAGTTAACTTGTTCATGTTAGTTATGCTCCTATAATTTTAAAACTTCTCTATTTGTTATGAATTATGACCTAAATCTAATTGGGAGTTTCATGCCATCCAATCTCCGGCCATCTTTTTCCAGGCAATTAATGTATTATTTTCATTACTGTCTTTTGTAGGGCATTGATCAACATATTAGGAGCTTCAATCTGTAAGATTTTATTTACTTATTTATTTATTTATTTATTTTTTTTTTTTTTAGCATCTTCCATCTATGGCAGAGCCTATCAAATCAAAGTTTGGATCTCATGCACTAGGAACTTGTACTTCCTGTTTCATCCATGATTAGTTTTTAAGGTTAGGTATATACTTCCAACTTCTTTTATAGATTTGGCAACCAAATTCTAGCATATAACTTTCAGGTTTTAATCATAAATTTGATTTCCAATCATTTTTTCACAGCAAAGATTGTGGTGACCTGCACGTGCAAAGTGACTAAACGAAGTGAAGAATAGTGGAATGGTGACTACACGGTGATGAGATGTTTGGATGATATTTTCTGATTGTATCTTGAGGATTCATGTATTTTTTGTTACAAATCTTTTAATATGGTACCATGTACTACTATTCATTATATGTTTTGTACTTCAATTTGCACAAACGATCACCTAATGTCTGATTTATTCAGTGTATGCATTGTTTTCCTGTAATATGTTAGTCGAAAATTGAAATAGAAGGCAATTTTTGTACAATGTAGGCTTAGGAGGCTTCCACAAATTTTCTTTTTCTTAGGCATCTTTCTCTGCATAACAGAATGTCGAAAGTGAGTTTGGATTTTCATTTTAAACAATTGGGCCCAAAGGTTCAAGGATACATATGGTTGATATGATGGCAAATGTTCTTAGCCATTGTTTCTAGGGCCTTCTCTTCATCAAATGTAGAATGTTATCACATTTCTTTCTTAATTAGTCAGCTATCAGCTGGCAACTAATTAAAGGATTAGGAATTACACATCTCGAAAACTATATGAACGATTGGTATGTTCTTTGGGGCACCCAAAGTGGGCCAATATATGCTCCATTATGCAAATTGAAGAACAAGCTTACACCATTGAAACAGAGCATTGTATTCTCCCACTTTGTTTTTGGGGTACTGTATATGATGCTTAATCAAAAGAACTGGAGCTTTTATGATTGGCCCAGCAATGGGGCGAGTAAGGCCCTTTGATTGGAAGTTAAGATTGTCTAACCACTGTGATCTTTCAGTCATGATAGCAGAGTTGAAAATTTGTATTGTATGGATTAACAAATATCTAGGCTTACAATGAGTAGGTGAAAATAATGACATATCGATTAAAGTTGCAGAAAGCATGCAGCGAAACCACAACATATTCACATGCTGGAGTGGGGAAGAGTCTATTTTAAAATGTTAGTAAATATAAATAGCTAGAGAAGCCGGAGAGGCACTTAATTATAAGGATCATGAAACCAAGGATCAATTATATAATAGATGTGGACTCTGTTACTGTCACTCAGTCATTTCAATATTGCTAAAACCTTCAAACATGGAAGACATGTTACAACTTCTTAAAGAAGAATTCTTCAATGCAGAACGTAAATAAGTCCATGTTATCATGTATGTCAAAGTTCATCATGCTGAACATGAAATTCAAGACCTCGAATCCATATACTATCTAATAAAAGCAATAAAACATCAGTTGGCTAGTACAAAGGCAATATAATGTTTGTAAATGGTTTGTGGAATGATTAGGAGAAATTTCCAAAGTTACATTAAACTTAAATCAGAGAAATTTTGTAATGGCAGAAAGCAAGAGCCCATACCGTAGAAAGGCAGCAACCATCCAAAAAAAAAAAAAAAACCACTTGTATTCCAATTATATCACTAGTAAGAACAATATCATACATTAACATGGACAATGTATATAGGATGGAAGATTGAATTTATCACCAGGCCATGGGATTGCAAAATTTTCATATGAACTGATTGTAATAAAACCTTTCCTCTTCCCACTACCACCCACTTTGCTTGCACATATCACATACTGAATTGATTCTTGGGCTAGGATATCAACCTACTGGTATCCTCATGATGGATGGGTTGGATCTCAGATCCATATCTCAAACTGGCACAAGGTGGTGCGCCCATAAGGTGCCTTATACACACATGATAATCTTGGAAAAGGTCATATTAGATAATAGAAATGAGGTTTTCATTCTAGCTTGGCTTACAAATAAAACTTATAATACAACGACTTTGAAGTCTTCTATACTAGCTAATTGTAAGACAGCTATTCGGTGGGCCTCACATGATCATTGGTTTATATCTAACCATTATATTAGACATGGATTGGATCTATGTCTTGTGACGAGACTCTAAAAGAAGCAGAGTTCTGATGAGCTAACTTCTTCAGGCGCTTTTATATAAAATAGAGTCTTAGTCACCTCACCAACATGTATATAAACCTAATTCATTGAAGGATTCTTAAAAATCTAGGAACATCCAGTGCATCCACATCAAAATTTTGTATGGCTTCTCAATCTACTCATTTAAAATTATAGTTTATTTGAATGATGCATATATCGATCTACTATTCCACATTTAAGTTTAACAATTGGCATCAAAGCCTTTGTATGCATCAATTTGGTGAATTTTGATAAGTTTTTATACCCTTCCATCATGCAGAATTTAGATGATCAGCCCATTCGTCATCCCTGTTGCTGCAAATGCAGATTAGCTGCGACCCAAATCCAGCAATGTGGGTGGGACCCTGACCGTGGGCCTCATCTCAATGTATGTGTTGTATATCCACACCGTCCATCTGTTTTGCCAACTTATTTTAATGCGTGGGCCTAAAAATGAAGCACATCCAAATCTCAGTAGAACCACCCCACAGTGATAAGTGATCATTGACCGCCCCTATCAAAAACTTCGTAGTGCCCAACTAGTTGATAAAGTTTCACTGACCTGAAGATGAAGGAAAAACACAAATATCATCTTGATCCTAAACTTCTATGGCCCACAACAAGTTCAATGATCACTGTTTTTTGTGGTGTGGTCCACCTGAGATTTGAATCTACTTCATTTTGATCAGTTCAATTGAAGATTTTAACTTGGATTTAGGAATGTAGATTCCAATTCGATTTGGGAATTAAATCCCTGATTTTTTATTTGATTCCAAAATCCCTAATTGATGTCAATTTGGGAATTAAAATTCCTAATCACTGATTTTGGAAATTCGAAATCCCTAATTGCTAATTTGAGATTCAAAATCCCAATTACTGGATTTGATCCTTCATACCTGATGCACAGTGGCTCTGATACCAACTGTTAATTTTCTTAATGCGGAATGGCAAGGACAGAGCTGTGCATCGGATGTGGGGATCAAGAATATTGAATACATGGCGTAGATAGGCTGCCGAAGTCTTCCTCTCCTTTCACCCTTGGAGAAGTTGTGATGGGGCTGAAACTTTTGTTGGTGGTATTGGATTGGGGACCAGCCTTATTTTCTAATGCAGAGGGTAGAGGAGTTTGAACCCATCCAAACTCCTCTCTATATGGCTTCACACGAATTTGACAATCCTAGTTCCTCTAGAATACTAGAATATTGTGTGTGTATCACAGCTGTAGCACTCCACCCCTTATAGGAATTCTAGATGTATCATAACTTAGTGGGGCCCATTGGTATAGCCGATCATATTATCCGACCCTTAGCACAATCCAAATCGTTGATCAATAAGGCCCACCTTATAGAATTCTTACAAAACACAGATATCATCTTGATCCTAAACTTCAATGGCCAACAACAAGTTCAATGACCACTGTTTTCTGTGGTGGGGTCTACCTGAGATTTGAATCTACTTCATTTTGATAAGCTTGCAAAACGGATGGACGGCATCAATATAAAAAGCATGCATCAAGGTGGCCCCACGGTCAGGGTCCCAAATCCCAATCGCTGGATCCAGGGTAGCAGCTAATCCGCGTTCTGTTGCAGCATGTACACTATGGCTACCACTGCCATTTTTCTCCCATGCGGACCTCTGCCACTGCCAGTGGCCTCAAGGCAACCCAGCCGCTGCTTCTCCAGGAATTTCGAGCATGGAGGCCAAAGTGGTTAGGGCATCAACAAACTAGTTTTTGGCACATGGCATGTAGGTGAAGGTAACTTTGTCGAATTCATCGACGGGATTGATTTTCAAGGCAAACGTGATATGGGATCAGCTTGGATTGAGCTCTTCCAGAAATAAGGGATTACAAAATCAGAAATACCAATTAGAGATTGAAATTTCAAAAAGCCCCAATTAGGGATTTGGAATTTCAAAAATCCCTAATTAGAGATTTTCAATTTGGAACGCCTATTAGAAAAAGAAGAAGAAGAAAACAAGAAGAGGAAGAGGAGAATACCACTGCTGCTGCCGAGAGAGAGAGCTGCTGGTCGTGAGGTTACGAGAGACAAGGAGATGGTGAGAGCGAGAAGAGAGGAGGATTGCGATCTCTGGAGAAAAGAAAAAGAGAGTCGATCGGGCGAGCCAAATGAATTAGGGCGTCCGCCAGAAAAGGGTAACCCCAGCCGACTTTTTCTCGTAGTGTTAGGTGGTCTGTGAAATCCCCCCCATCCATCAGGTGTGTCTCCGCATTTTAGTTCGAGGACTTAAAATTCAGCACTATAAATGATTGAAGTAGATCACGTACAAGATGATACTCACCCTCTGAAATTGTTTCCCTTGATGTGAGCCATTTGAATCACATATATGCCTTAGTTTTTACGCATGACAGACCCAACTTCCATTAAAAAGGTACTCAAGTGATAATTAGTAACATTAATAGGGTAGTTTGTTATAAACTTTTTTGAAAAAGGTAAGGGATGTAAATAATACATTATTGAGGTAATATTAGTATTTTGTAAAATTCCCTGTATAAAAGAATGGAAGATTATGCCATGCCGACCCTTGATTTTTGATAGGGTTTACATGTAAATAATACATTATTGAGGTAATATTAGTATTTTGTAAAATTCCCTGTATAAAAGAATGGAAGATTATGCCATGCCGACCCTTGATTTTTGATAGGGTTTATCATAATGTGTATGTGGGATATACTCTGACTATTAGATGTATAATCCCAACTTAGGCTAAGGGAAGAAAAATAAGTTGACCAGTGAATTAACCCAACACCAAACAAAACAGACGAGAAATGTTAATCCTAGAATAGTCAGAGAAGTTAATCCTTTTTCTAGGGTGCACCATGATGATTATATAAATCCACTCCAGCCATTAGATGCCCCATCGAAATGTAGAGACCCAACACTCAAAATTCGGGTCCATTCATAATTTAGCTAAACCACACCAAGGGAAACAATTTAAAGGGTAAGTGTTGCCTTGTATGGTATTTCTAATTGTGTTGTTCACTTGAATTTTTTGGATGAGGCTGAATTTTTCCACCTTGGGCCTCACATGGGTTGACCCACCTGATGGTCGGTGATGATTTTACATAAACATCACAATGGGCCCACCCAATTTTAATCAGATTCTTAATTGAATGCAAGTTGAACTATATTCTGCCTAATAAACATGCCATGTTCTGAAAATAGTAAAAACGTATTCCAATCTAATGAGATATGGAACCAATGGCATGGTAATCTAGCCTGTGAGAGTTGGCCCCTAAATACATATAACTTTACTATTAATACTGATTAGACGGTACTGAATTTAGTTCTCGGTTTTAAGTAATTAAATGCAAGACCAGAAACGACCCAACCTTAGCAAGATCTGGACCGATTAATCGGAGTTTAGGTACTATGGAACCCAACCTGCTGACAGCCTCAGGGAATATATGAATATAAAAGGTCCATGCCAATCATTAGGCACTCCATTAATGCATATTCCCTAACCTAAAACTTAAGCTGGTTGGACATTTAATAGGTGGATGTATTTGAATTTTGGGTCAAAGCACTATGTGTACATGTGTGACACTACATGTACGGTTTGGCCAGTTGGGTGGTCAAAATTCAACTGCTAAAATTAAATGATTAGGGCATCCTAAGTAATGGGATTTTTTACAAAGGATGTGGGCCTGTGGCTTAGTAAACCGGGCCTGTTCGGATATGGATGCGGATTGGGTCCTACCCCCGCCTGGATGGTAATATGTCCGGGTAAGGCTTTGTGAGAACCACCGTGATGTAAGTGCTTTATCCACGACATTCATCGTTTTTCACGGATCATTTTAAGATACAATCTAAAAAATGAGGCAGGTGCAAGGCATAAGTGGACCACAAAGTGAGAATTGAACGTCCACCATTAAAAACTTATTGGAAGTTGGAGAAGTTTCGGATCAAGATGATATTTGTGTTTTCAGTTCATCCACTTCTACACGACCTTATTAATAGGTTGGATGGTAAAAAAACACATCGCGGTGGCCCTTAGAAAGGTTTCAACGGTGGGTCATTATCGCTGCATCTTCCTTTGGTGTGGTCCACCGGAGCTCTGGACCTTCCTCATTTTTAGGATCATAACTTACAATAATCTTATTAAAGCGATGAACAGTATGGATAAAACACTTACATCATAGTGGGCCCCACAGGGACTTGCCTGAACGGATTACCATCCGGGTGGGGGCAGGACGCAATCCGCGTCCGTTTGGATACAACCAAACAAATTACATTTTAACTTATTTTAAATCATTAAGTTACTTTTTAACACTAGTTAGTTTGGTAAGCTCTATTATAAAAGTGACTTAATGCTAAAAGTTACTTATTTCAGCACTTTAAAAAGACTTTTCTACTTTACTCGCTCGACCACGGTCCATGTCAGAGCTCTCTCATTGTCATTATCAAGGGAGGGCCACTGTCCCTGTCAAAGGTAAGGCCCACACGATGGACAGACCACATCAAAGGTGGGCCCCACATGATAGATGACCCTGTATTAATGTGGGCCAACATAATGAGTGGTCCAAGGTCGACTTGTAATGATAAAAAGACCACATTCAAAGCCGACGAGTATAATGGACAAACCACTTCAAAAGTGAGCCTACATGATGGATGGTCCACATGAATGGTGGGCTCTTCATAATGGGCAGTGGAGTATAATGGACAAACCCCTTCAAAGGTGAGCCCATATGATGGATGGTCCACATCAATTTTGGGCTCTTCATGATGGGTAGCGGACATTGAGGTTGGGCCCTACATGATGAATGACCCACATTGAGGTGGGCCCTAATGATGGACAATCCATATTGAAGGTTGGTTGTTAATGATAAATGGTGGACATCCAAGGTGAGCCTTGAAGATGGACTACCCTCATTGAAGGTAGGGCTTGCATTATGGACAGTCCACATTCAAAGTGGGCCCATATGATGGATGGTCCACATCAAAGGTGGGCTTCACAAGATAGATGACCTCACATCAAGGTGGGCCCCACATGATGGACAGTCCACATCAAAATTCACCCCTAGCGATGAGTGGCCCACATGCAACTCAAGCCCACATAACGGACAACCCACATCAAAAGCAAGGCCTTCACGATGAATGGTTCACATCAAAGATGGGCTCCACGTGTAAGAGCTAAAAAATGAAGCAATCCAAGGTTTAAGTACACCGTAGGAAGTGGCAGTTATTAGAGGTGTACAAGAGTCGAACCAATTCGAGCTTGGCACAACTCGATTCGGCTCAACTACTAGTCGACCCCAACTTGAACTCGGCTCAACTCGGTTCGGTCAGTAGCTCGGGTGAGTTCGAGCCAAGAACGAGCCTTTGCGGCATTTTCTCAAACACATGGAGTGCACCTTCAATTTCTCACAGAATATAAAGTAGCAACATCGATTTACAGGTATTTCATCAAACACTCATTAAGCAATATAAAAATCAAGATACAAGGGTATTTGTTTCATATCCATACCTTCTTCGCCACTAGCCGACACTTTATTGAGTCATTTCATCAAACACTTGCTAAGCAACATTAATATCAAAATAACTGAGTCACCGAACTAGTTCGATCCGAGTTTGATTCGAGTTGGGGTTCAATCCGAGTTGAGTCGAGTCAAGCTCCGACAAGCTCAAACTCTGGCTCGAAATTTTTTTTGAGCTCAAAAAATCAGCTCGACTCGGCTTGAACTCAGTTTCAAACTGAGTCGAATCGAGCTTTTTCGAGTCAAGTCTTGCGAGCTAACAAGCTAACTCGGTTCGTGTACAGCTCTAGCGGTGATAATGACGCCTACCATTGAAACCTTCCTAAGGCCCACTGTAATGGTTAATTGCCATCCAACCTACTCATTTAAGCTCACATAGACCTGGATGATGGGAAAGCACAAATATCAGCTTATCCAATACTTCTGTGGCCCTCCAAAAGTTTTCAACAATATGTGTTTAATCCCCGATGCATTGCGTGCTTCACATGAGCATTGGAACTGCCTCATATTTTTGTGTGTACCTAAAATGATATGAAGAAATAGATGAACGGTGTGGATGAAACTCACACATTAGTGTCGCCCTTAGAACACCTGATCCTGACCAGCTAAGGGACTGAGCGGGGTAGTACCCAAGCGGCCTCTATTCATAGGAGAGACACTGCATGCAATCTTCCAGGGAGAAGGGTTTCGAGTCGGACCAGTTGGATTAAAATAATTTCTAAATTTTCATGTTCATGAAGCATCCAACACATGATATGTTAGCCCTATCATACGGATCACCTTGATCAAAAGTCAGTTTATGCCCTCAAGGAAACCACATGTATTTTGTTATTTATTAATGGCTAGAAAATTTCTGCTTTTCTCTTGCCCATGTGATGAGCAAATGGGACATATTTTTACATAATGCGATCCTCATGGTGGGGCCATCCTATTTGAAGAATGGATGTCGCACTTACTTGATAGGTTGGAAGTTGTCCTCTCCGTGAATGGTAACTTGTGGTACAAATGGTGTAGCTTGAAACTTCTCATTTCTTATCCAAACCATATGAGAATCGGAAGTAGCAGCCCCAAGCTTTATGGGGCCCACTGTGATGAATGCATTATATCTATGCTGTCCATATATGTTTATTCGTCCAAATTTAGGGCATGATCCCAAGTCTAAATCTCATTGAGACTGATGATGCTCGTTGTGGAAACCTTTTTATGGCCTGGGTTAGAACTTGTTCATGAGGTCGGTGTGAATTGGATGAAGGGAGGATAAAAGCAAAGCAAAACAAAAACAAAAACAAAAACAAAAGCAAAAGCAAAAATTAGATTGGTCCAAAACTTCTGCTTTCCTCAAGATTTTTACTGCTGGCCTCCCAATCCTTCTTTCTTGTGTTTTGGTCTATCCGAGTGTTTAAGCTGCTGCATTTTTGAATCCATATCCTAAAATTACTTGGAGAAATATAGGAAGGGAATAGATATAGAGTATACATTATGGTTAGGGCTGTCAATGGACCGGGCTTGGGGTAGGTCTCGGCCCAGATTTTAAACAGTTTTGGGCTGGCCTGTCGGCCGGCCTATTCAAAATTCTGATTTTTCGGCTCTGTCCGGCCCATTGATACCCCTAATCATGGCGGACTTGCCGTAAGGAAATCGGCTTCTTTTGATACTCTAGCAGAGTATGACACATAGTACGTAAGCATTAAAAAGTTACCTAGACATTATTTTACATATAGAATACAACTAATAAAATTAGACGGACCAAATTATGGTAACTAGTATAAATGTATCATGAATTAAACATCAAGCTTATTTGACAATTAGATTGGTGGAAATTTATCGGACGGTGGTCAAATGAAAACTATCCAACGGTCCTTGATCCCACAAACAAGTGTCCAAGTCCACGAATAAATTAAAGGTCAGGATTAAAGTTAAGAAAAGGAAATCTGATATTGCGACAGTGGAAGAAAATCTATTAAGTTTTATTTGAGTTAATATACACCACGTGTTCAATTCTGAATGCTGCGTATCCAGCATCTCACGCAATCTGAACAGGTATCAAATAACCGGAGGTTAGCTTATTTACCTATGCTGGACTAGCCTCTTATAAAGTCTACTACATCAAGTAGACCACGCCAGCTACTACTCAAGTTTGTATGCAGGGATACCATGATGTGCACGTTTCATCAAACCTATTAATCGAGGGTAACTAGCTAAGATGAAATAATAAGGATGGAGACGCACATCATTGAAGCTTTTCTAGAGCCTATATATTGCATCTGTGTGGAAACAAAAAAAAAAAAAAAAAACCACACCATTCACAATCTAACCTGCGTATCAAGCATTGTACTAAGCTCTAAGTATATCAAGCCTAATAAGCAAGCAAAAGCTAAACATTAGGAACGGATTAGTCAGGCCCGGTAACACCCATTTCCGTTCTGGTGTGAACGTGAAAGGCTAATTTTGATGTATGTATCATATATCTACGGTGTCCTTCCATATCTTTGTAGAAAATCTTAGAACATGGGCACAAAAATTGAGGTAGATGTAAATATCAGCTGGACCACACCACAGGAATAGTTATGATTGAATGGCTGCCGTTAGAAAACTTTCTACGAGCGTATGAACCACAAAAAGTATTGAATCAAACTGATATTTGTTTTTTTATCCTTAATGCAGGTCTGTGTGATCTTATCAACTGATGGGATGGCTAGTAAACATTATGATAGGTCCTAGGATGTTTTTAATGGTTGGTGTTCAATCACCAATGTTTCTTATGATGTGGCCCACTGGAGATTTGGATCTTCTTAATTTTTGGGCTCATGTCCTAAAATGAGCTGATAAAGTAGAATGACAACCTGGATATACAACAATACATCAAGGTTTGGCCCTACAGTGACGGTGATACAGAATGCTCCACTCAATTGCCTAACACGCAAGCAAGAGGAAGCAGATTGCCTATGACAGCTTGTCACACTAGCTTCCTAAGCGGGGAAGCTCTGTTATATAGGGCCACTATAATGTTCGTTAGAAGCCCATCCAGTCCTCTTCTCTTCTTCTTCTTCTTCTTCTTTATGTATATATATACACACACACACACACATCAAAATGAGGCAGATGCAAGACTAAGTGGGCAATAGGACAAGGTAATGTGGGTTGAATGCATGTCTAGCATTGGAATATTTGGGAGGCCATGGGAGTTTTGGATTAGGCTAATATTTTTGTGTTTTCAGCTCAAGCATACCAGGAAGGTTTCAATCCAGGGAGGTTTCAATGGTAGGCATTTACCCACACGTTTTGATTGTGTCGTGTGGCCTACTTGAGTTGTGAATTGCCTAATCTCTGGGTCAATGTTTTAACATGGTCGCGAACGATTTAATTTAATGATTTTCTCACCATTGTAAGCCCCACTTAGCTTCCCGTCTAGTGAGTTCTGGCAATTCCTATTCAGCCCAAAAATGCCGCAGATCCAAATCTCAGTAGACTGCGCCAGAGAAAACAGTCGTGGTTGGCCATTGAAAACTTAGCTCGACTACAAAACTTTTGTATCGAGCTGATATTTGTGTGGCCATTTCATTCATGTGTTTTTAACCATTATCAATGGTTTGAGGGCAAAGAAACATTCCAGTGGCCCTCAATATCCTTTTAAGGGTGAGTATGAAGATCCCGTAGTGTGGTTCACTTGAGATTTAGATATGTTGCATTTTTGGACTCATACCCTAAAATGTTCCCAAGAAATGAATGGACTGCGAGACACATGCATGGCCCCATAGTGAAGCTCAGTGGGTCTAGAGATTCAATGGAGCAGCATCATTATCTTTTTTCAAAACCAGTAGAAATTATGTGCAATCCGGCATCACCCATAGTAGTTGTGGCCCTGATAGTGTGGGGCTAGGGTACCCATTAGGAACTTTCAAAAGCAAATGCGTTTTATAAAATTATTTTTTGCAAATAAATTAAAATGTTTTGTTTTCTTTCAGATATTAGTGTAGCCCAAGTGGGAGAATGTAAGACTTCATCAGGTGGGCTACACATGATCATCATTTTAGATCCGACCTTTGGATTATTCAGATTGAGTGATTCAGTGGGCCCTACTATAATTATGATCATTGTAAATAGGTTTGGGGCGAAACGCTTGAACCGTGGACCCTATACATGGTTATTAAGCCGGATATGAAAACCTATGGTGTGAAGACCATATAGGTGAGAAGTGTGATGGGTAAGCTTTTAGCCCTCTTTCTTATAATTAAATGTCTTGATCCCCTCACCAACACAAGTGAGAAAATCCTAGTCCTATTGAGAGGTTCTCCTAAAGGGTGTGAGGTGCGGAAGATCAAGATTTCTGTCGGCAATATCAAGAGATTGGGAATGTCTTCCCAGTCAGGTACACTTTTAGGTTATGGGATTGAATCTCCATTATTAATGCATAGACGATACATAAATTGCGCAATACAGATCTAACATCTCTCTCTCTCTCTCTCTCTCTCTCTCTCTCTCTCTCTCTTTGTTTTTTTTTTTTGGAAATGCATGTATGCGTGGAGGTGGGGCATTTTTATGGCACCTTTGTCTGTATTATTATTATTTTATTTTATTTAAAAAAAAAAAAAAAACTTTTGGCAATGTGAATTTTTGATGAATGAATGGGGTTTGGGTCTGTTTGGATGCTTGAAATTTGTTGTTCATCCCATCAATGTTAATTTGAATGGGGTCTAATAATCACATAGGGAGGATTTGCCTGACCATTGATTTGTTCAGTTGAAACGTGAGCCACTAAGGATTTTTCGGGGTTGAGGGGCATTTTTCGTGCAGGTGTTGGAACCTGAGGTTTGTTGACTTCCCACCAAGTATTTGATGCAAATCCGTAATGGTCTCGTACCATGTTGATTGAGCAGGGATATTGTGGGTTTCTTCTTTGTTGGAAATGGCCTCCTTCCAAATGTTCGATGAAAATCCTCAATGGTCTAATATTGTGTTCATTGAGCATGCAATTTTGTAATTATGTTTCTCTCTAGAAACTTAGTTGTTTATGGAAATTGATTGTTGAAATAATGTGGCTGTTTATGAAAAAAATTCTGTTAAATTGTGTTTCTGAGTTTTCTAGCTGAGTTGATCAAGTCCCAGGCATTTGCCCTTTTGGAATTATGCCGAGTCAAGTTGGCACAGGGTCAAGCAGAGTCAAATTGGCCGAGTTTCAAGTCAAGCCACCTGATTTTTGGAATTATGCATGGATAAAGCATTTGCCCTTTTATCTGAAGAAAGAATTGCTTGAGGCATCCGTAGAATAACGGATGTTACAACTGAATGCGCTTTCAAGGCGTTGAAAACAGTCTGGTCTCTTGAGTGGGAAATAAATGATGCATATAATGCAGAAGGAAAATTGTTGGCCCAGGTACCTACCAACTATTTCTTCTATGTTCCTAAAAAAAATAAATCTAGGAAATCATTCCCATCACTAGAAGAGTTATTGTTGCCTCATTACTTTGATTCTACTACAATACGTACTGTTTATATGATATATTGAGTTGAAATTGGTATTTTTCAACTTACAGGCAACTATCTTACCAGGAGTGGCTAAGTTTTCCTACTTCAGAAAGATCTAGCAAGGTGTAATCTATTCTCACTTACCATTTCCGTCACACTGCATCGAAATGGCAAGTGGGTTGCAGGCTGTCGGCATCCTTATCTTTAGTGTATGTTGACTGTATTTATGACACAAGGGATAAATAAACTAGTGATATGGACGATAAAATGACGATACCGATATATTGGCGATACGCTCGATAATATTGCTGATATGTGGGGAAAATGTATTTTCTGGCAGTTTTGATATCGTCACCCTTGAGCTACCGATAATATTGAATAATATCACCAATATTTCGATCAATAGTTGCAACCTGATTTGGGCTTTGATTTGTTTGAGATGGACTAAAATTGAGTTGACTGAGCCAAGTTGAATGAAGTTTACTTAGGAACGAGTTGCAAATTGAAATATAGATTCGAAAGCTTGCTGAAATCTATGATATACTATCACTTCTTCAAGGATATTGAGTGGAATGCAACTTCTTTTGATGAAGAAGAATATTACCATCTTTGCCATCTTTTTGTATCCACTTGTATGGACCATTGAGTTGCTTCTTGTGTGCCCTTTGAAATGATGAAGCAAGAATGTGCATTATGTATGTTGCCACAACATATTACGGCACTACTTGTTTCATTGTTGCCATAACATATTATATTTCAACCAGGAAAAGATACTTGCCAGCCATGATATCCCAGTGGGCAATGTAAGTCATTTTACCTCTTCTCATGATTTTGTGTAATATTTTTTTTTTTCCTTTATGTTTTGATTTGTAATTTCTTTTAGCATCTTATTCTCTTCTTCCCACACCTTATTTTCTGTACTTTCAAGTTTATTACCAAAATTTATCAAACGCTTGAGCCTCACTGGCATTCTTTTTTTGTTCATCAATTGAAATGAAGGACAAAAAAGAGAAGTGTTTCTTATATGATATTCTTGAAAATGGTCGAACTGGAATAGATGTTGACAAGTAAGGTGTATTTCACTATCAGATTTTGTTTCTTGCCATATGTCATTTTATAATTGGTTCCTTATCTTGAAACTTATGATATTAGTTTTGATTAAGGAAATCATTAATTTACAGGTTTGACTATATTGAATGAGATTGCCGAGCTTGTGGCCTTGGTTGCAATTTTGAATTTCAGAGGTATGTCTTGAGAACTTTCAAATTTCAAATCACCTCTTTGTTTCTATGGATTGGTTATGCAAAATGTATGTCCATTATAATTTTCAATTTCATTTTGTTGCTTGCAGGTTAATGGAATGCATGCGGGTGATAGATGATGAAATATGCTCTCGTGCCAAGTAGTGTTAGTATTTTATTGATATGTTAAGTTTTGCATGGTTACTTCTTATTTGTGTTTTTTATTCTGCTTATGTCTGAATAAATTGCCCAGATCTTACAGTCCACAAACTGTTTATCACCCGGGCTGATCTCTATCGAACAGTATATATGCATGCAAAAGTTAAGGTATATAGAATTCCTACATTATTGTTCCCACAGTATTTATTTTCTAATTGAAAATATTCATATTAGTACAACCTTGTCAAACTGTGCTGCTGTAATCTGTTGTTGAATCTTTTTAAAGTTTTAAACCTACTAACTGATGATATTCATCTTCAGGCAATGGAGCTCATGTTTGTAGATGCACTTCTAAAAGCCAACAGTTTTCTGAAAAGAAGAGTTTTAGAGATTGAGGTTGAAGGAATTCATACTCCTACTCTTTCAACCCAAGTAATATGCATGGCCCACCATTAGGCCCAATCATCTTCGTCACAATTCAGTTAGATCTTTGTAAATATATTGTGTAATTACTATATTCCCTAATTTATCTAATGTTCTTCATGAAAATGTGTTGGTTATGATAATGTACATACGCCATTTACTGTATTGAGAATCTTTTTTTCTTTCCTTTTTTTGCCTTTTAATATAAAAAAATAAGAAAAAAGAGAGAAAAACATGACAATGATTGCCCTTTGACAAAGAGTGTATTGTCAAAAGCTATGGATGAAGGCTTTTAGTCATTCATCTTGAATGACATACAAACATTCAGCAAGCAATTCGGAGAAGGAATGAATAAGTGCAGAGATCCCATATTATTTTCTATTAAACAAGCATGAAGATTAGTTTAGGTTTAATAGCAAGCAATTGGGATCCATTTTAGAAAAATCTCATTAGCCTAATCACATTCTCTAATTCCTCCCTATTCTAATGCTAATTGCGACTTGGGTTTAATACAAATTGCAGGCCCAAATTCCCTCTTTGGATCTTTAAAATCATCACGATCTTGGGAAGATCAAGTGATACATGGATTGGAGGAGAAGGAATGCTTCATGCCGTATACTTTTAAGAAAGACAATCAAGGAAAGTGGACCTTGTCCTACAAGAACAGATACGTTGAATCAGAGATGTACAAGCTTGAGAAAGGGAGGAAGCGGCCCTCTTTTCTTCCTGCAATTGAAGGGGACTCTCCAGCAATCCTAGTTGCTTATTTACTAAATCAGGTAAGGCAATTATTTCTTCTAATTTGGGCCATAGATCTGTTTGAAAATGTGGAAATAAATCATGTAAGGTTGTTAAAATTCATGTTCGTGATTAATTAAATCAAGTCCCAGTTAATAATATTGTATTCATTATATTTTTCTGGAGGCAAATCATCTTTCCAACCTGAGTGGCTGCTGCAGTTAGATATAGACTCATTGACTTGAAGCTGATTTTTTCTCTGCTTTAGGTAAAAGATACAGTAGAAGTGGATTTTTTATCTCCTTCTCATGATTCCAGGTATTTTCGTCATCTCTCTATTGCTGAATCGATTTTAGAATTTTCTTCTTTTCATTTTTCCTGTAATTTTATATGGTGAACTGTCATTGTGTTTCATCTTTTCAATTTTGATCGATTTTCTGCTGTTTCTCTACTTGGAATTTGAGAATCAAGGAATATCTTCTCTTCTTGAGGTGAATGTGTATCATGTTTGGAGCTAAAATGCAAACCACATGTTTGGAGGCAAGTGGCTATCTATAAAATATAGAGCATGGCTGATGGTATGTTTATATTTTCAGGATGCTTCGCTTATCCTGCGACTTTAATTCTAATTATGTGCTTATGTGTAAGACCCGTATCTTGGTCCGTACCTTTCCGTACACTTCCGCGGTCTTACCGGTCGAATTTCGGCAACTTTCGACCCTTAACCGATATCGACGCGCGACCCGGATTCATGTGCCGACAACCCGAGTCGACTCAACCCGAGACCAATACCATAGCGACCGCACCGTCGCCGCGGTTCCGATACCGCGACTCGCGCGCCGAGGCGATACCCCGATCAAGAGTTATGAGCCATCGTTCGGTGCGAGAAAACGCCGCGCGTTGCGAAAACCAAGGGAATCTCTACGATGTGTCACATCAATCACATCAATCCCATCAATCAATCACCCATCAATCCATCACATGTCAAGTACACATCACTTCCATCCCTCTTCCCAAGCAACCACAAAAGTCTCCCAAACCCATACCTCTCTTACACAAAAAGCCAACAAAGTCTTCTCAACCCATACCTTTCTTACACAAAAGGCCAAAAAGTCAAGTTTTTTTCTTACACCACCATCACTCACCCATCCATCCATCACTCTCTCTCTCTCCCTTTACATCACTCTCTCTTTCTCTCTTTCTCATTTCAAAGAAAAAGCTCCAAGCAAACATCCCACGTATGGAATTTTGCAAAAATCCCTAAGCTTCAAGTGGCCCACCTTCCTACCCCAAAATCTCCCATCTCAACCCTCCATTCTTCATCTTAGCCATTGAAGTTGAAGACAAGGTGCCAAGGAACCCCTAGGAGCGAGAAGATCGAACGGTGGGTGCTTCTATAGGGTAGATTTTCTTGTTTTTATGGTGGACCAAGTGAGGCCCACTGATCAATGGTGTGGATCTCACTTGGGACCCTTATTTGTGACCGATGGACCACTTGGATCATCATGATCGTTCCATGATGGGGCCGTTCTCCATGGACCCCATCATGATGTTTATTTCATTGCAAAAAGGTCATCTAGACCGTCCATAACGGTGGAGAATGGATCTCCACCGTTGATTTACATTTTTGATGGTCCTTTGTTCAAAGGGGTCCGTTGTTGTATGATTTCATGTAAGGGAGGGCCCATAAGGACGGGGTCCCTCCATCACAAGCCGTGTCCCACTCTCCATCTCTCTCTCTCTTATATTTCTTATATTTTATTTTATTTTATTTCATTTCATTTCATGCTATAGGATTGTGAGGCCCACTTGAATGGATCCCCCCCTTGATGTAATTATTTTTATTCAAGTGGGGCCCACCTTAGATGTTGAACCCATGCCCCCCCCCCCCCCATCAGTGGTGGCCCACTTCATCAGGGCCCACCATTTAAAAAAAAAAAAAAAGAAAAGAAGATATAAACCGTCCAGCGTCTGAGACGCTGGACGTTTCTAAGGTAAAGGAGAAAAAGGGAATGAAGAAAAGGGATTTGGGTGGTCCCCTTGTGTCACGCCCCAAACTCGGAAACCGGGCTCACAGAATTCCCGATCGCCGAATCCGGCGCCGACAGCCTCCGTAGAACCCCATTCTCGGCTCCTAGCTCCCATTCGCCAGGTTCCGATCCTGGGATGCTACGAGGAGGATTTTATATGTCAGTCTGATTCGTAATAAGCATAACCAAAGGCATAACCCACAAACAACAACCAAGAAATCCATTACATTTCCACTATGATCAAAAAATTTACAAGTACAATGGGCATAAAGGGAAATACAATGGCAAATAACAAAAACTCCAAAATGATCAGCAACGTGTTCCTGCCTCAGCGCTGCTGCAGTCCAACGTCACCTGCACGCAACGGTCGTGCATAAGCTTACAGAAAGCTTAGAGGGTGGTGAAAGTGTGTGCGCAAGGTAGTAATATGAATGCAATGTCAGAGTAATGCGGAATATACAGATGGAACCAAAACGTCATGAGCCGTACCAAGGCTATGCAATGCAAGACATGAATGGTATCGGCCATCCCAAGGCCATGCAATGTACAATGCAACTCAAGCATACAGATACTCATCAATGTCCACACGTCAATACAGCTCAAAGTATGGAATATCACCGGGGTCTAGTACACTCTAAACCAGATTGCCGCCACATCGCGCGCAATAAGGTAAGTGGAAGAGACCTCACTATCCGTCTGCCAATATCGGGCGCGACTCGTCGATAGCGGACCCATTCCTCGAGCTGGTCAGACTCAGCCTAGCATTGCCCCCTACACTCGGGCGGGTAAGGCCGCACCCCCTTCCAACCGACCACGACACAGTGGAAAGCGTAACCGTCTGGTAATCGGCACTCAACGCTCATCTACCCACTTGGTCTAGACGTTGGAGCAACCTCTTGGTACTATAAGGGTTTAGGGACTTTCACCCAGGGATATCTATAGTACCCCATGTAGAACAAGATTTCCGGTATCCAATCCTGCCAACCACGATACGTCTGTGGAGGCTACGGCCCTGATGTCGCTAGGGCGTACAATAACCATATCACACAAATGCGGAATGCATGAATCACGCTCTCCAGTCATGCAACCAATCCTGCGCATACCGTGCGCTCATGTAGGGTAACACCGCCTAACCGGAAGCCCATAAACAACCTGCCCGAAGGCAAATGCTATGATCAGTCAATCCTCATATCAAGCATACATATGATGCGTATGATCATGGGTCATGAAACTATACTAAACATGTTATAACAAAATGAATTATCTTACGATGCAGATGGGCCGGGACGGTCTATACACGATAAGTGTGGCCCAGTAATGGGCCCTAGGGAGAGTCGTAATGTGGACATCCAACCAGCATTACACTTGCAATGTGGACGTCAAACCAACATTGCATCCTCAGGTACGATCTTCTTAAAACACCGCTACATAATCGGTATTGGGTTTACACATTGCAATGGACCTTATGTTCTTCCCATTGGGCCTTTCATATATATCAAATGGGCCATAGCTTATGGGCCTTTCATTCGTCAGATGGGCCACATAAATGAGCCACACCAATGGGTCTTATGTGCATTGCAATGGGTCAAAACCCGTGGGCCTTGGATTGCACCAATTGGACCTAGTCACATGAGTCTAATATGTATCAAATGGGCCACACCAATTGGGCCCCCAAATGTATATCAAATGGGCCTCGACCCAGAGGCCTAAATCCCTAGGCCTTAAACAATTCAAATGGGCCTAATCCATGAGCTTGCATGCATATCACAGTGGGTCTAATCCCATGGACCCTTTTTTTTATCAAATGGGTGTAGTCCCATGGGTCTTACAATATAATAAATGGGTTCACTTCCATGGGCCTTAAGAATGCAATAAATGGGTCCAATCTTTATGGGCCTTGAAGTACATCAAATGGGCCTAGTCCCATGGACTGACAATACATCAAATGAGCCTAAGCTCTTACGCCTTGAATGAATCCAATGGGCCTAGCCCATAAGCATTCCATAAACCAAATGGTCTTAGCCCATAGGCCTTCCATAAACCAAGTGGGCCTAGCCCATAGCTCTTTGCTAAATAAAAGGGATGGATGGCCTGGATGCTTCACATGTGTCAAGGGTGGGGCCCACATGAGGGCCTGTCATAGCGTATATGATACGTTAAATAATATACATAAACTACATAATATATATATATATATATATATATATATATATATATATATATATATATATATATATATATATATATATATATATATATAAATATAAAAAAAATATATATATATATATACACACGTGCTGCACACGCACACGCTACACACATGCTGCACATGCACGCACGCTGCACACACACTACACACACATGCAACACACGTACATGCAACCCACACACACGCAGCACACATGCAGCAATTGGGCCCCACCGTCACGCTGACGGTGGGTATAAAACCCATGCCTCACTGTGGGTCCCATGTGGGGCCCACTAGGAATGTTTATTATGCCATCCAGACCGTTCATATGGTCACACGGTAACGGGAGAAAGGGAAAAACAAATTTCAGCTTGATCAAAAACTTCTGTGGGCCCCTAAGTAAGTTTCAATGGTAGAGGTCCAATTTACTCTTTCCTTTGGTGTGGGCCACACAAGTGATAGATGGAGCTGATTTTTGGAGGGGGCCCACCTCAGGAGGGAACCCACCTTATGAACAGATTGGATGACAAAACGAACATTACAGTGGGGCCCACGAGTAGGGCCGTGGGTGGCCAGCGGCCACCCGCCCGCCCGCTGCGTGCAGCCCTCCTGCTGCTGATGCAAGCCAGAGGCTATGCCTCTTTCCAATTTTGGGAAAAACCCATTTTCCTGGGGTTTTTCACGTGTGGGGCCCACTAGAATGAAATCCGTCCCAGCCATTACGTTCAGTGGCTCGACGCCGTCCAAAAGAGTCCAGAGTTCGAATTTTTTTTGACGCTAGAAAATGAATAAAATGAGAAAATGGATCCTTGAATGGTTAAGGTGCATTATTTGATGCTATGGCCCACCAGGTCTTCCAATCAATCCCAAACTTCTACCCAACGGTTAAAACTCTATAAGTAAGAGGGTAGACGGCTTGGATTGTCTGGGTATAGCACGGTGGGGCCTAAACAAGTGAGCCACCCAAGTTCACCTTCTTTCCTTCTTTTTTTTTTTTTTTTTTTTTTTTTTTTTTTTTTTTTTTTTTTTTTTTCTTTTAGAAACGTCCAGCGTTCCTGACGCTGGACGGTTTTTGATATATATTTTTTTTAATAGTGGTGGGCCCTGATGAAGTGGGCCACCACATGATGGGCGGCATGGGAGTAACATCTAAGGTGGGCCTCACTTGAATAAAATAAATACATCAAGATGGGATCCATTCAAGTGGGCCACACCATCCTATTGAAATAAATAAAATAAAATAAAATAAAATAAAATAAAATAAAAGAGAGAGAGAGAGACATGGAGAGTGGGACACGGCTTGTGATGGAGGGACCCCGTCACTATGGGCCCTCCCATGCATGAAATCATACATCAATTGGGTCGTTTTGTACATGTGACCCTCAAAATTAAAGATCAACGGTGGGGATCCCTTCCCCACCAATATGAATGGTCTAAATGACCTTTCCAAATGAAAATAAACATCATGATGGGGTCCATGGAGAATGGCCCCATCATGGAACGATCATGATGATCCAAGTGGTCCATCGGCCACAAACAAGGGTCCCAAGTGAGATCCACACCATTGATCGGTGGGCCTCACTTGGTCCACCATAAAAACAAGAAAATCTACCCTATAGAAGCACCCACCGTCCGATCTTCTCGCTCCTAGGGATTCCTTGGCACCTTGTCTTCAACTTCAATGGCTAAGATGAAGAATGGAGGGTTGAGATGGGAGATTTTGGGGTAGGAAGGTGGGCCACTTGGAGCTTAGAAAGGTTGGAAAATTTTCATACGTGGGAGCCTTTGCAATTTTTTTTGTTGTTTGGAAATTTTGGAATGAGAAAGAGAGAAAGAGAGAGAGTTATGTAAAGGGAGAGAGAGAGTGATGGATGGATGGGTGAGTGATGGTTGTGTAAGAAAAGTATGGGTTAGGAAGACTTTTGTGGCCTTTTGGTGTAAGAAAGGTATGGGTTGAGAAGACTTTGTTGGCTTTTGTGTAAGAGAGGTATGGGTTTGGGAGACTTTTGTGGTTGCTTGGGAAAAGGGATGGAAGTGATGTGTACTTGACATGTGATGGCTTGATGGGTGATTGATTGATGGGATTGATGTGATTGATGTGACACATCGTTGAGATTCCCTTGATTTTCGCAACGCGCGATATTTTCTCGCACCGAACGTTGGCCCATAACTCTTGATCAGGGTATCGCCTTGGCGCGCGGATCGCGGTATCGAAACCGCGGCGACGGTGCGGTCGCTATGGTATTGGTCTCGGGTTGAGTCGACTCGGGTTGTCGGTACATGAATCCAGGTCGCGCGTCGATATTGTTTAAGGGTCGAAAGTTGCTGGAATTCGACCGGTACGACCGCGGAAGTGTACGGAAAGGTACGGACCAAGATACGGGTCTTACACCTTGCATAGGCCCCACCCTGATGTTTATGTCCTATCCAAGCCGTCCATCCTCTTACCCACGACATTTTAGCCGTTGGGTAGAAGATTGGAGCTGATCCAATCACCTGGTGGGCCATAGCGCCTAAAATTGCATCCTCACCTTTCAAATTCCATCTTCTTATTATTATTTCATTTCTTCCACCAAAAAAATTCAAACTTTGGGCTCTTTGGACTTGTTTCGAGCCGGGGAAACCAATGGATGGTGTGGATGTAGGAGATGTGGACCCCACCTTCAAAAATCCTCAGTTTCTAGATTTTTCAAAAAAAAAATATAAGAAGGAAAGGAGAGGCAGCAGCCTTGCTGCCGCTGTGTCAGGCGCACGTAGGCGCTGCCTGCGTGCTGGCGGACGGGCGGGCGGGCTGCCGTGCAGCCACCCACGGCTGCTGCCGTGGGCCCCACTTGATGTATATGTTTTATCTACCCCGTCCATTGGGTGGTTCCCCATCTCAGGTGGGCCCCCTCCGAATTTTAGGTTGGTCCAAAACTCAGGTGGCCCACACCGTAGGAAACAGTGTGAATAAATATCTACCATTGAAAAGTTTTTTTTTTGGGGCCCACAGAAGTCTTGGATCAAGCTGAAATTTATACTATCTCTTCATCCAGGTCCGAGTGACCTTATGAGTGGGTTGGATGACAAATTAATAGTACGGAGTGGGCCCCACATGGGACTCACACTTATGTGTTTGTTTTAAGGCACCGTCCATCTAGACCGTCCATCCATCTAGTAAGATCATTTTAAAGCATGGGGTGTTAGTTGGGTGGACCACTCACTTATGGGCTAGGCCCATTCAATGTACTTCAAAGCCCATAAAGTTTGGACCCATTTGTTGCATTCTTAAAGCCCATGGAAGTGGACCCATTTGTTCTATTGTAAGACCCATGGGACTACACCCATTTGATTATAAAAGGATCCATGGGAATAGGCCCACTTTGATATGCATGCAAGCTCATGGATTAGGCCCATTTGAATTGTTTAAGGCCTAAGGATTTAGGTCCATTCGACTCATATAAGGCCTCTGGGTTGAGGCCCATTTGATATACATTTGGGGTCCAATTGGTGTGGCCCATTTGATACATATTAGACTCATGTGACTAGGTCCAATTGGTGCAATCCAAGGCCCACGGGTTTTGACCCATTGCAATGCACATAAGACCCATTGGTGTGGCTCGTTTATGTGGCCCATCTGACGAATAAAAGGCCCATAAGCTAGGGCCCATTTGATATATATGCAAGGCCCAATGGGAGGAACATAAGGTCCATTGCAATGTGTAAACCCAATACCAATTATGTAGCGGTGTTTTAAGAAGATCGTACCTGGGGAAACAATGTTGGTTTGACGTCCACATTGCGAGTGTAATGTTGGTTGGATGTCCACATTACGACTCTCCTCAGGGTCCATTACTGGGCCGTACACATTGTATTTAGGCCGTCCCGGTCCATCTGCATTGTAAATAGTTCATTTTGTTATAACATGTTTAGTACAGTTCATGACTCATGATCATACGCATCATATGTATGCTTGACGTGAGAATTGTCTGATCATAGCATTTACCTTCGGACAGGTTGTTTATGGGCTCCCGGTTAGGGGATGTTGCCCTACATGAGCGCACGGTATGCGCAAGATTGGTTGCATGACTGAATAGCGTGATTCATGCATTCCGCATTTGTGTGACATGGTTATTGTACGCCCTAGCAACATCAGGGCCGTAGCCTCCACAGACGCATCGTGGTTGGCAAGATTGGATCCCGAAAATCTTGTTCTACATGGGGTACTATAGATATCCCTGGGTGAAAGTCCCTATACCCTTATGGTACCAAGAGGTTGCTCCAACGTCTAGACCGAGTGGGTAGATGAGCGTTGAGTGTCGATTACCAGACGGTTACGCTCTCCACTGTGTCGTGGTCGGTTGGAAGGGGGTGCGGCCTTACCCGCCCGAGTGTAGGGGGCAATACTAGGCTGAGTTTGACCAGCTCGAGGAATGGGTCCGCTATCGACGAGTCACGCCCGATATTGGCAGACGGATAGTGAGGTCTCTTCCACTTACCTTATTGTGCGCGATGTGGCGGCAATCTGGTTTAGAGTGTACTAGACCCCGGTGATATTCCATACTTTGAGCTGTACTGATATGTGGACATTGATGAGGATCTGTATGCTTGAGTTGCATTGCACATTGCATGGCCTTGGGGTGGCCAATACTATTCATGTCTTGCATCGCATAAGCCTTGGTACAGCTCATGATATTATAGTTTCATCTGCATATTCTGCATTACTCTGATATTACATGATCATATTCTACCTTGTGCACACACTTTCACCACCCTCTAAGCTTTCTGTAAGCTTATGCACGACCGTTGCGTGTAGGTGGCGTTGGATCGCAGCAGCGTTGAGGCAGGAGCACGTTGCTGAGCATTTTGGAGTTTTTGTACTTTACCTTTGTATTTCCCTTTATGCTCATTGTACTTGTAAAGTTTTTGATCATAGTGGAAATGTAATGGATTTCTTGGTTGTTGTTTGTGGGTTATGCCTTTGGTTATGCTTAATACGAATCAACTGATATTTAAAATCCTCCTCGTAGCATCCCAGGATCGGAACCTGGCGAATGGGAGCTAGGAGCCAAGAATGGGGTTCTACGGAGGCTGTCGGCGCCGGATTCGGCGATCGGGAATTTTGTGAGCCAGGTTTTCGAGTTTGGGGCGTGACAGGAGTTGGTATCAGAGCATAACTTGGGAATAACCGAGAACAACATTACATGTTGCTATGAGTGCAGAATGGCTAAGTTCTGAAGTTCGGATAGCTTCGCGACTTTCCGATTCAGACCGTTAACGTGCGTATATTCGAGAGTTTTGAAGTTGATAGGCGCTTTCGCTCTTTCCTGTAGGGTATGGCGTCTGTTACTCGATCGACTCCCGCACCACCACCTGAGGATTCTACTTCACCATCGGAGACTCCAGCTCTACCACCTGCGTCTCCCATTCCACCCTCAGAGATTCCTGCTTCTTCCCATGAGGATGACATTCCTCCACCTGAGACCGATGAGGAGCCGACGGTGACTGTGAGTGCCTCTCAGTTACAGTAGATGTTACAGGCTATGACCGCCGCACTCCAGGGACAGGGTAGACGCCCAGCTGTTTCACCAGCTCAGGCAGAGCAGGAGCGCGCGAGCGCCGTACTTCGTGAGTTTAGACGACATGATCCCCCACGTTTCCAGGGCAAGCCAGATCCGACTGCAGCCGAGAGATGGCGTTCCGATGTGGAGAAGATATTCGATACCATGTTATGCACGACCGAGCAGCGCGTCCGGTTAGCAGTATTTCTCTTCCACGGTGAGGCCGAGCATTGGTGGACCTCTGTCGCCCGTGTCGTCGGACCTGATTATGTCTGGACATGGGAGGACTTTGTGGACCGATTCGAGGAGCAGTACTTCCCTGACCACATCCGTCGTCAGCGAGCTTTAGAGTTCGAGACTCTGGTGCAGGGAGATATGACTGTGGCGCAGTACGCGGCCCGTTTCATGGCACTATCGAGATTCGCACCATACATGGTTGATGACGAGGGGCGAAAGGCCCGCCGTTTCGAGCATGGCTTACGTTACGGCCTTCGAGGTCGTGTCATTGGGCATGAGCTTCTTACTTTCCAGGCAGTAGTGCGGAAGGCTCAGATATATGAGACTGAGTGGGCCGGTTCTCAGTCTGATCGTGGTCAGAGGGGAGACCGGAAGAGGCAGGCTTCTTCCAGTCATTCCCATCAGGGTCGACCACAGTAGCAGAGGCGTACTGGTCGCCCAGCTTTCCGTGCACCATCAGCACCAGCAGCACCTCCACCACCACCTCAGAGGCAGTTCACCGGCACTTGCTTCAGGTGCGGTGCGACGGGACACCGTTCATGGGACTGTCCCAGTCCCCAGCAACAGCAGAGAGGTCCACAGCAGCAGAGACCTCCACCGCAGCAGCAGAGACCCCCACAGCAGCAGCGACAACAGCCTCTACCACCGAGGCCACCTCAGCAGCAGCATCAGCATCAGCATTAGCCTCAGAGGCCACAACAGCAGAGGCAGCAGTTTCGACTGCCTCAGCGACCCCAGCAGTAGCAGCAGCACGTTCAGAGGGGACATGCACCTCCCCAGCCGGCTCAGGCTAGATTTTATGCTGCTCAGCAGGATCCGCAGTCATCCGGAGGAGTTGTTGAGGGTATACTGCCAGTTTCTGCATACATTGCACGTGTACTGTTTGATTCTGGTGCATCGCATTCTTTTGTGGCCGAGAGCTTCTGTCGATCAGCTGGCTTACCGTTGGAGTCTGCTGGTGAGAGCCTAGCAGTATCTACTCCCTTGGGGAGGACTGCAGCGTTAGGACGATTTTGCTCGTCATGCCCCGTTCTAGTCGGGGATACCTTCCTGCTTGCTGATTTGTTTGTTTTGCCGATGTCCGAGTTCGACGTCATCCTGGGTATGGATTGGCTCACTGAGTATTATGCCATTTTGGACTGCGCCGCGAGGACCGTCACGTTTTGTATACCCGGCGTGCCACAGTTCCAGTTCGTTGCAGAGGCCAGAGGAGAGCAGTTGTCTTGTTTGATGTCGTGCGCCATAGAGGAGCATGTCACCGTTTGCATCGACCATTTGCCGATAGTTTACGATTTTCCCGATGTGTTCCAGGAGATTCTGGGATTACCGCCTCATCGACTCACCGAGTTCCAGATCGATCTCGTGCCTGGTACCGTGCCTATTTCAAAGGCCCCGTATCGTATGGCACCGTTAGAGTTACGGGAACTGCAGAAGCAGTTGGACGAGTTGCGTGAGCTGGGCTTTATCCGTCCGAGCAGTTCTCCGTGGGGAGCACCGGTACTCTTCGTGAAGAAGAAGGATGGTTCGTTGAGGTTCTGCGTTGACTATCGCGAGCTCAACAAAGTCACGATTAAGAATAAGTACCCGCTCCCTAGGATTGATGATTTGTTTGACCAGCTGCAGGGTGCACAGTTCTTTTCGAAGATTGACCTGCGTTCCGGTTATCATCAGATTCGGGTCCGAGATGAGGACATTCCGAAGACAGCATTCAGGACGCGTTACGGTCATTTTGAGTTTCAGGTCATGTCCTTCGGACTGACCAATGCACCCGCGGTCTTCATGCAGCTGATGAACGAGGTTTTTCGCCCATATCTAGATCAGTTTGTTGTAGTCTTCATCGACGACATTCTGATCTACTCAAGGACCCGTGAGGAGCATGAGCAGCACTTGGAGATTACTCTACAAACCCTCCGCGCACACCAGCTGTATGCAAAGCTGGAGAAGTGCGAGTTCTGGCAGGAGGAGGTGAAGTTCCTCGGTCACGTGGTGACGAGGGAGGGTGTCGCAGTGGACCCCTCGAAGGTCGAGGCAGTGCGTTAGTGGGGCCAGCCCACGACTGCGACAGAGATCCGTAGTTTCCTTGGTTTAGCGGGCTATTATCGACGTTTCATTGAGGGTTTCTCTCGTATTGCAGCCCCGCTGACCAGGTTGACTCGGAAGGGCACAGAGTTTATTTGGAGTAACGCCTGCCAGCGAGCATTTACGGAGTTGAAGGACCGTCTGACGTCCGCTCCTGTCCTCACTCTTCCATCTGGGAGTGACGACTTTATTGTATTCACTGATGCCTCGCATATCGGTTTGGGTGCTGTCCTGATGCAGCACGGGAGACCAGTGGCCTTCGCGTCTCGTCAGCTCAAGGTCCATGAGCTGAACTACCCTACACATGACTTAGAGCTGGCTGCAGTTGTCTTCGCATTGAAGGTGTGGAGGCACTATCTTTACGGGGTTAGGTTCGAGCTCTTCTCTGATCACAAGAGCTTGAAGTACCTCTTCTCGCAGTCTGAGTTGAATATGAGACAGAGGCGCTGGATGGAGCTCCTGAAAGACTATGATTTTGATCTCCAATACCACCCGGGCAAGGCGAACGTGGTGGCAGATGCCCTCAGCCGTCAGCCACGAGGCCTAGTAGCGCATATGATGATTCAGGAGTGGCGGATGCTTGAGGATATTGCTGCGTATGACTTTGAGTTCGGCCTGCAGTCTTCCATTGTACAGTTATCGAGCTTGTCCATTCAACCCTCTCTTGTTGCTAGGGTGATCGAGGCTTAGCAGGCTGATGAGTCGTTGCAGAGTTATATGGCTGAGGCGGCATCTGAGGGTCGGGCAGACTGACAGATCGGTACAGACGGTGGACTTCGTTTCAGAGGCCGATTATGTATTCTGGATATTCCAGAGTTACGCAGAGATCTTATGACCGAGACACATCGATCGCGATTTTCTATTCACCCGGGCTCGACGAAGATGTACCGTGACATGAGGCGACAGTATTTTTGGGCGGGGATGAAGCGCCAGATCGCCAGTTTTGTGGCCGAGTGTGACACATGCCAGCGTGTCAAGGCCGATCATCAGAGACCTCCTGGTCTATTGCAGCCGTTGAGCGTCCCGATGTGGAAGTGGGAGCACGTGTCGACTGATTTCATTATGGGTTTGCCGAGGACTCAGCGCGGTCATGACACCATTTGGGTTGTTGTGGATCATCTGACGAAGTCGGCACATTTCCTTGCCATGCGTGCGACTTGGTCTATGGACCGGCTTGCGAGACTATTCATTGAGGAGATTGTGAGACTGCATGACGTTCCAGTCTCGATCGTTTCTGACCGAGACTCGAGGTTCACGTCTCATTTTGGGGGAGCTTCCAGCGTGCGATGGGGACTGATTTGCAGCTCAGCACTGCGTACCGTCCGCAGACCGATGGCCAGACCGAGAGGGTCAATCGAATACTTGAGGACATGCTTCGGGCCTGCGCGATTGACTTCGGGGGTAGCTGGGATGAGCATCTGCGATTGGCTGAGTTCGCGTACAATAACAGTTATCAGGCGACCATCGGCAGGACTCCTTTTGAGGTACTATATGGCAGACCATACAGATCACCGAGTTGTTGGACCGAGGTTGGAGAGCGCCGTCTCCTAGGTCCCGAGCTTGTGCAGGAGACTTCAGAGGCTATCGACATCATCAGGCAGAGGATGCGCACAGCTCAGAGCCGACAGAAGAGTTCTGCTGATCGTCGGCGTCGTCCCTTGGAGTTTGATGTAGGGGACCATGTGTATCTCAAGGTCTCGCCCATGAAGGGCGTAGTTTGATTTGGAGCGAAGGGCAAGCTTGCCCCGAGATTCATAGGACCTTTTGAGATCACTGGGCGCGTTGGCGCCGTGGCCTATCGGCTTGCCTTGCCATCTCAGTTGTCTGGCGTCCACGACATTTTTCACGTCTCCATGTTGAGGAAGTATGGGTCAGACATAGTTCCCGTCATTGATTGGCAGCCGTTGGAGGTTCGTGAGGACGCTTCTTACATTGAGCAGCCAGTTCGTATCCTTGATCGGAAGGAGCAGGTCCTCAGAACCAAGGTCATTCCGTTGGTGAAGGTGCAGTGGGGTCACCATTCTGTAGAGGAGGCTTCTTGGGAGCGTGAGGCTGAGATTCGAGAGCGATATCCTCATCTCTTTGATGGTTGATGATCATGTATTGTATTTTGTACGCTGTCCCTGATTCTATATGATAACGTTATGTTTCTTATTCCTCGCGAGTTATGCTTAGTTGCGACGCTTGTGTAAATTTTGAGGACGAAATTTTTATAAGGAGGGGAGAGCTGTAAGACCCGTATCTTGGTCCGTACCTTTTCGTACACTTCCGTGGTCTTACCGGTCGAATTCCGGCAACTTTCGACCCTTAACCGATATCGACGCGCGACCCGGATTCATGTGCCGAAAACCCGAGTCGACTCAACCCGAGACCAATACCATAGCGACCGCACCGTCGCCGCGGTTCCGATACCGCGACTCGCGCGCCGAGGCGATACCCTGATTAAGAGTTATGAGCCAACGTTCGGTGCGAGAAAACGCCGCGCGTTGCGAAAACCAAGGGAAACTCTACGATGTGTCACATCAATCACATCAATCCCATCAATCAATCACCCATCAATCCATCACATGTCAAGTACACATCACTTCCATCCCTCTTCCCAAGCCACCACAAAAGTCTCCCAAACTCATACCTCTCTTACACAAAAAGCCAACAAAGTCTTCTCAACCCATACCTTTCTTACACAAAAGGTCAAAAAGTCAAGTTTTTTCTTACACCACCATCACTCACCCATCCATCCATCACTCTCTCTCTCTCCCTTTACATCACTCTCTCTTTCTCTCTTTCTCGTTTCAAAGAAAAAGCTCCAAGCAAACATCCCACGTATGGAATTTTGCAAAAATCCCTAAGCTTCAAGTGGCCCACCTTCCTACCCCAAAATCTCCCATCTCAACCCTCCATTCTTCATCTTAGCCATTGGAGTTGAAGACAAGGTGCCAAGGAACCCCTAGGAGCGAGAAGATCGGACGGTGGGTGCTTCTATAGGGTAGATTTTCTTATTTTTATGGTGGACCAAGTGAGGCCCACCGATCAATGGTGTGGATCTCACTTGGGACCCTTATTTGTGGCCGATGGACCACTTGGATCATCATGATCGTTCCATGATGGGGCTGTTCTCCATGGACCCCATCATGATGTTTATTTCATTGCAAAAAGGTCATCTAGACCGTCCATAACGGTGGAGAATGGATCTCCACCGTTGATTTACATTTTTGATGGTCCTTTGTTCAAAGGGGTCCGTTGTTGTATGATTTCATGTAAGGGAGGGCCCATAAAGACGGGGTCCCTCCATCACAAGCCGTGTCCCACTCTCCATCTCTCTCTCTCTTATATTTCTTTTATTTTATTTTATTTTATTTTATTTCATTTCATGCTATAGGATTGTGAGGCCCACTTGAATGGATCCCCCCCTTGATGTAATTATTTTTATTCAAGTGGGGCCCACCTTAGATGTTGAACCCATGCCCCCCCCCCATCAGTGGTGGCCCACTTCATCAGGGCCCACCATTTAAAAAAAAAGAAAAAAAGAAAAGAAGATATAAACCGTCCAGCGTCTGAGACGCTGGACGTTTCTAAGGTAAAGGAGAAAAAGGGAATGAAGAAAAGGGATTTGGGTGGTCCCCTTGCATAGGCCCCACCCTGATGTTTATGTCCTATCCAAGCCGTCCATCCTCTTACCCACGACATTTTAGCCGTTGGGTAGAAGATTGGAGCTGATCCAATCACCTGGTGGGCCATAGCGCCTAAAATTGCATCCTCACCTTTCGAATTCCATCTTCTTATTATTATTTCATTTCTTCCACCAAAAAAATTCAAACTTTGGGCTCTTTGGACTTGTTTCGAGCCGGGGAAACCAATGGATGGTGTGGATGTAGGAGATGTGGACCCCACCTTCGAAAATCCTCAGTTTCTGGATTTTTCAAAAAAAAAAATATAAGAAGGAAAGGAGAGGCAGCAGCCTTGCTGCCGCTGTGTCAGGCGCACGCAGGCGCTGCCTGCGTGCTGGCGGACGGGCGGGCGGGCGGGCTGCCGTGCAGCCACCCACGGCTGCTGCCGTGGGCCCCACTTGATGTATTTGTTTTATCTACCCCGTCCATTGGGTGGTTCCCCATCTCAGGTGGGCCCCCTCCGAATTTTAGGTTGGTCCAAAACTCAGGTGGCCCACACCGTAGGAAACAGTGTGAATAAATATCTACCATTGAAAAGTTTTTTTTTGGGGCCCACAGAAGTCTTGGATCAAGCTGAAATTTATACTATCTCTTCATCCAGGTCCGAGTGACCTTATGAGTGGGTTGGATGACAAATTAATAGTACGGAGTGGGCCCCACATGGGACTCACACTTATGTATTTGTTTTAAGGCACCGTCCATCTAGACCGTCCATCCATCTAGTAAGATCATTTTAAAGCATGGGGTGTTAGTTGGGTGGACCACTCACTTATGGGCTAGGCCCATTCAATGTACTTCAAAGCCCATAAAGTTTAGACCCATTTGTTCCATTCTTAAAGCCCATGGAAGTGGACCCATTTGTTCTATTGTAAGACCCATGGGACTACACCCATTTGATTATAAAAGGATCCATGGGAATAAGCCCACTTTGATATGCATGCAAGCTCATGGATTAGGCCCATTTGAATTGTTTAAGGCCTAAGGATTTAGGTCCATTCGACTCATATAAGGCCTCTGGGTTGAGGCCCATTTGATATACATTTGGGGTCCAATTGGTGTGGCCCATTTGATACATATTAGACTCATGTGACTAGGTCCAATTGGTGCAATCCAAGGCCCACGGGTTTTGACCCATTGCAATGCACATAAGACCCATTGGTGTGGCTCGTTTATGTGGCCCATCTGACGAATAAAAGGCCCATAAGCTAGGGCCCATTTGATATATATGCAAGGCCCAATGGGAGGAACATAAGGTCCATTGCAATGTGTAAACCCAATACCAATTATGTAGCGGTGTTTTAAGAAGATCGTACCTGGGGAAACAATGTTGGTTTGACGTCCACATTGCGAGTGTAATGTTGGTTGGATGTCCACATTACGACTCTCCTCAGGGTCCATTACTGGGCCATACACATTGTATTTAGGCCGTCCCGGTCCATCTGCATTGTAAATAGTTCATTTTGTTATAACATGTTTAGTACAGTTCATGACTCATGATCATACGCATCATATGTATGCTTGACGTGAGAATTGTCTGATCATAGCATTTACCTTCGGACAGGTTGTTTATGGGCTCCCGGTTAGGGGATGTTGCCCTACATGAGCGCACGGTATGCGCAGGATTGGTTGCATGACTGAATAGCGTGATTCATGCATTCCGCATTTGTGTGACATGGTTATTGTACGCCCTAGCAACATCAGGGCCGTAGCCTCCACAGACGCATCGTGGTTGGCAAGATTGGATCCCGAAAATCTTGTTCTACATGGGGTACTATAGATATCCCTGGGTGAAAGTCCCTATACCCTTATGGTACCAAGAGGTTGCTCCAACGTCTAGACCGAGTGGGTAGATGAGCGTTGAGTGTCGATTACCAGACGGTTACGCTCTCCACTGTGTCGTGGTCGGTTGGAAGGGGGTGCGGCCTTACCCGCCCGAGTGTAGGGGGCAATACTAGGCTGAGTTTGACCAGCTCGAGGAATGGGTCCGCTATCGACGAGTCACGCCCGATATTGGCAGACGGATAGTGAGGTCTCTTCCACTTACCTTATTGTGCGCGATGTGGCGGCAATCTGGTTTAGAGTGTACTAGACCCCGGTGATATTCCATACTTTGAGCTGTACTGATATGTGGACATTGATGAGGATCTGTATGCTTGAGTTGCATTACACATTGCATGACCTTGGGGTGGCCAATACCATTCATGTCTTGCATCGCATAAGCCTTGGTACGGCTCATGATATTATAGTTCCATCTGCATATTCCGCATTACTCTGATATTGCATGATCATATTTTACCTTGTGCACACACTTTCACCACCCTCTAAGCTTTCTGTAAGCTTATGCACGACCGTTGCGTGCAGGTGACGTTGGATCGCAGCAGCGTTGAGGCAGGAGCACGTTGCTGAGCATTTTGGAGTTTTTGTACTTTACCTTTGTATTTCTCTTTATGCTCATTGTACTTATAAAGTTTTTAATCATAGTGGAAATGTAATGGATTTCTTGATTGTTGTTTGTGGGTTATGCCTTTGGTTATGCTTAATACGAATCAATTGATATTTAAAATCCTCCTCGTAGCATCCCAGGATCGGAACCTGGCGAATGGGAGCTAGGAGCCGAGAATGGGGTTCTACGGAGGCTGTCGGCGCCGGATTCGGCGATCGGGAATTTTGTGAACCCGGTTTCCGAGTTTGGGGCGTGACATTATGGATTGTGTATTTTACAAACTGTTTGTTGTTTTGATCAATCTGCACTTTTTTCTTGTTTTCTATTCTCTTCCTTTGTATATTTTCTTATGCTCGTTTTGGGCATCTGCATTTTGGATTGTGTATTTTTTTAAATATTTTTTCTTGTTTTTTATTCTCTTCCTTTGTATATTTTGTATATTTTACAAACTGTCAGTGGCTGTTATTCCTTTGGTGTATGTCTTTGGGTCCATCAAGTCAGCGAGCTGACTCAGTTGACCCAATGAGATTTCGAGTTGAGTCATCAGGTTTAGGAATGCAGGCCTCAGTTTGGTATAGGTTTTATGCTGCCCTGTTTTCAGATATTGAGTCAATCAGATTTTTATTTTTTTTCCTTCACCGAATTTCAAGTTTTATGCAGAGTTAGATGCTTACTTGCTATTGATTGAGCTTTCTGTCTTGAGATTGCTTTTGATAGCATTCTCCATGTCTTTATTCTTTGTTTCCTCTGTTATGCAGGGGCTATGTTGGAATTCACAGCTCAGGATTCAGAGATTTCCTTCTAAAGCCGGAGCTTCTTCGAGCCATTATAGATTCAGGATTTGAGCATCCTTCAAAAGGCAAATTCTTGTCAAGTTTTCTCATTTTTTGTTTGACTTCATGAAAAACACAAATTTTGTTATAATGACAAGCTAATTGTGATGAATTAACTGATATTAAAATTTTGATGTGCTAAACAACTTTGAGCAAATATTCTTCAAAAAAAAAAGGAAAAAAGCAAAAAGAAAACTCTAAGCACAAAAATTGGTGTGTTTGTAGATGTTTTTGCAAATTCTTAACACAATGCATACATTTATATATGCGCTCAATTTGGAAGGCTTGCTTGTTCTATACTTCTATTGCATTTCCTTATGTTAGTAGGAGGAATCCCAAATTGATGGTGTTTTCATTCGAACCAGCACTGTACAGGTGTGCCTTACCTTTCATTGATCCAGACCATGCATCTAGCAAGCATAACCATGGATGTACAGTTCTACACGAATTTCCCTTTGGATAATACTGTCTTTTCGATAAATGGTTTGCAAATGAATGGTTAAAGAGAAAATATGTACAACCATCTCCATGTGACAGAAAGAAGTCGACAGATCTCATTGTTTGGCTGAGGATATCTACTTTAAATTGTCTGTTTTCCATCAAATGTGGGTGCCACCTGATGAACTATCTAAATTGTTGAAAAGGGGAAATACCTGTAAAGAATGCTTGGTCCTCGATGCTGCAGCAAAAACACCAGCAATTTGGGCTGAGTATTATATAATAACCATGTTAACATGCACATTTCTCTGAGCAATTTAATCTGACCATTTCAGGTAACACACCACTTCCACACACCTGAATTTGGAGGAGTCAATTGGTTTGCTAAACCTTTTCTTTTAAAAGGATCTGGAAGGTCAAATTTTGCTTACTAAGGGTTTCTTCACTCCAATTTTATTTGGTTCTACATCAGTGCAACATGAGTGCATACCTCAAGCCATCTTGGGGATGGACGTCATCTGTCAAGCAAAGTCTGGAATGGGAAAAGCTGTTGTTTTTGTTCTCTCTACCCTGCAGAGAATGAGTGCCTGCATATTGTTGTTGGGACACCTGGGAGGATTCTGGCTCTAGCAAGAGATAAGGATCTCTCATTGAAGAACGTGAGGCATTTTATCCTTGATGAATGTGACAAAATGCTCGAAGCGCTTGGTATACTTTTAGCTTTTGCACTTGTTTTCGAACTTTGACATGCATTTCTGAATTTCACATTTCTGCATTATATTTCAACTTAAATGTGTATTACTTAATCCCAGTTGTTTAGTACATAAAGCTGTGATTTGGAGTCGAGTATCAGTTGTTTAGTAATGGGATCTATTTTGGGTAGGATATGGATTGATAAGTTGTGAATTAAAAAAGTTTCTGTTAGGAGGCATGATGCTAGTATTTCAAGTCAGATACGGAAGCATAAAAACTGAGTTCTCTCTCAAATAGTTCTTAAAAATCACACCATATGTGCAGTATATGTATCTATAGAGTGTTGGTAATAGCTTTCCAAACTCTAATTCCTAATACAAGCTTCTTATTGAATAAGTGTCGGTAAACAAATCGAGACCTAACTACTCGCTTGGATAAAAATAAGAAACTATCTTTGCCCATATGCATGAAGGAGTCTATAAATGGGTTAAAATTCATGGTCAAGGTTAGATCACCATAACTTCAATTTTCTGTTGAAGGCTTGCATGAGAACTGAAGGCTGACAGGAAGGCCACAAAGTCTTTGAAGTTCAAGCCATCAACCATTCTAAGCAGCCTCTGCAAAGAAATATACTGGCCATTAAATAAGAGTACATATGAGATGAAGCCAGAAACTAGAAAAGAGCTCAGTGAACATATGGAATCTGTCCTTCAGAGAAGTGAAGAATCAGCTGTCGAAGATGTGTGTGTATGTGTGTAGCTAAAGTTTACAGGAAACATAATGTTAATGGAGTAATTTCTTGTCCAAATTAATGGTATATGTGGGATCCACTTTTTAATGATCCCAATTGTTCATATAGTTTCACCATATTTTATTTATGTATGATCCCAGAAATCACCCATCAGATGATCCAAATTCAATTTAGCCCCTGTTAGCTGTGGACAACTGGTTGTAATTGCCCATTTCATCAGATGGCTAAGATTATCTGGCATGGACATACTAGGCATGGTCTATCCCATTTCTATCAGAGGCTTAGGTTGCAGAAAGGTGGGCTACTGTACCAATTTTTGGTTAAAGAATATAAATATTGTTTCCTTTAATTGAGCATCGGCTACACTACAACAAAGTTAGCCTTTCCTGGCGGTCAAAACTGCTGTTGAAGGTCCAAAAAACTGCCGGTAAAGGTTTATCGGCGGTCAGGCAAGAGCCAGTAAAGGTTCCATCGGTAAAATTTTTACCAGCGGTTTTGTGGGACGCCCCTAAATCGTAAGTTTTTACTACAATAGCGGAAAATGGAAAAAGGCTACAAATAAAATCCGTAGCTAAGTGATATAGCTACGGTTATAGTCAGTAATACCTCCGTAGCCATTAGTAACGTAGCCATAGCTTTTAAAGTTATAGACACGAATTGGATCCGTAGCAATAGAGCCCGCAGCCTTTTGGATATTGTTATACCTGATAATCAATAGCTTTTACAGCAAGGTTTTCTTGTAGTTATTTTTTAAGAGTAAGCATGGTGAAATAAATGACCACGTGCTTTGCATATAAACTCCATGATGCACAAAATTCAAACTCATCTGTACCATATCCATATTTACGAAGTGTTACAATGACCGAAAAGTAGGAAAAAAACAGCCCTCTCCAAAAGATTTTTGGCCTGTAGTGCATAAAAAAGGTGGCCCATCTAATAAATAGTCTGGACTGCCAAGCACATTAACCAACCTTGTCTGATGACTGTAAAGATGGATCACTTAATTGAGGACAATAATTTAAAAAAAAAAAAAAAAACTGTTACCCATCAAACCACTATCATCTTAAAGAAAGAAAAAAAAACACACCATATATATCCAAAATACAAAGGCCCATCACCTCATTGCAGCTGCATCCAGTAAACATAAACCGTTAAACTAAATGAAGTTGCCATTCTAGACATTGGATCACATATATTATCAATAGAAAAAATGCCAAAAGAAGAAGAAGAAGAGAATTGAGTGAAAGATATTGATGGTTGGGATTTTTTAATTAAGAAAGAAAAAAAAATGATGAAGGGTGAAGAGCCCGGCCCTTGATGATATTAATGCTCATCTTGATGGGGTCTGTAGCTTTCAATTCCACTTGAAATCCATTTACCTCTCTCTTTAACCTGTCCTTGAAGCTTGCATATAGCATCTTAGTCCTCACTTTGATGCATCTGGGGACCTGACATGCCAGACCAGAAAAAAAAAAAACATCAATTTCTTTAAAACACAGGCAGGACCGGATGGTCCAACCGGTTTGAGTAGGTCCGCTCATTACACTACATGGTCACTTGAGTTGGTGATTTTTTATTTTTTATTTTTTTCCTTCTTTGCTGTAGAAGATTCCTTGCAATTTATTTATTTAGTTTGGACTGAAATGGACCAGACCATTTTGACCGCTCTTGCACTGGCCATTGAACCAAAACCGTAAAAAAAAAAAAAAAAATAATAAATAAAAAATAAAAAAATAAAAAAAACCTTCAAATCATCAAATATATGCCAGACCTATTGGTCAACTGAGATTGGTCGATTGAATTACCAAATATCCATATAATGTTTTTTTAAAAATGAATTCTATCAGAAGTCTGCTCCATACATCAATGGTGGTAAGTTGGAGCTTTACCCTTTAAAACTGGATCTTCCATGATCCAAACTGCCCATATGACAAGTGTCAATTTGTATGGTGAATAGATATTCATTTGTTTTATACAATGGTCTATCAAGGATGTAAAACAGCTTCTTATTGTCAGGCTAGAAGATCAAAAGTGTGGCCCATTAAGACTTAATGGAAAGTTCAGATCTCCATACAAGTAACATGTTAATTAAAGTGGACAGGTGAAATGTACATATGTGCTCCAAGCTTCCAAGCGCCTAAAGTAAAATCCTATTTATTAATCAAGTTCTTTTGGTGCTCATATATAACATCCGAATGATGGTAACTTAGGAAAATTAAAATGAAGGTGAAATGATGAAATATGGTTGTGACATTCTTATCAATGAGTGTCAAATGTCCCATTCAAAATCATATATGGTGTTTATGGAAAATTACTTCTCTTTAGTAACATCTTATGTTGGTTGCCCACAAGTGTTTATGTTGTTTTAACTATATTTTCTGTAGATCTAATTAAGAGTTTGGATGCAGGAACGCTAAGGAGGTAAAGCAGTGGTGTGGATAAAACGTCAAGGTATAGAACAATTGAGGTTTATGTTTGGGGTTTGCAAGACTAAGTCTTAAGTTAAGTATAGCTTCCTGCCTTTGATTCGTTTCTTTTCCATGTTGTTGCAGGAGATCTGAATATCCTAATAATGCTCCAAAGCTTAGTAGAAATGCTTCTGCTGCAGTTGACATCAGCAGCCTAGCTTCACAATGCTCTCCTGTCAATCCAGGTAAGTTGTAACAACTAACAATCATAATGCATACTTGGTACATCAGGGCCAAACAGTCCCTTCCACTGATTGTGCCTATTGGCTGTGTTTGGCAAGCACTGAGGTATCAAATCCACCATTTGACCAGTAGACAGTTTAACCTGCATTTTGTAGACATTGTAAGACAATACACCTGGGCGCTTTGGCAAGCACCTGGTATCAAATCCAACATGTACTGTCAATGAGTATTTTGTTGGCTGATTAGTTTAATCCATCATTGTTAGTAGCACTAGAATCAGTGATGTAAGTACCTTTTCTTCTGGTAGGTCATGCCAATCAGCACCTGGGCGCTTTGGAATTCTTTGGCATCGGATGTAGTTCAACTCATTCTTTTCTTTTGATATGTGATCACTCAAGACAAACATGTTCCCTTGGATTTGCTTTTGGAACCATGACACAGGATCATTTCCATACTGCAAACAAAAAACAAGGAGCAATTGTAAGAGCAATGAAAATAGACCATCGGTAAAATGAAGGTCAAAAGGATATCTCAAAGTGTATTCCACCACTAGAAGTATTAACTAAATTTGTTTTGTGCAGACAACCGAAGACAAGGTTTCATCAGAAAACTCACATCCATCTCTGTTTTAGATGCTCCATTTCCAACAGGTGGGAGATCTCCAATTGTATCTCTCACAGTTATTACATGGAAGGGTGCCCCTCCAGCTGTACTCCTGACGGCAGCATGCTGTACATCCCTTGGTAATGTGATTTTCAGTTCTGGGCCTACAAAGACGTGCATTGGCTGTGGCCACTCTGGGAGTGTCTCTTCTGGAGAAGTTGCCCATATGAATGCTCATTTCCCAGACTGAGAAACACTAAAGGCTCCAGCCTCTAGAACACCAAATCTCACCTAAAAAGGCGCACACAGAAATTATATAGCTGCTTTACAAGAGAAAAAAAAAAGGAAGAAGAAGAAGAAGAAGAAGATCCCAAGTACATGCAAAGGGACAATACCTGATAACCCATTTCAAGAAGTGAAGCAAGCATTAATCAGAATGTCTGCCCTTTGTTAAAAGAAACAAAATTCCTCACGTTTTCTAAAAGAAACAAAATGGCAACTAGTTGGATGGGTGGCTATAAACTGAACATCATAGTAATTGACAACTCTAACCATTTGATTGTTATGAGTTTTCCCCTGTTGATATAGCCATTGCTTGTTCTTTCAGGGCCCCAATTGGAATGGTTACCATAGTTAGATGGCCATGCTTTTTGGGATATGACCCATTGATGTGGTAGCCCACGAAATCGAGGGTCCAGATCATCATATGCAAATGCCATGTGTATAGTAGAGATGTTTAGGGGAAGTAGCATTATTCAATAGCTTAAAGAATACAGAAACCAGTAAGGAAAAAAAAAAAAAAAACACTAAAGAATGCCATCAAACTACCTGGAAATCAAAAGCAGTGAAATTGTGTGACAGTCGAGAATGTGAATTTTGACTAGAAGACCAATCACCAATACACTCAATGAAGATCATGATATGATATTTTTCATTCCTCACCACACATAACCTGCCCAATGGTTTGTAGTTTCTAAATGAAAAGATGCCGCCCATACCAATGTAAAAATATTAGATTTGACAAAAAAGCACACAAGAAATTTATAAATATTCAATCAAATGGCATGTCAAATAGTATGCATTGATGGAAAATAAGGGCAATGTCATCATTTCTAAGAGAATAAACTCGGACTATCCTTAAAAAGAGTTCCACACTTAAGTTGCTAAAAGCAAAGGAATATTATACCAGAAATACAACTGAGAGAACTTTTTGATGCCTTCCTAATCCAGAAAGTTGAAGCCGATAACCTGAGTCGGCATTAGGAATATCTTTGCCAGGTGAAATCTTCACTTCCCTCCTTCGCAATCCATATAAAGACTTAGAAAAAGAAGCATCTGGAAATAAATGAAATGTGAAAAAATATTATTGAATACAATTACCATTATATTTAATCAACATAAATGAGATGCTTATTTACAATTTAAATGCATTCCAGCAAGGCGAACACCCATGGACTTGATTCAAGAATAGAACAACAAAAAGAAAAGACACAACAAGTTTAGCATCTTAAACCAAATGAAACACACAAAAGATGCATGTTAAACTCCTAGATAATCCATGACATGAATTTAGAATGAATGGATCTTGGTAAAAAATAAAATAAAAAATGCATCAAGTGGCATGGTTCTTCCACTTCCTATTTTTCTTTTGCATGTGGAAGAAGCAGGTCAAGTTGTTAGATGCAACAACGATTTCCATGAGAATTATTTAAACATGAATTCCAATTTTTATTTTTTATTTCAATAGGTAGTGAAAATCTCATATTTATCTCAAAATACTCAATTTTTTATGCTAAGAATCCAAATTCAATACTCGCATAAAAGCTCACCTTTGAATAATGGACACTCCACACAACTTCTTGTAGAAGTCTACTCCAGTGTACATGGACCATGGATAGAGAAAAAGGAAGACAAAACATGGACCATGAAATCAACTTCATAAGGTTGAATAGTTCCAAAAAAAAAAGGAAAAAAAAAAAAGATGAATGTGTATATTGCCAAAATTGAGGTGATTCTAATGTTGTTTGAATAAGCTGAATAAACTTATAATGATAGCATTAAAAACCAAAGGCATTTTAAAGTGGCAGCATTCAACACCAGCACCAACACCAGCATTCAAAACCTCAGTCATTCCCATGGATTGACAATTCATCCGACATGTGGCTCAGAGTCAGCTAAGTGTAGTCCTGTGGATATATAGATTAGTTGAAGGAAAGTTGGATATATAGAGAAAGGAAAGAGATTCTTTGGAAATCATGGAAGGAGAGGAAATCCAAATTCAAGAGGATCTATATCTTCTCTGGAAGCAGCCTAGGAAAGAAAATCAGTTACCAAGAAGCTGCTATTCAGTTGGGAAATGAATTGGTGGAAAGAAGGATTGACTTGGTGTACGGAGGTGGTAGCGTGGGGTTGATGGGGCTATAACTGGCGACACTGTTGGTGAAGTGAGAGTTGTATCTGACATGCTCCTAGGAAAGGCTGAGATGGAAGTCATTACTCTGATGCTTTTATTGCTCTGCCCGGTGGATACGGGAGACTTGAAGAACTGCTAGAAGTCATTACTTGGGCGCAACTCAGAATCCATCAGAAACCAGTGGGTCCCTTGAACGTGGATGGATATTATAATTCCTTGTTATCATTTATCAATCAAGCTGTTGACAAAGGTTTCATCGCGCCAGCTGCCCGTCGAATTATCATATCCGCCCCAACAACCAAGGAATTAGTCAGGCAACTTAAGGAATATGTTCCAGAGCAGGATGAAGTCACAACCAAGCTGATCTGGGAGGCGGAACAACTAAGCTATGTGCCTGAAACATGTGTTGCCAAGTGATTGGCTTGGGAGATGGACCCCACATTTTGGCCTAACATATAAATATTTATATAAAATACATACTGTGATCCAACCGTTCAACAACACATACATGAAAACTAGAAAATGTTATACATAGTCACGCTCAGCAGCTTTGTTTTGGGGGTTTTGCTAGTTTTATCTTTTGATGAATCAAGTGCAAAATTATTGAAAAAAATAAAAAAAGTGTAGTCATGTTCAACGCTAGAAGTTAGCATTGAAAAATGAATCTGGATCCTTTACTTGCCACAAGTAGAAAAATTCAGTTTTTCTGCATCGTGACTGGTCCACGTGATGGCCCACCATAGGCTTGGAATTACCTCAATTTTATCCAAGTTGTGCTTTGATGGGCTTATTATAATGACCAATATCTATAAGGCATTCTAGTTGCAAGATGTAAAACACAATTAATAATTTTAATATATTTAAGATTTGGAATTTATCACATTCCAAATACAAACAACCAAATGATCCATCAAACACCTTTTCTTTTCTTTTTTATTATTAACAGAAAGTATACTGTAAGACCCTATCCGAGTGTGTGCATTTCGTTTCTTTAGGTCTCACAGTCCTACCGGTCGAATTCCGGGGTCCCGCGACCTTCGGTTAGTGTTTGCAGTTATCCTCAAGTCCGTCACGTAGACCCGACTCAGATTGACCCAAATTTAGTGCCATAGAGACCGCATCGTCGCTGCGGTTCCAACACCGCATCTCATGCTTTCATCCGAGTTCTAGATCATGAGATATGGGGCATACACCATGATGGACCATTTAGTATGATTGTGGGGCCCACCTAGGGTAGTGCACATGTTCCCCAAGGTGGCCCACTTTATTGCACATTTTCCCTAACCATCATAGGGTAGGTGGAATAGACTAGGTCCCTAACCTACTTAGCTAGCAAGTAATCATGAGTTTTCTATCCAAGGGAGCTCATTTTTCACTCTCCCATGCAAAAGCCACTTTTCCCTCTTCCCTATATCTGAAAATTTCAGAATTTCTCTTCTCTAGGGAGAGAGAGAGAGCCCCTTTTCTAGAAATCAATCATTACTTTGCTAAAACCCTCCCTTGCTAGCCTTTTCACTTCATTTTTCTCCTTTCTTCTCTTCTCATCATCTCTCCCTCTCCTCTCTACCCTTGGAACGTTCCACCCTTCTCCCCATCTCCACCCCCTTACACCCTCTAAAACCCTCTCATCTAACCTTCCATCTCCAATCTTAGCCTTTGATCCTTGGAGCTTGAAGCCTAGAGAACCTATTGGAAGAAGTTTGGTGTAAAATTATTAAGGTGAGTGTTTTTAGTTAGGAATTTCTTTTCTACGATCTTTCATTGCACCTTGAGGAGCTTGTGGGACCCACCAAAGGATGGTAGAGGTCCCCAAGTGTCCATAGATGAGGCCTATGGCCAACCATCTTGCACGCATGTTCCATTAATGGGGTCATTCTCCATGGACCCCATCATGGCTTATTTCTCTTTGATCCATGATCTTGAGGGGTCATCTAGACCCTAGACCTTGGTGGGGATGATATCCTCACCTTAGATCTGAAATCTTATTGCATGCATGGCTATAATGTAACTTGTACATGAACATAGTGGAAGGTGTAATGTTTGTGATGAAGGGAGGGCCTCAATGGTGGCGGAGACCCTCTCTTGTGGCCGAATCTTGCTTTCTTTCTTCCTTTTCTTTATTTTTCCTTACCTCATTATTTGATCTCTGAGTGTGTGGCCCACTTAGAGGCCTTGCAACATCCAGCCCATCAAAGCATTATGTACGCCCCTTGCTGTCCATACTTGGGACGTTGGTGCCCTATTTCCCCCATATGTGATGCATGCAATGTATTTTTGGGAGGGGATATGGCCTGGATATTTCTGGGGCCCACTAAGGTGGACTATAACACCAAGTTTGTAAGGTAATCTCCTTTTTATTTGACTCATATACTCGGATCATTCCAAGTATATGTTGCTGTTGAGAAATTTTCTGGACAGTTTCTAGTTATTTTTGGACTAGATTTTGGGACTGATTGGGGGACCTTTCTTACCCATCTAATATACTTTTATGGAAGGTGGGTATCCCACCTAGATGTTTCCCAAATTTCAGCCCCATCTGACCTTGATTAAGGTCCTAAAGGTGTGGCCCAAGTGGGGTGGACAGTCCAGATTTTCTGGACTGTCCAACAACATTATAGTCTGGAAAACTTAAAATATAAAATGTCTTTTGAATAGGTGGGCCACTTTGGTGGACCCTACCTTGTACTATACATATATGGGGATGTTAAACTCAATTTTTCCAATTTTTTGGAGAACTTGGGCCCACCCTATTGGGTGATCAAAACAGGGTCAACCATAATTCTGTACTAACCAGATTTTAGGACAACTTGTTTTTTTTTTTAATTCATAAAAATACTTTCCTAGCTTAGAAAAATCTAAAATTTTTCCAGAAGGTGGCCCACCCCATGATAGGACTCACCTACAAATTTTCGTGCCCAACGGACCTCTGTGTGATTTATGGCAAGGGTTGGACTGGCCCACCAGGCTGGACGCCCAAGGCTGGGACGTCCAGCATGGGTTGGCCGTCCACCCCTTTTTGTGGCCAACCATGATGCATGTTTTCTCCCTCGTGGCCTTCCTTTGTGGGGCCCACTTGTGTATGGTTCATCTGAGTGTGGAGTACATGTGGTGGGGCCCGCCTTTTACTACCACATGGGCTGGGAGTCTAGCCCATTAGGACGCCCCTTGTGGATGACCTGCTAGACTTTGGTCCAACAGTGTGACCCACCTAATTCCTAGTATAATGTAATGTAATCCTATGTGGTGGGGCCCTCTGACTTGATGACCAGACTACTTGGATTAATGTCCTAACCAAATGGATTATCTTCTGGGCTCTAACAGGCCCATAAACCCGTTGGGTTAAAAATCCAGCAATATATTCTTAAAATGCTTGGCCTTTGGGCTGATATTTTGAGGAATGGGGCCCACCACTTTATGGCTACTTAAAAGGAATAAATTATACTTTAAATTACCTAATTCTTGGGCTTAATTAATGCATTTCTCAGGCCCACCATAGTTGGATGTTAATGGGCCCATGTATGTAGCTAGTGGTTGGACTCTTTAGGCCTAAAGGGGTTGGAACTTTCTAGATAGGCCCATTGGACCCTTGGGCCATTTTTTCATATTCTTGTGTTGGGTTTATGGGCCGGATTACATAAGTGGTTGGGCCCTTGGTTGCCCACCAAATCAACTCTATGCTTGGGCCGAGTTGTAGGCCCAACTCACTTGACTTATACATGTGAATTGCCTATGTAGTTTAAGTAATGGGCTTCCCACTAGGCCTACCAAAATGTGGACTAATGACACTTATGATTGGGCCCAAACCTTACTTATGGGCCCATGATATTACATATGGGTTGGGCTATGTGTATTGCCCATTAGGCCCATGTATTGGTATAGGCCTTGGGCCTTGATCCGCGATTGATTAGAGATGGGGTACCTCTTGGAGACCAGTTGTGGTTAGATGTCCACATTAGCAGCCCTAAGGTAGGTCCATGGGTTTCTATGGGTGGTAAAAGACCCACCATAGACCCTTGCTAGGACCGTTCATCTATTTATGCCCATGTTATTGTTCTCCTTAACCTTGTGGGCTACTCCCAACTATTGGGCCCCCACTAGAGAATGACTTCTTAGAGAATTGTATAAGTACCTAGACTTAGTCCCTCCTTATAAAGGAGGTGTATGCTATGATATCATCACCGTATGACGCACCTAGTTCATCTTCATGACCCATATACATCATTGTGTGATTGGATTTACATTGTGTGTGGACATTGGGCAGATATGGTAGAGGGATGGAGTTTCTCCTCCTGTGCACGTTGAGTACTTGGAGCTGGTACATGATTGGTGTGTGTGATTCATGCTTCTGGCATCGCATCTCATGGATATTATTACCCTTTCTTCATCAGGGCTGATGCCTCCACTGGTATATCGTGGATGGCCGTTTGTAGATATCGAAAATATTATTAGAGCATTTTGAGTGCATAGGATGCCCCTGGATGAAAGCCCCTAAACCTTCAAGGTACCTAAAAGATGCCTCAACATCGTAGTTAAGTGAAAATCATGAGCGCCCAAGTGCCTTACACCATTAGGCTGCGTCTCCCACTATCGTGTAGTTGGTTGAGATGGGATGTGGCCTTATCTGCCTGAGTGAGAGGGCATTGCTAGGCTGAGTCTGACTAGCTCATGAATGGGTCCGCTACCGTCAAGCCTTGTTGGTGATTAGTTGTCCACATGTGGGTAGTGTGGTCTCTTACGATCGTTTGACTGTGTGGTCTTGAGAGCGGCAGTCATACTGCAGTGCATTAGACCCCGTTAATATTCCTTGTAATAGAACTATATTGGATATGTGGACTGGGCATGAGCATTGACATTACTTCGCATTGCACTGGCATCGGCTGTATGGGCCTTATTTGCATAGCCTTAGTACGGCTCCTTGCATTCATAACTTAGCCTCGGAAAGGCTAGCAGCATTAGTAATGATCATGTTTCCCTTCTGCATTCCCTATAATCTCCCGTGCACTACTGTCATATGCCTTCACCACTCTCTAAGCTTTTATAAGCTTATACACGATTGATGCGTGCAGGAGATCCTAGGTCAACATTGTAGCGGAGGAGCTATGGATTGGATTGGCACAAGCTAAGGACCTATTGCAGATCTTTCTTTCCCTTCCTCCTGTATTACGTATTTCCTTTTGAGCTTTGCACCTGTAAAGTTTAAATTCTTAGTGGATTTTGTAGTGTGTTCCTTATTTATTTTCTGAGATTTACTTGCTATGATCTTGAGTATGCTCAACTTGGTTTGGAATTGTGATATGAAAACCCTGCTTGTAAGATCCTAGGATCGGAACCTGTGTTAGGAGACGAGAATGGGGTGCTACGGAGGCTATTGCGGTCGGAACTGGCTATTGGATTCCTTGCGAGTCCGGTCACCGTGTTCAGGGCATGACAGGAGTTGGTATCAGAGCATAGTAAATAATTTTGGGATAACTTGGGATAACATTGCATATCTGTGGCAAGCGTAGGACAAGTAATGTCCTAAGAGCCTTCCTTTCGTTTGAGCCTGTAATATTCTGATCCTATGCGTTGTCGTCCTTGTTCTTGTGTAGACGATAACGCCTAAGTGAGGTGCCCGTGGCCATGGTGCTCATGGCCGTGGTACCCATGACCGTGGTTCTCATTCTGCTCCAGTGACCCGATCGACCCGAGAACATCCTATACCTGAGGTTGTGATTCCACCCCCTGTGGCTCCTATTCCCCCGCCCGAGCCTGCTGTTCCAGTTTTAGAGGCTCCAGCTCCTTCTGCTGCACCCATGCCTCTGCCTGAGGCGAGTGTCACCCCTATTTTTCTGATAGTTCCAGTTGGTGTTGAGCATTTCCAACAGTTAATGCAGGCCGTCACTACTGCGTTGCAGACCCGTCAACCTGCTGTCGTCGAGGTCTCGAGCAAACTGACTTGCTGCGTGCGAGCGCGATTTCCCAAGAGTTCAGGTAGCATGATCCCTCGATGTTTAGGGGTAAGCCTGACCCTTCTGCTGTCGAGTTGTGGCGCACTGAGATCGAGAGGATATTTGACACTATGCAATACCGACCAATCAGAGAGTTTCCCTATCTACCTTTCTTCTTTAGGGCGAGGCTCAACATTGGTGGTCATCTGTATCGAGGATGGCCGGGCCTCAGTTTGTTTGGACCTAGGAGGAGTTCGTGGTCTGTTTCGACCAAAAATTCTTCCCCGAGCATGTGCGTGATCAGAGGGTTATGGAATTCGAGACTCTAGTCCAGGAAGATATGATGGTGTCCCAGTATGAGACCCGTTTCTTGGTTTTGTCTAGATTTTCCTCTTATCTCGCCGATGACGAGAAGAGGAGGGCTTGCCGTTGCCAGAATGGCTTGTGTCCCGCTCTCCGCAGTCAAGTAGTGGGCCATTTTTTGGAGACGTTTGATCAAGTTGTCCATCGAGCGTTGGTATATGAGGAGGACTGGGCTATGACCCAGAGATCGCGAGAGTAGAGCTTCGATGGAGACCGGAAGAGGAGAGCACCAGCAGGCAGTTTCCGACAGCACTGTCAACAGAGGTGGAGAGGTAGATCCAAGTCTAGGCAGCCTGCTGCGCAGACAGTGGCTTCATCATCTTCAGCACAGCTAGCCACTCCTTCCGAGTCTTTTTTGGGTGTTTTCTATGGTTGTGGGTAGACTGGGCATCGGAGGCGTGATTTCTCTCTCCCCTTGCAGCAGCAGAGGCCACCGCAGTTGTCTCCCCCTCATCCATCTCAGCAGCAACAACAACATCAGCAGCGAGCGCAGCATCAGGCTCCCACTCCTAGGGCTCCTCCTCAGCAGTAGAGGCAGCTAGGCAGGCCTTCACAGCAGCCACAACAACAGTAGAGACAGCAATAGCCAAGGGGACATGCACCTCCCCAGTCCTTGGGTCGAGTATATATCGCTACACAACGGGTGCAGAGTCAGGACCCGCAGTCTTTCGGCTTGCCTCCTTTGCCAGTGCAGGGCAGATTTTATGCAACCCAATAGGATCCGTAGTCTTCGACCGGTGGTGTCGTCGAGGGTATTCTTCTTGTTTCTGCTTGCATTGCCCATGTCTTGTTTGATTCTGGTGCTTCCCATTCCTTCGTGGCTGAGCAGTTTTACCGTTCGACCGGTATTCCATCGGATTTCGCGTCTGAGGCCTTGGCTGTTTCAACTCCCTTGGGGAAGTCAGTTGATTTGAGCCGTTGTTGCCCTTCTTGCCCGGTGCTAGTGGGCGAGACGTTCCTCCCCGCCGATCTATTCATGTTGCCGATGACAGAATTTGATGTTATCCTGGGTATGGATTGCCTTGTGGAATATTATGTCGTCTTGGACTGTGCCGCGAGAATAGTCACGTTTCATATCACTGGCTTACTAGTGTTCCAGTTCGTCGCCGAGCATAGAGGAGAGTCGTTGTCTAGTTTATTGGCTTGTGTTGTCAAGGATTCCATGGCATGGTGTATTGAGCAGCTGCCAATTGTTTGTAAGTACCCGGATGTGTTCCAGGAGATCTCGGGTTTGCCGCCGTGTTGGCAGGTTGAGTTCTAGAATAATTTGGTGATCAGTACCGCACCTATCTCGAAGGCCTCCTACCGGATGGCACCAATGGAGTTAAGAGAACTGTAGGAGCAGTTAGATGAGCTCCGAGAGTTGGATTTTATTCATCCCAACAGTTCTCCTTAGGGAGCCCCGATATTATTTGTGAAGAAGAAGGATGGCTCGTTGAGGCTTTATGTGGATTACCACGAGCTCAATAGAGTCACTATTAAGAAACGATACCCGCTTCCCCGTATTTATGATTTGTTCAACCAGCTGCATAGTGTACAGTTCTTTTCCAAGATAGACTTACGCTCTGGTTACCATTAGATTCGGGTTCGAGAGGAGGACATTCCGAAGACAACATTCCGGACGCGCTACGGTCACTTTGAGTTCCTAGTCATGTTGTTCGGACTAACCAATGCGCACGCCGTATTAATACAGTTGATGAACGAGGTCTTCCGGTCCTTCTTCGATTAGTTTGTAGTAGTGTTTATTGATGATATTCTTGTGTATTTAAGGACCCAGGAGGAACATATAGAGAACTTGCAGATTGTGCTTGAGACCCTCCGTGCCCACCAGGTGTATGCGAAGCTAGAGAAATGTGAGTTCTGGCAGGAGGAGGTGAACTCCTCGGTCACGTGGTGATGAGGGAGGGTGTTGCTGTGGACCACTTGAAGGTTGATGCAGTAGGTCAGTGGGGCCAGCTCACAAACGCGTCCGAGATCCGTAGCTTCCCCAGTCTGGCGGGATATTATCGACGGTTTCTCCCGCATTGCAGCACCGTTGACCCGGTTGACGCGGAAGGGTGCCGAGTTTGTTTGGAGTGACGCCTGCGAGGAGGCATTTATGGAGTTGAAGGACCGCATCACGTCCGTTCCTGTTCTCACTCTTCCTGATGAGAGTAAGGGTTTTGTTGTATTTATCGATGCCTCCAGAGTTGGCTTGGGTGCTATCCTGATGCAGCACGTGAAGCCAGTGGCGTATGCCTCATGCTAGCTTAAGGTCCATAAGCTGAACTGCCCCACCCATGATTTGGAGTTAGCACCATTTGTCTTCGCACTGAAGGTGTGGAGGCATTATCTTTATGGGTTTAGGTTCGAGCTCTTCTCGGATCATAAGAGCTTAAAGTATCTATTTTCGCAGTCTAAGTTGAACATGCGACAGAGGCGATGGATGGAGCTGTTAAAAGATTATAACTTTGACCTTTAGTACCACCCGAGTAAGGCGAACGTGGTGGCAGACGCACTCAGCCATCAGCAACGAGGCCTGCTGACACATATGATGGTTCGAGAGTAACAGATGCTCGAGGATGTTTCAAAGTTTAACTTTGAGTTTGGTCTACATTCTTTCAGTTTTCAGCTTTCGAGCTTATCGATTTAACCCTTTTTGGTTGCTAGGGTGATCAAGGCTTAACAAAAGGGAGAGATTGAAAGTGCACCTACTAGTGCCTTGGTTTGTCAATTACGATGAAAGTTAAGTCAGTTGGACAATAGTGCCTAACAGGAAGATCAATTCAAGTATCTGCCTCAACTGGATATGTGGAAGCTCGTCATAGGTAAATAATAGCCTCACATCCCATGTCCCAAAACACCAGGTGATTAAAACCCTTAAAACTAAGTAGAACATCTTAGGGTTTTATTGTAAGGAAACTTTTTACCAAATAGGAAAAACTTTAAGTTTTCTTACCCTGTCGATTATATCGATTCACTTTTTGATATAATCGACCTGCTTTGTTGATGTCCTCGGCATCTCAATCGATACAATCGAGTGAGGAAAAAAAGCGTCCAGCAATCAGACAATCATCTGGACGATTTATCGATATATCGAAATCTCAATCGATATCATTGACATTCTAATATCGATCCCATCGAAAGTGGATCGATAATATCGACGGGCAGTTTTTCGGCGCCCCTGTTTTTTCTAAAGAAAACTATTATAAGCTTCGATATATCGATGATTGTCCGATTCAATCTGAACTCAAATATCGATCACATCGGTAGTCATTCGATCATATCGATAGTTGGCGCATATTTCCTCCAGCATAAATTTTAGGTTATTTTAAAACGTTGATGGGGGGTCATTCGATGAAATCGATATTCTACTGTCGATATCATCGAGTCCTGGTCGATTGGATCGAATCTGGCACAAACTGACCAGCGTGCTTATAGGTAAATCTATATGATTTATCGATCCTATCGACAAGGTCTCGATATCATCGACATTCAAATTCCGATGACATCGGCTATTCCCCGATCATATCTTTAGAACCTGAAATTCTTCAAGTCTTATCTCTCTTGTTTTCACCCGTCGATAGATCGATCCATCTATCGATGGAATTAGAGTTCGAAATCCGATAACATCGATGTGTGTCTCGATCCCATCGACCAGCCGACAAAAGGTTTCAAAAGTGAATGACATGTAGTTTGTATCATCGAGCGGATCATCGATACAATCGAGAGTATACGCTCGATCATATCGACTCTTTCTCGATGATATCGAACTCTGTCATAAATGTGACCGTTTTATATCCGTTGGAACCTTTTGCCTATATATAGAGAGAGGTTAGTTTTTATTGCTGGTAGAGAAAGAAGAGAGTGCTTCTGAGTGTTTTAAACTTCATATCATTTATCTTAAGCCCTTTCTCTCAGGGAGTTCATCCTTCAATCCACCCTCATCATTGATATTCAAATAGAGAGGATTGAGGAATGAACTTCCGCATTCAAGGATCCTCCAGCTACTACCTTAATGAAAAATCATTAAGCTGGGTTGCCTTGAATGCATAAATGATTGGAATCACTCTATCTTCCTAATAGAAAAATCTTTAGAGAGTAGAATTCCATCATAACCTTGACCCGACCCGAAGCCTAGTACTGGTACATCTTTTGTGTTGCGGTTCAAGGGAGCTGAAGACTCTTCATCAACAAGAAGGAGATCTTTATCATTGCGCTAAAAGGGACTCATCAACTTATCTGTAAATACCTAGAGTCCAGAGGACACTTGTGATCACTCCTTTCTAGGATTGGGTCGTAGGTGTTGCTCACTTTTGAAGTCCTGAAAGGAGGCCTCCGACGGGAGTGTACGTGCGGGGTGCATTGTGTGGACCCTTGCTCTGTGGAGAGCATAAACATATGGTTAGGAGTGAACCAGTAAAACTCTGGGATATGAGGTGAACCGTGTAAAACCTCTGTTAGGGTCTTAAAGTAAGATCCTTGGGCAGTGTGCCTAAACCGGGTGCTATGTGTTGACCCTTGCTCGTGAGAGTATAAACAGTCAGCCTCAGTGTAGGTTGTAAAGGTTGAAGGTGACCTGATTTAAAACCTTAGGTTTGAGGTGAACCATGAGAAACCTCTTTAGTGAAATTCGGTACACTTAAGGGTTGAGTGTGACAGCCGGGAGTGGAGTAGACAAGTAGTCGAACCACTATAAAAATGACTGTGTTTGTGATTGATTCTTATGCTTGATCATTTGTGTGATTATGTTAATTGCATTTATAACTGCTCACACTTCACACACAGTCACATCTATCATAGACTATAACTGTTTCATGCTTATCATTTAAATAGTTCTGTGATTGGATCCTCTACCAGGCTTGGAAGCTAGTAGAGTTAATTTTAAGTAATCCTAATTTGTACTCTGTGATAGGATTAGTGTGATAGGATTTTTAATTATTCATAAAAACCTTAAAAAATCCTATTCAATGCCCTCTAAGACATATTGGCATATTCATACTTCAACTCAAGCGGTCTCCACCGCTATTTCACGAGTCACTTCAGGAGTACCGAGCAGAGGCAACATCCATGGAGCAGTCAGACTGGCAGATTGGTTCCGACGGTGGATTATGCTTCAGAGGACGATTGTGTGTCCTGGACGTGCTAGAGTTGCATCGTGATCTGATGACCGAAGTACACCAACCGAGACTTACCATCCACCTGGGTTCCACAAAGATGTACAAAGATATGAGGAGGCAAAACTTTTGGTTAGGGATGAAACGCCAGATTGCTATCTTCGTGGCCAAGTGTGACACTTACCAGCGTGTCAAGGCCGATCACTAGAGACCTCCTGGTCCCTTGCAGCCATTGAGCGTTCTAGTATAGAAGTGGGAGCATGTGTCGACAGATTTTATCGCAGATTTGCCGAGGACTAAGCGCGGTCACAATACCATTTGGGTTGTCATTGATCGTCTGACGAAGTCGGCGCATTTTATTCCGATGCATGCTTCCTGGACTATGGACTGGTTAGTGAGGATCTTTATTGAGGAGATAGTGAGACTGCACGGTATTCCGATTTCGATCTTATCTAACCGAGACTCCATGTTTTCGTCTCAATTTTGAGGAGTTTCTAGCAGGCGATGGGGTCTACTTTACATCTCAGCACCACTTATCACCCGCAGACGGATAGATAGACCGAAAGAGTCAACCAAATCCTTGAGGATATGCTTAGAGCCTATGTGATTGACTCTGCAGGCAGTTGGGATGAGCATTTGTGCCTTGCCAAGTTCGCGTACAACAATAGCTATCAGGCGACTATTGGCATGACTCCTTTTGAGGCACTCTATAGTAGACCGTGTAGATCTCCTAACTGTTGGACCGAGGATGGAGAGCGTCGTCTCCTAGGTCCCGAGCTTGTGCAATAGACGTCAGAGATTGTTGATATTATCAAGCAGAGGATGCACACAACTTAGAGCTGGCAGAAGAGTTATGCTGATCATCGGCGTCGACCTCAGAAGTTTGTAGTTGGGGACATGGTATATCTCAAGGTTTTGCCTATGAAGGGCGTGGTTCAATTTGGAGTACAGGGCAAGCTTGCCCTGAAATTTATTGGACCTTTTGAGATTACCGAGCGCGTGGACGCTGTGGTCTACAGGCTTACCTTGCCTTCAGAGTTGTCCGTGATCTACGATGTGTTTCATGTTTCTATGTCGCGGAAGTGTGGGTCAGACATCATACCTGTGATTGATTGACAGCACCTCGAGGCCCGAGAGGATGCTTCTTACATTGAGCAGATGATTCGTATTCTTGATCGGAAGGAGTAGATTCTCAGGACTAAGGTCATTCCCTTGGTGAAGGTGAAGTGGGGTCATCATTCGAAGGTTGAGGCGTCTTGGGAATGCGAGGCCAAGATTGAAGAGCGCTATCCCCATTTGTTTGATGCTTGATTGTTATGTTATTTTATGTATTGCCTTCCCTTGTGCTTATTGAAATATATCATGGTGTTTATGCATGTTTGTTATTCTGATTTTGACATTTTTGAGGATGGAATTTCTTTGTTGGTGGGGAGAGCTGTAAGACCATACCCGAGTGTGTGCATTTCGTTCCTCTAGTCTCGCGGTCCTACTGGTGGAATTCCAGTGACCCGCGACCTTCGGCTAGTGTTTGCAGTCATCCTCAAGTCCGGTCACGTAGACCCAACCCGGATCGACCCAAATTTAGTCCATAACGACCACATCGTCGCCGCGGTTCTAACGCCGTGTCTCGTGCGTTCATCCGAATTCTAGATTATGAGATATGGGACATACACCATGATAGACCATTTAGTAGGATTGTGGGGCCCACCTATGGTTGTGTGCATGTTCCTCAAGGTGGCCCACTCTATTGCACATTTTCCCTAGCCATCATAGGGTAGGTGAGGAGTAGACTAGGTCCCTAACCTACCTAGCTAGCAAGCAATCATGAGTTCTCTATCTAAGGGGGCTCCTTTTTCACTCTCTCATGCAAAAGCCACTTTTTCCTCTTCCCTCTATTTGAAAATTTCAGAATTTCTCTTCTCTAGGGAGAGAGAGATCCCCTTTTCTAGAAAATCAATCATTACTTTGGATAAAACCCTCCCTTGCTAGCCTTTTCACTTCATTTCTCTCCTTTCTTATCTTCTCCTCATCTCTCCCTCTCCTCTCTACCCTTGGAATGTTCTCCCCATCTCCACCACTTTACACCCTCTAAAACCCTCTCATCTAACCCTCCATCTCCAATCTTTTGGACAGTTTCTGGTTATTTTTTGACTAGATTTTGGGACTGATTAGGGGACCTTTCTTACCTATTAAATATACTTTTCTGAAAGGTGGGGATCACACTTAGATGTCCCCCAAATTTCAGCCCCATCTGACCTTGATTGAGGTCCCAAAGGTGGCCCAAGTGGGGTGGACAGTCCAGATTTTCTGGACTATCCAGCAACATTACAGTCTGGAAAACTTAAAATATAAAATAGCTTTTGAATAGGTGGGCCACTTTGGTGGACCCTACCTTGTACTATACATATTTAGGGATGTTAAAATCAAATTTTCCTAATTTTTTGGAGACCTTGGGCCCACCCCATTGGGTGCTCAAAACAGGGTCAACCATAATTCTACACTAACCAGATTTTTGGACAGCATGTTTTCTTTTAATTCATAAAAATACTTTCCTAGCTCAGAAAAATCTAAAATGTTTCCAGAAGGTGGCCTACACATGATAGGACCCACCTACAAATTTTCGGGCCCAACGGACCTCTGTGTGATTTATGGCGAGGGTTGGACCGGCCCACTAGGATGGACGCCCAAGGCTGGGACGTCCAGCATGGGCTGGCCGTCCACCCCTTTTTGTGGCCCACATGATGTGTATTTTCTCCCCCTGGCCTTCCTTTGTGTGGCCCACTTGTGTATGATTCATCTGAGTGTGGAGTACATGTGGTGGGGCCCGCCTTTTGCTAGCAGATGGGCTGGGAGTCCAGCCCATTGGGACGCCCAGGCCCATGTGGGACACCCCTTGTGGACTACCTGCTGGACTTTAGTCCAACAGTGTGGCCCACCTAATTTACGGTATAATGTAATGTAATCCTATGTGGTGGGGCCCTTTGACTTGATGACTGGATTACTTGGATTAATGTCCTAACCAAATGGATCATCGTTTGGGCTCCAACAGGCCCATAAACCTGTTGGGTTAAAAATCCAGCAATATATTATTAAAATGCTTGGCCTTTGGGCTGATATTTTGAGGAATGGGGCCCACCATATTGTGGCTACTTAAAAGGACTAAATTGTACTTTAAATCACCTAATTCTTGGGCTTAATTAATGCATTTCTCAGGCCCACCATAGTTAGATGTTAATGGGCCCATATATGTAGCTAGTTGTTGGACTCTTTAGGCCTAAAGGGGTTAGAACTTTCTAGATAGGCCCATTGGACCCTTGGGCCATTTTTCCATATTATTGTTGTCACGCCCCAAACTCGGAAACCGGGCTTACAAAATTTCCGATCGCCGAATCCGGCGCCGACAGCCTCCGTAGAACCCCATTCTCGGCTCCTAGCTCCCATTCGCCAGGTTCCGATCCTGGGATGCTACGAGGAGGATTTTTTTTGTTTTTAACATCAGTCTGATACGTAATAAGCATAACCAAAGGCATAACCCACAAACAACAACCAAGAAATCCATTACATTTCCACTATGATCAAAAACTTTACAAGTACAATGAGCATAAAGGGAAATACAATGGTAAATAACAGAAAACTCCAAAACGATCAGCAACGCGCTCCTGCCTCAACGCCGCTGCAGTCCAACGTCACCTGCACGCAACGGTCGTGCATAAGCTTACAGAAAGCTTAGAGGGTGGTGAAAGTGTGTGCACAAGGTAGAATATGATCATGCAATATCAGAGTAATGCGGAATATGCAGATGAAACTATAATATCATGAGCCGTACCAAGGCTTATGTGATGCAAGACATGAATGGTATTGGCCACCCCAAGGCCATGCAATGTGCAATGCAACTCAAGCATACAGATCCTCATCAATGTCCACATATCAGTACAGCTCAGAGTATGGAATATCACCGGGGTCTAGTACACTCTAAACCAGATTGCCGCCACATCGCGCTCAATAAGGTAAGTGGAAGAGACCTCACTATCCGTCTGCCAATATCGGGCGCGACTCGTCGATAGCGGACCCATTCCTCGAGCTGGTCAAACTCAGCCTAGCATTGCCCCCTACACTCGGGCTGGTAAGGCCGCACCCCCTTCCAACCGACCACGACACAGTGGAGAGCACAGCCAACTGGTATTCGGCACTCAGTACTCATCTACCCACTCGGTCTAGACGTTGGAGCAACCTCTTGGTACCATAAGGGTTTAGGGACTTTCACCCAGGGATATCTATAGTACCCCATGTAAGTCAAGATTTTCGGTATCCAATCCTACCAACCACGATGCGTCTGTGGAGGCTACGGTCCTGATGTCGCTAGGGCGTACAACAACCATGTCACACTAATGCGGAATGTATGAATCACGCCATCCAGTCATGCAACCAATCCTGCGCATACCGTGCGCTCATGTAAGGCAGCACCGCCTAATCGGGAGCCCATAAACAACCTGCCCGAAGGCAAATGCTATGATCAGTCAATCCTCATAACAAGCATACGTATGATGCATATGATCATGGGTCATGAACTGTACTAAACGGGTTATAATAAAATGAATTATCTTACAATGCAGATGGGCCTGGAAGGCCGAAATACAACAAGTACAGCCTAGTAATGGACCCTAAGGAGAGTCGTAATGTGGACATCCAACCAACATTACACTCACAATGTGGATGTCAAACCAACATTGTTTCCAAGGTACGATCTTCTTAAAACACCGCTACAAAATCGGTATTGGGTTTACACATTGCAGTGGACCTTATGTTCCTCCCATTGGGTCTTACATATATGTCAAATGGGCCATATCTTATGGGCCTTTTTATTCATCAGATGGGCCATATCTTATGGGCCATTTATTCATCAGATGGGCCATATAAATGGGCCACACCAATGGGTCTTAAGTGCATTGCAATGGGTCAAAACCCGTGGACCTTGGATTGCATCAATTGGACCTAACCATATGAGTCTAATATGTATCAAATGGGCCACACCAATTGGGATCCCACATGCAGGTCAAGTGGGCCTCAACCCATAGACCTAACATGAGCCAAATGGGCCTAAATTCCTAGGCCTTAAGCAAATCAAATGAGCCTAACCCATGAGTCTCAATTAAATCCAGTGGCCCTAATCCCATGGACCCCTTTTTATAATCAATTGGGTTAGTCCCATGGGCCTTACAACATATCAAGTGTCCTGCTCCCATAGACTTTAAAATTTCAATAAAAGGGTCCAAGTACACGGTCCTTGAAGTACATCGAATGGGCCTAGTCCCATGGGCTTGCAACATGCCAAATGGGCTTAAGTTCTTGGGCCTTTGATGGATCAAATGGGCCTAGTCCATTAGCATTTTATAAATCAAATGGGCCCAACCCATAGCCCTTTTTACAGTCCAAAGGGGCTTAACCCATAGGCCTTATATGTAAAGTGGATGGACGGTGTGGATGCATTTCATGCATCATGGTGGGTCCCACTGTCCAGTGGACAGTGCGGATAGCACACGTTCAATACACAGGGCCCCACCGTCCGTGGACGATGGAGGCAGCCCAAGCGTCAGGTGGGTGCCACCGTCCGCCTGGACGGTGGCTACAATATATACATCAATGTGGGTCCCATGTGGGGCCCACTCTGAAATGTTTAATTACCATCCAACCCATTCATAAGGTCACTCAACCTGCATGAAGGGAAAACATAAAATTTCAGCTTAATCCAACACTTCTGTGGGTCCCAAAATCCTTTCAACGGTAAGATTCAATTCACACTGTTTCTTATGGTGTGGGCCACCTGAGTTTTGGATCGACCTGAAATTCGGAGGGGGCCCACTACTGGGGACGGCCCACCTCACGGACGGCCTGGATATAACATATACATCAAGGTGGGGCCCACGGCTGGAGGCCGTGGGTCAGTGACGCCCGCCCGCCCGTCGCCAGGCTGCACGCGTGCTGGGCGTTGTCAGAAGAGGCAGAGCCTCTTCTCACTTGTTTCAAAATTTAGAAAAACGATGTTTTTCCGTGGTTTTTCGTGCGTGGGGCCCGCTGCACCAAGATCCGTCCCGACCATTACGTCCAGTGGCTCGACGCCGTCCAAATGAGTCTAGAGTTCTAATTTTTTTGATGCTTGTAGGTGAAATAAAATAAGAAAACGGAGATTGAATGGTAAGGGCGCAACATTCAACGCTATGGCCCACCAGGTGATTGGATTAGTTCCAAACTTTTACCCAACGGCTAGAATACCGTGGGTGAGAGGATGGACGGCTTGGATAGGACATAGACATCAGGGTGGGGCCTATGCAAAGGGAAAACCCCATTCCCTTCTTTTTCTTCCTTTTTCCTTTCTTTTTTCTTCTTGTTATCATTTTCTTAGAAACGTCCAGCGTCCCAGGACGCTGGACGGCTGACGTTCATACATAATATTTGTGGTGGGCCTGATGAAGTGGGCCACCACATGATGGGCGGCATGGAAATAACATCTAAGGTGGGCCCCACTTGAATAAAATAAATACATCAAGCTGGGATCCATTCAAGTGGGCCACACCATCCTATTACAATAAAATAAAATAAAATGAAATAAAATACAATAAAATAACAGAGAGAGGGAGAGAGACATGGAGAGTGGGACACGGCTTGTGATGGAGGGACCCCGTCATTATGGGCCCTCCCATTCATGAAATCATACAAGAAATGGGTCCCTTGCACATGGGACCGTTAAAAATGTAAATCAACGGTGGAGATCCATTCTCCACCGATACGGACGGTCTAGATGACCTTTCTAAATGAAAATAAGCATCATGATGGGGTCCATGGAGAATGGCCCCATCATGGAACGATCATGATGATCCAAGTGGTCCATCGGCCACAAATAAGGGTCCCAAGTGAGATCCACACCATGGATCGGTGGGCCTCACTTGGTCCACCATAAAATCAAGAAAATCTACCCTATAGAAGCACCCACCGTCCGATCTTTTCGCTCCTAGAGGTTCCTTGGCACCATAGCTTCAACTTCAACGGTTAAGATGAGGAATGGAGGGTTGAGATGGGAGATTTTGGGGTGGGAAGGTGGGCCATTTGGAGCTTAAGGACTTGGAGAAATTCTATACGTGGGAGCCCCTTGCAATTTTTTGTTGCTTGGATTTTTTGAAATGAGAAAGAGAGAAAGAGAGAGAGTGATGTAAAGGGAGAGAGAGAGAGTGATGGATGGATGGGTGAGTGATGGTGGTGTAAGAGAAATTTGACTTTTGTGGCTTTTGTGTAAGAGAAGTATGGGTTAAGAAGACTTTTGTGGCTTTTTGTGTAAGAGAGGTATGGGATGTGAAGACTTTTGTGGTTGCTTGGGAAAAGGGATGGAGGTGATGTGTACTTGACATGTGATGGGTTGATGGGTGATTGATTGATGGGATTGATGTGATTGATGTGACACATCGTTGAGATTCCCTTGGTTTTCGCAACGCGCGACGTTTTCTCGCACCGAACGTTGGCTCATATCTCTTGATCAGGGTATCGCCTTGGCGCACGAGTCGCGGTATCGGAACCGCAACGTCGGCGCGGTCGCTATGGTATAGGTCTCGAGTTGAGTCGACTCGGGTTGTCGGCACATGAATCCGGGTCGCGCGTCGATATCCGTTAAGGGTCGAAAGTTGCCGAAATTCGACCGGTAAGACCGCGGAAGTGTACGGAAAGGTACGGACCAAGATACGGGTCTTACAATTGTGTTGGGTTTATGCGCCGGGTTACACAAGTGGTTGGGCCCTTGGTTGCCCACCAAATCAACTCTATGCTTAGGTCGGGTTGTAGGCCCAACTAACTTAACTTATACATGTGAATTGCCCACGTGATTTGAGTAATGGGCTACCCACTAGGCCCACCACAATATGTGGGCTAATGACCCTTATGATTGGGCCCAAACCTTACTTATGGGCCCATGATATTACATATGGGTTGGGCTATCTGTATTGCCCACTAGGCCCATGTATTAGTATAGGCCTTGGGCCTTGATCTGCGATTAATTAGAGATGGGCTGCCTCTTGGAGACAAATTGTGGTTAGATGTCCACACTGGCGGCCCTAAGGTAGGCTCATGGGTTTCTATAGGTGGTTAAAGGCTCACCATAGACCCTTGCTAGGACCGTTCATCTATTTAGGCCCATGTTATTATTCTCCTTAGCCTTGTGGGCTACCCCAAATATTGAGCCTCCACTAGAGGATAACTCCTTAGAGAATTGTCTAAGTACCTAGACTTAGTTCCTCCTTATAAAGGAGGTGTATGCTATGACATCATCGCCGTATGACGCACCTAGTTCATCCTCATGACCCATATACATCATTGTGTGATTGGATTTACATTGTGTGTGGTCATTGGGCAGACTTGGTAGAGGGATGAAGTTTTCCCTCCTGTGCATGTTGAGTGCTTGAAGCTGGTGCATGATTGGTGTGCGTGATTCATGCATCTGGCATTGTATCTCATGGATATTATTGCCCTTTCTTCATCAGGGCTGATGCCTCCACTGGTATATCGTGGATGACCGTTTGTAGATAAGGAAAATACTATTCGAGCATTTGAGGTCCATAGGATGCCCCTCGGTGAAAGCCCCTAAACCTTCAAAGTACCTAGAAGATGCCTCAACGCTGTGACCGAGTGGAAATCATGAGCGCCTGAGTGCCTCACATCATTAAGTTGCATCTCCCACTGTCGTGTAGTCGGTTGAGATGGGATGTGGCCTTATCTGCCTGAGTGAGAGGGCATTTGTAACACCCCGGATTTTTGCCAACCTGGAGTTAGGCGTCCTTAGGCAATGGGTCAACCATAGCACCTTAGTAACTTCTCATAATTCAAATCCAAAGCCAGAGAAATCATTTAGAACCAAATTCTTTAGAAATTTAACGTTTATTAGCTAGCGTTAAACTAAATTTCCTGTAAAATTAGCACCAACCACTTTAAATACGATCTGTAAGACTTACCCTGAAATCTAGGATCCAACTCTAAACCCGGTTGCTCCCGGGAGTACTTCGAAACTTCGTATCGGATCTAGACCGCTCGTTGAAAGCCTGATAGCTATGAACTTAGACCATTACGACCGCCTAGTTGGACTTGAAAATCATTTCGAAAATCAAGCCCAAACGATGTCCTGAGACCATTTCCTTGAGTCCGGAGTGAAAAGAGTAAGAAAATGAAGATTTTTATAAAATTAATTATAATTTTAAGTAATCTGGCACGTTTCACTTGCGTGTTATTTTTAAGCGTTCTGACCGTTAGAATTCGAACCAAATTCACCCTCGGATCAGGATAGGTGGCCCTAACATGTCATAGTACTTGTAGCTCTGATCGAGTTCCCGTAACCATTGAATTGAAACTGGTCCACTACGGTCGATCTGGAAACCCGACCGGACTGAAAACTTAGCTTGACCTAGATCCGATATTAGAAAGCTTAAGTCCGACCACATTTAGTAACAGGACCTCCAGAAGTTCTCCGTTGGATCGGAACAGACCCAATTTGGTTATAACCTGAGTATACCTTAACCTTAAGGCTATTTCCGTCGCTTTTGGGCCTATATAAGGACCTTAAACCCTAACTCCCAAATCCCATACGAATTTCAAACCCTAGCCAAATCAAGAGAGTGAAAAGAGAGAAAGTGAGGGAGAAGTTGGTGATTCTTCCCGGGATTCTTCCCAGCTTTGCTACGTGCCTAATCCACCTGTTCTTGTCGCTATTCCGGCATTTCTGACTCCATTCCTAGGTAAGAAATCCTAACCCTAACCTATTTGGAAGCCTAGAATAGTTCCAATGATGTTATAGCTAACCTGTTTCATGCTATAGGTAGCGTATCCGCCGTTGAGGAAGACTTATCGTCTGAATCATACCCATTTCGCATTTTCTGGTTTAAGGTACGGACTATATACGTTTAGATTATGATTTTCAAGACTTTCAATGTTAGATAATGATTTATTCTTGCCTAGAATGGTATTTCACATGTATAAAGTGTTGTCCGTTTCGTTTTTCAGTTATACGTTAACTATGTTGAATATACTGTATTCCTCGTATTTGTAGAAAATACCGTATACGTATGAAATTTGGATTTGTGTTTAACATGATTATTTGCCATGAATATATGCTCGTTACATGTGTGACAACTCCTTAGCGAAAGGACTTGCCCTAAATCACGCCACGGCCAATATACGCTATATATGTTAAAGTGTGTAGCCCACGTGTTTGTGAAAATGTTTAAATGAATACGTAACTCGGATTCATGCATGTCATGATTATCCGTCATGGGTATATGTAAGTGGTATATGGGGCAACTCCCTAGCGAAAGGATTTGGCCTAATACATGTATAATCAAAATACACATGTATGATAAAGTATGTATTCTAAGTGTTTGTAAAAATGACTGAATGAGTATGGAATTCGCTTTCGTGCTTGCCATGGCTAACTGTCATGGATATATGATTGTTGTATAAGCGATAACCCTTTGACAAAAGGATTTGCCCTAATACGTATGCTAATGAATACATAATATGTATGATGTAATGAATGCCTAAATGAGTTAGCAGTTAGTAAAATGTGATTGTTAAGGTTGTTGAGATATGATTCTCAACTACATCAATGATGTGTATGATTTCCTCCATGGATTGATTAACCTAGATGAATCATGTTAAATTTGTGTATGATTTCCTCCATGTATTGTATTTATATTCAAGTTATATTTCATAATTGTCCACATGATTGTAAGATATGCCTCATATGCCTGTTATGAAATTTGTATGTGATTGGGGCTGTGCTACAGTCCAGGTAATCGGTAATCGTTCTATAAATAGTGGTTGAGGTTGTTTCACCACACAGGATGTGTTCAACGAATCTGAGTCGTACTTGGGATGTTCGGCAGTGGTTAGGCCACACGGAGTGCTTATGCGTTCCATGTCGTTCAACTCAACGTACGCTTGGCCTAGTTGGGCTTATCAACTAACCCGATTGACCGATGTTTGTTCACCATGTTTGATCGCTACTGTTTGAATCTAAGTCACCGATCTTACCATTGAAACTCCCGTTAACCGTGGTACCATGATCCCCTAAGACTCATAAACCGGACATGGTGGTATGGGACACCGTGGTCGAGCTGTCGGCCTACGCTGGGGCTACAAATCTCCCCGTAGTGACCAATGAGCACCCTACTCTCATGAGCAGATTATGGTGGTATGGGACACTATATTCTTGTTGTCGGCCTACATTGTTTTGGTGATGGGGGAGTGGAGCAACGATTGCCCGCAACAGCCCTGACAGCCCTCTGTAGTGACCTTAAGTATATCCTAACACTGCATCAGGGCGACGAGTCTTGATGCAGTATTGAAGATATAAATAGGCCTGTATTATTTTGGTGATGGGGGAGTGGAGCAACGATTGCGCGCAACAGCCCTGACAGCCCTTGCAGCGACCTAGAATCGTAATATCGTATGAGATTTTCTAGGATTGACGACCCTAGAATGGATCAATTTTTGGAGATTGACATAAGGGAGGTGTCTTAGCTTCCCAATCCTGCTGTATGAAAAGGACTAATAAGAACTTGGTAAGCATGCTCATTTCATCGCATTGCATGTGCTAACGGGGTTGGTGATAGAGCACTGAGGAAGTGATTCATGCCGCGATCATTAGATGATGTCGCAGAGGGGATTGTGGTGAGGGCATGCATCATTCTTCATAACATTCGTGCATTAACAAGAGTATCCAGGACATGTTTGATTGTACTGCTTTATCATTACTGCTTGATTGAATTGATAACATGTTAACCTTTGCTGTATAGTTTCCACTGAGTTAATTACTCACTCCCACGTTACGGGACAGTGTTGGCCACACCAACCAGTCCATGTTTTAGTTTCAGATGATGGCGTTGCTCGTGAAGCAGAGCCAGACTTAATGATGTTAGGGAAGGTTTCTCCCATATGCAGTTCTGATTGATGGGGTTATAGGGTTACTGATTAGACGTCAATACACTTGGTATTTGCATTTTATTTAAACACCCATGTATATTCTTTTTATTCCATTTTGGAGTATACATGTATTTAGTTAACCTGGTAACATGTTCACACTCTGGAGACTTACAATCAATTATACATTTTACATATTTATCAGTCTTCCGCTTGAGTAATTTAACTGTCTCTGGAGTATGATTTGCTGTTTTGGCTTAATCCACTTCATGTTTTATGCACTAGTACCACTGACATTCATCCATCATTGAAAATGTTGCATAAGTGATGTTCTGGAACTCGGGAGTTGAGTTTCTGCTCGACCCCCAATTTTCAGGATGTTACAGCATTGCTAGGCTGAGTCTGACCAGCTCGTGAATGGGTCCGCTACCGTTGAGCCTTACTGGTGATTGGCTGTCCACAGGCGGGTAGTGTGGTCTCTTACGCTCGTTTGACTGTGTGGTCTTGAGAGCGACAGTCATCCTGTAGTGCATTAGACCCTGGTGATATTCTTCATGATAGAGCTGTATTGGATATGTGGACTGGACATGAGCATTGGCATTACTTCGTATTACACTGGCATCGGCTGTATGGGCCTTATTGCATTGCATAGCTTTGGTACGGTTCCTTGCGTTCATAACTTAGCCTTGGAAAGGCTAGTGACATTATTATTGATCATGTTTCCCTTCTGCATTCCCTATAATCTCCTATGCATTACTGTTACACATCTTCACCACCCTCTAAGCTTTCTATAAGTTTATGCACGATTGATGCGTGTAGGAGATCCTAGGTCAGCGTTGTAGCGGAAGAGTTGTGGATTAGATTGGTACAATCTGAGGACCTGTTGCAGATCTTTCTTTCCCTTCCTCCTATATTATGTATTTCCTTTTGAGCTGTGTACCTATAAAGTTTAAATTCGTAGTAGATTTTGCAGTGTGTTCCTTGTTTATTTTCTAAGATTTACTTGCTATGATCATGGGTATGCATGACTTAGTTTGGAATTGTGATATGAAAATCCTCCTTGTAGGATCCTAGGATTGAAACCTATGCTAGGAGCCGAAAATGGGGTGCTACGGAGGCTGTTGCGGTCAGAACCGGCTATCGGATTCCTTGCGAGTCCGATCATCGTGTTCGGGGTGTGACATATACAGATAACAGAATTCACCTGCAGAGATAAGATTATTTGAAGCAAACAGGACCCACCTAAATATTGTTGGGTCCGCAAATGGAAACAGGTGGGCCCATGTTAAGCAATGATCATGGGTATGCATGACTTAGTTTGGAATTGTGATATGAAAATCCTCCTTGTAGGATCCTAGGATTGAAACCTATGCTAGGAGCCAAAAATGGGGTGCTACGGAGGCTGTTGCGGTTGGAACCGGCTATCAGATTCCTTGCGAGTCCGATCATCGTGTTCGAGGTGTGACATATACAAATAACAGAATTCACCTACAGAGATAAGATTATTTGAAGCAAACAGGACCCACCTAAATATTGTTGGGTCCGCAAATGGAAACAGGTGGGCCCATGTTAAGCAATGATCATGGGTATGCATGACTTAGTTTGGAATTGTGATATGAAAATCCTCCTTGTAGGATCCTAGGATTGAAACCTATGCTAGGAGCCGAAAATGGGGTGCTACGGAGGCTGTTACGGTCGGAACCGGCTATCGGATTCCTTGCGAGTCCGATCATCGTGTTCGAGGTGTGACATATACAGATAACAGAATTCACCTGCAGAGATAAGATTATTTGAAGCAAACAGGACCCACCTAAATATTGTTGGGTCCACAAATGGAAACAGGTCGGCCCATGTTAAGCAATGAAACATTGTACCTTGGTAGGCCGCGAACCACAAATAAGCCGAATGGAGAAATTTTTGTCATTGATGAAAGTTAGGCTCGTGAGTCATGTCAATTTGCAAATGAAAAAGAAGAATACAGGTGAATATCCTTTTCTCCGCCAAATTGATAACATCTCACTCTTCAAGGCACGAAACATGTAGATGATAATCACAATATCTTTACTGTTACAAAGGATGATATATAAAACCATGCCATATACTCTCTTTTTTCTAAAGCTCCACCCTATCTGAACCATCATCTGACCGTAAACCACAACATCCACTGACCTATCTCTATAGGCTTGTGTCGGTGGACTTTGGACAGTTGTTCCCTGATCATTTATAGAATGCTACGCAGACTAAAAATCAAATGCACAGTTAAGAAAGCTTGAGCAACTCTATATACCTACCCCGTCTGGCTTATTTCAACATGGACCACCTAGAGCTGATCAGTATCATTTTACAGATATGTTTAACCGATGTCAGTTTAGAGATATCCTACATCTACAAATCACTAAAAAGGGATTCGACAATGCAAATCCCCATCTAGGGATTCGACAATACACATCCCTAATCGGGGATTTGTTATACAAATCCAAATCCCTAATTCGACAATGCATATCCATAATTAGGTATTCTAAATTGCAGAAAGTAATAGTGAGAAGGGAAAAACCTTACATTAAACTTGAGAATCCGAGATTTACGAGCAGCAGAAGGCCGAATTGTAGTGGAGGGCCGATGAGATAGAGATAGAGAGAGTGAGAGGAAAAGCGAGTGAAAGCGTGCGATAGAGAGCTAGGGTTTAGAGAGAGAGAGAGAGAGCGGAGAGGGAGAGGGATATGCAGAGAGAGAGAGAGAGAGAGAGAGAGAGAGAGAGAGAGAGAGAGAGAAATGCTCAGCTACGCACCGGTTCGTACGTCATTACATGCAAACCTTGCTATCAACCGTCAGATAAAGCAGATGGTCTAGATGAAGGCGCTCTTATGCGCGAGTTTGAGAAAGCGAGTTTTCATCTCTGGCATGCCTCTTCTACCTATTCTCTAACTCTCCGAAGGACGCGGCGGAAGCTATTTACAGGAGCTCTTCCACTGGGATGCAAGGTGGGTCCCTCCAAGATGTTAGTCATAAATCCACACTATTCATCCGTTTTGAGAGGTCATTTTAGGACATAGGACCAAAAATGAGGTGTATCTAAAATCGAAGTGGTCTGTATGAGAGGAAACATTGTATATTTAGTGACCACTGTTTAAATATTCATGGTGCAAAAGAAGTTTTAAATCAGGCTAATATTTGTGTTCTCAGTTCATGCCAGTACGAATGATGTTATGAACGGTATGGATGGCGTGTTAATACAGGGGCATTTTCACACCTGGCTCGACTGGGGTCACCTGTAAGATGTAAGGGCACACTCGGGGTGGGCGAGGCCCACGGGGGAGGTTTTGTGTTTAAGACTCCTCACCGGGGGTGATTAATGAGCATTTCACATCGGGCACGAGTGGGGTAGCCTGTGGGATGCGAGGACACACTCAGGGTGGGCGGCCCATGTGAGGCGGTACCCATGTGATTTGGGGCCCACGAGGGGGGTTCGACTGAGCTCCTAACCCGTGAGATGTGGGGCCTAGGCTATGAGATAAAGGGATTAATTCGCCATTCTCTAACAGTTCGAGCTTTTAGAGAAAATGGTTAATTGCTCTGCATCAAATTGGTTTCAGAGCGGGAGGTCTCGTGTTCGAGACTCCTCACCGGGGGTCGGTACCCATGTGATTTGGGGCCCACGAGGGGGGTTCGTTCCTTGGCCCAATTTTTACTTTGATTCAAAATTTTGGTGTGCCATGAAAAATGAAAATAACATCCTTCCTTCATTTGCATTTCTCTTTGATATGGCCCACCAAATTTTTTTTATCAAGGTGAAAATAATACTAAAAAAATGCATAGACGGTGTGGATATAACCTATACATCACGGTGGCCACCCAAAGCTCCTACACGTTCCTAGCTACAAACGAGCGGATTTCTTGCAAAAGCCTTTTTGCATGGGGATGCAGATTGCGTCCTACCCCCGCCTGGACGGTAATCCATACGGGCAGGGCTTTATGGGGCCCAACGTGATTTAAGTGTTTTATTCACGCTGTTCATCGTTTATCTGAGATCATTTTAAGGTATGAGACAAAAAATGAGGCAGGTAAAGGACTTAAGTGAACCACAAAGTTGGGATTTAACATCCACCATTAAAAACTTCTTGGGATCTGGAAAAGTTTCGGATCAAAATAATATTTATTTATTTTTATCTTCAACCACGTCTACATGACCTTATGAATAGGTTGGATGGTAAAAAAACATCACGGTGGCCCTTAGAAAGGTTTCAACGGTGGGTGTCATTGTCACTGTAGGTTCCTTTGGTGTGGTCCACTGGAGATGTGGACCTACTGAATTTTTAGTATCATACCTTAAAATGATCTGGGAAAAGCGATGAACTGCGTGGATAAAACAATTACATCATGGTGGGCCCCACAGAGCCCTGCTCAGACAGATTACGGTCCATGCGGGGGTAGGACGCAATCAGCGTCCTTTGCATGGAAGGGGATTGCTTGTGTAGTGAGTAATTTACTAGGCTTCGCGTATCGAGTAAACTCTGTGACGTATACTATGATTTATATATTTTATCCGCTTTGTCCATCCATTTTATCATATAAGTTTAGAGCTTGAGGCAAGAAATGAAGCATATACAAGGTTCAATTGGACCACACCATAGGAAACATTTGAATTGAACGTCTACTGTTGAAAATTCCTTGGGGGCCATAGAAATTTTGGGTTAAGCTTATATTTGTGTTGTCCCTTCATCCATGTCTGTATGATCTTATGATCAGGTTGGATCGAAAATAAACATCACTGCGAGGCCTAACAAGGTTTCAACGGTGGAAATCATTATCCCCACTGTTTCGTGTGGTATGATTCAATTGATCCTTGGATATGATTCCATTTTGAGCTCAAACCCTTAAATTAGATGAAGAAATGGATAGACGGTGTGGATAGACCAAATACATTTAAGGTGGGCCTAACTGAGTTTACAGAGTACGATAAGAGAGTTACTCACCGATTTCTTATCGCATGAAGTTCCAAACGCGGATTGCGTCGTACCCCGCCCGTCTCTAGCCACGAATGGGTAGTTCTGTGGGCGGGCCCACCTTGATGTATCTGTTTATCTAAACCATTCATCCCTTATTGCAAATCATTTTAAGGTATGTGTATAAAAATGTGGCAGATCCAACGCTCAAGTGGACCACACCACGGGAAGTAGCTGTGATAATGATTCTCACTGTTAAATATTTTTTTTAAGACCCACCGTGATGTTTATTTGACATCCAACCTGTAGATTAGGTCATAAAGACTTGGATGATGGCAAAAAAAAAAAAACACAAATATTAGCTTGATCCAAAAATTTGGTAGCCCTCGAAAGTTTTTAATGGTGAGAGTTCAATCAACACCGTGTGGCCCACTTGAGATTTTAATATATCTCTGTTTTGGGTTCATATCATAAAATTATTTTTAAAAATATATGGATGGCGTGGATTTATCACTAACATCTTAGTGGGACTCACCTAGCATCCCAACAGAAGAACTTCATGTGAAAGGCTTACGCTGCATCTATGGAAGAGTTAGAGAATAGGGTGAAGAGTCATGCCAGAGAAGGAAACTCGCTCTTTCAAACTCGCGCATAAGAGCGCCTTTATTGAGACCGTCTACCTTATCCGATGTTTGATAGCAAGGTTCGCACGTAATGACTTGCGAACTAGTGAGCAGCCGTGCGTTCCTCTCTCTCTCTCTCTCTCTCTATATATATATATATATATATATATAGCGGAATGCTCAACTGCGAACCAGTTCACATGGAAGTCATACGAACTTTTTTGAGAACTCATCATGCGTGATGAGTATCGAAAATTTGAACGGTCCACATGAAGCAGAACCTCATTAAACCCCCTAGTACCAATTTTTACTATGAACCAAAACTTTGGTGGGCCATGAAAAATGTAAACAGTTTCTTCCCTTGATTTCCATTTCTCTTTGCTATGGCCCACTAGAATTTTAGAACAGGGTGAAAATTAGTCCCCTGGGGTTTCATGGGATTCTGCATCGGATTAGATGCACATGACACGTGTGCAAAGGTGCGCACGTACGTAGGTGAGCATGCCTCTCTCTCTCTCTCTCTCTATATATATATATATATATATATATATATATATATATATATATAGGGAAAAGGTACTATGCGCTTGTGTAACGCCCGTGAAAAATCCGTACTTGGAATCGAGTACCGATTTGACCCGAAATCGCGTATAAATAATTTCCATGAAAATTTTACGTAAGTTAGCTAGCGCAACGCTAGAGTAGCTGGGAAATAGTCCCTGATCACTTTAAATACGTTCTACAAGACCCAAATCGAGTAGAACAGACAACTCTACAATACTCTATAACCTTGGATCCAACTCTAAGCAGGTTTGTCCTCTGGACCATATGGAAATTTTGTATTGGATTTAGACCGCGCGTCGAAGGTCTGATACCTCCTATCTTAGACCGTTAGAACCGCCCAGCTGGACTTGACAATCATCTCGAAAATCAAGTCAAACCGATAATCACAGAGTATTTCGTTGAAACTGGACTGAAGCGACCGCGAATAGGGACGAATTGGGAATTTCAAATTTAGATCTGGCACACGACTTGACGCGTCAGTATTAAGCGTTCTGACCGTCAGAATTCATCCAGATTACACCCTCGGATCAGGAAAAATATCTAATTATTGTCACGGAACTTTCAGTCCTGATCTATGTGCGGTGACCGCTGAACTGAAACTGGTCTGCCACGTGCGATCTGCGAACCCTGCCAGACTGAAAACTTAATACGAGGTACATCTGGTACCCATGAGCTTAAGTCTGATCGCAATCGACCAGGAGACCACCAGAAATCAGTTTTTGGACCGAAACAGCCCCGAAATGGATAGGCAATAAGTAAACTTCGTCCCGGAGCCTATTTCGGGCGTTTCCAAGCTTATAAAAGGGGTTGAAACCCTCATTCCTTCCTTGCATACGAATTTCCCTAAACCCTAGAAAAGAGAGAGAGAGTTTGAGAGAAAGGGAAGAGGAGATTTTTCCCGCTTCCGAGCCGCCAACAGTTGCTACATCAACGCTTCCTTCCAATCACCTGGCTGGTGATTTCTACACCTTTTCAGGTATAGAAAAACCCCAACAACTTGCTGATTTAGGGTTTATATAGATTCTGAACGTATTAGCTAACGTCTTCCATAAATCAGGATCTCCCACTGTCATAGACGAAGCGTACACGCTCCGTTCAAATTCTCGCGACCGTAAGAGATTAGGTGAGAATTTTAGACGCTTTGATTGACGGTTTACAACGCTTTCAATGTCGTTTAATAGTAGATTATCGACGGCATCGCCGTTTGACATGTACAACATGCTCTCCGTTTCCTGTTTCGCAAACTAACGAAGAATATGAGATTTAGGGCATTTTAGGTATATGTAGGAAGTACGGTCTACATGCATAATTTGCTGACGTGATTGACATGATTTGTCGCCGCATTAGAGAGTTAGGAATGCCTGCATAATCAGTTTGGCGAAGAGATTCGCCAAGTTGCGCACTTGGGGTCGACATACTATATGTGGACTTAAGGGTGTAGTGTATGTGTTTGTATAAATGCTTGTATTAGTATGTATTGTATTGAATGATGTTATGTAGTAGTTTGAGATTGATTTCATGATTAATAGGCTGACCTAAATGATTTCCTATATGTTGACCTTATGCATGATTGCATCATGTGCATAGAAATGATGCCTTAAGAATTGCCTAAGTTGAATATGCTTGGAAAGCATGCCTTGAAGATTTGCCTAAATTGAATGTTATAACATGTGCTAACATGCTCACATGATGTATTTCAATTCCAATACCTTTGCATCGTAGTAATGAAATTCCATAGATGTGTGGGACTTGATTTAGTCCAGGCAGTCGGTAACCGAGCGAATTCGTGGCTGACTGGTCATAGTCACGAACGACGCGTCGATGAATGTGATTCGTGTTGAGAGTTGGCGGCAGTGGTTAGGCCACGCGAAGTGTTTTACGCGCTTCATGTCGTTCAATTCGAGATGCGATCGCGCTAGTCGAGCCCGTCAAGTAACCCGACTGGCCGATGTTTGTTCACCTTGTATGTATCATAACTGCTTGAACCTAGGGTACTGAACTTACCATTGTAAACCCTATTAACCGTGGTACCTTGATCCACGAAGACTCATGAGCCGGGCATGGTGGTATGGGACACCGTGGTCGAGCTGTCGGCCTACGCTGGGGCCACAAACCTCCCCGTAGTGACCAATGAGCACCTTGACTCGTGAGCAGATTATGGTGGTATGGGACACTATATTCTAGCTGTCGGCCTACACTGATCAGGCGACGAGCCCTTTGTAGTGACCGCGAGCGTATTCTGAGTTCACGGGAGGCGACGACCCTTCCGTGCAGTAGAGTACAGTAGGCCTGTATTGATAAGGTGATGGGGGAGCGGTGCAACGAGTGCGAGCAACAGCCCTGGCAGCCCTTGCAGTGACCTACGAAATGTACATCGTATGAGATTACTAGGAGTGACGACCCTAGACAGGATCCGTGTTGGGATTGATACAAGGGAAGTACCTTAGTTTCCCAATCCTGCTGTTTGAATGGACTAATAACAACTGGGTAATCATATCACCATAGCATTGCATGTGCCTGGAAGATGTGGAGCACTCTAGGGAGTGTGGCATGCCGCGGTCGTAAGATGTTGCCGCATGAGGGTGATCGTCGGTGAGGGCATACATCATGTCATATCATCTTGCATTAAACAACAGTATTAGGTTTGTCTGATTTACTGCTTTACTATTATCGCGTGATTGAATTGTGAACATGCTAATCTTTGCTCTATGATTCCACTGAGTTGATCACTCATTCCCACGTTACGGGATGGTGTTTGCAACACCCATCAGACCCTGTTGTAGTTGCAGGTGACGACGAGATCCAGGACGTGAAGCCGGAGATTGACGAGGACCAGGATGAGTTCTCTTATATGCAGTACCACGACGGCTTCCCGTAGGTGACCTGGATCGAGGGGGACTTCAGTGGGACTATTTTGAACTTATTTTTTTTTTTGTCTATTTACATGTATATGAGACTCAGAGATGTAGTCATACTTTGGAGACAGTTGAGAGTACTTTGTTTTTTTTTCCATACAGTGATATATATTGTTTAGTCTTCCGCTTGCTTTTATCACTGGATCTGAAGTATGAATTGCAGTTTTGGTATACTTTTACTCATGTGGATGCTTTAAATCAGACAACATTGAATCATAACCATTTTTGTTGCATAAGTGACGGTCTGGAACTCGGGAGTTGAGTTTATACACGACCCCCGATTTTTAGGGTGTTACAAGTTGGTATCAGAGCATGAATGAGAGTATACTGGGCCTGGGTTATGGTCTTGCGACGTACGCTGTCGCTTCCTTTGACTTAGGTGGGTGCGAGAAGGGTCTAGAAACACTTCTAGGATCACAGATTCGCCGATAGGCGAAGTCTATAAGGATCGATCGCAAGATCGAGTCTGTAACGTATCTCGGGTCGCGTAAAGCGACCCGAATCACTTCTAAGCTGTAGGAAGTCGGGTGGAGACGTCCTATGGGTGGTTTTAAACCGCAAAAGTGAATCTTTGGGCCGTGGGATGACCACGACTCCAGTAATCAATCGCCAGGGCTTAAAAAACCCCATTTCACCAAAAATCTTCAAAATTCCTTCTCTAAACACTTCAACCTTCAGTTATTTCTTATCTATTTCATATTAGGCATCAAACCTAATGTGAAAATAACACAAATTAGCACATTCACCAAATTTTACAGTGAATAGTAAAATTTCATGAAAAATGGCCATAAGGCCATTCTAACTTCACTTTCTTTAGCAACTAAGGAGCTAAAAAGATGTACTGGATCCTTCTACCCCAAATCCATATGCTGCATCATATGGTTTGGTATTCGGGACTGCGATGTGGACCCGGAAATCCCCAAACACATGTTTGGGCTCATAGGGACCAAAATATAATGAACCAAGGGGTGGGACCAACTTTTTTGGGGCCCTGGGACCATGGGGGACCAGACCCATGGGGTCCCGCTGGCCAACCTGAAGGTTGGCCGGCGATGCCATCGCCGGCCGGGCGATGCATCGCCGGCCGACCACCTCGGACGGTGCTGCCCTTTGGGCGCACCCACTTAAAGACCTCCCCCATCACTCCTAGCTACCTCCCATCCCACGAAAACCCCTAAAACTCCCCTCTCCTTCACAAACAGCCCCCTTGCATACCCTAGATTCGATTTTCAGCACTCCATTCCAAATTTCGGTGACCCAAACCCCTCCTAAACCCTTCCTTGGCCAAAACCGACCACCACTCAGCGATTATTGGGTGTTGGCAGCCCCTTTCCTTGAATATTTTCCCATTTGGAGCTCCAAAATCCCCCAAATAGTGCTAAAATCGTGAGCAGCTCCATTCCATCTTTTTGTTCTTATTTTTCCCTGAAACTACAGCCTTGGGAAGCTTGAAGCATCCCTCTACGACGCCTAGATTTCCTTTTGTCAGATTGGGCAGCCATTTCTCCGCATTTTCGGCGTTTTCCATGGCTTTCGTGGAAGCTATTTTGGGACTTTTGTCACTCTCATCCATCCTGTCTTTGATGGGTAAGAGGAAAACTGCAGCAGATGAGGCTGGGCCGAGCCGCCCTGCTCAATCGAGAAGACCGCGGGGTGGTGCCGCAAGTTCAAGCGCCGCCGCAGGTCCAGCTGCAGTCCTGGAGTGCCGTACGAAGCGGGATTTGGATCCCCATGCACACCTTGGACGAACCATTCTGTCAGAGATGTCTCATGGTGAATACACTGATCGTAGAGTGTTATTTGAGGCGGACGTTGATGGGCGATTGTTCGGCGAGTATCTGTTGTTCGAACGCATTGAAGCTGCGCACTGGGGACCGATCTTTGAAGCTCGTGCTCGTGCTAATGTGAGCACTGTTCGTGCCTTCTATGCTAACATCCAGAGTCTTACCTTGGAGCCCTTACAGTTCAAAATCCCTTTTGGCAGAGATCGGATGGCTACGATCGACGTCCGGTTGGTTGCGCGACTTCTCAACGTGCCTCTAGGTGATGTACATCCAAGTGAGAAGAATTTGAGGACTAGACGTGAACGAGATCGCCGCACCAGGTTTCTGTGCGGAAAATTGGTTCCATGGCAGCCTAATAATAGCCTCAAAGCGATGTACATGTCTGAGGATTTGCGCCTGCTGCACCATATCTGCACGTTCAATGTCTATCCCAGGTCGACGAACCGCATTGAATGTACACGTCTTATGGTCGATTTCTTATTTCTGGTGGCCCAGGGAGAGAACGTATGTATGGCCACTTTCATCTTACGGCAGATAGTTCTCATAGCCAGGTCGAGGAGAACATCCGAATCCCTTCCCTTTGGCCGACTCATTTGCAAGATTGCGCTTGAGTTTGCCTATAGACTTGGACCCGAGTTGCCGGTATCGATTCACACCATCGATGAGTCGACGATGGTTAAGATGAAGATTGGGTCGCAATATCGTGAAAATCAACTTGAAAGGGATAGTGGGGACGACTTTGATGAAGAGGAAGATCAAAGCGAAGGAGAACCTAGTGCAGAGGTTCAGGAAGAAACTCAGGAAGAAGCAGAAGAGGAGGCTCAGGATACTGATGAGAGCCCTCCTCCTTCTGCGCAGACTACTATTGACGATCGCATTGCTCGGATGGAGGAGAGTCAGACCGCTTTGTGAAGGGAAGTCCAAGGACTTCGAGCAGAGGTCGCTGATGCCAAGGCCGTCACGAAGAAGAAATTTGGCAAGGTGACTCGCACCTTGAAGGCAATCCTGTGTTGTTTACAGGATAAGGGTGCTCCTCCTCCGTCGCCAGACTCCGACTAGCGACGCGATCTTTGATGTTGTTATGAGTAGTTAGCTATTTTCTATTTTATGTGTGTAAAGCCTATTAGGGCTAGTGCTTTGCTTTTGTTGCTGTTGCTTAACTGTCTTAATTTCCATGTCATTCTAGTCATGATGCTTGTAAGGATATATCCCTTGTATTGTGACAATTTTGATTAATTGAAATGCATGGAATGCCTTTGACTCTTTAAGTGAATGATTATGGTGTATTTTTGCAATTGAGACTGACAAGGTTGCGCCCTATTTTGAATATAGGGAATGCCACCTAAGATTACGAGGAGCGCGGTTCGACTTTCATTGTCTGAGCAGATGGATCAGACTCCTTCTCAGTCTGGCACTCGTCCGGACCTTGCTGTGGGCCCGATTCCTGAGACTGTTCGATCGTCTCAGCCTGCTGTTGGTCCTACAGATGGACCACCGCCCTTTACACCATCAGTTCGAGAGCCACAGCGCGCATCTACTTCCGCACCTCATCCGCCACAGCCTGCTCCACCCCCTGATAGATTCGAGCAGATGATGGCCATGATGCTACAGCAGCAGTAGCTTTTGACCACTATAGTTGGGACTTTAGCCCAGGGTGGGGGTGCGACTACCTCTACCCCACCTGCACCGCCTGCGCATCCAGCTGAGGATGCCTACATTTACGCTCAGGATGAGGGCATAGCACATCCTGCGCAGCCTGCTTTCCCTGCGGGGAATCCTGCCGACACACGGGGCCTTCTGGAGCGATTTCAGCACTTGCGGCCTCCTACTTTTTCGGGTTCTCACAGACCTGAGGAGGCAGAGTTCTGGCTCGACCGAGTGTCGAAGATTCTACGCATGTTACACTGTACGGAGGCAGAGCAGGTAGAGCTGGCTACCTTCCTATTCGAGAGAGAGGCCAGTATGTGGTGGGATAGTATATTGCGGACGGTTGCTGCAGATTTTGTATGGACATGGGCAGCATTCGAGTTCCGCTTTCATGAGAAGTATTATCCCCAGACCTACAGGCACGAGAGGGAGAATGAGTTTCTCCGTCTCAGGCAGGCAGCGATGACGGTTACTGAGTATGAGCATCGGTTTACAGAGTTGGGCAGGTACGTCCCGACGATACTAGCCGATGAGCAGATGCGCATACGGCGCTTTTTGGAGGGCCTGCGACCGGATATTCGGTCGAAGATGTGCTGCGTCAGTTTCCCTTCCTATGCGGAGTTGGTTCACATGTCCATGCGGGCAGAGCAGGACGTGGATCGACTGGCGCGATCTCGAGGCCCGACTACTTCCAGGCCGCGACCGGAGTTGCCAGATAGGCCCTTCGCGGGCAAGAGGCCTCGCTTTGATCCTCCTACCAGGACCACGGCGCCCGTACGACCGTTTCGGCGCCCTGATTTATCATGCACGTACTGTGGGAGGACGGGCCATTTATCGCAGAGTTGCTTCTCCAGGATGCGGGACAGTGGGTTCTCGCCGCCGCAGAAGATTGATCGTGTACGTCCACAGGCGATATCAGCACCGCCTATACGGTCAGCTCCTGCGCATCCTTCATTCAGACCCACGGTATCGCAGATTCGACAGCCTCCACGGCCCTTGACACAGCGGCCGAACCGGCCACAGCAGGCACGAGTTCATGCACTGACCGCCGAGGCAGCTACGACACCGGCTTTTCAGCATTCAGCCTTCGAGGTCACGGGCCACATCGGAGGTACTCCCGTTCTTATCATGGTGGACACTGGTTCCACGATTTCTTTGATATCGCGTGCCGTAGTCAGACGTCTTGGGTTGCAGACTATCACTATGGATAGCGTGCGAGTCCTTGCAGCTCATGGAGATTATTCGGATGTCACCCAGATGTGTGAGGGTTATTTAGTTGATCTGGGAGGCAGGACGATGACTCTTGATCTGGTCGTCGATCCCTCGCTCGTATATCTCGACGTCATTCTTAGCATGGACTGGTTGACTGCAGCGAGAGCCGAGATTGACTGCGAGGCTCGTGTGGTGACGATGTACGAGCCTGAGGGCACGCCTTTCACATTTTCAGTGCGGGTAAATCTTCCTTTCCGCATTCTTAGCTACGCCACTATATTGCGCGACGCTGGTGCCCAGGTCCTTGAGCAGACGCCAGTTGTTTCTGAGTTCGGGGATCTGTTCAGGAAGATCCCTGGTTTGCCGCCCCGACGTGAGATCGATTTCACTATCGATCTGATTCCTGGTTCTACACCCGTCTCACTGCCGACGTATCGCATGGCGCCTTGTGAGATGGAGGAGTTGTGGACGCAGATTGATGGTCTGCTAGAGCTTGGCTTTATACGGCCTAGCGTATCTCCTTGGGGAGCACCGGTCTTGTTCGTGAAGAAGAAGGACGGTTCGCTGCGATTGTGTATTGATTATCGTAGGCTGAACCAGCTCACAGTGAAGAACAAGTACCCTTTACCTAGGATCGATGACTTGTTTGATCAGTTGAGAGGAGCGCAGTACTTCTCGAAGATTGATCTTCAGTCAGGATATCATCAGCTGCGCGTCAGAGATGAGGACGTGCAGAAGACAGCATTCAGGACTAGTTTTGGTCACTACGAGTTCCTCGTGATGTCGTTCGGTCTCACGAACGCACCGGCCGTGTTCATGGATCTGATGAACCGGGTTTTTCGGCCTTTCCTCTATCGATTCGTCGTTGTCTTCATCGACGACATTTTGGTATACTCTAGGAGTCGAGAGGAGCATGAGGAGCATTTGCGTTTGGTTCTGGATACGCTCAGACGACACCAGTTGTTCGCACAGTACAAGAAGTGCGACTTCTGGAAGCAGGAGGTGAAATTTCTGGGACACGTGGTGTCCAAGGATGGCATGGCAGTTGACCTGTCTAAGGTAGCTGCGGTGCAGGACTGGGAGCAGCCTAGTTCTGTCACTGAGGTGAGGAGTTTCTTGGGTCTCGCTGGCTACTATCGGCGTTTCATTCAGGATTTCTCGAAGATCGCGAGACCCTTATCTCAGTTGACACGGAAGGACGTGAAGTTCGCCTGGAATGATAAGGCGGAGTCAGCTTTTCAGGAGCTGAAGGACAGACTTACGTCCGCCCCTGTGCTAGTATTGCCAGAGCAGGGGGTTAGATACACTATATACACTGACGCGTCTAGCGTTGGTTTGGGTTGTGTCCTTATGCAGAGGGACAGGGTAATTTCGTATGCCTCGAGACAATTAAGGAAGCACGAGGAGAATTACCCTACACACGACCTGGAGTTGGCAGCCGTTATATTCGCACTGAGACTCTGGAGACATTACCTCTACGGAGAGGAGTTCGAGCTCTTTTGCGACCACAAGAGCCTCAAGTACATATTCACGCAGCGAGACTTGAATATGAGGCAGCGGCGATGGATGGAGACGCTGAAGGACTTCAATTTTGAAGTCTCTTACCATCCTGGGAAGGCGAACCTTGTGGCTGATGCGTTGAGCCGCAAGAAGGCGATAGAGTTTGCGGCTCCGCTGATGGTTGCCGAGTGGGATATGGTTGAGTTTTTGCGAGACTTTGAGCAGAAGCTCACCGTAGAGGAGCCATTTGAGTTCATCGCACATGTACAGGTGCGATCCCAGATCGATGACCGTGTCATCGAGGCGCAGAGGGACGACGCACATCTTACTGAGCTTCGAGAGCAGGCCAGTGATGATGCTGACGCCGACTGGCGAGTTGGTATGGATGGAGGCTTACGTTACCGTGGCCGCTTATGCGTCCCAGATGTCCCTGACTTGAGACGAGAGATTCTCGAGGCTGCGCATTCTACTAGACTCGCGATGCATCCTGGCAGCACAAAGATGTATCGTGACGTGAAGAGAACGTATTGGTGGGAAGGTATGAAGACCCACATTGCTGAGTTCGTGTCCCGTTGTCTCACTTGTCAGCAGGTGAAGGCAGAGCATCGCCGACCACCTGGACTTTTGCAGCCTATGCCGATTGCAGAATGGAAATGGGATTTCATTTCCATGGACTTCATTTCTGGGTTGCCGAGGACGAGGAAGGGGCATGATTCCATTTGGGTGATCGTCGACCGATTGACGAAGTCGGCGCACTTCCTACTGATCAGAGTTACGAACTCTGCAGACGAGCTGGCTAGATTGTATATCCGAGAGATTGTGCGTCTGCATGGAGTTTCGTTGGAGATCGTGTCGGACAGAGACACGCGGTTCACTTCTATTTTCTGGACTCGCATTCAGGAGGCTATGGGTGTGAAGTTGAAGTTCAGTACTGCCTTCCACCCACAGACGGACGGACAGACGGAGCGAGTGAACCAGATCCTGGAGGACATGTTGCGGGCTTGCGCATTGGACTTCAAGGATAGTTGGGATGACTGTCTTGCATATGCGGAGTTTGCGTACAACAATAGCTTCCAGACGAGTATCGGCATGGCACCTTATGAGGCGCTATATGGGCGACCTTGTCGCGCACCGCATTGCTGGTTAGAGGTCGGTGAGCGCAGCTTGATTGGCCCAGAGTTGGTGCAGGCGACGTCAGAGAAGATTGATATTATTCGACGTCGGCTTCTTACAGCGCAGAGCAGACAGAAGAGCTACGCCGATACGAGACGGAGGCCACTAGAGTTTACAGTCGGGGATCATGTGTTTTTGCGGGTTTCCCCTATGAAGGGAGTCCTTCGGTTCGGGAAGAAGGGGAAACTGGCACCGCGCTTCATTGGTCCATTTCAGATCCTCGATCGTGTGGGAGCAGTGGCTTACCGATTGGCTTTACCCACGCCCCTCGCGAGCGTCCACAACGTATTTCATGTTTCTATGCTGAAGAAGTACGTTGCTGATCCTTCCCACATCATCAGATGGGAGCAGGTGCAGTTAGGAGAGGATGTTACTTATATCCTGCGACCGACACGTATCTTAGACCGGAAGGAGCAGGTACTGCGTAGCAAGGTGATTCCCCTTGTGAAGGTACTATGGACGCATCACTCTGAGGAGGAGGCTACTTGGGAGACAGAAGCCGAGATCAGAAAGAACTACCCACAGCTTCTCGAGGAGTACGAACAGGTACAAATTTCGAGGACGAAATTATTTGTTAAGGGGGGTAGATTGTAACGCCCGTGAAAAATCCGTACTTGGAATCGAGTACCGATTTGACCCGAAATCGCGTATAAATAATTTCCATGAAAATTTTACGTAAGTTAGCTAGCGCAACGCTAGAGTAGCTGGGAAATAGTCCCTGATCACTTTAAATACGTTCTACAAGACCCAAATCGAGTAGAACAGACAACTCTACAATACTCTATAACCTTGGATCCAACTCTAAGCAGGTTTGTCCTCTGGACCATATGGAACTTTTGTATTGGATTTAGACCGCGCGTCGAAGGTCTGATACCTCCTATCTTAGACCGTTAGAACCGCCCAGCTGGACTTGACAATCATCTCGAAAATCAAGTCAAACCGATAATCACAGAGTATTTCATTGAAACTGGACTGAAGCGACCGCGAATAGGGACGAATTGGGAATTTCAAATTTAGATCTGGCACACGACTTGACGCGTCAGTATTAAGCGTTCTGACCATCAGAATTCATCCAGATTACACCCTCGGATCAGGAAAAATATCTAATTATTGTCACGGAACTTTCAGTCCTGATCTATGTGCGGTGACCGCTGAACTGAAACTGGTCTGCCACGTGCGATCTGCGAACCCTGCCAGACTGAAAACTTAATACGAGGTACATCTGGTACCCATGAGCTTAAGTCTGATCGCAATCGACCAGGGGACCACCAGAAATCAGTTTTTGGACCGAAACAGCCCCGAAATGGATAGGCAATAAGTAAACTTCGTCCCGGAGCCTATTTCGGGCGTTTCCAAGCTTATAAAAGGGGTTGAAACCCTCATTCCTTCCTTGCATACGAATTTTCCTAAACCCTAGAAAAGAGAGAGAGAGTTTGAGAGAAAGGGAAGAGGAGATTTTTCCCGCTTCCGAGCCGCCAACAGTTGCTACATCAACGCTTCCTTCCAATCACCTGGCTGGTGATTTCTACACCTTTTCAGGTATAGAAAAACCCCAACAACTTGCTGATTTAGGGTTTATATAGATTCTGAACGTATTAGCTAACGTCTTCCATAAATCAGGATCTCCCACTGTCGTAGACGAAGCGTACACGCTCCGTTCAAATTCTCGCGACCGTAAGAGATTAGGTGAGAATTTTAGACGCTTTGATTGACGGTTTACAACGCTTTCAATGTCGTTTAATAGTAGATTATCGACGGCATCGCCGTTTGACATGTACAACATGCTCTCCGTTTCCTGTTTCGCAAACTAACGAAGAATATGAGATTTAGGGCATTTTAGGTATATGTAGGAAGTACGGTCTACATGCATAATTTGCTGACGTGATTGACATGATTTGTCGCCGCATTAGAGAGTTAGGAATGCCTGCATAATCAGTTTGGCGAAGAGATTCGCCAAGTTGCGCACTTGGGGTCGACATACTATATGTGGACTTAAGGGTGTAGTGTATGTGTTTGTATAAATGCTTGTATTAGTATGTATTGTATTGAATGATGTTATGTAGTAGTTTGAGATTGATTTCATGATTAATAGGCTGACCTAAATGATTTCCTATATGTTGACCTTATGCATGATTGCATCATGTGCATAGAAATGATGCCTTAAGAATTGCCTAAGTTGAATATGCTTGGAAAGCATGCCTTGAAGATTTGCCTAAATTGAATGTTATAACATGTGCTAACATGCTCACATGATGTATTTCAATTCCAATACCTTTGCATCGTAGTAATGAAATTCCATAGATGTGTGGGACTTGATTTAGTCCAGGCAGTCGGTAACCGAGCGAATTCGTGGCTGACTGGTCATAGCCACGAACGACGCGTCGATGAATGTGATTCGTGTTGAGAGTTGGCGGCAGTGGTTAGGCCACGCGAAGTGTTTTACGCGCTTCATGTCGTTCAATTCGAGATGCGATCGCGCTAGTCGAGCCCGTCAAGTAACCCGACTGGCCGATGTTTGTTCACCTTGTATGTATCATAACTGCTTGAACCTAGGGTACTGAACTTACCATTGTAAACCCTATTAACCGTGGTACCTTGATCCACGAAGACTCATGAGCCGGGCATGGTGGTATGGGACACCGTGGTCGAGCTGTCGGCCTACGCTGGGGCCACAAACCTCCCCGTAGTGACCAATGAGCACCTTGACTCGTGAGCAGATTATGGTGGTATGGGACACTATATTCTAGCTGTCGGCCTACACTGATCAGGCGACGAGCCCTTTGTAGTGACCGCGAGCGTATTCTGAGTTCACGGGAGGCGACGACCCTTCCGTGCAGTAGAGTACAGTAGGCCTGTATTGATAAGGTGATGGGGGAGCGGTGCAACGAGTGCGAGCAACAGCCCTGGCAGCCCTTGCAGTGACCTACGAAATGTACATCGTATGAGATTACTAGGAGTGACGACCCTAGACAGGATCCGTGTTGGGATTGATACAAGGGAAGTACCTTAGTTTCCCAATCCTGCTGTTTGAATGGACTAATAACAACTGGGTAATCATATCACCATAGCATTGCATGTGCCTGGAAGATGTGGAGCACTCTAGGGAGTGTGGCATGCCGCGGTCGTAAGATGTTGCCGCATGAGGGTGATCGTCGGTGAGGGCATACATCATGTCATATCATCTTGCATTAAACAACAGTATTAGGTTTGTCTGATTTACTGCTTTACTATTATCGCGTGATTGAATTGTGAACATGCTAATCTTTGCTCTATGATTCCACTGAGTTGATCACTCATTCCCACGTTACGGGATGGTGTTTGCAACACCCACCAGACCCTGTTGTAGTTGCAGGTGACGACGAGATCCAGGACGTGGAGCCGGAGATTGACGAGGACCAGGATGAGTTCTCTTATATGCAGTACCACGACGGCTTCCCGTAGGTGACCTGGATCGAGGGGGACTTCAGTGGGACTATTTTGAACTTATTTTTTTTTTTTTGTCTATTTACATGTATATGAGACTCAGAGATGTAGTCATACTTTGGAGACAGTTGAGAGTACTTTGTTTTTTTTTCCATACAGTGATATATATTGTTTAGTCTTCCGCTTGCTTTTATCACTGGATTTGAAGTATGAATTGCAGTTTTGGTATACTTTTACTCATGTGGATGCTTTAAATCAGACAACATTGAATCATAACCATTTTTGTTGCATAAGTGACGGTCTGGAACTCGGGAGTTGAGTTTATACACGACCCCCGATTTTTAGGGTGTTACAGCTTGACCTCACGAGTCCGTCCCATGAGGTCGAGCTGTGTGGGCCCCACAGTGATGCGTTTCGAACATCTATCCCATTAGTCAGATGCACCATTCCATCGTGGGCCTAGGTCTCAAAAATCAAGTCAATCCGTGACTTTTGTGGGCCACACCACATACAGAAGTGGAGAGGGGCCGTGCACCATTAAAACATTCATAATCATTTTTGGGGCCCACAAAAGATGTGGTTTGCAAATCTAGCCCATCCATTATGTGTGTCCCACTTGTATGAGGGTTCAGACCAAGTTCAGCAGCATTCAAAACTCAGGTGGGCCCCACCAAGTGCTTTTATATGTTTTAACGGTGTTTCACATGATTTTAGATGGTATGGCTCACCTGAGTTCCGTATACGACTGATTTGTGGGATATCCCATAATTTAAAGGGGAGCCATCAAATGCATGGTGTTGATGGTCGACACGCATCACGTTGAGGACCACACAGCTCGACCTCACGGGAGCTTATCGTGAGGTCGAGCGCATAGTACCTTTTTCCATATATATATATATATATATATATATATATATATAGAGAGAGAGAGAGAGAGAGAGAGAGAGAGAGAGAGAGAGAGAGAGAGAGGCATGCTCACCTATGCACGTGCGCACCTTTACACATGTGTCATGGGTGTCGGATCTGAATGGTCCATAAGATGCGGAATCCCATGAAACCTTAGGGAGTGAATTTTCACCCTGATCTAAGATTCTGGTGGGCCATAGTAAAGAGAAATTCAAATCAAGGGAAGAAACTGTTTGTATTTTTCATGGCCCACCGAAGTTTTGGATCAAAGTAAAATTTTGTACTAGGACGTTTCATGAGGTTCTGCTTCATGTGGACCGTTCAGATTTTTGAGATCATCAGATATGATGAGCTCTCAAAAAATTTCGTATGTAGTACGTACGAATTGGTTCGCAAGTGAACGTTTCCATGTATGTGTGTGTGTGTGTGTGTGTGTGTGTATAGGTTCGCAAGTGAACGTTTCCATGTGTGTGTGTGTGTGTGTGTGTATATATATATATATATATATATATATATATATATATATGGCCCAGGTGCCGGCAAAGGTTAACCGCATTCGCTTGTAGTAAGCTACGGTATGATAAAACTAAAAGAGGAAAGATTCTATTAACTATGCTGTGAAACACGGCAGCCCCTGAGCAGCATCTCAGAGATGGGTCTATCCAAGTGCATGTCAATCCGGCCAGCTACATCTCCTCACATGTTTCGTTTCTTTAAATAAGATTACCTACAACAGGTTACTGAGTCAGATATAAGGCAAGGCAGAAAACTGCTCCCGCCAGAAATTTTTTGATAAGCATCGTCATGGTCCAATGAAAGATTAAGACAAAAGCGACAAAAATGGAAAACCTCTGCTACATGCTGAACAATTAAGTTAAAAATATATATTATATTACGATGTTAAGGCAAGCTAGCTGGTGCTTTTTATTTTTCTGGGCCCACCATCTGGTAACGTAAACCAATATTCATCTAGTAGAACCCGTCATGGATGAGCCACGGCCAAAATTCAGACAACCCTTTCCATCTGATTGGTGGCTCACAAAATGGATGGTTACAATCAACAACTCACGCTAAAAGAGAAAAACATGGGCCCAATTGATCTGTTAGGAGTTAGAATCATCAAACATGGGATATTTTCATAGCATGCCCCATCCACGAGGCCCACCAGACTGTTCTGCGTAGCCAAACATCATATGTTGTTTTCTTCAAAATGCATCATGTTTCATCAATCAAAGTTGGGAAATTGACAACCATCTACAAAATCTTTTCGAATTTTAACTGAAAATTTTATATTATATTTCAAAGTCACTACTGACCATAAGTACATGCTATATGTAAAGCTTTGTGGATGCAAAACCGTACTGAATTGTGAAAAATCAATTATATGAAGAGGAACTGACCAAATTGAAATGATTTTTCCATGTATTTAAAATTAAAAAGTAGCCCTTCAATGGAAATTTACTTCTCATGCAAGCCCAATCATCACACCTTTCGGGTGATTCTAGGCATTTGATAGGAAGTGTGTCTTGTGGGAAAACCACAATGGTTTAAACAATCTCAGGAAACTGTTCACATTCAATTAAGAGAGTTCATTCAATTAAGAGAGTCCAATCCATGGTGGGGCCCAGTGAATGAGAGACCCGGGATTCTTATTTATGCCATGTGTACACATGCAGGTACGCGTGGTGTTAGCAGTTAGCACTTCAATACAAATGTCTAATTGAAAGAAATATGAAAACATATCAGAGGACTGTCTAGTACCTGAGACAGGGGATTGAAAGCAAATTCAGGAGCAGGCAAGAACTCATCTGCAGATATAAAACCTTTCGCATTTCGATCGAGTTGACAGAATCTCTGATATAACGACACAATTTCTTGCTGCGAAACTGAATTTACCACGCAGAAGAACTGAATTAACTTTGTATTTACAAAACAAGAGAGAGACCATGATAGAAGAGAAATGCTAAGCCAGTTTGCTCCTTCTGCCCCACCAGGTGATGATCAAGACCGTTCATCTAGGTCCCACCATAAATCAAGCACTTGGCAAAACTCTCTTCGTAGTAGATCTTCCACTCCATAGAAAGGCAAGCTAATAACAACCATCCAGAAAAGCAGTTTCCAACGTTGTATGGACGGTAACAATCTCCAATTCATAAGATTTTCAACATTGGACCCATCTATGGTGGGTTATTCAAGATGAACGGTCCAGATCATCACCTGGTAGGGCAGAAGTGAGGAACTTCCTTAGCAGTCCCTGTAACAGAAAGTAGAGCTTTCCAGCTCGTAGCGCAATGAGCCGTTGCAATACATCGCCACTTTACAGTACAGCTCGCCGTACAATAAACGAATCGGGTCCGTACTCTAAATCTCGACGATTGACAGTTTTCTATTTCAGCCATCCGATTGAAGGCCACAAATAGACAGCCATAATTGCAGTTACCATATGCTTTTCTATCTACACTGGCCCATCAGATGGACGGATGTAGTAATCATCCGTACAACCAATGGATCAGACAGAGAGAGAGATTAAATGTACAGAGATTGTCGCAGTGTTCTTGAACTTCTTCGATATCGTACTGAGTCAGCATCGACGACGCGTTCCCCATTTCTCTCTATTATCTAATACTGAGAGAGATTTCTATCTGTTATCTAAAAATGAGAGAGAGAGAGAGAGACGATGGAAGGAGGGAGGAACAGTTGTACATTTAATAGGGTGGGGAGCTATATGATACTCTGGCAGGGTATGAGGCTTGATACGCAGGTACTCCGAACTTGGACGCGTGACTCACAATCAATTAAATTAAACTGTCTAAATTATGAAACTTACTGTATCTAAGTATCAGGCAGAAAATCATATTACTGGACACTTCCTATCCTCTGATTAGAAGATACGTTTAAACAGGACCGTTGGATGCCTTTTCATTTTAACAGTCCAATAGATGTCCACTAATTTTTGGTTCATGAGACATTTAAACTCGATCTCATAATTTGGACTGTGTAATTTTAATTATGTATGATTTTTATGTAAATTTCTAAGTGCATGTGTATCATCTATCATAGCCTGCCGGAGTATCAAAGTTCTACTGTTAAACGTAAGGATGGGGCTGCTTTGCGGCCTTGGCATTATCGACGAATCACGCAAGCAAACGAAAAGAGGGCCTCGTATAGTATAGTCCTGGGAAAGGACGGTGAGGGATCTTTCTCGTTTTTCTCGCCCTGCTCCTCTTTTGAATAGTGCTCTCACATGGCACGTCTGTACGGATGATCCAAGCCGTTCATCAGGTAGGACGCACCTTTTGGATGCCTGAGCATGAAAGATCGAGCTGATCCTCTGTTAACGTGGGCCGCAGGTCTACAGAAGGATTAGATGCTTGGAAGGAATTGATTGGCTGTCCATAGTGATTTGGATGTGTAATTTGTGAGATGAGATGCTGTCCTGGTTCTCTGATCTGGATAGCCTACTCGGTGGGTCCCTGCTGATGGACAGTTTTTCTCATCTCCTGTGGGCCAGACTCATGCGTTGGTTTCCCACCATTTCGATAAGAGTAATCACTAATAATTACACCTGAAATATTATTTTCCTTTTTTGAATTTGGTCCATTTCATTTTCTAGTTTAATCATCCATTGTGTTGCATTTGATGAGGGAAATATTGATTTAATAAATTCGTGATGTAGTTGAATTCATGAATTTGCATTGGATTTGGACACAGTAAATTTCAAAGTCTAATGAAGATTTAAAGTCCTTGAATTTAAAAGCATTTATACCATGTTAGAGCATTTATTATAATGAAATAACTTTGAGGGCCCGTTTGAAAAATGAAAGGAAACTTAATTTTTCATTAAATCCAATGAAAGAAACATCATTTTCCAACTTTGAGGGTCTGTTTGAAAATGTTAGAGCACTTATTATAATGGATTAACTTGGAGGGCCTGTTTGAAAATGAAAGGAAATTAACTTTCCATTCCTTGTTAAACCTTTATTTTGTATAGGAATTTGTGGGAAACTAAATTTCTAACTTCTTTTTATTAGAAAATTAATAAATTTAGTTTTCCACTTCCATATCTAAGAAATATATTTTTTTATATGATGATGAGTTTTTCAAGAGTTAAAATCCAAATAAGCCACCACCTAAATCCAAATAAGCCACCACCTACCTTAAATAAGGTCACATGTGTCATATTTGCCAATGTAACCCTATCGTATTTTGGTGCCCATAATTTAGACAATGCTATTACAATGTCATGTGTGCCAATCATGCCATTTGGTTCTTATAACCTTGCGTTTGTCACATTTAGTCCTTGAAACTCATGTATTTAATCCCTATAACTCAAAATTGTCATCCACCTATTTGGACAAGATCTAACAGATCCAGATTGAATGATATAAATGCAGCCACATGGTAGGTATGAAATCTTCATGACGTATGTTAAATATACGAAGGACAACTCATTAATGATCAGGTCTTTGAAGAGTCATATTACTCAAGTAACTCGTAGATAAAAAAGATGAACTGTTAGAGTTACGTTAGCATTGAAGCATGATCGATAACCGATTATCTTGATAAAGATGTGTTCGATGAAGGCAAAGCACGAACGATCAAAGGCAACGACCACTTTACAACTTGCAATATACGGTGTTGCCATATAAGCAGTAGTTATTCTCACGCCCCCACTAAAGAGTCTATAAATAATGAGTGGGAACGCAAAGCAAAATGGGAGAATCAATTAATCAATTAAAACAAACCCAAATAAATCAATTCCAGCACAACATTGCTTATTTAGTCCTTTAGAACACTTATCATCTACACCACTCATCAGCGTGGGACCAGTTCGTCCTCACTCTATGTCGGACTGACTTAGTCGTAATCAGTAGCCATAATTCCCTTCCATCTGCTCTGGTGTGACAGATCTGAAGGAAGATCGACAATAGCTTATAATCTCGGCATTGCTCATTTCTCCCTCATTAGCCTGTTGCTCAGTTAAGCACCTCGCTGCTCTTAGCCAGGACAGTGATCCGTGTTAGTAGTAAGTTTTAATTTTGACCTCCATCACTAATTTTTGTTCGACCAAACACTTGTTGCACTTTTCAAAATTCATTTATTTTCAAGACAAAAAAGAACTTATTGGATAAAGAGACCTAACCCTTGCAAATCACTTGATAAGCGCACTCGACAGTTGGTAGAATAAATAGTTGGTCTACCACCATTTAGTTTAACTGCTTTATCTCAACGTTAGGGGTCAGTGGTATTTAGTTTGAATTATACCAAAATCGATTCTAGCGGTTAGTGCATTTATTTGTTTGTTTGTCAATCACATGTGTTTGTATGTCAAGGAGTTGGTCGAGCCCTTGGAAGCTGAAGATCAAAGAAACATGAAGACTTGGAGCATTGAAGAGTGAAGAACGGGTAAATGAGGTGCCTCGGTGACCTGTAACACCCCGTATTTTTCAGTACTCAGGTGTTACGATGAATACCAAACTTATTAAACCGTACGTTAATGGTTATAGAACTTAACTATCAGAATCCACCGTTCATCAGACCGACAACCTCTTGTAAGACGACTTGGGTACTTAATTAAACAATATAATCATCAAACTTTGAAAACAATGGTTTAAGTGTACTTATATTAGCCTAGGAACATTTAAAAACATTGGTGATCAAATATGAGCATGATCCCTCAGTTGAATCATTGGGTATCATTAGATAGAACACAAAATCATTTGATGTGGGCCTACTTGAGCATGGGAACTGTTTGATCAATGGACTGATGCCCTATCTATGTGAGTAGAAATGAATGGACATAGTGGATTGGTTCACACATCACTAGGGACCCCACATAAAACTTGGGTGGGCATAGTGTGTGTGCGCTTGTTGTGCACTGAACACTGAAACCCAATCAAACTAGGTTGACCCAAGCCCAAAGAAGAAAAAAAATCCTCATTCCTTTCGATTTTTCCCGCCGCATGCGGTTTAAACAAAATGAGCCATGTGATGATCAGTGGCCCACAATGCCCCTCTAACTCAATGATCTGAACAGTCCATTGTGTTGGGGTGACAATTAATCTGGATAAAACCCAATCTTCTCTACACATTGGAATGCACGTACGTGCACACGACAGCAGGCATAAATCAAGTTATATGTGTGGAGTTTTCCAAAAATGAAAACTTCACTACAGTTGCTATGCTAACAATCCTAGGAGAATTTTTCCTTACATCTTAGTCATCCACCTCAACAAATCATAGCCTCAAAACCCAATCGTTTTTGGGTTTTCATATGCTAAAGGATAGCGTGGAAAGAATCTTTCCATTTCGGTATCATGGCGAAATCTCCACCATTCCTTGTCCTCTAAAAGCCTCGTTAGTGCATCTTGGATGTCAAATCTACGACTTCTGAAATTTCCTTCGCTTTGGCTATGAGGCCTCGTATGAGATCTCGTTGCTTCAAGAAAGCTGCTCCGAGAGAGAAAATCTCACGAACCATTGGTATTTTGGTTGTCTTTGTCCAAATGGTGGGTTTTACAAGGTCTCTACGGACGGTCTATTTGGTCTATCCAGTAACATTAGAATGAAGGATTAACCCTTCAATTGTAAATCACAATTAGCAGGGCCATCATCTTCCCCGTTAAGCTAAAGATACCCATCTCCTTTTAGTGGACCCCATCTTCTGATCTGATACGTCCAATATGTGGTCCTCAACACTAGAAATGCATTTGTGTCATGCAATCGTAAGCTCAGGTTATAATCTCAAACTCTCACAATTAAGAGTCGTTAATTTGTAACTAATCTAACAATTAATTGAGATAAAAATGTCTCAAAATAGGTTAATAAAGCCTTATAATAAGCAAGATTTTAGGGTAGCTCGTTCTCGAAATAAAAAGTAAAAGAGAGAGTTGACTCGGGTTGTGTCAGACAGGTCAGCTCATCGAGTCTTTTGGGTGATTCTAACCGAATCGGGATGTGTTTGGGCCGAGTCTTGACTTTATGAAGAGTCCAGAGAAGCTAAGGAAAGGAGAAGTACCTTAGAGGAGAGGAAAGCTTGATAATCTCACTGCTTTGTTGCCGCATCGAGACGATGGGAGAGAAACTGGGTTACGTTGAGTCATTGACTCATTAGCGAGTCGAGTTGGGGTTTGCTGTCGAGTTTTGAGCTTGTTTTAACGTATTTTGTTGGCCTGATTAGATCTAGACTCCTTGCATGTCTAGCTAGAGATGCTAGGTGAGTCAGATCTAAGTGCTCTTCATCTGACAAAAGGTGGGTTCGATGGCTGGGTGAACCTCGGGTTGGAATCTGAGTTTGAGCAGGTTGCACCTTAGCTTGTTGGGTTAACTCAATAATCTAGATAGCCAAGTTTTTGTTGTGCTCAGACTTGGTTTGAGTCATGTGGCTATCAGAGTTACTTGTTCGTCCACGAAGTCAAAAAGAGAAGAAAGAGCAAAAGGATGGAGAGATGGGGAGATGAGTGTTGTCTGTCGAGTCCTAGCGAGTTGACCTAGTTACTTGTTGGGTTGTTGTTATGGTTAAATGAATTCGGTCCCAACCAGGCCCATTACCTGAGCATATCTAGAAGAAAGAATAGGGAAGGAGATGAAGGAGAGGAAGAGAGTTGAGGGCTTCTTAGTTGGGTTCAGCTCAACTAAGTCAGGCCTTTGCATTGCCTAGTCAAGGCGAGTATGGGGAGTTTCAACCTAGGTTCCAAATTGTTATTGTCTAGTGGCTCGGTTGCTGCTCAGAGGCTTTACTGACATTCTAAAATGATGAGAAAGATGGAGGAAAGAGAAGAGAATAGAAGAAAGAAGAAGAAAAGAAGAAGTAGATGAAGAGAGAATTTGATTGACTTGCTGCCGAGTCGACTTAGTCCAGCTCGGACCGAGTCTTGTTCTGATTGGTTGTCTGGTATATCTAGAGGTGTTTTCAGGTGTGGAAACAGAAAAAGAAAGAGAAATAAAAGAGAATGAGTAGAAGAAGAAATGACCGAGTCAACTCGACTCGCCGACTTGATTCACTAAGTACTGAGTCGAGTTTTTCTTATTTCATTCGTGTGTTGCTTAGCGGGCTATGGTTGGTTCGGGGCATGTGAGGACTCTTATGAGTTGTGGCCTAGTTGAATCGATCTAGCTTGAATTAGGGATGAGTTTAGTTGAAGCGCATCAATATTTCAAGTAAGTTGTTATATAAGGTTAACTCTTAAAATTCCCATCGATTATGTTGTAGATCATTGATTTAGGTTTTGAATCTTCTATAATTAAGTACCTTAATTAGTCTTTAATGAAGTTGAGTTATTATTTGGGAATCGATGTGCATCAAGTCGTGTCGACTCAAGATCATCTATGTTGAATCATATTCAATTAGAGTTTAACTCAATCAGCAAAATCACAAGGGGTGAGACTTGAATTTCAAGTACGTGAATTCTAGTGACTCTATATCAAAATCCGCATCCTAAGGTGAGGATCACCCTTCAAGCTTTCCTACACTATAATTGTTAGTTTAATTCATTTATTTTTTTTACTTATTTAATATAGTATTCGATGGAATAAATGATAAATGGATAATTCTTTATCCATGGTTGATGTTTAAATTGAAATTCAAGTATCTTAATATGTTATAGATCTTAAATGTCTCTACTCTAGTTTAGGAAGAGAACTTTACATATGTAATTGCTATCGATATTGTACATGGCTTGTTTCGTCACTTGGGATTACTAGATGGTATTTTTTGAGATCCTCGAACTAGTGGTCATTTGTTTAATAGATTATATGGAATCTTAATGTAGATTTATCATCTTATGGATCATTTGTGCTTATGTGGCTTTTGGGTTAATCCCTTTTTATCTTATCCTTGAATGAACTTTTTTCCTATGTGGCTTTGATAGACTATTTTCCTATAACTTGCGATGGTTAGTTCTACTTGTTGAATTATGAATGGCCACTAAGTGAATGGATTACCATTACACATCCTAGTTGGTGGAGTCTCATGAGCTAAGGATGGTGGTATGGGACACTATGCCTGAGCTGTTGACCTATGCTAGATGACGAGCCCCTCATAGTGACCTTTGAACTTTCTTAAAATAGTTGTTTGCATCGGACTAATAATGGTTGTGCTAATTATGCATTCATGGCATACATGAAATAATTGGTGGCTAATTCTGGTTGTTGTAGCATGTATCCTTTGTCGTGGTATGTTTCGCTAGTTCCTAAATCACCGTTAATCGACACAATTTGTGTGAGCTAATTACTTTAGCATGTACTTGATGTATTTTTGCTGGTGACTACCTACTTGCATGTGGGTTTCGCCACACTCGTGGCTGTTGTCCAAAAGCAAGCTGTATGAGCATCCCTAGGATGATGTACATTCACGCATCCATGCATTTAAATAAGATTGCATCGTGAATTATTTTTTATATTATCTTGATTAAAACTATATTTGACTAATGCGATGGTGTGTAATCTTAAGGGAAATTCTCACCGAGCTGGTTACTCATACTTTGAATATACAACCATACATATGATACAAGTATATCATTAGATGGTGGAGTTTATGAGCTAGACCCTGAAGTTGATCCTGTTATGGAAAGAGAAGGCCATGCCGAGGAGTTTTATCAAGATGTGGTCGAATTTTACGAGCTTCACCAAAAGCTTCTTAGTATTCTCCTTTCAATAGTTTTATTTTGACATTCGATACTTTGGGTTTCTACCAAGTCTCCAGCTGAGTGGGCTAGTATTTTTTAGTATTTTATTACTTGATGACATATCATGATTAATTTTCTCTCCCGTGCTTTTGATGCCTACTGACTCATATTATACGTGCATTATATTTTCCCATGTTAATGCTTGAGTTTTCGTAAACAGAATCCTGTACTTGAGTTACAAAAACTGGGGTGTTACATGACCCCAATCTTAGACCCAAAACAACCTTTAACCTCTAGATGATCCTAACCTTAATTGGTAAATCTTTTTTGATCATCCCTCAGCCTTAAGAGCCTAATTGGAACATGATAAGTAAGGTTAAGGCGTAAAGCTGTTGTAATCTTACCTGCCCAAAACAACAATTTTGAGTGGTCTTCAATCCTGTCGATGGATCTCGATGGCATCGAAGGACCACTCAATCCAATCAGAAAAATAGTCCAACAATCTAACAAATATATTTCTAGATTTTCTTGATGGGATTGACAGTGTGCTCGTTCCATCGAAGGACCTTCGATCTTATCGAATGACCTTTTAATCCTATCGATAGAGTAGTTAACCAGTCATTTTATAGTCATTAGAACACAATTTCTTGTAAAAGTGTTAAGGACAGATGTCTTAAATCTGTCTGGTGGTTTGTCGATGACATCTACAAGGTTTTGATGATATCAAAGCTAGTCATCGATGACATCGACGGTTGCTCGATGCCATTGATAATTCATGAAAATTTTCACCCCTGGTCGCTGAACAGCTTTTGGTCCATTCTCGATGACATCAATAGATCTTCGATGTCATCGACGATGTTACACAGATTTTCTGTAAAAATGTAGATTTTACGATTTTCGTTTCCTATTTCAAGTCTACTTCTTTTTAAACTTATATAAAGTGGTGTACGCGGGATTAAGATGCATTCAAGGGGTTCTAGGGTTGTCAAAGGGTGTAACAAGGGTGAGATTCGAGGGTATTCGAATCGGTTAAGTCCTCTCTCTTGTAATTTCTATTTCATAATGGATTTCTGTTGCTTTGTGCAGTGGTTTTTTCCCGCAAGGGTTTTCCACGTTAAATATTTTTGTTCTCTTGTGATTGCTTGTTACTATTGAATTGCTATCCTAGATCTAGATCTGTGTGATTCCGCAGCGTAAATCCCCAACAAGTGATATCAGAGCAATCGTTGGGGTATAGATCTAAATCTGTAGGATTAGTAATAAAAGGAAACGACAAGTTTGATATTGAGAAGTACTCTGGAAAAAATAATTTTGAGTTATAGAAGGTTAAGATGATTAGCCTGTTAACCAAGCAAGGTGAGATTAAGGCTCTTGAGGAGTGAAAATCTACCATGAAAGATGATGAATGGGAAAACCTTGATAGTAATGATTTAGCCTCTATCCGTTTATGTGTCATGGATGAGGTTCTCTATAATGTTTTGAGGGAGAAAACTGCGGCTAGTTTGTAGGTGAAGTTAGAGAACATCTATGTAAAGAAGTCCTCTGAAAATCACCTACACTTGAAGCTACAGTATTATACCTTCAAGATGACAGATGGTGGGATCTAGAAGCCCATATCAACAACTTTAATAAATTGATATGAAAATTGCTAGATATGGAGGAAGTGGTCAAAGATGAGGAACAAGCACGTATATTGTTGAATTCTCTTCCTACATCATATGAGTCTTTCACGGACACGATGTGCACCGTAAATAAAACCCTAAGTGTTGACACCATTATCTCAGCCCTTCATGGGAAGGCTATGAGAAAGCTAAACGATGACATGTGGGCATCTTTCAATGCACTGATTACGAGGGGCAGAGATTCTGAGTGAGGTACAGGATCCTTAAGACCTATATCCAAATCTAAGGGCAAAGGAAAAGGAAAATTAAAGTGTTGAAATTGTGGGTTGTCTGGACATATAAAGAAGAATTGTAGAAATCCTAAAACAAAGAAACAAAATTCAGCGGCTTCTTCCAAGGAGGCTAATGTGGTCACATCTGATGAATAATCAAGTGGTGGTGACGTTCTGTCTGTTTCCATGATTGGTCACTTACACAACAATCATAAAGATGAGTGGATACTTGACACAGGAGTATCTTATCACATGACTCCTTATCGGAGTTGGTTTACCAGTTACAAGAAATGTGATGGTGGACAGGTTTTTATGGGTAATGATAATGCCTATAATGTTGTGGCTATTGGCACGGTGAGCATCAGGATGTTTGATGGGATGGAGCATACCTTGATTGACGTCAGGTATGTTCTTGATATGAAGAAAAGTATAATTTCTCTCGGTGCACTCGAGGCTATAGGATGCAAGTTTACCGGTATTGATGGTGTCCTTAAAGTTTTAAAAGGGGCACTCGTGGTTATGAGAGCGCAGAGGCACGGAAACCTTTACATGTTGATTGAGAGCACTTCGGTAGGTGGAGCAGCAGGAACTATTGCAGACTCCACGTCTCTGCGTATGTGGCATGCTCATCTGGGCCACATGAGCGAGCAGGGCATGAAGGTACTTTTTGATCGATGTTTGATTTCAGCTTTTAAAAATTCTGATTTAGATATATGCGAGCATTGTATATATGGTAAACAATCTAGATTGTCTTTTAAATCTGAAAAACATGTTTATAAGGGAGTGCTTGATTATGTGCACTCTGACGTATGGGGGCCATCGCTAGAACTTTTCATTGGGGGGTCGTCGTAGTTTGTTTCATTCATTGACGATCACTCCAGGAAAGTTTGGATTTACTTAATGAAACGTAAATCCGAAGTTTTCACCATATTCAAACAATGGAAGACAATGGTGGAAAAATACCCAGGGTAAAAAATAAAGGTTTTAAGGACTGACAATGGTGGAGAATTTACTTCCACTGAGTTTAATTAGTATTGCAAGGATGAAGGGATCATCAGGCACAACACAGTGCGCTACACACCCGAGCAAAACGGTGTGGCTGAGCAAATGAATCAAACTCTCCTGGAGAGGGCCAGATGCATGTTAAGTAATGCTGCGTTGGGCAAGGACCTATGGACAGAAACCGTTAACACGGCTTGTTATTTGGTGAACCGATCTCCTTAAACGACAATTGAATATAAAATTTCAGAGGAAGTATGGAGTGGTCAGAAAATCGATTACTCAGTTCTACGCATATTTAGTTGTGAGGCTTAGTCTCATGTACCGTCAGTTAAGAGAGATAAGTTAGACCATAGAGCCAAAAAGTATATCTTTGTTGGTTATGACATTGGTGTGAAAGGTTACAGGTTATTCGACAAGGTCATACACAAGGTCATCACTAGCCGTGACGTCAGATTCGATGAAAGCTCCCTATTTCGCAAGAATGATCAAAAGTAGCAAGAGGAACCAAAAAGAGTGATCATAGACATCCAGATTGACACAGATGATACTCAGGCAGAGACAGATGTGAAGACAGAGGTACAGGACTAGGTGGAGTAGCCACCTGTGAGAAGGAATCTACCGCGTGATCGCAGGTTACCGGCAATATACAGGGATGACTCTAATATTGTATATGCCTTCATTACAGATGAGGGGGACCCATCTACTATTTAGGAGGCTGTCACGCCCCAACTCAGAAATCGGGCTCACAAAATTCCCGATCGCCGAATCCGGCGCCGACAGCCTCCGTAGAACCCCATTCTCGGCACCTAGCTCCCATTCGCCAGGTTCCGATCTTGGGATGCTACGAGGAGGATTTTCAATGTCAGTTTGATTCGTAATAAGCATAACCAAAGGCATAACCCACAAACAACAACCAAGAAATCCATTAAATTTCCACTATGATCAAAAACTTTACAAGTACAATGAGTATAAAGGGAAATACAATGGTAAATAACAAAAACTCCAAAATGCTCTGCACCATGCTCTTGCCTTAGCGCTGCTGCGATCCAACGTCACCTGCACGCAACGGTCGTGCATAAGATTACAGAAAGCTTAGAGGGTGGTGAAAGTGTGTGCGCAAGGTAGTAATATGAACATGCAATGTCAGAATAAAGCGGAATATGCAGATGGATCTATAATATCATGAGTCGTACCAAGGCTTATGCTATGCAAGACATGAATGGTATCGGCCATCCCAAGGCCATGTGATGTGCAATGCAACTCAAGCATACAGATCCTCATCTATGTCCACACATAAATACGGCTCAAAATATGAAATATCACCGGGGTCTGGTACACTCTAAACCATATTACCGCCACATCGCGCGTAATAAGGTAAGTGGAAGAGACCACACTATCCGTCTGCCAATATCGGGCGTGACTCGTCGATAGCGGACCCATTCCTCGAGCTGGTCAAACTTAGCCTAGCATTGCCTCTTACTCTCGGGCGGGTAAGGCCGCACCCCCTTCCAACCGACCACGACACAGTGGAGAGCGTAACCGTCTGATATTCAGTACTCAACGCTCATCTACCCATTCAGTCTAGATGTTGGAGTAACCTCTTGATACCATAAGGGTTTAGGGACTTTCACCCAGGGATATCTGTAGTACCCCATGTAGAACAAGATTTTCGGTATCCAATCCTGCCAACCACGATCTGTCTATGGAGGCTACGGTCCCGATGTCGCTAGGGCGTACAATAACCATGTCACAAAAATGCAGAATGCATGAATCACGCTATCCAGTCATGTAACCAATCCTGCGCATACCGTGCACTCATGTAGGGCAACACCGCCTAACCGGGAGCCCATAAACAACCTGTCCGAAGGCAAATGCTATCATCAGATAATTCTCACGTCAAACATACATATGATGCGTATGATTATGAGTCATGAAACTGTACTAGACATGATATAATAAATGAACTATCTTACAATGCAGATGGACTTGGACGGCCTATACACGATAAGTACGGCTCAATAATGGGCCCTAAGGAGAGTCGTAATGTGGACCTCCAACCAATATTACATTCGCAATGTGGACGTCAAACCAACATTGCTCCCCAGACACGATCTTCTTAAACGTCGCTACATAGCCTGTATTGGGATTACACATTGCAATGGATCTTAGGTTCATCCCATTGGGCCTTACTTATATATCAAATGAGCCATATCTTATGGGACTTTTATTCATCAGATGGGCCATATAAATGGGCCACACCAATGGGTCTTATGTGCATTGCAATGGGTTAAAACCCGTGGGCCTAGGATTGCATCAAATGAGCTTAGTCTCATGAGTCTAATACATGACCAATGGGCCACACCAATTGGGCCCCACATGTAGATCAAGTGGGCCTCAACCCATAGACCTAACATGAGTTCAATGGGCCTAAACCCCTAGGCCTTAATCAAATAAAATGGGCCTAACTCATGGGTCTCAAATAAGTCCAATGGGCCTAATCCCATGGACCCTTTTTATAATCAAATGGGTTTAGTCCCATGGGCCTTACAATATATCAATTGGGTCCACATCCATGGGCTATAAGAATGCAACAAAGGGATCCAATTACATGGGCCTTGAAGTACATCAAATGGGCCTAGTCCCATGGACTTGCAACACATCCAATGGGCCTAACCCATAAGCATTTCATAAACCAAATGGGCCTAGCCCATAGCCCTTTTGAAATCCAAATGGGCCTAACCCATAGGCCTAAAATGATCTTTTCAAGTGGATGGACGGTCTGGATGCATCGCCTGTGACAAAGGTGGGGTCCACAAGAAGGCGTACTATCGTGTATATTATATAATATATAAACTACATATAATATAATATATGTAATATATACAATATTATATGTAATATATATACAATATAATAATATATATATATTTATATTTACACACATGCGGCACTCAGCACCCACACGTGGGGGTGGGTCCCACCGTCCAGTGGGGACGGTGTGGATACAACACCAAAGATCATAGTGGGCATCACCGTCCACGGACCGTGGACGGTGTGAATAAAATACATAATTCACTATGGGTCCCACGTATGTGGCCCACCGTGATGTTTATTTGAAATCCAACCCGTTCATAAGGTCACTCTGACCTGAATGAAGGGAAAACATAAATTTCAGCTTGATCCAACACTTCTGTGGGCCCCAAAGACTTTTCAATGGTAGAATTCAATTCACACTGTTTCACATGGTGTGGGCCACCTAAGTTTTGGATCTGTTTCATTTTTGGAGGGGGGCCACCTGAGGAGGGGACCCTCCTCGTGAACAGGTTGGATGACGAATAGACATTACGGTGCTGGACGCCCTCCCGCTGTGGAGACGGCTGCACGCAGCAGCGTGCAGCGCTGCTGGCCGCTGACGTGAAAGGCAGAGGCTCTGCCTCTTTTCATTTTTCAGGAAAAGCTGTTTTCCTGCAGGTTTTCGCACTTGGGGCCCGCTGTACCAAAATCCGTCCCGACCATTACGATCAGTGGCTCGACGCCATCCAAATGAGTCCAGAGTTTGAATTTTTTTGATGAAAGGAAATGAAATAAATTAAAAAAATGATGTTTGAATGGTGAGGGTGCGATCTTTGACGCTATGGCCCACCAGGTGCTCCGTTCAATCTCATTTTTTGGCTCAATGCCTAAAATGAGATGGTGAAAGGGATGGATGGCTTGGATTAGAGCAATACATCAGGGTGGGGCCTATGCAAGTGGGCCACCCCAAAAGTACCATTTCCTCTTTCTTTCTTTCTTTTTTTTTTACAAGCAGGGACGTCCAGCGTCCCAGACGCTGGACAGTGAACTCCCTTTAAAATGCACATGGTGGTGGGCCCTTTTGAAGTGGGCCACCACTAATGGATGATGGGGGTACAACATGCAAGGTGGGCCCCACTTGAAGGACTCTTGGACCAAATAAATACCTCAAGGTGAGGTCCATTCAAGTGGGCCACACAACCCTTGCATAAAAAAAATAAGATAAAATAAAATAAAATAAAATAAAATAAAAGGAATGAAAGAGAGAGAGAGACATGGAGAGTGGGACACGACTTGTGATGGAGGGACCCAGACATTATGGGCCCTCCCTTTCATGAAATCATACATCAAGTGGGTCATTTTGCACATGTGACCATCAAAATCGAAGATCAACGGTGGGGATCCTTTCCCCACCAATATGGATGGTCTAGATGACCTTTCTAAAGAAAATAAACATCATGATGGGGTCCATGGAGAATGACCCCATCATGGAATGATCATGATGATCCAAGTGGTCCATCGACCACCTTTTAGGGTCCCAAGTGAGATCCACACCATTAATCGGTGGGCCTCACTTGGTCCACCATAAAAATAAGAAAAACTACCCTATAGAGGCACCCACCGTCCGATCTTCTTACTCCTAGAGGTTCCTTGGCACCTTAGCTTCAACTTCAATGGATGGGATGAAGAATGGAAGGTGGAGATGAGAGATTTTTGGGATGAAGAGGTGGGCCACTTGGAGCTTAGGAGGCTTGGAGGAATTCCATACATGGGATGTTTTTGCTTGGAGATTTTTTTTTGAAATGAGAAAGAGAGGAAGAGAGAGAGTGATGTAGAGAGAGATGGATGGATGGATGAATGATGGGGGTGTAAGAAATCTTTGACTTTTGAGGCTTTTGTGTAAGAGAGGTATGGGAGATGAAGACTTTTGTGGCTTTTTGTGTAAGAGAGGTATGGGAGATGAAGACTTTTGTAGTTGCTTGGAAAAATGGAATAAAGTGATATGTACTTGACATGTGATGGCTTGATGGGTTGATTGATTGATGAGATTGATATGATTGATGTGACACATCGTAGAGATTCCCTTAGATTTTGTAACGCGCGGCATTTTCTCGCACCGAACGTTGGCCCATATCTCTTGATCAGGGTATCGCCTTGGCGCACGATTCACAGCATTGGAACCGCAAGGACGGCGCGGTCGCTATGCTATTGGTCTCGGGTTGAGTCAACTCGGATTATTGGCACATGAATAAGGATCGCGTGTCGATATCGGTTAAGGGTCGAAGGTTGCCGGAATTCGACCGGTAAGACTGCGGAAGTCTACGGAAAGGTACGGACCAAGATACGGGTCTTAAAGAGGCTCTTGATGAGCCTGATGTAGAAAAGTGGAAGGCAGCTATGGATGATGAGATGAACTTGTTACACAAAAATCACACATGGGAGCTGGTGGAGCTTCCCGTGGGCTGAAAAGTGATCGGATGCAAGTGGTTATTCAAAAGAAAATAGGATAGATACAAAGCAAGGTTGATAGCGAAGGGTTATGCTCAGAGAAAAGGGATTGACTTCACAGAGATATTCACGCCGGTGGTTAAGCAAGTATCTATCAGATTCGTGTTGACGCTGATTGCCTAATACGATCTCGAGCTGAAACAGATGGATGTGAAGACTGCATTCCTGCATGGGGAATTGGAAGAGTAGATCTACATGAAGCAATCAGAGGGCTACGAAGTTAAAGGGGTAGAGAAAAATGTTTACAGGTTAATGAGGTCATTGTACGGCTTAAAACAATCGCCTAGCCAATGGTATAAAAAAATTGATTCTTTCATGGTGAGTCAGAAATTTACTCGGAGTGAATACGATCGCTGCGTCTATTACAAGACACTGAGTGATGGAAAATTCATCATCTTAGTACTATATGTTGATGATATGTTGATCGCATATTATGATATGTCTGAAATCAACGTACTGAAGACTCAGTTATCAGGGATATTCGAGATGAAAGATCTGGGGGCTGCAAAGAAGGTTCTCAGCATAGATATTCATAGAGATAGGAAGAGAAGCAGGCATTGGTTATCACAAGAAGAATACCTTGAAAAGGTATTGATCAAGTATAGGATAGATTAGGCAAAGCCGGTAAGTGTTCCCCACGTGGCTCACTTGAAGCTTTCCTCAGAACAATGTCCTAAATCTAATGAGGAAAAGCATGTTATGTCTCATGTGCCTTATTCAAATGTCGTTGATAGTTTAATATATGTCATGGTATGTACGAGACCAAATATTTCACATGCAATTAGTGTTGTGAGCAGATACATGTCAAACCCTGGTAAGTAACATTGAGAAGCGGTGAAATGGCTACTTCGATATATTCGAGGTACGAAAGACTACGTCTTAACTTTTGAGAAAAAAGGGACAAAGTTGGCAGGGTATGTGGATTCTGACTATGCAGTCAGTATAGATTCCAGGAAGTGTGCTTCAGGATACTCATTTATATTATCGGGTGGAGCAATCAGTTGGATGTCGAAGCTTCAGTTCATGTGGTTCTTTCCACGACTGAAGTAGAATATATGGTAGTGATGGAAGCGTTTAAAGAAGGTGTTTGGCTCAGAGGTATGATAAATTAGTTGGGACTTCAGCAGGAGGCCGTACCGGTTAACTGTGATAGCGAGAGCACTATCAATTTGGCTAAAAATTCTGTTTATCACTCATGTACTAAATACATTGATGTTCATCACCACTTTATTCAATAGGTGCTTGAGGAAGGTGGCGTCACATTGGCAAAGATACACACCAGCGTGAATCCAGCAGACATGCTCACCAAGGTCCTTCCTATAGAGAAGTTGAAGTTCTGTGCAACTTCTCTGGGCTTGACGATGGCGTAAAAGAAGGATGCAGTGTGCACAAGAAGAGTTGATTCAAGCTATGATGCAATGCAGAAATAAGAGAAGGGGACATGAAGCTACACGAGTGAAGATTGAAGACATGGTGAGATTGTTATGGACAGATGTCTTAAATATGTCTGGTGGTCTGTTGATGACATCGACAGGGTTTCGATGATATAAAAGCTAGTCGTTGATGGCATCAACGGTTGCTCGATGCCATCGAGAATTCAAGGAATTTTTCACCCCTAGTCGCTGGACAATTTTTGGTCTGTTCTTGATGACATTGATAGACCTTCGATGTCATCGATGATGTTACGCAGATTTTCTGTGGAAACACAGATTTAACAATTTTTGTTTCCTATTCCAAGTCTACTTCTTTCTAAACTTATATAAAAGGGTGTATGCAGGATTGAGATGTATTTAAGGGTATTCTAAATCTTTCTAAAGGGGTTCTAGGGTTATCAAAGGGTGAGATTCAAGGGTATTTGAATCGATTAAGTCCTCTCTCTTGTAATTTCTATTTCATAGTGGATTCTGTAACTTTGTGTCGTGGATTTTTCCCGCAAAGGTTTTCCACGTTAAATCTTTGTGTTCTCTTGTGATTTCTTGTTACTATTGAATTACTATGCTAGATCTAGATCTAAGTGATTCCACAGCGCAAATCCCTAACAAAAAGGGCATTGAGTTATTGGGCATTTTAATGGGTTTTTGGTGTAATAAAAGCTTAGGATATTCCCCACTAATCTCCCTCATCCCAAGCCTTTAAAGCTATGAGGATTAAGTAATCTTGCTTGTGATTTATCGCTTGAAAGGGGATTCCACCCTCGATTATGAAGATGAGCTTGATCTCCACCTTGTTCTACAGATTAGACTTGAAGAAATAGTCAAATCCTTGTTTAAACCATCTACAACACACATATAGGTGAATCCCTTACAATTTCAACTATCACACTAGTCATAGGAGATTCCACCATCCTTCCATCACCTTGATCACAACATTATAGCATCACATGCAAGGTGTTTATTTGTGGAGCTAAATTGTAACATCCCGAAAATCGGGGGGTCGAGCAAAAACCCAACTCCCGAGTTCCAACATATTATTTATGCAACATAGATATGTATGATTGAATGTTGTCTGTGATAACGTATTAAACATGAGTGAGATTAAGCTAGAACCGCATATCATACTCCAGAGACAGTTAAATTTACAAGCGGAAGACTGTGATAGTATGTATAACATATATAAACCGTTGTATGTCTCCAGAGTGTGAACATGTTACCAGGTTATATACATACATGTACACTTCAAAAGTAAACAAAAGAATATACATGAGTGCTCTAAAAATATAAAATGACAAGTGTCAAAGTATCTAATCGACCTCCCAGTAATCCCGTCAATCAGAACATGCATAAAGGAGGGATCCTCCTCATCATCATCAAGTCCGGCTCTGCCTCGCAGGCCGCGCCATCATCTGCAATCACAAAAAATTCTGGTGGGTGTCCAGGAACACCGTCCCGTAACGTGGGAGTGAGTAGCTAACTCAGTGGAATAATAGAGTAAGGATTAACATGTTCTCAAATCAATCATGCGATAATAGTAAAGCAGTAAATCAAACAATCCTAAAACTGTTGTTAATGCAATATAACATGACGTGATGTATGCCCTCACCGACGATCTCCCTCATACGGCACCATCTTACGACCGCGGCATGCAATCGACCCTCAAGTGCTCCACATCTTTCAGGCACATGCAATGGTATGGTGATATGATTTTCAAGTTATTATTAGTCCATTCAAACAGAAGGATTGGAAAACTAAGGTACTTCCCTTGTATCAATCCCAACACAGATCCTGTCTAGGGTCGTCACTCCTAGTAATCTCATACGATGTATATATTGTAGGTCGCTGCAAGGGCTGACATGGCTGTTGCACGCACTCGTTGCTCCGCTCCCCCATCACCTTACAATACAGGCCTACTGTACTCTACTGCTACTGAAGGGTCGTTGCCTCCCGTAGACTCAGAATACGCTCGCGGTCACTACAAAGGACTCGTCGCCTGATCAGTGTAGGCCGACAGCAAGAATATAGTGTCCCATACCATCATAATCTTCTCACGAGACTAGGTGCTCACTGGTCACTACGGGAAGGTTTGTGGCCCCAGCGTAGGCCAACAGCTTGACCACGGTGTCCCATACCACCATGCCCAGCTCATGAGTCTTCGTGGATCAAGGTACCATGGTTAACAGGGTTTACAATGGTAAGTTCAGTACCCTAGGTTCAAGCAGTTATGACTCATGCAGGGTGAACATACAACGGCCAGTCGGGTTACTTGACGGACTCGACTAGCACGATCGCATCTCAAGTTGAACGACATGAAGTGCGTAAAACACTTCGTGTGGCCTAACCACTGCCGCCAACTCGAAAACATGGCTCACGTTCATCGACGTGTCGTTCGTGGCAAAGATAAGCCGACCACGAATTCGCTCAGTTACCGACTGCCTGGACTAAGCATAGTCCCAAACAATTAAGGAATCACATCAGCAAATCATATGAGAGTATTGGAATTGAAATACAACCATGTGAGCATGTTAACACATGTTATAACATAGAACTTAAGTAAATCATCAAGTACATGCATTTCATACATACAATGAAATCATGCATATGGCTAACATGTAGGAAACCATTTACACCAGCATATTAATTGAGAAACCATTCTCAAACTAATCCATAACATCATTTAATTCAATACATACTAATAGAAGCATTTATACAAACACTTACACTACACACTTAAGTCTGCATATAGTATGTCGACCCGAAGTGCGCATTTAGGCGAATCTCTTTGCCAAACTAATTATGCACGTATTCCTAACATTCTAATGCGACAATAAACCATGTCAATCACATCAGCAAAATATGAATAAAATCTGTACTTCCTACAAATGACTAAAATGCCCTAAATCTCATATTCTTCGTTGATTTACGAAACAGGAAACGGACAACATGTTGTACATGTCAAACGGCGTTGCCGTCAATAATATACTATTAAACGACATTGAAAGCTTTGGAAACAGTCAATCAAAGCGTCTAAAATCTGCACCTTTTCCCTCTTAGGGGTGTGAATTCGAACGGAGTGTATACGCTTTGTCTACGGTGAATAGAGAACCTGATTTACGAGATCTATCAGCTACTTTGCTATTAAACCAAGGGAACACTAAATCAGCAACTTCTAGGATATTTTCTTACCTGAAAACGTGGAGAAATCACCGGCAAAATGATTAGAGCGCGTGGCTTAACCACTTGCAGCACGTGGCACAAGCAGTAGGGAATTCTCTCCCACCTTCTCTGACAAACTCTCACCTTTTCTCTCTCCCAATTTAGAGATTTTTACAAATTCGGATGGGAGAGAGGAGTGAGGGTTTCAACCCCTTTTATAAGCCCAAACTTTCCCGAAATAGGCTCGGGAACAAGTTTCACTTGAGGGGTAACCAAATCGGGACTGTTTCAGTCCAAAAGGACATTTCTGGTGGTCCCCTGGCCAAATGCGGTCGGACTTAAGCTCATGCATACTGGATCTAGCATACATCAAGTTTTCAGTTCGGCAGGGTTCGCAGATCGCACGTGGCGGTCCAGTTTCAGTTCAGCGGTCATCGTATGTAGATCAGGCCTACAAATCTCATGATATGAAATAGAAAATTTTCCTGATCTGAGGGTGTAATTTGGCTGAATTATGACGGTCAGAACGCTTAATACTGACACGTCAAGTCGTGTGCCAGATTTGAATTTCAAATTCCAATTCTGTCCCTATTCGCACTCTCTTCAGTTCGGGCTCAATGAAATAGCCTGTGATTATCGGTTGGACTAGATTTTCAAAATGATTATCAAGTCCAGCTAGGCGGTTCTAACAGTCTAAGATAGCAGGTATCGGACTTTCGACGCACGGTCTAGATCCAATACAAAATTTCAAAGTGGTCCAGAGAATAAACCTGCTTAGAGTTTGATCCGAGGTTATAGAGTATTATAGAGTCATTGGTTTCACTCGATTTGGGTCTTGTAGAATGTATTTAAAGTGATCAGGGACTATTTCCCAGCTACTCTAGCGTTGCGCTAGCTAACTTATGCTTAGTTTCTAAAGGAATTAATCCTAAGTGGTTTCTTTGGCTATGGAATTGGGTTCTGAGCAATTTTTCTGGTGTTTTAATTAACCCACTGCCTAAGGACGTCAAATCCCAGATTGGCCAAAATCTGGGGTGTTACAATCTACCCCCCTTAAAACACAATTTCGTCCCCGAAATTGGCGAAGGGTAAGGAGTACCTTTTTCTAAGGAAGGTTCAAATCCTATTTAATAACCTAACCGTACATATAACCTAAATCAAATGTTTCGATCTTGGGCCAGTGGGGAAGAGCCTAACCACGCTTCCGCTGCTCCACTCTGATCGAACGGTAGCGTTGACTAACCTAACTGGATTGGACTTAATTCGTTCTACCCCCTTTAAAACTTGGTTCTACTTAAAGTTCAAGACTCTTTGCATCGCTCCGTATATCGGAACAAGGCGTAACTTAGGGGCTATCCTTGACATGAATTGGGAAACAACTTCTCATTATAGTGGTTTTCCTTTGCTAATGATGCGTTCTATGGCATTGATATCTATGGCGAAAGAGATGTGCCTAATCTCTATTGTGGTTGAGTTCAGTGCAGGTATGAGTTGGTGGCAAGATGTCGAATTCTCTACTGGCTTTAAGTCCTCGCCATTTTCCAAAGACAATGTGATCCCGTTTGGTTGTATGTGGTCGAGCCAACACGGAAGAAAAATAGTATAGTGGGTCTGAGCCGGATACATAGACTTTCTGTCTAACTAGGACAGAAGATTTATTGTATCAATTCTTAATCCGAGTCGATGCCGATCTTCTGCTTGATTAGAGCATTGGATTTATTGGTAACCACTAGGATTAGGAAGTCGATTCAAACCGCGAATACATAGCTTACATGTAGTTCCTTTATTCCGCGTTCCCGAATGCAATAAGCCCTTGGGGAAGGCAATTCTAAGGGGTGTGCTAGTACATTCTAAGTTCATTCTGAGGGATTTATAAATGGTCCCTAAGAGTGAATGGTTCCTTCCTATGGGCATCAACAGAAGTCTATAAGTCATAAGGGGATCTATCGAAGGAAGGGAGTCCCATTCCAACCAAATCTAACCTACTATCCCTTAGCATATATAGGCCTTACACTACCTAAGACAACTAGTAGCCTAGTCTGTAACTCAGTAGTTATAATCCAAAGCCTAAGTTTATACGTTAAATGGTTCCATACCATTACTAATACAGGAAATTTTTCTATTGCTTAGGGTCAAGATTATCTAAATAGAATTGGATTTCCTATATCGTCAGATCCTTCAAATCTAGGAGCGCTAACACTAGGTCCAAAACGCCAAGGGCCTATTGTATGAAACGAAACTACATTCCTAATACCATGTTGGGATTGGGAGTAGCATGCTAGTTACAATATATGGAACAAAGTTCCACACTTTCTACCTCTGACGTCACTAAACCTAACAACAACAGAACACAGAGATTTCAAAATGGTAATCAAACATCTACAAGACAACGTCACAGATGCCTAATTCTACCAAAGGACTCTACCACAGTCCCGACTTACCTTCTTGAATACTATCTAGTTCAGTACTGTCTGTTGCCCATTAGAGCTCTATCGGCCAGGTATTTTCAATACTTCTCAAACGAAAAGAGTTGAGAAATGGGATTTGAGGTTAGCACGATTTGAAGACCCCAAAAGAGGGTAAAGGTTCAAATAATAGGGACATGAGAAGAAGGATGGTGGAAAAGGAGAAAAAGGCTGAAACAGCCTTAACGCTAGCCATGGAAAGAGGAGGAAATGTGGAGAAATAGTTGCCCAAATGGACAGAATGAAATCTAGACATTATAGAGGGATGCTTCAAGCTCCCATAGAATGTATTTTCAGAGAGAAAAGAGAATGAAAAAGGGGAATGGAGCACCTCACGATTTTAGCTCATTTTGGGGATTGTAAGAGCTCCAAACGATGAGATTTGCAAAAGGGAAGGCTGTAAACTTCAATGGAGTGGAGGGGTGGCCAAGGATGGATTTGGGAGTGGTTTGGAACCACGGATTTGGGTTAGGGCAGCTAGAGAATGAAAATGGAGTTAGGGGAGGGGCTGTTTGTGAAGGAAGTAGGGTATACAGGGGGTTTCAAGGTGCGAACCACATATGGGGGAGGTTCCCTAGCCGTATTAGGGCGTGCGTCCGAAAATTACATCCAGTGGGCCCCACCGGACCGGCCAACTCTCATGTTGGTCGGTGGGACCACATGGGTCTGGTCCCCCATGGTCCAGGGACCCCAAAAAGGTATGGTCCCAATCTTAGTTCATTGTATATTCACCTATAGAGGCCTAAACATGCGTTCGAGACTTTTTGGGGCCAATCTGTAATTTCGAATACAAAACCCTATCATGCAGCATATGATTTTGGGGTAGAAGGAGCTAGTACATCCATCTAGCCCATTAGTTGCTAAATAAAGTGAATTTAGAATGGCCTTATGGCCATTTTGCATAAAATTTTACTATTCACTATAAAATTTTGTGAAAGTATGATTTTATGTTATTTTCACATTAGGATTGATGCCTAACATGAAAAGGATAAGAAATAATTGAAGATTGGAGTGGTGAGAGGAAGAATTTTGAAGATTTTTGGTGAAACGGGATTTTTAAGCCCTGGCGATTGAATACAGGGGTTGTGGTTGTCCCACAGCCCAAATATTATCATTTACGGGTTTAGAATCGTTCAAAGAATGTCTCAACCCACTCACCTACAACCTAGGAGCTGTTTGGGTTGCTTCACGAGACCCTAGATGCGTTACGGACTCGATCACGCGATCGATACGAATAGACTTCGCCTATTGGCGAATCTGGGATCCTATAAGTGTTTCTAGACCCTTCTCGCACCCACCTAAGTCAAAAGAAGCGACAGCGTATGTCGCGTGACCATAACCCAGGCCCAGTTTAATCCGAAACCTGGCTCTGATACCATCTATAACATCCCAAAAATCGGGGGGTCGAGCAAAAACCCAACTCCCGAGTTCCAACATGTTATTTATGCAACATAAATATGTATGATTGAATGTTGTCTGTGATAACGTATTAAACATGAGTGAGATTAAGCTAGAACCGCATATCATACTCCAGAGACAGTTAAATTTACAAACGGAAGACTGTGATAGTATGTATAACATATATAAACCGTTGTATGTCTCCAGAGTGTGAACATGTTACCAGGTTATATACATACATGTACACTTCAAAAGTAAATAAAAGAATATACATGAGTGCTCTAAAAATATAAAATGACAAGTGTCAAAGTATCTAATCGACCTCCCAGTAATCCCGTCAATCAGAACACGCATAAAGGAGGGATCCTCCTCATCATCATCAAGTCCGGCTCTGCCTCGTAGGCCGCGCCATCATCTGTAATCACAAAAAAGTCTGGTGGGTGTCCAGGAACACCGTCCCGTAACGTGGGAGTGAATAGCTAACTCAGTGGAATAATAGAGCAAGGATTAACATGTTCTCAAATCAATCATGCGATAATAGTAAAGCAGTAAATCAAACAATCCTAAAACTGTTGTTAATGCAATATGACATGACGTGATGTATGCCCTCACCGACGATCTCCCTCATACGGAACCATCTTACGACCGCGGCATGCAATCGACCCTCAAGTGCTCCACATCTTCCAGGCACATGCAATGGTATGGTGATATGATTTTCGAGTTATTATTAGTCCATTTAAACAGCAGGATTGGGAAACTAAGGTACTTCCCTTGTATCAATCCCAACACAGATCCTGTCTAGGGTCGTCACTCCTAGTAATCTCATACGATGTATATTTTGTAGGTCGCTGTAAGGGCTGTCAGGGCTGTTGCATGCACTCGTTGCTCCGCTCCCCCATCACCTTATCAATACAGGCCTACTGTACTCTACTGCTACTGAAGGGTCGTCGCCTCCCGTAGACTCAGAATACGCTCGTGGTCACTACAAAGGACTCGTCGCATGATCAGTGTAGGCCGACAGCAAGAATATAGTGTCCCATACCACCATAATCTGCTCACGAGACTAGGTGCTCACTGGTCACTACGGGGAGGTTTGTGGCCCCAGCGTAGGCCGACAGCTCGACCACGGTGTCCCATACCACCATGCTCGGCTCATGAGTCTTCGTGGATCAAGGTACCATGGTTAACAGGGTTTACAATGGTAAGTTCAGTACCCTAGGTTCAAGCAGTTATGACTCATGCAGGGTAAACATACAACGGCCAGTCGGGTTACTTGACGGGCTCGACTAGCACGATCGCATCTCAAGTTGAATGATATAAAGTACGTAAAACACTTCGTGTGGCTTAACCACTGCCGCCAATTCCAAAACACGGCTCGCGTTCATCGACGCGTCGTTCGTGGCAAAGATAAACCGACCACGAATTCGCTCGGTTACCGACTGCCTGGACTAAGCATAGTCTCAAACAATTAAGGAATCACATCAGCAAATCATATGAGAGTATTGGAATTGAAATACAACCATGTGAGCATGTTAACACATGTTATAACATAGAACATAAGTAAATCATCAAGTACATGCATTTCATACATACAATGAAATCATGCATATGGCTAACATGTAGGAAACCATTTACACCAGCATATTAATTGAGAAACCATTCTCAAACTAATCCATAACATCATTTAATTCAATACATACTAATAGAAGCATTTATACAAACACTTACACTATACACTTAAGTCTACATATAGTATGTCGACCCGAAGTGCGCATTTAGGCAAATCTCTTCGCCAAACTAATTATGCACGTATTCCTAACATTCTAATGCGACAATAAACCATGTCAATCACATCAGCAAAATATGAATGAAATCTGTACTTCCTACAAATGACTAAAATGCACTAAATCTCATATTCTTCGTTGATTTACGAAACAGGAAACGGACAGCATGTTGTACATGTCAAACGGCATTGCCGTCAATAATTTACTATTATACGACATTGAAAGCTTTGGAAACAGTCAATCAAAGTGTCTAAAATCTGCACCTTTTCTCTCTTAGGGGTGTGAATTCGAACGGAGCGTATACGCTTCGTCTACGGCGAATAGAGAACCTGATTTACGAGATCTATCAGCTACTTTGCTATTAAACCAAGGGAACACTAAATCAGAAACTTCTAGGGTATTTTCTTACCTGAAAACGTGGAGAAATCACCGGCAAAATGATTAGAGCGCGTGGCTTAACCACTTGCAGCACGTGGCACAAGCAGCAGGGAATTCTCTCCCACCTTCTCTCACAAACTCTCACCTTTTCTCTCTCCCAATCTAGGAATTTTTGCAAATTCGGATGGGAGAGAGGAGTGAGGGTTTCAACCCCTTTTATAAGCCCAAACTTGCCCGAAATAGGCTCGGGAACAAGTTTCACTTGAGGGGTAACCAAATCGGGGTTGTTTCAGTCCAAAAGGACATTTCTGGTGGTCCCCTGGCCAAATGCAGTCGGACTTAAGCTCATGCATACTGGATCTAGCATACATCAAGTTTTCAGTTCGGCAGGGTTCGCAGATCGCACGTGGCGGTCCAGTTTCAGTTCAGCGGTCACCGTACGTAGATCAGCCCTACAAATCTCATGATATGAAATGGAAATTTTTCCTGATCCGAGGGTGTAATTTGGCTGAATTCTGACGGTCAGAACGCTTAATACTGACACGTCAAGTCGTGTGCCAAATTTGAATTTCAAATTCCAATTCTGTCCCTATTCGCACTCTCTTCAGTCCGGGCTCAATGAAATAGCCTGTGATTATCGGTTGGACTTGATTTTCGAAATGATTGTCAAGTCCAGCTAGGCGGTTCTAATGGTCTAAGATAGCAGGTATCGGACTTTCGACACGCGGTCTAGATCCAATACAAAATTTCAAAGTGGTCCAGAGAATAAACCTGCTTAGAGTTTGATCCGAGGTTATAGAGTATTATAGAGTCATTGGTTCCACTCGATTTGGGTCTTGTAGAACGTATTTAAAGTGATCAGGGACTATTTTCCAGCTACTCTAGCATTGCGCTAGCTAACTTATGCTTAGTTTCTAAAGGAATTAATCCTAAGTGGTTTCTTTGGATATGGAATTGGGTTCTGAGAAAATTTTCAGGTGTTTTAATTGACCCACTGCCTAAGGACGTCAAATCCCAGATTGGCCAAAATCCGGGGTGTTACATAAATTGTCAGCATCAATGAACGTGAGAGTAATTGAGGAGTGGATTCAAGCATGGGAGAACTTTGAGGAAGCGACTGAAGTAAGGCACAACAAATGGGCTCAATTCGATAAGTGTCAAGTATGAGTCCATAAACTCTTTTCTTGTGTAGCATTGAGTATAAGAGTTTGCGACCCAAAATCAAATATGTTCTTGTGTAGGATGTAGGCTCTTGGCTTTTGTGTAGGGTCAGATTCATCATACACGGGTGCATACATGTTAGTCTTTATGGAAGCCTCCGACGGGAGTAAACATATGTCCTTGGACTAGGACCGAGGTTGTTAGTTAGCAGATAGAAAGCCAACTAAGTCTCCAAGGGAGCCTTCGACAGAAGTGTACGCTAGCTCCTTATGTAGGGCTGTAAAGGTTAGGGGTGAACCTATTGAAAAGCTCCGATGGTGAATAACGCTACACTTGAGGAGAGTGCGTCCACTAAGAGTGGAGTAGAGAAACCAAACCACTATACATGCTTGTGTTTGTCATTGTCTTTTGAGCACATTTTTAATTATACATGTAGATTTAATTTGTTGAATTATATGTATGTATGATTAGATGAATGCTAGGAGTTGAATAGTTAGCACATCCCAAATATAAATTCCTTATCTAAATTATATGCCGGTTGTTTATTGATGCATGCTTTATAGTCTATGTGATTGGACCCACTTTGACTTGAAAGCCTTATTGTTAAATTATCTTATTAGTTTTAATTTGATAAATTATTTAATTAAGTAATTGTGGATTTAATTGACAAAATTTTAAGTGGTCCTATTCAGCCCCCATAGGACAACCATTTATTCTATACATCTGTCAAGCTTCCACGGGCACCATGGTAGTCTATCCCACACAATTTCACTAGCATGCCCACAAACTACACATATGTACCATGTGGCCGAATTCTAGACTAACACCACCATCCACCTTTAATGGCTTCACATGTACCACTTTTTATAATGTATAACCCCCAATATGATTTGATCCTCATAATTTGGATAATGCCATTACAAAGTAACGGGCACCAACATGCAATTTAGTCGTGGTAATGATTTGGGCCCCCACATGTTACCTGTAATGGCACAAAGATGAACATTTCCATTATAGGTTAGATAATTTGGATGCCGTTATTGTGTTATATGCATGCATAAAATGCGGGTCCATATGAAAAGGGTAATCTTGTCATTGTACATAGGTGAATCTTTACTCTTTACCATCGGCCCCACATCTAATATGGATACATGATGCATTTTCATTAAGTCACGTTGGGGGGTTACTGGGGGCCCTTTAATTAGGGGTTATTGGCAATTCCCATCCCTTACACCCACATATGAAAACGAACCCATGTATGTGAATATGGCACATGTCCCTTTGTCCATCTTCAAATGCTCCATGTATGCCATATGTGTCAATGTGCCAATGTTCACAAGTGCTATTTATAAAGCTTTTATTAGTTGGTCCCACATGCTCAATGGTTTGGATATGATCGTTGGATTATTTGGACTAAGAATACTTGTGGACCTAATATTAGTTGTGATTAGTTTAGATATATTAGGGGTAGTGCACTTGGATTGTATTTTGTATGCACATTGTTTCAAGGAGTCATGAACTCTTGTAGTGTGGAGACTCCCGAAGGAGTAGTTCAATGGGTTAAACTACTCAAACTCTAATTCTTATAAATAAAGTCTGTCTCATCACTTACACGTACAAATAAAATATATTGTCTCATCAAAAGTTTCTAGAAATATGAAGAGTGTGGATGATTAAGAGAAATCTTCATCAATAACATCAACAACTATGGCTACAAGTATGTGATTATGATTAACTATATATAATTTTCATGATTGATGTATAGTGTTGTTGCAATATGTCTTAAATTTGAATGTGCACGACCGGTCGTCGGTCAGGTTCGATCGGTCGTGGGAGCGGCTCGACTAGTCCTAGCCCGCTCGACTAAAAGTCCAGCGAGCATCAATTTTGGGGTCCGAGGTGCTTGACCGGTCATGGGCCATACTCGACTAGTCGTGGGTGGCACTCGACTGGTCGTGCAGTTCGCTCGACCGGTCATGGTTACGCAGATTCGTTCCGCGATTTTGTGCGAATTGTGGATTTTGAGTCCTTTCGCAACTGGGATGCGGAAGGGAAGTTACCTAAACTATAAGTAGGTGTTCCTAGGATTTTTCTAGGGTATGAGAAATAATTTTAAGGCCTTTTAAAGGGGTTTTAGGGAACTTAAAGGGGTTCTAGGGAACTTAAAGGGTTTAACAAGGGTGAGATTTGAGGTTGTTGGAATCGGGTAAGTCCTCTCTCTTGTAATTTCTAATTTCATAGTGGAGATCTGTCGCTTTGTGCCGTGATTTTTTTTCGTAAGGGCTTTCCACGTTAAATATGTGTGTTCTCTGGTATGTGCTTGGTGCCATTGAATTGCTATCTTAGATCTAGATCTGTGTGATTCCGCAGTCAAAATCCCCAACAAGTGGTATCAGAGCTATCATTGGGGCACAGATCTGAATCTGAGCGATTAGTAATAATGGCGAGCACTAGGTATGAGATTGAGAAGTACTTAGGGAAAAATGATTTTGAGTTATGAAAGATCAAGATGATGGGTTCCTTAATCAAGCAAGGCGAAGATGGTGCTCTTGAGGAGCGAAAGTATACTATGATTGATGATGATTGGAATATTCTTGATAAGAAGGCTTTATCATCGATCCATTTATGTCTCATAGATGAGGTTCTCTACAATGTCATGAGGGAAAAAACTGCGACTAAGTTATGGGCGAAGTTAGAGGATGTCTATGTGAAAAATCCTCTGAAAATCACCTACATTTGAAGCGGCAGTGGTATAACTTCAAGATGACAGAGGGTGGAGATTTGGAGGCTCACATCAGCAACTTTAATAAATTAGTTTGCAAATTGCTGGATATGGAGGAAGTAATGAAAGATGAAGAACAAGCATGTATGTTGTTGAATTCTCTTCCGACGTCTTATGAGTCATTCAAGGACACTATGTGCAGCATGAATAAGACCCTGAGTGTTGACACCGTTATCTTAGCCCTTCAAGGGAAGGCTATGAGACAGCTAAACAGCGACATGGGGACATCTTCTGATGCACTGTTTACAGTGGGTAGGAATTCTAGACAATGTATAGATTCTTCAGGTTCTAGATCTAAATCCAAGGGCAAGGGTAAAGGAAAGGTAAAGAGCTGAACTGTGTGAAGGAAGGACATGTGAAGAAGGATTGTGAAAATCCTAAATCGAAGAGGGAAGATTCTGAGGCTTCATGCAGGGAGGCCAACACTGCTACGTCAAATGGATGTGATGGTGATGTTTTACCTGTGTCTTCGCTCAGACGGCGATACGATGATCATAAGGACGAGTGGTGCTAGACACAGGGGCATCTTTTCACATGACTCCTCATCGGAGTTGGTTCATCAGCTATAGGGAGTGCGATGGTGGATAGGTATTTATGGGCAATGACACTGCCTGTAATGTTGTGGCTATTGGTTCGGTGTGCATCAGAATATTTGATGGGGTGGAGCGTACCCCGACAGATGTGAGGCACGTTCCTAATTTGAAGCAGAATCTAATTTCTCTTTGGTGTGCTTGAGGTAAAAGGATGCAAGTACACAGGTCTTGATGGTGCTCTTAAAGTATCTAAGGGAGCATGGGTAATCATGAAAGTGCAACGACTCAGTAGTTTATACAGGTTAGTCGGGAGCACTTCAAAAGGTGGGTTGCAGTGGATGTAGCGAATTCCACCTCTGCACGTGTGTAGCATGTTAGGCATGGCCGCATAAGTGGGCAGGGCAGGAAGGCTGAGATGCGCGGACAGGGTTACAGAGCAGGTGAAGCAGTCACCTGTGAGAAGAATCACACGGCATGATCATAGGATATTGGCAAGGTACATAGATGACTCCAATAGTACAGGGAATTCATCTTCTTTTCAGATGGCTTTAGGTAAGCCTGGTGCTGAGAAGTGAAAGGTGACTATGGGAAATATGATGGATTCGTTAGACTAGACCGACATATAGGAGCAGGTGGAGCTTCCAGTGGGCCAGAAAGTGGTTGAATGTAGGTGGATCTTCAGGAGGATACAACATAGATACATAACAAGGTTGGTAGCGAAGGGTTATGCTCAGAGAGAAGGGATTTACTTCTCAGAGATATTCACGCCGACGGTATAACAGGTGTCTATTAGATCCGTGATTGGTGCTGATTGGCCAATGTGATCTTGAGCTAGAAAGATGGATGTGGAGTCTGCACTTCTGAAAGGGAATGTGAGGAGCAGATCTACATGAAGCAAGCAGAGCGGTTCGAAGTTAAAAGGGCTGAGAAAAGACTTTGCAGGAGGTCATAGTTCGACCTGTCTCCTAGGCAGTGGTTTGATTCATTCATGGATGAATGATAGGGGGGCTGCAAAGATGGTTCTTGACATTGAGACTAAAGGAGGAGTAGGCTTTGGTAACCACAGGAGGAATACCTTGTGTGCAGGTATTGATCAAAGATGTGATGGGCCAGGTAAAGCCAGAGAGCGTTCCTTAGGCATCTCTCCTCAAGTTTTCCTCAGGACATGCTGTCACGCCCCAAACCCAAAAATCGGATTCATAGGAATTCCGATTGCTGAATTCGGTGCCGACAGCCTCCGTAGTATCCCATTCTCGGCTCCTGGCATTCATATGCCAGATTTCGATCCTGGGATCCTACAAGGAGGATTTTTTATTTTTTTTGAAATGTACATTTAACTAGTAATAAGTATAACCACAAGATTACCCAATTCACAACGACAACATCGTCATCACATATCCACTAATATAATCATTTGAATACAATACTGAAAGGAAAATACATAAATAGAGAATCAAGTTCCAGAAGACCACCGCACGCTCCAAGCTCAACATTGCTGCAGCCTAACATCACCTGCACACATCTATCATGCATAAGCTTATAGAAAGCTTAGAGGGTGGTGTAAGTGTGTGCATAAGGTAAGTGCCAAGTATTCAATACAATATCATAATCATACAATACCGAAAATACTGGTAATTCATAATTCGTACATCATCGGAATAAGCAGAAATACTGACAAGTCCATAAGTCAATAAATATCAGGATACGCAATATAGAACAGCTATGCAATAAAGAATCATAAAGAGCTAAATATCAGATACCGAGGATGCAATACATTATACAAATCCTGCTAAGTCTATCTAGGCCATATAAGTACAGAAACATAGTAACCCAAAATATCATATGCTTGCGGATGTAATGCAATATGTGATGCGAATGAAATGACCATGGTTGGAGTGTGAAGTCGGGATGATAGTACGTAGTATCGTAGGCTACGGGGTCCACCACAATAGACTTTTATCCAAACTAGTCCCATATCTAAATTTGGATAGTCAGACTCAACGTGGTAAACTCCTGATCTCAGGTTGGTCACGCACCCAACTGAAATCCTTGCCATAACGAAGGTACACAATAATTAATTATGCACCACCAGCCCGAGTGAATAGTGAATGAATGAATGAATGAATGAGCATGCAACTTCTACTCGATAAGTCCACATATCAGTACGGTTCCTCTCTGGGAAATCACTAGGGTCTTTTACACTCCAAACCAGATTACTGCCCCATCGTGTGCAACAAAGTGAGTGGAAGAGACCTCACTATCCGCTTGCCAATATCGGGCCCAGCTTGTCAATAGCGGACCCATTCCTCGGGCTGGTCAGACTTAGCCTAGCATTGCCGCCTCCTCTCGGGCAGGTAAGGCCGCACCCCCTTCCAACCTACCACGACACAGTGGAGAGCACAGCCATCTGGTAATTGGCACTCGACGCTCATCTACCCACTCGTTTTAGACGTTGGAGCAACCTCTGGAACTAAGAGGGTTCTGAGACTTTCACCCAAGGATATCTATAGCACCCCATGTAGAACAGATTTTTGGTATCCCATCTGACCATCCACGATATGCCTGTGGAGGCTACAGCCCTAATGTCGCTAGGGCATACAGTGGTCATGTCACACAAATGCAAGATGCATGAGTCACACAGTGCAATCATGCATAAATCCTGTGCATATCGTGCGCTCATGTGGGACAACTCTGCTTATCAGGGAGCCCCATGAATAACCTACCTTATGACACATGCAATGGTCAATCACGTCTCATAACAAACATGCAGATGATGCATATGGGCATGTATTATGATACTATGATGTCACGTACTCATAATCGGTATCAATATCTCGCCTCAATAATCGGCATTGACATTTAGCCTCGACAATGTGGACATTTAACCAACATTGCCCTCAAGGGGTGGCCCACATAATGTCAAAATATAGTGGACCCATGGCCTCACGAAGGGCTTGATATACAGTACCATGGGCCTCACTCAAGAGCTTAATACACATCACGATGAACTTTTCACATGGGCCTAACATACATTATAATGGGTTCCATCGCCTAGCTCTCAAATGCATCACAGTGGGCCTCATCACATAAGCCTCATATACATCACGTTGGGCCTTAAACACGGGCTGGATACACATCACAACGGGCCTTAAATACGGCTCGCATATGCATCATATTGGGCCTCGACAATCAGAATCGGCGATCAGCCACGACAATCGGAATCGACAATCAACCACGATAATTAGCCTCGATCGATAATCAGCCTTGATAATCAGAATCGGTCAATCGGCCATGACAAGCAGAATCGGCAATCGGCCACGTCAATCGACAATCGGCCACGATCGGTAATTGATCACGATAATCGGCCTCGATCAATAATCGGTCAATCGGCCACGACAAGCAGAGTCGACAATCGACCACGTCAATTGATAATCGGTCACGATCAGTAATCGGTCACGATAATCGGCCTCGATTGGTAATCGGTCAATCGGCCACGATAAACAAAATCGGCAATCGGCCACGTCAATCGATAATCGGCCACGTTCGGTAATCAGTCACGATAATCAGAATCGGCCTAACAGGGCTTAAGGGAATGATACAATGTGGACATCTAACCATCATTGCCTATCAATGTGGACATTCAACCAACATTGCTCCCAAGGAGTGGCCCATATAGGGTTAAACATATAGCTGGCCCATGGCTTCACACAAAGGCCTAATACACATCGTAATGGGCCTCATACGAAGGCTACATACACATCGCTATGGGCCGCATCACATGGGCCTATATACATCGAATAGGCCACGTCTCATGGGCCCCGAATACATCGCAATGGGCCACAACCCATGGGCTTCAAACATACAATAGGTAGGCCCTACACATGCGCATGATACAATCAAGTGGGCCTCATACCTGGGTCTCCAATATATCTCATTGGGTCTCAACCCATGGACCCCAATACATCTCAATGGGCCTCGAATACATCACTTTAGGCCTTGCCCACGGGCCTCGAATACATCACAATGGGCCTCATATTCAAGCAGGTGGGCCCCATCATATGGGCCTTATATGCAAGGCAGGTGGGCCTCAAATATATATTACAAGTGGGCCTCAAGTATACATCATAGGTGGGCCCTATCACATGGCCAGGTGGTGTGGATGAATCACACCCATCAAGGTGGGACTGGCAGAAGGACGGCGTGGACATAAAATACAAACATCATGGTGGAGTCCTCATCACCGTCCAAACATGTCCAGCACCGTCTAGATTATCTAAACGATGTGGATAGGCAAATGCATCGCGGTGGGGCAGCACGACACCATCCAAACTGTCCAGCATAGATGGACGGAGAAAGTACAATACATACATCAAATCAGGGCCCCACCGTCCCTATGGATGGTGCTGAATGGAGCACGTACATCGTGCGTCCAGCACAGATGGTCAGTGTGAATATGATACATGCATCAAAGTGGAGTCCTACAGTGGGACGGCTTGGATAAAACCCAACCAACAGTGTCCAACCTGATTGGACAGCTGGATGTAAAGCAGATGGACAACATGAGTGTAGAATAGACGGACGACGTGGATCCATACGTCTAGGTGGTTCCTACTGTCCAGATCATCGGACGGTGTAGATATAAGACACATACAACACGTGTGGGTCCCACACAGAATGGCGGTGTGGATGAAATAACTACATCATGGTGGTCCCATGCTGGCAAAATAGATGGACGGTGTGTGTGAAACACATACATACATCGAGGTGTGCGCCACATAACACACACAAGTTGCAGGGGGGGTCCCATTGTCCCCAAATAGATGGATGGCTAAGATGTAAGGCACGTACATCAAGGTGGGTCCCATCCCATGCATGTAGTACGTGTGGGGTGGGCCCCACACAATCTGAAAAAAAACATGGCTGGACGGCCTGTATAAACACATGCATTAAGGTGGGGTCCACCCCAAAAGACAGATGGATGGCTGGGGATATACAATACATTCACCGAGGTGGGTCCCATCCCCACACGTGCCACACATGTGGGGTGGGCCCACACCTCCAAATGGAAGGACGGTTTGTATATAAAACATAAACATCATGTTGGTGCCACAACGGCTGCCAACGGATGGATGGTTGGGTGGATCATATCCATCAAAGTGGGGCACGTGTGGCACCATCCATATGGACAGTACAGATGAAACACATACGTAATTGGTGGGTCCCACCAAATCCTGCTGACGTCAATCCTCACCACAGCCGTTGCTGTGTGAGGTACGTCAGCCATTCCACTCATCAGGTGGGTCCCATGCACGTGGGCGACCCCACCCTCCTCTCTCTCATTTATATATATATATATATATATATATATATATATATATATATATATATATATATATATATATATATATATATATATATATATAAATATAATATAATATGATATATTATAAAATCATATTATCACGAGTAAATGCCCACCGTCCAGACTCTCTGGACGTTTTGGACGGTGGGGATCTAATGCATAAAACATGGTGGGTCCACACGTGTGGCCCACCTCAATATATATACTATATATATATATATATATATACACACATATTAAAGTATTATTATTATTTTAAAACTAATCCTACCAGCATCCAGATAGATAGACTGTTGGATGAAATACATACATCGGTGTGGCCCACCGTCCAAGCAATGGACGGTGCGGATCCCCACGTGCAAACAATGTGAGGTTCACCTTGATATGTACGGTGTGGATATACACCATACATCATGGTCAGGGCCCACTTGGCCTACTGACGTCTGTAGCTGTCAGCTGCATGCCACCGTCCATCAAACGGATCGTCTCTAAGAAAACAGATGGACGGTGGGGGATACAGATACATCATGGTGGTTTCCACATGCATGTGGGTCCCACATACTGCTGACGTTAGCAGCAACCGCTGTTGCTGCTGGTCCCAGCAGATGAACGGCTTGGATTCAAGGGACCCACATCATACTGACGTTGCAGCAGCTAAGCTAGCCCACGTATGGGTGCTACACAATCCAGCGGGCCGCCCCATCAGCAAAACAGATGAACGACATGGTGTATAAGCACATGTATCACGGTGGCCTGGCACCGTCCAGAGGCCTGGACGGTGTGGATGAAACAAATACATCATGGTGGGTCCCACGTACATCAGGGCCCACCATTTTTTTTTATATTTTATAATATATCATTTATTTATTAAATCTTAAAATTTTTCAGACTCTGGACGTCTTTGAGGACGTGGGTATGAAATACATCACCAGGTGGGTCCCACCTGCCACGTCTGGACGGTGGAGACCCTACTCATGCGCCTGGGTCCCACCGTCCAGCAATGGATGGACGACGCGGTTTACATTATGAAACGAGGTGGGCTCCACCGTGCATGGATGGATGGAATGCATACATCTGGTGGGTCCACACGTGTGACCCACCAGCTTGTATCATGCTGATATATAATATTTTTTTCCACTTCACATGGTCCAGCAGCAGCTGCTGCTGGACGTCCAAAGGTTGGACAATCTGGATGGCCATCATCAAAGTGGGCCTAAGAGTTTGGCCAAAATAAATGGATGGTTAGGATATACCGCACACCTCGTGATCAGTCCATCGTCTAGAAATCTGGACGGTGCGGATCTGAAGCATACATTAAGATGGGTCCCACCACATGTGGACCCTCAAATGATCAAATTCACACAACAAAACAACGAAAAACACCCACAAACAATGAAGAGTCACCCACCTTTCTTACTTCTTCTTGGATCAATGGAAAGTTAAGCTCCTCGGCTACCACTTTGATGGAGGATGATGGTAATTGGACGGTGGAGATTAAGGATAGGGAGGTGGGCCACACCAAGCTCTCCTCTCTTGGAGATAGCTTGGACGTGGGTTGCTCTCATGGAGCTTGGGAGAGAATGAGAGAGAGAGAGAGATGAGAGAGATGTGATGTGAATGATGGAGTGATGGGGAGAGAGATGGGTGAAGTGATGGGGAGAGAGATGGGTGAAGTGATGGGAAGGTTGACTTTTGGGGATGGGTAGTTGTACTTAGGGATGGGTGAGTGATGTGTACTTGATTGATGGGATTGATGTGATGGATTCTCTTGAGTTTTACAACGCGCAGCGTTTTCCTCGAACTGAACACGGACCCACATCTCTTGCCCTGGATATCGCCTCGGCGTGCGAGACGCGACATTGGAACCGCGGTGACTACGCGGTTGCACTGGTATAAGTCTCGTGTCAAAGTAACTCTGGTATACGGGATATGACTCAGGGTTACGCGTAACTACCGATTACGGATCGCAGGTCACCGGAATTCGACCGAGATGACCGCAGAAGCATACGGAACAGTACAGGCTAAGATACGGGTCTTACACATGCCCCAAAATAGATGAGAAAAAATAGGATATCTCATGAGCCTTATTCGAATGCGGTTGACAGTGTATGCCATGGTATGGATTAGATCGATTATTTCACAAGCTATCAGTATTGTGAGCAAGTATCCTGATAAGCAATATTAGGTAGCGGTGAGATGGTAAGAAGACTACGTCTTTCCTTTTGAGAAGACGAGATAAAAGGTGGTTGAGCTTGTAGATTTTGATCCGGCAGACATGCTCACCTAGATCGTTCCTATAGTAAAGTTCAAGTTCTGTGTAACTTCTCTGGGCTTGGTAATGGTGTAAAAGAAAGATGGAGTGTGTATAAGAAGCTATGATGTGATACAGAAATATGAGAAGAGGTCAAGAAGCTACATAGTTCAAGATTTAAGACATGGTGGAGATTTTTGCAAAATGTCTTAAATTTGAACATGCACAACTAGTCATGGATCACGACTCGACTCAAAGTCCAGTGAGCATTAATTTTGGGGTCCGAGCTGCTCGACCGGTCGTGGGCCATGCTCGATCGGTTGTGGTGGTGCTCAATCAGTCATGCAGTCCGCTCGACCGGTCTTGGTTACGCAGATTCGTTCCGTGATTTTGTGCGGATTACGGATTTTGAGTCCTTTCGCAACTGGGATGCGGAAGGAAAGTTGCCTAAACTATAAGTAGGTGTTCTTAGGGTTTTTGTAGGGTATGTGAAATAATTCTAAGGCCTTTTAAAGGGGTTCTAGGGAAATTAAAGAGTGTAGCAAGGGTGAGATTCGAGGTTGTTTGAATCGGGTAAGTCCTCTCTCTTGTAATTTCTATTTTCATAGTGGAGATCTGTCACTTTGTGCCATGATTTTTTCCTGCAAGGGTTTTCCACGTTAAATCTGTGTGTTCTCTGGTATGTGCTTGGTGCCATTGAATTGCTATCTTAGATCTAGATCTGTGTGATTCCGCAGTCAAAATCCCCAACAAGTGTGATCCTTTATTCCTTAAATTAAGTTAACAATTAGTATTAAAGCCTATTTATAGATCAATCATGGTGGATCTAGTAAGAGATATTTTAGACAAGACCACTTTAGATAGGTCAATGATTCAAAATCAAATTCATTGGACCATCTTAAAATGTGATTATTAGTATCTTTTTATTAAATTTGGCCATTAAGATTAACAATCTTGAATTTGTTCAACATTAAATATCAAAGACAATATCATATCATGTCTTACTTTACTGAAACATGTCGGCTTATTGTGCTTTCCATTCAGAGCACGAGTTCTAAGACTACATATATGCAAATAATTGATAATTGAAAAGAGCTCGGACAAAGGAAAAGTATGTTTGAATTGAATCATTAAAGGGTAGACTGTGTGGGGCCCACAAAGGTTCCAACTGTATCGACCCTCCTTGCATCTGTACGATTGCTGTGGTGGGAGGAACCCCTCTCTCTCTCTCTCTCTCTCTCTCTCTCTCTCTCTCTCCCTCTTATTTTCACTCTTTTTCTTATTTGAGTTTGATTAGATTTTTAATTTTGGGTTATTTTCAAAATACTAATTAAATTAATATTTCTAAATATAAAAATTAGAATATTGAAAATTTCTAAAATTTTAGAAACTTCTAATATTGGAGGCCCAAATTAGCACCACACAATTCAATCCATCTATTATGTTCATCATCTATGTGTGTCCAAATCTACTCACCTGTGCGTGGATTTAATTGTGTGACCACTTGGGAGTATGAACTCACCCTTGGCTTTCTATGGATGGGCCTTAATCGCCTCTGGACCGTTGTATCATTGTGTGGGGCCCATGAAACATGTATGCTTTGGCCCACACCTGGTCTTTGTTGCACAAGCAACTCGTGGGCCATTTTTTGTGCATTTTAAGTCTTTCTTTAGTTGATTTGATCTAGCCATCTTCTTTTTACTCATTGAGACTTCGAAATCAGTGGTCATTTGTCCATATCAAAGTTTGGATCGTGAAATTATTGGATGATTAAGATCGATCATTCATTAAGTATGCCTCATCTCATGATCTACAGGTTGTAATGAGATGAAATTTTATTTGACATGGATCCTCAATGAACTCTTAGAGATGGTCCTATTAGATTTGACAGTGATATCCATATTCGGCAGGATTGATCGTGGCCATTCACAGATTATTTTGAACAAATCTAATTCATTTCAGATTTGCTTGGGCTGAATCTTACCACTTAGCCCAATTGGCATGTTCTGAAAACATCCATCGACTTAGATTGGTAAAAATAAAATAAAATACATAAATTATAATTTTGATCAAAATAATCCATGAAAACAAACTTAATCATTATGGAGATACCCAGATTTCAGCTTGCAATACAATTGAAGCATATGAAAATAAATGGCCAGTTAAATTAAAAAATTGTTGTCCATTATGAGAAATGATTAATTGTAGCTAAATCACCTTTTATGCTTGGTGAGATTTACTATAATCTTAATGAATTTTCTCATTCTATTTTTTTAGGACCATTCCATCTGTATCAATGAGATTATATCAAATATCACCAAGCATGAAAGTTGATTAATTTAACTGTAATTAAATTATTCCTAATCTCTATTATTTCACATTCTTGTTATGTATATCAATTCTTGATTATGATGAAAACTTTTAGAGCCTTAACCATGCATCAAAAGTTGATATGAACCATTATTGTGGTAAAAGAAAATGAAAAATTCAACAATCCGTTTTACTAATTAAAATACTTCCAATGTATCAATGGTCAGTATTAGCTATATCTTGAGCACAATCAAAATTCTTTATTAGGATAGAGCAGAATCATCTCTAAGATCTATGTATATGAATAGAGAAGTGAGGCCGAGTTTGAAGAGATCAGGGCTGCCTTTGGAATACTCATGAACTCATATATGCATAAGGCCATGAACACATGGAATTTTTGATCTCCAATTTATACATAAATGATGAGTGTTATATGTCTAGTAGGTCACATAAGAAACTTACTTCAAGACTGGATCACTAAGTACAAACCTTTTATATATATATATATATATATATATATATATATACACACACACACACACACTAAAATAAATATTTAAATATACAAACCACCTTCAATTATGTGTTTATCATGATATCCCATCTATGTTTTCTAAAAAAAAAAGAAAGTAAATATATTATATATGGATTTTTTTTAAAAATATTTATATACATTAGTGGTAAGAGGAGGGGTTTTTCTATAGAAATTCTGGGTTCAAATTTCAATGTTCGTGCATGTGCACATGAAACGTGGATTATAGGGTCGCTTGGGTGCTTTATTAGGCATACTTTATACTTGGTGAAATTACATGGATTGTCTACCATGGAACGCAGAAGCTTAGTAGAGCTTAGGATTACAACTAAGTCCTAGAAGGAAGGGTGGGGGAATAAGACCACTTAAAATTTTTTACCTAATTAAACTAATTTATCAATTAAATGAAATTAATGCATAAGGGTCCAATTCTTATAGACTATAAGAGATGTAACAATAAGCAACTATTCTATATGGTGAGATGTGAAATATCAATTGTGTGTACTATAAGTTAATCTTAGTATACACTTCCAATCATGAATCCATATAAATTAAACCAATTCAATCACAAACATAGAAATACATCCACATAAGCTAATCACAAACATAATAATGTATAGTGGTTTGACTAATTTCCTACTCTACTCTCGGCGGACGCACTCTGCTCGAGTATATGGGATTTCAATATCTTAAATGTTTGAAATTAGGTTCACCTCTAACATTTACAAGTGTACACTCATGCTGGAGGCCTACACAAGGACTTACACTCATCTCACCTCTGTTGGTAGACTATGTACACACCCGTGTCAGTGATTGTCCTATACAAGGACCTATACGTACCCTCCCATGTTGGAGGAGCACGTTTTCACCCATGTTGGTGGCTCCTGTAGAGACTTAGTTGATTTTCTATCAGCTAACCAACAATCACTACGGTCCTAATCCATAGACCTATGTTTACTCACACCCGAGGCTCCTAAGGAGACTAACACTTACGCACCCGTGCTCAGTGGTGGTCTTACACAAGAACCTACATACATTCTCGTAGGAGACGGTCCTACACAAGGACATATTGAGTTTGGGCCACAAACTCTATACTCAATCGTACATAAGGAAAATAGTATATGAACTCTAAATTGACAACCTTACTTGTCGGATTGAGCTCCGTTGATGCGCCTTTCTTGAGATGCTTGATCGATGTTATCCCATGCTTCAACTAGTTTCTTAATTTCCCACATGATTATTAATGTGGATGCTTTAACTCCTATGATTAATCGCCTTACATTTGATGCTCTAATGAGGTGACCAAGGCAATGGGAGGATGGGATAAAATCTCCTACAACTAATGGTTTTAGTTGATTCATAGTAAGGATTCATGTATATGAATATTCTAAAGGATATAGATAATGATATACCTATAGGCTTAGTGTTTTATCTCTATAAAAATGGGTGAGTTCATGTACATCTTTATAATGGAGTTTGAAATGTTCATTAGAGTAGTTAATCATATGGAAATCTTTGGGTTAGAGTCTAGGAGAGGAATATTGAGTGGGGAATCACCTAAGATCTATTTGCACAAAAAAACCATCAAATTGCCTAAAAATCATATGCCCTTTATAAAGAGAAAGTTTGCAATGGCTAGAAAAATGGGCAGAAAACAACTAGTTTGATCGATCGAACTAATTTGATTGGAAGCAAAAAATTTGTTGGACGTTTCTGGCCACTAACGATTGATCGACTCCGATCAATCGAGCTTTGATCGATCTCTCCTAAGAGTTTTCTATTTTGGACTATACACGATTTACAATAGCTTAAAATCTTTATAGCCTATCTAAGCATTTTCTAATGAAGCTCTTAAGGCTAAAGGATGATCAAACAAAGGTTTACCTATTTGGGAACAGATCATTTAGAGGTTATGTTGTTTTGGGTATAACATTATGGTCACCCAATTTACATGTTCCTTCACTCCTTGACGCACTTCAATTTACATGTTCCTTCACTCCTTGACACATCATATCTTCATGTGTCTTCGGTCTTCAGCTTCTAAGGGCTCAACTAATACACTAACACACTAAACCGCATGATTGACAAATAGGTGCACAAATAAGTACACTAACACTTCATACATACTCGTTCTTTTAAGAAGCCCAAAGGGCCTAATCTTTTTGGGACTTTGATTCAAACTAATCTAAGCCATAATGAAATTATGGAGTGAAATAAAGTCTAGTCGAGGTTTTGATCCACTGACATGTAAGGTTTTATCCATAGTGTTAGTTGGATCTGCTTGACACATGCCATTAAAACACATGTTGTACATGTGGTGACAATGGGGTTAATTAAGATCTAGGTGGCATATGTTTCCATGTGGAAACAATTTTTTATTATTGTATAATTGCATCTATTCAAAAGGGATAGAACTAACTATCATGATAAAATGGTTGTTGTATGTGAAAGGGTATATTGGATGTCCTAAAGAGGTGTAAGAGTATCTCTCTAGGAAGGACACTATGTCACTGTAAATGTTATATAGTCTAAGCATTATAATTTAGAGAAATAAAAACATTCCCAAATCAAGTTATCCATAACCTTGTATTCTCATCTTTGCCCTCTTGCACTTATCCCCTCGAAAACATTCTTGTGAGGCATATCGATGTTAAGACTTGGAGATTTATTCAATATTTGGAGGTGTAAATTTTCTTGTTGAACTTTGGACATGAAAGTTCATTGTATTATAAAAATAATTCACTTCATTCTTTTGCATTTGTTGAAAATTTAGAAAAAGGGCAATAAATTTTCCTTAAAATATTGACTATTCTTAGTCAATACATCAAACCACAAATCCAATATTTTTGTCTTAAAATTTCTTCATTTTTTCAATTTTGTACTTCTCTTTTTGATAATAGACATTTGGGAAGAAACAACAACAATATATGTTCCAGGGGTGGTGGATAACTTGATGAGTAGAATTTCTTAATTTCCGGTCTAAGGAATGTTTGAGGTTTGACCCTACTTAACAAGTAACTATCTGAGTTTGGGAGATGATACGGTAGAGTTGGAAGAACTAGAATATGGTAGAGCCATCTTCCCATGGACAAGTGTCAGGGTGATGTTGATCTTGCTTACCCCATATATACAAATGACTTAAATTTTAAAAATAAAACCCATGAGATAGAAGTGGATTGCCTCAACACCTACAATATCCCTGGAGGCATTATGTGGCTCGAGCTCCATGGGGCCCACCATGATCTATGTGCTTTATTAATGTCGTACATTCGTTTTGTTGGATTATCCTAGTGTTATAGAAAAACACCCGTGCATGATCAATTTAGGAAAGGCCAAAACATAAAAGAAAAGGGCCAAATAAAAGGCCAAAAAAGCCAAACCAAAATTATAAACAAGAGGCACATAGATTTACGTGGTTTGGGGCAGCAACATCGAACTTTCTTCTTCACTAGAAATAAGAGATAGAAATACAAAGCTTATCTCTCTCCCTTTTGTACAAGGAATCCCACACCAAAGAATACCCCAGAAGATGAATATAATAGAATACTTATCTTAACCTATGACATTTCTTATATAAACCACACCAATGAAGAGAACATCTAAAAAATATGGAAACATACTTCACCTCACATAAATATATACGTACGTACATATGCACATTAAAAAATCAAGGGAGAGGGACATCTCCAGGAGATAAGGGACATTCCTTGCTGACTTAATATTCTCCCACTTAAGGATTAGTTTATCTAATAGTATAAAAGACACTCACAATAACATCTGCCCAAACATCACTAATTGATAGGTAACAACAAGCCCAATGGAAGTCCTGCACCAAACAAACTTCTCCTTTGTAATAGGCTTCGTTAGCATATCTGTTACGTTGTTATTGGTGTGAATTTTCTGTAATGAGATTTGACTGTCTTCCACAATGACAAACAAAGTGATACTGAACATCGATGTGCTTGGTCTGGGCATGAAATACCAGATTCTTAGCCAAGTGTAATATGCTTTAACTATCACAATGAATCACTATCACTTTCTACTTGAATTTCAATTGTTCTAGTAATCTCTTCAACCAAATAGCTTCTTTGCATACTTGTATAACTAACACGTACTCTGCTTCTATAGTGGACAAGGCTACCACTGATTATAATCTCAACATCCAACTAACTGCACTACAGGTAAAAGAGAACATAACCTGTGGTAGATATTCTTTTATCATAATCTCCTGTATAATCGGCATCCATAAAGCCAACTAACTTTAAAATTTGGCTTGTATAACAAATTTTAGTCTCAAAAGTACCCTTCGAGTAATGAAGGATCCACTTTACAATATTCTAATGATCTCTACCCGGCTTCGCCATGTATTTACTAACTACTCCTGCTCACGCGATGCCTAGTCCGATACACACCATAGCAAACATAAGACTCCTTACTGCTAATGAATTTGGTACTTAAGACATATATGCCTTTTGGGCTTCTGTGCTATGATACTGATCTAATGACAGCTTATTGGAGTTTTGATTGGATTAAAATTTTGTATGTGGAGGCAATACAGAACTCTTTCAATGTAACCATTCTGGGTTATCCAAACTTTCTTCTTTTTTGTCTCTAAGTACAGTTATCCCAAGTATCTGATTAATGAAACCCAAATCCTTCATATCAAATTTCCTAGCCCAACGAGCTTTTAATATTGCAATAGTATCTCTTGTACTAGTACTTACAACCAGTTAAGATAATAAACTATTATTACTATAGCTACAAATATAGGAACATCGTTCTGCCTCACATTTTTGAAATCTCAAGCTCACAAAGAAGGAATCAAATTGCTTATACCAACACCACGATACTTATTTTAAACTATAAAGCAATCTGTTCAGCCGAAAAATGAAATTTTTTTTATTTCTTTTTAATAAACATTCAAGTTGAGCCATATAATTTTTTTCATTAAGATTTTCATGTAGAAAGGAATTTTTTACATTCAACTGCTCTACCTCCAAGTCAAGCATTGTTTCCATACTCAATACAATATGAATAGTACTCAAACAAATAATTGGAGAGAAAATTTCATTAAAGTTAATATTTGATTTCTGAGCATACCCTTTTATTACTAATTAGGCTTTGTGTCATTTAATATTCTCATTAGTATTTTTTTAGCTTATAAACTTCATTTATAACTAATAGCCTTTCGCCCTTTCGATAATTCAACCAATTCCCAAGTTTTGTTCTTATGCAGAGTTTTCATCTCCTCCTCCATGAATACCATCCATTGGCTAGTATTCACAAATTCACATGCCTTAGTATGAATAAGACTCGTGCTTCTCTATCATGCAAGCGTAAGCTGTAACATAATCCCTAAGCTAAACAGAAGGTCTTGTAAATATCCTCGGTCAACTTTGATCACTTTGAGTTTCATCACACAATATCTCCTTTACATGCTCTTTATCAGCTTCATCTCTAACGATATCATCAACTTCCCGACCTTCTAAATCATCAGACCGATTTTGAACATTTTTTAAATATTCTAATTTAATTATCTCTCTTGATAATTTTACGTCTTTCAGTTGACCTTCTGAATCATCAGGCTAATTTTGAACATTATTTAAAGATTTTAATTTAATTATCTCTCATAATTTTGAATTCAAAATTTTATATCTTTATGTGACGAATATTCACTAAAAATCACATTTGTACCATCTTGTTCCATCTGCATAGCCAAGAAAAAATAGTACCCTTTTATTCCATCTGCATAACCAAAAAAAAAAATACACTCTTTGAACCTCGCATCTAGCTTTGTCTCCTGCTCTTTGGGAATCCACAAATAAGCATCACAATCAAAAGAATGCAGGAATGAATAATTAATAAACTATTTAGACCATCATTCTTCAGGGATCTTACGATCTAATGTAGTCGTAGGAGAACAATTTATTAAGTAATAAGTCACGTTAAGGGTTTTTGCCCAAAAATACTGCACAAACTTAGCTAAACTCAACATACTCTTGGTATGACCCATATGCATATGGTTCATACATTTTGCAACTCCATTATATTGTGGAGTACCAGGGCTTGTTTAGTGCCTTTCAATACTATACTCACTGCAAAAATCCTTAAATTCTTTCGAGGTGTATTTCACCCCTTTATCAGTTCTCAAACACTTAATTTTCTTTTCCTTTTGATTTTCAACTAATAATTTAAACTTGGTGAAACAAGTAAAAACATCACTTTTTTTTTTTCTTTTCAATATGTAAACCCATACTTTTTTGGATAAATCATAAATAAAAGAAATAAAGTATTTCACACCTCCTAAGGATTTAACTGGAGCTTCCAAAGTATTAGAATGAATCAGATTTAAAACATCCTTACTTTTGGTAGTGGATGAGGGAAAAAAGCTTCATGGATTTCCAAACAGTCAAACCTTATAAAAATTTAAACTAATGGACTTTAAACCAAGGAGTAAATTTTGAACAAGAAATATCTTTAGTCCTTTCTTGCCTGTGGCCCAACCGCCTATGCTAGATGTAACAGAATATGTCATGACATTAGCAATAACATCATCTCCAACCACGACATCTTCAATTAAAAGATATAAATCACCCATTAATTCTCCTTTCACCACCACTATCGCCCTTTTTACAAATTTCAATTGACCTTTTTTGCTAGAAAATTTATAACTATCTTCATTGAACTTCCCAATGACAGAAGACTCTTTCATAGGTTCTGTATATACCGCACATCAAAAATTTTATACGTGATACCAGAAATATAGTAATTCTGACATCTCCAATCCTCACCATTTATGTGCTATTATAACCCATATAAAGTGTGTCTCTATTACATGACTGATACATGTATAATCAATCTTTGTTTGGAGTCATATAGAAGGAAATACCTAAATCTAAGATCCATTGTTGGCTTAGATTTTCTCATGGAATCACTACAGACAACACTTCCTTATCCTTGAATAAATTGTCTTATATATATATATATATATATATATATATATATATATATATATATATATATATATATATATAATTTTTTTTTTCTTTTTTACAAGTGACCATTCTTTTTGTAATTTTAATATCTATCTATTTTGCGCCCTTTCGACTTGAATCTCGTCTGCTCTCACCCTTCTTAGTATATCTTCCTCTAATCATTACAGCATCACAAGCAGATTCTCCATGTATTTTCTATGAGACTTTTCAATAAGTAATATTGACATGGTTGACTCCATAGTGAGATCTGAAATGTTACCGAGATTCATAATTAAACCATCCCACGAATATGATATTGAACAGAGCAGAAGTATAACATTTTCTTCATCATTAATCTTCACATTGACCACTGCCAATCTCTATCGCTAATATGTTAATTAGGGTATTAAACTCATTAAGGTGTTCTTGCAAGGAGGAACATTCTTTCATATTTAAATTATACATTTTTATTATTGGAGGAAGATCTTGTTTGGCATCGATTTTCCTTTATATAGGTTTTGTAATTTGTCCCACAAACTTTTTGTTGTAATTTGATTGAACACGTTGAACAAGATTGAATTATCTAAAGCGAGAAGAAGGTTTACCATGACTAATTGATTTTTGTCCTCAACTACCTCATCTTTAATCTCTATAAGCATTTTTTCTTTCTTTTCCTTGAATATCAATTGTATATCATTCCTTCACTAACATCGCATTCATCTTCAGTTTCCATAATGTGTAATTAGATTTGTCAAATTTCGACACATCGAATATGGTAAAACTCAATCTAGCCATCTGAAACACAATTACAAAATAAATTTACACAAAACACAATCATAAATCTCGTGCTTAAAGATTTTTCAACTTTTAACTTTGATACCACTAGAAACAAGAGAAACAGAAATACAAAGCTTATCTCTCTCCCACCTATACAAGGAATCCTATATAAAAAAATACATCAGAAGATAAATATAATAAAATACCTCTCTCAACTTATGGCCCTCCTTATATAAACAACACCAGTGGAGAGAGCAATCCTTAAAAATATGAAAACAAGTTTCACCTCACATAAGCATGTACATTCGTATATGTCTCCTGCTCCTTATGGATGTAATATTTAGTTCATAAGCCCCAAAACAAGACAATCCAAATCTCAAGCGGACCAAACCATAGGAAATATTGGGGGGATTGAATGCCCATTGTTGAAAACTTCTTAAGACAAAAGTTTTCAATCAAGCTGATGTATGTGCTTTCCTTTCATCTAGGTCAGTGCAACATTATGAACAGGCTGGATGGAAAATAAACATAATAAAGGGCCCTAGAAAGGTTTCAACAATGGGCATCATCATCAACAGTGTTTCTTGTGGTGTAGTCCACTTGAGCTTTCAGCCTACCTTATTTTTGGATTCATGTGCTAAAATGAGCTGGCAAAATGGATAGAGGGATAGGATAAAGCACATACATCATAGTGGGCCCCATAAGCTTGGGGCACGTCATGTCACCATGGATATCCTTGTGGTGGGTGCTGTAGGCAATATATCTACTTTCCCATGAGATAATCCCTTCCATTAGCTTTTCTATAGTTTGTTCGACTTCATATTTTACCATTTTATACCGGCCATACATCAAACGAATGAACATATGGGTGTATTTTTAAGAATTCATCCAAATGGCTCTATAACTTTTATGATCTTCCAGCTCCATCATCTCATCTCCCATGTTTCCTTCATATAGTGGACTCAGTTATGTACTCATCAGATATAACTAACGTTAGCCATAACAGCTTTCAGGTCTAGAGTCCAATGTTAGTTTTGAAACATTTAAGCATTGGTGATGACTCATCCCGACACTAATGTAGAGCTATTCAGACCGTCCAAATTGTGTTCCGATGGTAGATGGAGCATAGGCTAATCGTTTAGTTGATGGCCATTAAATAAATAATTAGAAAACCAATAATGAAATATCAAATGTTTAATATATATTCTCGTGAGTGTCATTTTTTGGGTTATACTCTATCCATACTTAAATAAGTGGTATAGACTGATCTTTATCTGTCCTTAACCTGTCGGGCTTGATTTGAAGGCAGGTAGTTGTTAATAATGAGCCCCGCTAATAACTTTTAAACATGTTTTGCATGGATTTTATCTTTAGCTATGGTCTATTATCTATTTGAGTCCCACTATGTCGAGGTGAAAGGAGCTCAGTTCAGGCAGGATAATACCAGACATGTGGTTGCTGTCTGAATTGAGTTTTGATTGCCTCTATGTGGTTGGATCTGAGAGATTATCAAACATGCTTGCTTTTATCCATTTCTTACAAGGAACTCTATCTAATCAAATTCCATCACATTAAGAACTTATGTAAGTCGGTTCAAGCAGGGATAAACAGTATCTAATGGGGTTCCCAATGGTGAGGGATGCAGATTGCGTCCTACCTTGGACATCTCAAACTAGGAACGGACATGAGCTTTGAGTGGCTACCGTGATGTATGGGTCTTATCCACACCATCCATTCATTCTTTCAGTATCTAATGGGGTTCCCAATGGTGAGGGATGCAGATTGCGTCCTACCTTGGACATCTCCAACTAGGAACGGACATGAGCTTTGAGTGGCTACCGTGATGTATGGGTCTTATCCACACCATTCATTCATTCTTTCTTATCATTTTAGGATAGAAGCCCAAAGTGGACTACACAAAGGGGAATAAACTTTTATCGTTGAAACTTCTTGGGGGCCACATAAGTTTTGGATGGAGCCGATATTTGTGTTTCTCTTCTTCCATGCCTATGTAAATTTATGAATAGATTGGATGGAAAATAAACATCAGGGTGGGCCCTAGAATAGTTTCAACGGTGAGAATCATTATCACCACTAAATCCAGTGGTGTGGTCCACTTGAGCCTTGGATCTGCCTCATTTTTTAGCTTATATCCTAAAATGATATGAAAAATGGATGGACGGTGCGGATAAGACCCATACATCATGATAACTACTCAAAGTTCCTACTGGTTCCTAGCTAGAGACAGGCGGGGTAGGACCCAATCCGTGTCCATTTAGGTCTAATTTTGCTGGCTAGCTGCCTCACCACTGGACGCAGATTGCATCATACCCTGCTTGTCTCTAGCCGGGAATGGATAGTTTTGTGGGTAGGCACACTGTGATGTATCTGTTTATCCATGCCATCCATCCTTACTCTTGGATCATTTTAAAATGCGTGCACAAAAATGAGGTAAATACAACGTTAAGTGGACCACACTAAACAATAATCTTGAATTGCATTAAATGTACAGAGCATTAAATCACAGTTACATTAAATGCAAGAGTCATCTATGGTGTGGTCTACTTGAGGTTAGATCTGCATTATTTTTTACACATACCTTAAAATGATCAAAGAAGAGGGAAGTACAGGGTGGGTAAACTGATACATCAAAATGGGCCCGCCCATAGAACTGCCTGTTCGTGGCTAGAGACAGGCACGGCAAGACGCAATCCGCATCCGACCCATAGGTGACTAGTTTGGTTCAGCAGTTTTAGGTGATTGAATACTTGGATACTCTAAATAGTGTGTTGCTTCATACGCATGACGCATTGATGCTCAAGCTAAAATGCTAAACCATCAAATTAGGGGCCCCACTTCACACGGTAGCTTACATTGAACCAATTTTCAAACCGGCCTTTATAGTTTGACATATAATGGATGTATAAAGCTGAAAGGTAGTGAATGGTCCAGATTCCACAAATGCTGCAACAATTCAGTTAGTCTAATTTTGGTTTATGACATATCTGCCAGGTGTCCATGATTTTGGACTGTTTGCCACGTGTACATACCTGAGTGTATGTATACAGACCACCATACTTTAATAAACTATTATTAACTCATTCAAATGGACGGCTATTTATATCTGACGTTGTCCTCAGATAGTGGCTTACTTGATTGGAACTACTTCTACAATGGTAGGAGATGGGTGACGCTAGGGGCCCACCAGGTGGCTTTATTGTATTGCTAACGTGCAGATAGAGTTAGATTTGAGATATTGAGGTCGTGGTTGGTGTTGTGGTCCCTATAATAATGCATGTGTTTTATCAGATCCAGTTCTTAAGTGGACCATACCACAGGAGACAATGGTGATTGAATGCCTACCGTTAAAAACTTCTTAGAGCAATGAAACTTTTTGATCGACCTGAAATTATAATACTTTCCCTTCGTCTAGGTTTGTGTGGTGGGTTACCAATTATATATATTACAGTCAGCCTAGGAAGATTTTAAAGGTGGGCATTCAATCACCACTATTTTATATGGTGTGGTCCACTTGAGATTTGGATGGGTCTCATTTTGGGCTCATGCCCTAAAATGAGATGGAAAAGTGGATGGATGGCATAGATAAAACACATACATTATGGTAGGGCCCACAACATCGACATGAGGAGGTAGATTGGTACTGCACGCAGGTCTTGCGCTCGGAAGAGACATGGGCTTGATGGGTCACCTGACTTATAGGTTTTATCCACACCATCCATTTATTTTTTCCATTTCATTTTAGGTTATAAACCAAAAGATGAGGCTAATTCAAGGCCCTAGTGGACCACACGATAGGAACAGAGGTGATAATGACACCATGTTTGAAACCTTCTCAGGCCCAAGGGTCAACCTATTCATAAGGTCACGTGAACCTGGATGAGGGGAAAACACAAATATCAACTAAATCTAAAACTTCTATGGCCTTAAGAAGTTTTCAACAATAGATTTTTAATTCGTATTGTGTGGTCCACTTAATCCTTTGATCTGTCCTATTTTTTTTGGACATTAAACCTTAAATGATTTGGAAAAATGAATGGACTATATGGATAAAATCCATATATCATGGTGACCCTTCAGAGACCCTACTCGTGATCTCAGGACGGGTAGGGTAGTACCCCTAGAGGCTGCTTTTGTGGTTCCCCGGATCCATCGAGGTTGTAGGATCCTTGACTATGGGATCCACCGTGATATCATGTCTTATATCAACATCATCCATCTATTTTGCCGGATGATTTGAGCGTGCGAGCCCAAAAATATAGTAGATCCAAATTTTAGGTGTACCATACAACCGGAAATAGTAGGAATTGATAATTAAAAACTCCTCAGAGAAATAAAAGTTCTGGATCAAGCTCATATTTTTGTGTTCCTTTCATCCATCTCTTTGTGACCTTCTCAATAGGTTGGACGGTGAATAAACATTTCGGTGGCTCTCAAGAAAATTTTAATGGTTGGCGTTCAATCACTAATGTTTCTTTTAGTGTGGTCCATCTGAGATTTGTTTCTATTGCATTTTTGGGCTTATACCATAAAATGATATGGAGAACAGATGGAGGGAGAAGATTTAATACACATACATCAAAGTGTGCCCCACAGTCCCAGATCCACCAACCTTGGTGGATCCTATTGGATCGCCTGGGACACGGAAGTTCCTGTGCACTCATAAGCTAGGTGGAGCCTCCCATAATGTTTGTAAGAAATTCACTGGGTCCATCCATTTTCCAGATCATGTTAAGACATGAGCTAGAAAATTAGGCAGATTAAAACTCAATTAGGCAACACGGTACGAAAGTGAGATTGAACGTCCACGTTGAAACATTTGTAGGATCACATAAATTTGAAATAAGGTTAATATTTTTGTGTTTTCAGTTAATCCCATTAGGAATGATCTTATGAATAGTTTAGGAGAGCTTATAAACATCACGGTGGACACGGAGGTTTCATGGCTCAACTTTTTTCTTACCAACTTTTTTTTTTTTTTTTCTTCTGTTGTGCTTTCCTGACTTTTGGATCTGCCTCCCATTTAGGCCCATGCCCTGTAATGAGCTTCGCAAAATGGATGAACATGGTGTATTTCTCACAAACATAGCGATGGTCCTGTCAAAGAAGATAACATGCGTGGATAAAATTTCATGGATTCTCCCCGTAAGGAAACTCAAGATCATGCATATCCTGGTGTCTATAGATAAGCTTGCTCCAACTGTACACAGCTGTAATTAGCCTAACAATATTTAGTTACTATGTATATCTCTTATAACAACCTTCTAAATTAATGACTGATTGTTCCCCTCAATTAATTATAAATAGAGACCATGCACCTTCATAAAGTGTATCAAATTACATCCCAATTCATCTTGGTATCAAAGCTATTACAAGTGCATCCACCATGTCAAGCATTTCATCTATTATGAGTGCATCCACCATGTTGAGCACTTCATCTTCCTCCTTGCCGTCATCTGTCTCTAACATCACTCACTTCCTCAACATCAGACTTGACAAAGGCAATTTTTGGGTATGACGTTCCAGTTTCTTCCCATACTAAAACTCCATTATCTTGAAGGTCTTCTCAATGACACCTCTGCATGTCTAGATCATTTCCTCCCTCTAATTGAGAAGGATACCTTACCTATCCTCAATCCTGACTACACTAGATGGACCAAAATGGATCAAATGCTCCTCTGTTGTCTCATCTCCTCCCTCATTGAACCAGTCTTAGCCCATGTTGTCGGCCTCACCACATCTCGTGATGTGTGGTGTGCTATGGAGAGAATGTTTGCGTCGTCCTCCCAAGCTCGCGTACAACAACTCAAGTATTAGTTACACACTGTCAAAATGGGTGCTACCCCTATTTCTGAAAACATCCAGTCTGTAAAGTCTATTGCGGACAACTTAACAGCCGTGGTAAATCCCGTCACCGACTCCGACCTCGTGTCCACCCTCCTCAGTGGCCTATCTCCTGAATATGACTCGTTTGTCACCTCCGTCAACATATGAGTTGACCCTACTTCCTCTCAAGAACTTATCAGCCTCATGCTCAGTCAGGAGATACATCGTGGGTGCGTCCTCCCCACCCTGACTCCACTGGCCTCATCTCTCCTGCCCTTGTTGTTCACACAACTTCCCTGTAAGGCCCGTATCCTAATTCATACCATTTCTTAGACTCCTGTGATTCTCTCTATCAAATTTCGGCGATCTGCAACCTGTAGACAATATTTACGCGCTACCTTAAGTCGCATCCCGTAGATTTGAGTCGACTTGACTCAAAACTTGTACCCTAGCGACCACGTCGTCCCCGCAGTTCTAACGCCATGTCTCACACTCTAATGCGATATCTAGGCTATGAGCTGTGGGCCCGCGTATATTTTGAGGAAATACCGCGCGTTGCGAATCCCAAGAGAAGAATCTCTACCCAACCTATCACACTAATCAATCAAGTACAAGTCATCATAACTCATACTTAGCCCATCCCTTTCTTACCAACAAAGACAAGCAATGCATACCCCATGCCACCTCACCCCCCAAAAGTTAACTAAAGTGTTGAGGGTCAAATATTGCATATTATACCTCATTTATTACATGAATTTACGAACATGATACCATTTAATGCCCTACTTTAATCGTGTTTGTGATGCAAGGTGGATTTTCAAGCTTGGACCGAAATAGGATGCTAAAAGCATGGATTTACCGCTCTGATGATCACCAAGGCATTGTATAGGACTCTATGGGACCAAGATCGAAGATTTTACACGGCCGTGAGTCGAGAAAATCACGTGTCATGATAAACGGTCTGAAACTCGTCCAGAATTCAAGATAACAAGGTTTCCACGATCTGATCGGCTCCAAACCTTACACAAGGCATGAGGATTATAAATTAACTGTACATGTCAATTTTCATCCATTGAACCCCTCTAGAAGTGGCCCAACAGATAGATCAACCCTCAGAATCATGATTCTGGGCCCACCTGATATCTGGATCTTCTTCACTTTTGGACTTAACGGCTAAAATGATATGATAGAACAGGTGGACGGAACAGATTTATTAAAAGAATCAAGGTGGGACCCACTTTCGTGAGTGCGTGTGCACAGCACACGTATGCTCACGGTGCGCCAAATCTGGTCAAACCAGTCAGCCAACGCTAACCCGATCCATCTCCCATAGGGAGACAGCGGACGGACGCTGTCCGTCTGTTTTTGTGTATTGGGCCCCACCCATCAATCATATTATCAATTTGGACCGTTCATTGTGTCCAGAGGGGGGGCGTGACCATCGCCTAGCTGTCCTTTTTAGCCCCTGCATGTGTACGCACGTGAATCTTCAGAAAGTGTAGGATGAACGGCGGAAGCAAAACATCAGTGGATCGCACAAAAAATTGACAAAAACTAGTCCATTCCTACCGAAATTTTGAGAGGAATCTGATGGACGGGGTGGATTTCATAAAAAAATCACTGTGGGGCCCACCGAACACGTCAGCACGTTCGCGTAGGCTTTACGTGCGTTCGGGAAATCTGGGATTTTCGGGCGGTTGTGGCCCATCATCTTTGATCGGATGATCGATCTGAACCGTCCATTGTGTAGGTCGTCGAAAAACATCCCAAGTGACGTTATCTATTTAGAAAGGAAGTGAGGAAAGTGGGCCATTTGCGGCTCATCTTCTTGACTGCGTAAAAGAACTTACACAGGGGAGTCCCTGTTCTTGCTTGTTACGCACGCGTGTTGTACGCATTCTCCATCAACAATGCTCAGAACCGACTGCCACAGCTATAAGGAGGGACGTTAAGAGAGAGAAAGGGGCATCGGCAGGGACGTGGAGGCAGCCGTGGAGGCGAATTTTGAAGCCGATTTCCAATTCTTTTCTTCCTTTTTCTTTTTTTTTTAAAAATTATTTCTTCCTTTCATATTTTTTCTAGTTTTAGCATGACCATGTTAAGCTAGACCTCTTAGCCAGGGCTAAGAGGTGAAGCTTGTAGCGTGATGGGAGGACATATTACTTGTGCCTTTTGTTTAGACTAAACCGCTATTGATTTTAGTTTATTAATGGGAATGTCTTTTTTAAGTTTTTAATGGTCTGTTGTGACTAAAATTACAATGGGTCTGCGATAACTTTAAGCATGTTCCTTTCCTTTATGTTTATGACGTTAGGAAGCCCTGTTGTTCACCATCATCTCCTAGGCATGGTTGGATGTCGGTACCCTTCTTAACCTTCATGCATTATTGATTGGTTGGTAATTAGTTTAATTCTGTTGTTTACTTTGTCTCCTGGGCATGGTTTGGTGATGGAATCCATTCTAATTCATATACCTTTCATCTCTTGAAAACTATATTATGTAAGTTCAGTTTAATTTTCATGACTTGTAAGGCAGGCGTAAGATCTCCCTGATCTCTACAAGTGGATCCTCTGAATCCCTAGTTTTCTATCTCTGATTTCTCTTAAGTTTTAGATTAATATTTTACAATTATTCCTCAAATCACAACTCAATTTAGATTTCATCTCATTCTAGTTCTAGTTCTAGTTAGTTTCAGATAACGTACAGGTATCAGTCCCTTGAGATTCAACCTCGGTCTTACCGAGTTTATTACTACATCACAACTCTGCACTTGGGGAGTAAACATAAAGCCCATACCTTCCAAGTCAATTCCTCTTACAACACCCATCCTTTACTCATTCCATCACATCTCATTTCTCTACCCAAAATCCCAAGCATTCCAAGGAGAGAAAATGTAACACCCCAGTTTTTGAAACTCGAGTATATGACTCGTTCTCTAAAAACCTGAGTGTTAACCTTTAAAATTCAGTGTAAATTTGAACCACATATCATTAATCAGAGTTAGCAGCAAGTGTTGGCAGAATAAACTATGCATTGTATAAAAACATTTTGATCATTTCAATATTCCAAATGTAGCGCCCATACAGGACTTATACAATCCCAAATACAAAGTTCATCAAACAAAGATAGAAATTTGACGTCTAATGATGAAACTCAACATGGGCCGTAAGGATCCCGTCGAGCTCCTCAGCTACCCGATCTGCTCTAGTGACCCAATAAATGTCATTGGCTCACTCTACACCTACATCAACTGTTATGGTTTGATAGTGTCAATGACTATCATAGTGAGGAGCACCCGCTAAGATTGCACACTCATCATTCATAATCCAATATAGATCGCAAGTTATAAAATTAGATATATTAAATAGGGCATTTCAAAATCATACTCATATACTCAAAAATTAAGCCAATAAATAAAATCTCATCAGAAGAAAAATATAATAGCAATTGCAATACAAGGGAATATCTCCAGATAATCAAATAATCAGTCATACGACTTTCTATTCCACCCAAAATCACATTGTACGTGAACTCCGCAAGATGGCAAAAAGGTGAATAGAAAATCGACCTTTAAACCTCTACTTCACACGAAAATTATATCGTGTGTGAACTCCGCAAGATGGCTAGAAAATCGATAAGTGCACTTCAGCTCCACCCGGAAATCATCATACGACTAAACATCGCAAGATGAAGAGAGAATCAAAATAAGAACTTCGGCGTCATTCCGAAATCATATGAACTCCACAAGATGGTTAGAAAATCGACAAGCGAACTTCAGTTCCACCCGAAAATCATAACGAACTCTGCATAATGACTCGAAAATCAACAAGATATGCAAATATAACCAATAACCCATCAAAGCCAGGAGAGAAAATATGCGATCCAAGCCGTGTAAGGCAAACATACAATCCAAGCTGTGTAAGGCAAACATGGACCGCAGGATAGTAAGACCACTACAAGTTCCTTACAATCCATCGAATGATCGCAAATGATGATCATACAATTAATTAACATGTATACGCCTAAAGATAGCATATTATCATCAATCATTTATGCTTACCAAAATTAAAGAGAATGTTTATTATCTAACATAGGAATCAAGTGCTCAATAGAGTAACATATTCACATAATAAGTTAAGTAACTCAATCAAGTAACTTAGGAGATACTAAATGAGTTGGATTAAGGCATCATTTATGATTAGATTAATGAACTTAAGTGGGAAGCTCAAAGGGTGAGTCCTCACCTTGGTCAAATAACCTAGTTGTGTGTGGTCCTCTAGGTAGCATGGATGTAGCCCGATCGAGTCAAACCTAATCAATAAACATGCGACCATGACCAAATCAAAATATCAATGAACATGTTAAATGCTTAGCTTCAATGGTCAATAAACTTAGTGAAGACTTGTTGAGTCAACTCAGAAGCAAACAAATGATTTACCTTGACTTGAAGTTTATCTTGGTGACTCAGATCTGGGTTAACCGGCAAGGGGTGGATGCAACTATGACCCACTGAAATGATAGGGGATAAGTCGCTGAATGAGTCAACTTGACAACAACCCCAACCCAAACTTCCTTCTTCCTTTCTTCTTTCTCTCTTCCCTTTCTATTGTTTACTGCCTACTACTTGAACGTCCAACAATGCCTGGACTGAGTTAACTCGGATTGAACTCGGCAGCCTTAACTTGGTAGCTAGTTGACTCGACTCCCAACTCTCTTCTTCTTCCCCTTCCTTCCTTTCTCCCTCTCTTCCTCTTCTTCTTCTTCTCTTCTTGTTTATTCTTGTTGGGACATCCAGACAGTGTGGCTGGACTTGGTTTAGCAACTCAGCTGGTTAGGAAACCAGCTACTGAGCTAGCCAAGCCTAGCGTCTGAACTCAATTAGAGGTTGGCCTCGCAAGCTGGGCAGCAACTCAACCTGGCTTGAACTTCCTCTCACTCTCTTTTCTCTCGCTTCTCCTTCTCTCTTCTCTATCTTTTTTTTTTCTTTCCTACTGCAACTCCAGTAAAAAAACTGCGCTAGTAGCGACTCGATTGGGTTGGGCAGCCAGTGACCCAACTCTCCCTTCCTCCTACTCTAATCCTTCCCTTTCTCCTTTCTTTCCATTTTCTTCTTCTTCCCCCTTTTTATTTCTCTCTGGATAGGGGAGGAACCCCGACTCGAATCGTGACTTGACCCAACTAAGACAGGGTGCGGTAGGGGAGAAACAACGCTCCTCTCTTTGAATTTCCTTCTTTGGAAAAGGGCTACCCTAAAAGGAGGGCTTTTATAAGCCACATTAGAAACCTTTTAGGTTTTAGAATGCTAATCAGCAGATAATCTATAGTTTACGTTTTCACCCCAACTAAACACCTCGAGAAATGCTGACCGTGTGGAATCCCTTGCGCATGGTTATAAGGCATCCATGTGGATGAATTTCTAGCCTAATGGTACACCTAATGAACATTTTAGATCAAAAAATGGGGCCCATTGGAAGCTGGTGGGTTTTCTGATCTAACGAAGAAGATGACCCAGCCGCTAATGGTGGGTCACCCTTGAGTGGTTGATCTTACGATCAACAATGCATGGACAGTTTAGATCTATCCCAGGATCATTGTGGGACCCATTAAATGAAGGCCTATTAGGCTCAAGCAATGGTTGAGGAAGCCCTACTTTGAAGGGCTCGGATTTGCTGAGGTGGAGGGCTCAGATCGCGGGAGAGGATTTCACACGGATTGGTAGTGTGGAAAGGCGAAGGAATGGATTTCTTTTTATTTTTGGAAATGTGGTTGTGCACAACCCTCTTGCACCTGTGTTTATGGGCGCATGAGTGTGATCCAACCAGTGGGTTGAGCATGGCTCTGGTAGGTTTTAAATTCCCTACAAGATGGATGGTCTAGATCATCAATAGGGCCCTAAATGGTGGGCCATCTCCAAGACAAACAGGCGCTATCCATATGAGTTGTCTCGAGCGAGAAAATAAAAGAAAAAGATGAAAATTCCTATCCTGTTGGGTCAAACGCGGTTTGACTGTGTGGCCATTTCGGTGTACCTCGGCTGTGCACGATACGTGCACATGCATCGCCTCAGGTGGGGTCCACCGTGATGAATCTAGTAAAGCCCCTCTATTCATCTATTTTGTCAGCCCATATTAGGTCCTAGTCTAAAGAACGAGACAGATCCAAGTCTTAGGTGGGCCATATTAGATGACAGATGGCCTTTGAGTGCCAATTATTATCAATCAAATGATGATCTGTGGTCCAACCCCACCATCAGAGCCATTCACCCAACTGGTGAGTCAATTAGGTCCACTACCCATTTGTATTGGTATCATCTTACATACATGAACCACACAATGTTCGCCCTTTTTAGATTTTTTTAGGGATTTATGTTGATTGGACGGTCGGATCGTCTCCATATCTGAAATTAAGGTTTACTACGGATTCCTAATCAATCTAGAGAAAATTTAATGGTTAGTTAGGCATTGATTAGTTAGTGTGTATGGTTTGATCACCAAGGTGTTAAGAATATGATAAGCAGTGGATCTCATGATCCAAAGTCTAACGTTGATAATGGATGGTCTAGCCTGCTTATCAAGGAGGTTAGAACTCTAAAATAATCCTCTCTTGTGGTGTGATGGTCCATCTTGAAAGACGATGACTGTATGGCTCAATCTATGGGTTACCATTAATGGTTGGATTCAAGTTCAAGTAAGGTTAAGTATTTAGTTTGCATCCAGCATAAATTAGGTCCTTATGGTAACGCTCAAGTATTGACAGTACGGGGTGTTACAATCTACCCCCCTTAAAGAGAATTTCATCCCCGAAATTCAATACTTCTACCTTAAATGGGACAAAGACAATCTATTTTCTATGTCTCTAAGTGTTCACTACTTTCCCATGAAGCGTGTCTAACTAAAGGTCTGAGGTTGTTACAATCTACCCCCCTTAAAGAACAATCTCGCCCACGAGATTCGATCATGCTCATCCCAATTTCCTTCAATGTCGATTAGGGTTAAAGGTTTTCTCACATGACATAAAGAAGTGTATTATTATGATTATCCTATATATATATGAGTTTGAAATTCACAATAAAAATTTCACATAATTTAGAATAAGAATAGTAGTTTATGCTCTCAATGTTCGGGTTAACACGAACAGACAGTTATGGTCGGCTTGAGCCTAATACGCTAAACTTCTGCCTGGCTGGACAATGAGTTTACTAGTATCCTTCTCAATCCTAATGAATATCGACCTTCTGCTTGATCAAGGCATTGAGATCATTGTAATCATCAGGATTTAGAATTCATGTCAAATCGTATATACTTTGTTTAGATTCCGTCTGTTCATGTTCCCGATCATTTTAGTCTTTTGAGATAGGCTATTTAATTTCCTACTTCTCTAAAGAATAAGCTTAAATGATTCATTACACTTCAACATTGCAATTTAGCTATCTGGGGTGCTATCCTAAAATCTATAATTTAATTATTTCTAATTGTTTTAATCGCATTACTATGCATTCTTAAAAATTTATAATCCTTACGAATTACCTTATAACTACTAAGGAAGATTTATAAAGATCATACCATGGTCTGCTCGCTCAGGTTTGGGTGTATCTAAGGCGTACATGCGATGAACTCCTCGATCTCATGCTTGAGGTCACGAGGCTTGAGCAGGATTTGAAGAAGCCTGAATCGGTGGATGAAGTCGTTGTACTGGAGGGAAGATCCTCTCATCTTGTTGTTTCTTAAAACACTGCTTTAAGAAGTGATTGGCCTTCCACAATAGTTGCAAAGCTTATTCTGACCCAAAGCATGAGATGGGTGAGACATTAATTTCATCCTCTTCTTAGTCATAGGAGATGCAAATGGCGTCCTCTTGACTTTGCTTGTTGAACCTCAAATAAGAGTACGTGTTTTGGCCCTACGCTCGAAGTCCTTCACTATTCGCATGGCTTTGTCCACGATATCAGGGAAGTCAATAAAGTCAAAGGTGCACAATCTCGATTGAATTTCAGGTCAGAGACCTTCCTTAAACTTTTACAATTTATATTCCTCATCCTCAATAGCCTTTGGTATGTATCGTGACAATTCGTCAAAGCGCGCTTCATATTGGGACACTGTCGTATTTCCTTGTTCCAATTTGAGAAACTCCGATATTTTCTCGTGACAATAGCACGGGGTAAAGTATTTTTCATTGAACCTCTTCTTAAACTCAGACCAGGTCACTCATAATTGGATGGGACTCTTCTTAGCATGCCTTCCCACCATATATCAGCCTCGCCTTCCAGGGCGTAAGTAGCGAGGACAACCTTCTGGGTGTCCGAACAACCTAGCAGTTTCATCATCTTCACCATTTTATTCAGCCACTGTTCTGCTAGAACTGGATCTGGTGCTCCTGAGAAGGACAATGGCCTCAACCTCTGAAACCTTTCAAATAAATCTGCCCCGCTAACTTCTTCAATCTTTGAGGCCGATGCATCCATATTATGTTGGAGAGCTTCTAACAGTGTGGCGATCGAAGCCTGTTGTCATAGTATGATGGTAGTCAGTTGACTAATAACATTGTTAAGTAGGGCTTCATGCTACGCATTTGGTGGGGGTGTTCCAACTAGATCCGCAGATAGTTGAGATGGGATAGTTCCTGATGCCGACTCTCTTTCAGGACTACTTGGCCTAACTGAAGGTATAAGAGAGCGCTCAGGACACTCTTCTTTAACAACCTCGTTTGTTGGCGAAGTTAGCAAATGGAAAGTTTGCGATCTTGAACGACAGGAATTTGGGGCCATAATCCTGTTAAAAGAAAGGATTCATCATGGTTATGCCCCCATAAGTTTAAACAAGTCTTAACCTAAGATTGAAAGACAATTTATATGAATCGTATAACTGGAATATTGTTCAAATCGATGGGTGTTCGAAAACTCCCTATCCTTTGTAATTAAGTGCAACAAGACTCCATAGATCTTAAGATGACCATCTAAGCATCCTTATACACACGTCTTCTAGTCTTCGACCTAAGGGTAAGGTCCTATGGTAATCTTATGCTTATATTTGTGTCCTAGGGTGGATTACAGGGGGTCTAAACTTATGAGTTCTTGAATTTAACCAGACATTTTACAACGCCTAAATTTTGTTTCTATGTTCAACGACTACCCTAAATATTTTCATGGGAGCCTAAAATTTTGGATTTCTAGGTTCATGAATTATCCTAACATTAAGGGAATTAAACCTAATTTTAAGTCTCTAATTTCTTTAATATAACTATGAATTCTTTGAAGTCATATAAGTCCCATTTTTTCCAAGGCCTATTTTATCTAGACTCGCTTTAATACCACTTGTAACGCCCCTTTTTTGGAACTCGAGTATATGACTCGTTCTCTAAAAACCCGAGTGTTAACCTTTAAAATTCAGTATAAATTTGAACCGCATATCATTAATCAGAGTTAGCAGCAAGTGTTGGTAGAATAAACCACGCATTGTATAAAAACATTTCGATCATCTTAAAATTTCGAATGTAGCGCACATATAAGACTTATACAATCCCAAATACAAAGTTCATTAAAAAAATATAGAAATCCGATGTCTAATGATGGAACTCAACATTGACCGTAAGGACCCCGTCTAGCTCCTCAGCCACCCGATCTGCTCTAGTAACCCAGTGAACGTCATTGGCTCATTCTACACCTGCATTAGCTATTACAGTTTGATAGTGTCAATGACTATCGCAGTGAGGAGCACCCTCTAAGATTGCGCACTCATCATTCATAATCTAATATAGATTTCAAGTCAAGAAATTAGATATATTAAATAGGGAATTTCATAATCATACTCATATACTAAAAAAATTAAGCCAATTAATAGAATCTCATCATAAGCAAAATATAACACCAATCGCAATATAAGGGAATATGTCTAGATAATCAAATAATCAATCATACGACTTTCTATTGCACCCGAAATCACATTGTACGTGAACTCCGCAAGATGGCTAAAAAATGATAAGCGAACTTCAGCTCCACCCGAAAATTATGGTACAAGTGAAGTCCGTAAGGTGAATAGAAAATCGACCTTTAAACATCTACTTCACCTAAAATCATATCGTATGTGAACTCCACAAGATGGCTAGAAAATCGATAAACGAACTTTAGCTCCACTCGAAAATCATCATACGACTAAACACCGCAAGATGAAGAGAGAATCAACATAGGAACTTTTGCGTCATTCAGAAATCGTATGAACTCCGTAAGATGGCTAGAAAATCAATAAGCGAACTTCAGCTCCACCCGAAAATCATAACAAACTTCGCATAATGACCCAAAAATCAACAAGATATGTAAATATAACCAATAAGCCACAAAGGGCACCAAGAACCCATCAAAGCCATGAGGGAAAATATGCGATCCAAGCCATGTAAGGTAAACATGTGATCCAAGCCCTGTAAGGCAAACATGGACCGCAAGATAGCAAGACCACGGCAAGTTCCATACAGTCCATCGAATGATCGCAAATGACAATCATACAATTAATTAAAGTTTATATGACTAAAGATATCATATTATCATCAACCATTTATGCTTACCAAAATTAAAGAGATATGTTCATTATCTAACAAAGAAATCAAGTGCTCAACAGAGTAACATATTCACATAATAAGTTAAGTAACTCAATTAAGTAACTTAGGAGATACTAAATAGGAGGGATTAAGGCATCATCTATGATTAGATTAATGAACTTAAGTGGGAAGCTCAGAGGGTGAGTCCTCACCTTGGTCAAACAACCTAGTTGTGTGTGGCCTGCTAGGTAGCACGGATGTAGCTTGATCGAGTCAAACCTAATCGATAAACATGCGACCATGACCAAATCAAAATATCAATGAACATGCTAAATGCTTGGCTTCAACGGTCAATAAACTTAGTGAAGACTTGTTGAGTCAACTCAGAAGCAAACAAATGATTTACCTTGACTTGAAGTTTATCTTGGTTACACAGATCTGGGTCAACCGACAAGGTGTGGATGCAACTATGACCCACTGAAATGATAGCGGCTAAGTCGTTGAATGAGTCAACTTGACAACAACCCTAACCCAAGCTCCCTTCTTGCTTTCTTCTTTCTCTGTTCCCTTTCTCTTCTTTACCGCTTATTGCTGGAATGTCCAGCAATGCCTGGACCGAGTCAACTAGGACTCAACTCGGCAGCCACATCTTGGCAACGAGTTGACTCGACTCCCAACTCTCTTCTTCTTCTCCTTCCTTCCTCTCTCCCTTTCTTCCTATTTTTCTTCTTCTCTTCTCATTTATTCTTGCTGGGACGTCCAAACAGTGTGGCTGGACTCGGTTCAGCAACTCAGCTGGTTCGGAACCCAGTTATTAAGACAACCAAGCCTAGCGTCTGAATTCAGTTAGAGTTTGGCCTGACACGCTGGACAGCAACTAAGCCTGGCTTAAACTTCCTCTCACTCTCTTTTCTCTTGCCTCTCCTTCTCTCCTCTATCTTTTTTTTCTTTCCTGCTGCAACTCCAGCAGAAAAATCGGGCTAGCAGTGCCTAAGTGACTCTCGACTCGATTGGGTCGGGCAGCCACTGAACCCACTCTCCCTTCCTCCTGCTCTAATACTTCCCTTTCTCCTTTCTTTCCATTTTCTTCTTCTTCTTCCCCATTTTTCTCTCTGGATAGGGGAGGAACCCCGATTCGAATGGTGACTCGACCTGACTCAGACAGTGTACGGCAGGGGAGAAATGATGCTCGTGTCTTTGACTTTTCTTCTTTGGATAAGGGCTTCCCTAAAAGGAGGGCTTTTATAAGCCACGTTAGCAACCTTTTGGGGTTTACAATGCTAATCATCAGATTAGCTATAGTTTACGTTTTCGCCCCAACTAAATGCCTCGAGAAATGCTGACCGTGTGGAATCCCTTATGCATGGTTATAAGACGTCCATGTGGATGCATTTTAGGCCTAATGGTACACCTAATGAATTTTTTAGATCAGCAAATGGGGCCTATTGGAAGCTGGTGGGTTTTCTGATCTAACGAAGAAGATGACCGGGTCGCTAATGGCGGGTCACCCTTGAGTGGTTGATCTTACTATCATAAATGTGTGGACGGTTTGGATCTATCCTAGGATCATTGTGGTTCCCATTAAATGAACGCCTATTAGAATTTTCTTAATGGTTTGATTTCCAACAGTGGCAGCAGGTTAAAGCTCAAGCAATGGTTGAGGAAGCCCTACTTTGAAGGGCTGGGATTTGCTGAGGTGGAGGGCTAAGATCACGGGAAAGGGTTTCACATGGATTGCGAGTGTGGAAAGGCGAAGGAACGGATTTCTTTCCATTTTTAGAAATGTGGTTGTGCACAACCCTCTTGCACTTGTGCTTGTGGGCGCACGAGTGTAATCTAACCAGTCAGTTGAGCATGGCTCTGGTAGGTTTTAAATCCCCTACAAGATGGACGATCTAGATCATCAATAGGGCCCTTGATGATTGGCCATCTCCAAGCCAAATGGGCGCTGTCCGTTTGAGTTGTCTCGAGCGGGAAAACAAAAGAAAAAGAGGAAAATTCCTCTCATGTCGGGTCAAAAGCAGTTTGACTGTGTGGTCATTTCGGTGTACCTCGGCTGTGCACGATACGTGCATGTATATCGCCTCAAGTGGGGTCTACCATGATGAATCTAATAAATCCCCTCCGTTCATCTATTTTGTCAGCCCATATTAGGGCCCAGTCCAAAGAATGAGATAGATCCAAGTCTTAGGTGGGCTATATCAGATGACAGATGGCCTTTGAGTGCCAATTATGTCAATCAGGTCCACTACCCATTTGTATTGGTATCATCTTACATGTATGAGCCACATAATGTTCGCCATTTTTGGATTTTGTTATGGATTTATGTCGATTGGACGGTTGGATTGTCTCCATATATGAAATTAAGGTTTGCTATGGATTCCTAATCAATCTAGAGAGAATTTAATGGTTGGTTAGGCATTGATTAGTTAGTTTGTATGGTTTGATCACCAAGGTGTTAAGAATATGATAAACAGTGGATCTCACGATCCAAAGTCTAACGTTGATAATGGATGGTCTAGCCTACTTATCAAGGAGGTTAGAACTTTAAAATAATCCTCTCTTGTGGTGTGATGGTCCATCTTGAAAGACGTTGACTGTATGGCTTAATCTACGGGTTACCATTAATGGTTGGATTCAAGTTCGAGTAAGGCTAAGTGTTTAGTTTGCATCCAGCATAAATTAGGTCCTTATGGTACCGCCTGAGTACTGAAAGTACGGGGTGTTACAAAAAATTAGCCAAGTGTGTTGCCCACTTTCCTACCCCCAAATCTCACCAGCCAACCCTTCAATCTTCATCATCCTCCATCAAAGAGAGAGCTTAGGAGCCAATGATTCCAAGGAGCTAAAGAAGAGGACCATCGGTGGGTGTTTTGTAAGATTAGATTGTAATTTTAGTGATGGGCTAAGAGGGGCCTACCGATTGATGGTATGGATCTCACTTTGGATCCTAGGTGTGGCCGATGGCCCACCATGATTCATATGTTCATTCCATGATGGGGCCATTCTGCATGGACCCCATTATGATGTTTATTTTTATTATAAGAAGGTCATCTAGACCTTGCATTTGATTGGTGGAAAAGGGACGTCTACCATTGACTTTGATGATTTGAGGGTCCACATGATTTGGGACCCATCTTGATGTATATATTGTAAATCCTAGGAGGGCTCATAATAGCGAAACCCTCCATCACACGTCTGTCTCTCTCTCTTTGATGTGTGGCCCACCTGATGATGCATGAATGATGATCTAGGTTGTCCGCTTGCGGGACCCACCATGCTGCCTGTTCGTTGGGATATGCCTGGACAAGGAAAAACTTAAATATCAGCTGATCTAAAACTATGTGGGCCACCCATGTGGACCCCACTGTGATGTATGGGTCTTATTTGCACCATCCGTGCGACGTGGACCCCACCAGATGTATGTATTTGATCCATCGTCGAGCAAGGGACGGTGGAATCCACCTTGTTACACGTGTGGTGTCCACACCGTCCAGCTGGGACGATGCTGACCTACCTGGCATATGTCTTTCAATCCACACCATCCAGACCTTGGATGGTGGGACCCACCATGATGTATGCGTTGTATATCCACACCGTCCAAACCTTGGACCGTGGGAACCACCTTGATGTATCTTATATCCACACCATCCAGTATTCTGGACGGTGGAGTCAGGCCACACATGTGATATCCACACCGTCCAGCATGGGGACGGTTGGTCCCATAATGATGTATATGTTGTATTTCCACATCGTCCACACGTGGGACGGTGGGACCCACATGATGTATATGTTTCATATCCACGCCGTCTGACCATTTTGTTGGATGCAGGGCCCACCTGATGTATGTTGCCGTCCAGTGGGCAAGGCCCATCTGTTGCACGTGTGCGACCCATTTGATGTATATGAGGCCTTGTATGAGGCCCATTGTGATGTATGTGAGGCCCTTGTGTGCAGCCTAATATGATGTATATGAGGCCCTTATGATGAGGCCTATTGTGATGTATATGAGGCCCCTATGATGAGGCCCATTGTGATGTAGGTGAGGCCCTTGTATGAGGCCCATCGTGATGTATATGAGGTGTAACGCCTTAGAAAAATCCGTACTTAGACTCGAGTACCAACTCGATTAGAAATCGCGTAGGATTAATTCCTTTAGAAAATAAGCGTAAGTTAGCTAGCGCTATGTTAGAGTAGCTGTGAAATCGTCCCTAATCACTTTAAATACATTCTACAAGACCCAAAACTTGTAGAACCAATGACGCTATAATATCCTGAAACCTTTGATCAAACTCTAAATCGGTTTGTTCTCAGGAACCTTCTGAAACTTTGTATTGGATCTAAACCGCGCGTTGAAAATCCAATACCTACAATCTTAGACCGTTATGATCGCTTAGCTGCACTTGACAATCATTTCAAAAATCAAGCCCAACTGACGTTCAGAGGCTATTTTATTGAGCCTGGAGTGAAGAGAGTGAGAAAAGGGTTAGATTTAGAAATTTAAATCCAAATCTAGCATGTGACTTGGAGCGTTAATATTAAACATTCTGACAGTCAGAATTTAGCAAAATTACACCCTCAGATTAGGAAAAATTTCTCTTTCATATCACGAGACTTGTTGACCTGATCTAAGTGCGATGACCGCTGAACTGAAACCGGACCGCCACGTGCGATCTACGAACTCTACCGGACTGAAAATTGGGTGTGAGCAACATCCAGTGACCACGAACTTAAGTCTGATTGCATTTGGCCAGGGGACCTCCTGAACTGCTCTTTTGGACCAGAACAGCCTCGATTTGGTTATACCTCAAGTAAACATTGTTCCCAAGCCTAATTTGGGAAGGTTTTAGCCTATATAAGGGCTTTAAACCCTCACTTATCTCATCCATCTGAATTTGCTAGAAACCCTAGCTAGAGAGAGAGAAAAAGTGTGAGATTGAGAGAGTGTGTGAGAGAGATCTTCCTGCCACCTGTACTAGCTGTTGCACGTGCTTAAGCAACGCATCCCAATCACTTCATTGGTAATTTCACCGCATTTCTAGGTAAGGAAAACCCTAACTACTTGCTGATTTGAGGTTCCATCAATTCCAATAGCAAAGTAGCTTATACATCTTGTGTATTAGGTCGCCTGTTCACCGTAGACGAAGCATATACCCTCCGTTCGAAACGACACATATCTAGGGTAAAAGGTGTGGATTTTAGACGTTTTGATTGACTGATTTCAACGCTTTCAATGTCATTTAATAGTAGATTATCGACGGCAACGCCGTTTGACATGTACAACATGCTGTCCGTTTTTTGTTTCGTAAATGTACGGAAAATATGAGATTTAGGGCATTTTAGTCATTTGTAGGAAATACTGTATACATGCATATTTTGCTGAAATGGTTGCCATGGCTATTTGTCACATTAGGATATTAGGAATGCGTGCATAATTGGTTTGGTGAAGAGATTCGCCCAAATGCACACTTTGAGTCAACATACACTATGTAGACTTAAGTGTGTAGACTAAGTGTTTGTATAAATGTTTGTATTAGTATGTATTGAGTATATGGTGTTGTGAAATAGTTTTGAGATTGAATTCTCAAGTAATATACTGATGTAAATGATCTCCATCATGTTGGCTAGATGTATTGATTTCTTTATGTATAGGAAATGTATATGTTGGATGAATTGCTTAAGTGGTATGTTATAACATGTTTCAACATGCTTATATTGTTGTATTTCATTTTCATTACTTTTATATGATTGCTGATGTGGATTCACAAATGTTTGGGGCTATACTTAGTCCAGGCAGTCGGTAACAGAGTAAATTCATGGTTTGCTTGTATTTAACACGAAGGACGTGTCGATGAACGTGAGTCGTATTTGGAGTTGGCGGCAGTGCTTAGGTCACACAAAGTGTTTTATGCACTTCATGTCATTCGACTTGCGATGCGCTCGTACTAGTTGAGCCCGTCAAGTAACCCGACTGAACATTGATTGTTCACCTTATATGAATCATAACTGCTTGAACCTAGGGTACTGAACTTACTATTGAAAACCCTGTCAACCATGGTACCTTGATCCATAAAGACTCATGAGCCGGGCATGGTGGTATGGGACACCGTGGCAGAGCTGTCGGCCTACGCTGGGGCCACAAACCTTCCCGTAGTGACCAGTGAGCACCCTACTCTGAGCAGATTATGGTGGTATGGGACACTATATTCTTGCTGTCAGCCTACACTGATTGGTGACGAGCCCTTTGTAGTGACCTTGAGTTTATCCTGACACCGCATGGGGGCGATGAGTCCTGATGCAGTCTTAAGGATAATTAGGCCTGTATTGATAAGGTGATGGGGGAGCGGTTCAACGAGTGCGAGCGACAGCCCTGGCAGCCCTTGCAGCAACCTACAAATGTAACATCGTATGTGATTACTAGGAGTGACGACCCTAGACAGGATCTGTGTTGGGATTGATATAAGGAAGGTACCTTAGATTCCTAATACTGATGTATGAAAAGGAATAATAATAACTTAGTAATCATATCTACATCACATTGTATGTGCCTGGAAGATGTGGAGCACTGAGCGGTACGCAAGCATACCATGGACGCAGATGGTGCCGCATGAGGGAGAATGTCGGTGAGGGCATCCATCATGTCATGTCATATCGCATTAACAACAGTATCTAGGAATGTTTGATTAATTGCTTTACTATTATCGCATGATTGATTTGAGAACATGCTAATCTCTGCTCTATTATTCCACTGAGTTGATCACTCACTCCCATGTTACGGGATGGTGTTTGCAACACCCACCAGACCCTATCTTAGATGTAGGTGAGGCGACGATTCAGGAGGCAGAGCCGGATTACGATGAGGACCAGGACGAGTTCTCATATGTGCAGTTTCACGACGGTTTTGCATAGGTGGCCTGGATTGGCGGGACATACTAGTTGGACTTCAGACATTTTGATTTCTGTTTATTACATGTATATGAGACTCAGTGATGTATTCATACTTTGGAGACAGTTGAGATTTATTTTGTTTTCCATACAGTGATATATATATTCTTCAGTCTTCCGCTTGCATTTTATCACTGAATCTGAAGTATGAATTATAGTTTTGGTATAATTTTACTCATGTGAATGCTTTAACTCAGACAACATTGAATCATAATCATATTTGTTACATAAGTGATGGTCTGGAACTCGGGAGTCGGGTTTATACACGACCCCCGATTTTCAGGGTGTTACATGAGGCCCTTGAGTGAGGCCTAATTGTGATGTATAATCCCACCATGATCTCTGTGAGGCCCATTGTGATGTATGTGAGGCCCTTGTGTGAGGCCCAATATGATGTATATGAGGCCCTTATGATGAGGTCTATTGTGATGTATATGAGGCTCCTATGACGAGGCCCCTTGTGATGTATGTGAGGCCCTTGTGTGCGGCCCAAAATGATGTATATAAGGCCCTTATGATGAGGCCCATTGCGATGTATATGAGGCCCCTATGATAAGGCCCATTGTGATGTATGTGAGGCCCTTGTGTGAGGCCCATCGTGATGTATATGAGGCCCTTGAGTGAGGTCCAATTGTGATGTATGATTTCACCATAATGTATGTGATAATATTTATGTAGCACATCCATTTTCTATTTAGTATAAGAGTCATGGGCTCCATTGTAGTTAGATTCTAGGTTCCAAATGGGCCACGCCTTGGGAGCAATGGTGGTTAAATGTCCACATTGTAAACGGTGGTTAAATGTCCCCGTTATACATCTCCCTAGGGCCCATTGTTAAGCCCATAACCATCTTACCTTGTTGGGCTATCCTAAATCATTGGGCCCCCATAAGTGTTACCCATCTTACCCTAGTGGGCTAACCTAAACCATTAGGCCCCCATTCATGCTAGTGCTCTCCACCACCCTTGTAGGAATCACCATAACTTGTAGACTCACCTTGTTTGTATCGGGCCCCATAAGAAATCCCAACTTACCATATGTTAGAGTGGGTGAGGAAGCCCACTTAATATATTTAGGGTCATCATCTTGACTCCCACTATTGTATGATTCACCCCATGAGGTCTATCCTTGATGTAGTATGACATCTAAGCCGCCAATATATATATATATATATATATATATATATATATATATATATATATATATATGAGAGTACATCATTACCATAGATCATGCTTAGTATAATTAATAACTTTATGATTCATGCCCATGCGCATCATATGTATGCTTGATATGAGGAGTGATTGATCATAGCATGTGCCATTGAATGAATTATTTTTGGGACTCCCTGATAGATGGAGTTGCCCCATATGAGCGCACGGTACGTGCAGGATTGATGCATGGCTGGATAGTGTGACTCATGCACCCCACATTTGTGTGATATGATCACTGTACGCCCTAGTGACATCAAGGCCATAGCCTCCACAGGCATGTCATGGATGGCCGGATTGGATACCAAAAATATTGTTTACTAGCATTGGGGCGCTATAGATGTCCCAAGGTGAAAGTCCCCAAACCGTTATGTAACACCCTGAATTTTTGTCAACCTGGAGTTAGGCGTCCTTAGGCAATGGGTCAACCATAACACTCTCAAAGCTCAATCCCAAAGCCAAAGAAATCACTTTTCAACCCATTTTCTTCAAACTCTCACCTTTCACCACCTCATTCTTCAAGCTTCTCCGAGTACTTTCATATTAGACACGAATCCTCAAGTTTAAATAGTGAAGAACTATACTTAAACTAAAATTCACTATAAACGGTCGCCGAGATCGAGTCCGTGCACACTCCTGATCACACCCAACAACCCCAAATTACTTCTAGACCGTCAATCGAAGGGTTTAGGCCATGTTTCATTCCATTCCAAACCTAGAAATGAATGTCCTTAGGTGGTAGGTCAACCCCAACATCTTACACTCAATCTCAAAGCCTAAAACCTCTTTTTATCCAATTCCTTCGAAATCTCACCCTCCGCCACTTTATTCTTCATTTATTTTCAAAACACATTCATAATATGCACCAATCCTAGGGTATTAATGATGAAGAACAATATCGAAGCCAAAACTTATCATGAATAGTAAATAAATGGATAAAATGGGTCTTGACCCTTAACCTTTTGGAATATAATAAAATAAATAGGTTAGTTGGATAGATTAGCGTCTCCTACCCTAAAATCATATGCTATACGCTGCATAAACTCATTTCGGTTTGCAAATTGGCTCCGAAAATGCCTCAAATGGAGTCGGGGGGACTCAGGGTGGGCCCCATACTTTTTTGGGGCCTAGGGGATAGGAGAACCTCGCCCAAATGGCGAGGCCTCACCAAATCCACCAGTGGTCAGCTAGGCCTCACCGATAAACAGGCTGGGTTCGGTCGGGCCTTCGGGCCGATGGTCTTTGGGGGTTAGGGTAACCCCCTGGTACATGGGTCGTCCCTTAAAAATATCCCAATCACCTACTTCCTTCACAAAGTGACCCTCCAATCTCTCCTTTCTCTTCCAAATGTCTAATTTTTGGCAAAAACCATCCCTCCAAACTCTTCCTTCTTCCATTTCCAAGCACCCTCACCCCACCCTTCAAATCTCATCTCAAACAAAAATCAATAAAGGCTACTTCCTTTAGAAATCTAACAAGAATTAACTAGCACTGCACTAGATGACCTATGAAATTCTCACCAATCACTTTCAATACGATCTACTAGAGCCAAAATGTATAGAATAGGTGATGCTACAATACCCTAAAATCTATGATCAAACTCTAAACCCGGTTGCTCACGGGAGCATTCAGAAACTTTATATCGGATCTGGACCGCACATCGGAAGTCCGATTATCCTGAACTTAGACAATCCTGACCGCCTAGTTGGACTTGACAATCACCTCAAAAATCAAGACCAAATGATGTCCCATGACGATTTCCTTGAGCCCAGAGTGAAGAGTGTGAGAAATGTTAGAAATTAAATATAATTTATGAAATCTAGCACGTGTCGCTTGCGCACCTTTTTCTAAGCATTTTGATCATCATAATTTGATCAAATTTCACCATCGGATCAGGATAGGTGGCCCTTACATGTCATATTACTTGTAACTCTGATCGAGTACCGGTAGCCGTTGAACTGAAACTGGTCCGCCACGGTCGATCTGAATTTTCGATCAGACTAAAAACTCTGCTTGACCTAGATCTAATGTCAGGGAGCTTAAGTCCGACCGCATTTGATAAGAGGACCTCCAGAAGTGCTCCGTTGAGACGGAATAGTCCGTATTTGGACATAACATAAGTATACTTTGGCCCCAAGTCTATTTTCATCGCTTTTGGACTTATAAAAAGGGCTTAAACCCTTACTCTCTCATTCCATACGAATTTCCTAAGCCTGGGAGAGAGAAGAGAGAAAAGAGAGAGAGAAAGAGGGAGTGAGTGGGGGAGAAGATGGGGTTTTTCTTCCATGGATTCTTTCCTGCTACTCCTTATGCTTCAACGCCGCTTCTACATTACCATTCCGGTGCTTCCAGCTCTGTTCTTAGGTAAGAAATCATAACCCTAACCTGTTCTAGAGTTCCAAATAACATAAGTGATGATGTAGCTAACCTATTTCGTGGTATAGGTTGCCGTTGAGCCATTGACGAAGATTTATCGTCTGAATCAACTCCATTTCGCAATTTCTGGTTTAAGGTACGGATTTTAGACGCTTTGGTTACCATTTTTCAAAGCTTTCAATGCCGTTTAATGGTAAATTGCTGATAAGGATGATGTTTGACATGTAGAACATGCTGTCCGTTTTTCATTTCGAATACATATGAAGAATATGAGATTTAGGGTATTTTGGGTATTTGTAGGAAATACAGTATACGTACGTATTTTATCGGTATGATTGCCATGATTATTTACTGTATACCTATACTAGTTATATGTGTATGATCTGTTTGGCGAAGAGATTCGCCCTAATGCACATATTAGTCGACATGTGCTATGTAGACTAATGTGTGTAGACTAAGTGTTTGTTAAAATGCCTAAATCAATATGATTTATGCCTGCCATATGTTTTGAATGTAAGAACATGATTGTTGTATATTAGACAACTCCTTGATATAAAAATCTGTCATATTATGTGTTGGAATCAACATACGTCAAGTACGTTGGAGTTGAGTAGTCTAGGTGTTTGTATAAATGTATGTATTAGTAACTATTGAGTAAATGGTATTGTAGATTAGCGTTGAGACTGGATTCTCAATTGCTTTGATGATGCACATGATTTCCTCCATGCTTGTTGTATTTGAATTGATTACCTTGGGCATGAAATACTCATGTATGGTTAACTGCTTATGATGTACGTTATAACATGCTGATAACATGCTAAAATTTCTTGTATTTCAATTCTGTCTCTCATATGATTATTGATTTAGATTACATGTGCTTGGGGCTATACTCTAGTCCAGGCAGTTGGTAACGGTTTAGAATTCATGGGTGGATTCTATTCGCCACGAAGGATGCGTATGACGAACCCGAGTCGTACTAGAGTCGTCGGTAGTGGTTAGGCCACACGAAGTGCTTGTGCACTTCATGTCGGTCGATTCAACGTGTGCTCATGCTAGTCAGACTCATCAAGTAACCCGACTGACCATTATATGTTCACCTTGTATTCATCATAACTGCTTGAACCTAGGGAAAGTCCCTCTAACCTTGGTACCTCGATCCCCTAAGACTCATGAGCCGGGCATGGTGGTATGGGACACCGTGGTCGAGCTGTCGGCCTACGCTGAGGCCACAAACTTTCCCGTAGTGACCAGTGAGCACCCTACTCTGAGCAGATTATGGTGGTATGAGACACTATATTCTTGCTATCGGCTTACATTGATAAGATGATGGGGGAGTGGAGCAACGAGTGCGATCAATAGCCCTGGCAGCCCTTTGTAGTGACCTTGAGTTTATCTTGACACCGCATGGGGACGACGAGTCCTGATACAGTCTTAAGGATATAAACTAGGCCTGTATTGATAAGGTGATGGGGGAGCGGTACAATGAGTGCGTGCAACAGCCCTGACAACCCTTGCAGTGACCTAAAACTGTACTTCATATGAGATATGCTAGGACTGACGACCCTAGAATAGATCATTGTTTGGGTATTGATATAAGGGAGGTACCCTAGTTTCCCAATCCTACTGTATGAAAAGGACTAATAACAACTCGGTAATCATATTCATATCACATTGCATGTGCATGGAAGATGTGGAGCACTGAGGGAAGAAAGCATGCCGCGGACGTAAGATGGTGTCGCATGAGGGAGTATGTCGGTAAGGGCATCCATCATGCCATTTCATTCTTGCATTAATCACAGTATTTAGAAATGTTTGAATTGCTTGCTTTACTATTATCGCGTAATGGATTTGATAACATGTTAACCTTTGCTCTATGATTCCACTGAGTTAGCTACTCACTCCTACATTACAGGATGGTGTTCCGGACACCCACTAGTCCCTGTTTTGGTTACAGATGATGGCGCTGCTTGTGAAGTGGAGCTGGACTTATATGATGATGAGGAGAATTTCTCCTATATGCATG